>BSBK01006612.1:832500-1502500 GCA_027943335.1 Chamaecyparis obtusa
ATTGTTTTTCCATGCGAGAAATGGGGATGTTGCTTGATGTCCATTGGAGAATGTAGGAATTCATGAATTAGAGACAGACATCCAATAGTTTCAACAGGTAAGCATTCGACCCTCTTGAATGTTATAACCTCGAGCAGCCTGATCATCGACTGCCTGAACCGAATACGCAAGAGACACTGAAAGGTCAACTCGGGGACTCATTTTGCCCAAAATGATAGTTTCCAGATTCTGTAGCACTCCTTCAGCAGGATAAAGATTGAAGGTCTGTAAGAGTTGCAAATAAAATTAAAAGTTATAACCCTAACTGATGTTTACTCAGGTTTCATGAATAATAATGTATAGCCGAGCCAACATGTAAAATCTTTCCATGATGCAATTTATAGATCTAATCTCAATAGGCAGCTCGTAAGCCGTGTTACCAAATGGTTAAATGCGAATAGAAGTTTAATTGATTAAATTTACTTCTGAAACCGTGAAGAATCTAATCATTGTCGAGCATAGTTACAGAATCTTAATTTTTATGAATAACTCATTCTTGAGAGTCGCATGCTCTCTTTTTTAAAAGGAAGGCTGGAGGAATGGTAAACTTTTGAACATTCAGTGGCACTTGTCAAATGTCCACTGGTATTATGTGAGTTAGGGACATTGGATCCGGTTACTTCATGTATATTATTGAAAGTTCTTGCTAATTGAACCAGATTTTCACCAGCTTTAGACTTCAATATCACTTATATTTAAATATTTTTTTTGTCCCAATATAAATTTGCAAATTTTGACTGAGATGCATTCAAGGTAGTCAACAGTTTGTAGACCACTTGTCCACAACAAATTTCCTGTCTGGGTTGGATTGCAAATGTTGATTTTGTGTGAATAAACTGCAATGCAGCAGGTAAACTTTTTAACGGGAGGTAATGCTGGTGCGAAACACCTACTAGTACTACATGGCTGCAGAGATTGGACCTCATAACCTCATGCTTGTCACAGAAAGCTCTTGCCAATCAAACCAAGCCTCCAACAGACTTCAATATAACATATATTTAAGTATATTTTTACTCTTAAATTGTTTATAATGCAAAAAGACCACTTGTTAAATATATTTCTCTACTCAGAAACTTCTATCCAGCCATCAGAAACTAAAATTTTACCAAAAAAGACTTAAGTTTTTTTTAAACCCTCTCAAATAAAATTTAAATTTCTGATAGCTGTATAGATGCTGGCCTCTTACTCAACCTAGACCTAAGATCTTGTTGCAATCAGCAAAATATTAAAAACAAATGAAAGAGTTTTATTTACATAATAAGGAAGGTGTTTCCTATCTTCTTCCCGCTCTTGTCACTCCAGCATCTCTGTAGTATAAGGAAATCGTGAGAAACTGGAGCTCCTGATGTGGAAGTCCTTGTTGAGAAGAGTTAAAAGGCTGTGATACAGGGGTGTTTTGCCCTCTCACAGCTTTTATGACACTTTTCGAGCTCACTGTAGTCCATTCTGTAACTGTCATCATCATCATCAAGCATAGAATGAGTTATCTCATGTGCCAAACCAGTAACGTAGGTTTTCAAATGTAGAAAATAAATTAATTATACTACCAACTCAAAAGAGAACATTCTAGCAATTTTGACAACTGACCAAAGAAGCTTTCAGATAGATGAAGAAAGTCAGCCATTTTTAAAGAATTCTTCCACTCTCCAGATTTCTCTATTGATGTAAACATTGATTATAAATTAATAGACTGAGCCTGTGATCAGCTGAACCCAATTTGAGTTTCCAATATGATATCAGAGCTGATGGTCCAAGAGATTGGAGAAAGCCAGAAGAATTTAGTGAAGTGGATTTGAAGAAAGACCAGAAAAGTGTTGAAAAGCCTCGAGAGGCAGATGAATCTGAAGAGTTTTGTAATCTAAAGAGAGAGAAGCCAGCGACTGGAACAAGGCACTTTTCTGTGTACAGTGAAGTCCAATTGAGCCGATTGGATCATCAGCTGCCTTTTTCCAGCCTGTTAAAGGGAGCTTTTGGGCTTGCTTCGTTAGCAGCTGGCAAATACCAAAAAGATTGCGAGGCTATTCCCAAATACAACCATCAGTTTGTCTTGTGCCAAGTGACAAACCAGCTTTGAGATCAGATCAGTTGCTGTTCAGCTGGAGGAGATTGCTGAATGTGTGAAGCCGTTAATTTGAAATGCCATTAAAAAGGAGGTTTCGGATAAATGGAAAGATATTTAAATAATGTTTTCAATACTGGAAGTTTGCATGTATTGAAAAGCCGAGAGTAAGATTTTGGTATGTAAATTTACCATAAATCTGTTATGAAGTGTTTTTTGGTGTAAAAAAAATGATGTGTTGGTGTTGTGTGTATTTCCTATTTTTTTCCTTTTCTTCTATCCTTGCTCATTTGTTGAGAGGTTCGTGGTCATCTTTAAACCACTTTCATGAATGAGGTTTGTGGTAAGCCAAAACCACTTGTTTGGGTGAAAAACCTAAAATTATGTAACATTGTATTAGTTGGGGAAAATCCCAAATGATTATAGGTGAACCGGTTAAAAACCCACAGTGATAATGACAAGGGGAACAAATTTAATTTCCCATAGTGACAGTGATAAGAGGAACCAAAATCTTGTGTTGTAAATGAGTACCTAAGAAGGCTTAATACCAGGACCCATCCTATTTGGATTATAGGGGGATAGTTATCAAAATTGGTATAATTAATTTATGGGGCGATATTAGAAAATAAATTTATTATATCACCAACACTCATAAGAGAACATTCTAGTAACTTTGATCACTGACCAAAGCAGCTTCCAGATAGATGAAGAAAGCCAACAATTTCTAGAGAATTCTTCCACTCTCTAGATTCTCCAAGATCTTCTACCATTGGCTCTGATACCATATTGGAAACTCAAATTGGTCCAGATTTCTCTAAATTGATGTAAAATTTGATTACAAATTAGTCTATTAATTTGTAATCAAATTTTACATCAATTTAGAGAAATTTGGAGAGATTTCTCTAAATTGATGTAAAATTTAATTACAAATTAATAGACTGGGCCTGTGATCAGCTGAGCCCAATTTGAATTTCCAATATCAAATCTGATTGCCAAAACCAGTGACGTGGGTTTTCAATGAATGCTTGCAAGAACTTCTAGATTCCACAACCATAGTTTTTGGCTTTTGGAGATAGAATATTTTAAGATTGACAATTAACTATTCTTTCAATTGTATAAATTTGGATAGAGAAAATAAGACTGTTCATATGGAATGAGTCAATGAAAAAAAGTTGTTAAATTGATTATTTAAATTTTGTAGAGAAAGTTGGCCCAGCATGAACTAATAAATGATTGGACTCTTTCTAGATCTAGTACCTTCAAAACATAGTTCCTAATAATGGGGCTACCAAAGCAAATAAGATCTAATATAATTAATTAAATAATATGGCGCATAAAAGAAAGTGGAATAAGAATGTGGGCCAGATAAAAGAGAAAGCAATATTTTTGTAAGAAAAAAAAGAAGTTAAGATTATATAATATTTATATGGAAAAACAAGGAAGGAATCTTCTATACCATGTGCTGGCTGTAAACCAGCCCACAGTATTATGACATAATCAGCCGCATTACAGCAAAGGTTCTTTTCAAGATGAAAGGTAAAGTGTAAGCTTTTTATTTTATTTTGGGTAGTACATTTGATAAGCCCTGTTCTAAAATTCTTTCTTAAACTTTATGCAGTAAAACATTGCTTTGCAGTGTGTAATAGGGAGGATATTTGCAGTTGAAGAATACATGATATTTGGAGTTCTACTAGATTGTAATAAACCCAACACATTCACCTTGTTCATAGAGGCATTTTTACAATTAAAAAGGGTTTTTCTGAACAAATTGAATGTATTGGTGTTACATTCCACAGAACTGCAGGATGTCCAACAGTTTCACATATTCTTCAAATTCACTATAGACCAAGCACATTGTGATTGTGAACACTATTTGTAATGGTATGTATAATTTAGTTTCTTGTATATATATACCCGCACACAATCTTTAAATAATCCATTTTTCGTCACATTACCATTGTATTTCTCGTAACATAGTTTTTACACATACAGAGTAGAATTTTGCAAAATGTGCACCTGCTGACTTTTTAGAAACAGCCAGAGCACACCTCCAAAGGAAAAAGAAAAGGCTCAAATTATTTAATCAATAATAAAAAACCTATGTACCTGAAATCAGAAAACTGAAATCAAGACATATTCAGGGGTTAGATAGTTCATCCCTGGAACTGCAAAGCGGAATCAAAAAGGGCCAAAGTGCCCTGGGATTGAGGTGCTTGCAGTGGCTCCAATAACAGGCATGAAAGAATGTTGTCCTGATAAGGGCATTCCGTGAAATTGTTTTTCCATGCGAGAAATGGGGATGTTGCTTGATGTCCATTGAAGAATGTAGGAATTCATGAATTAGAGACAGACATCCAATAGTTTCAACAGGTAAGCATTCGACCCTCTTCAATGTTATAACTTCGAGCAGCCTGATCATCGACTGCCTGAGCCGAATATGCAAGAGACACTGAAAGGTCAACTCGTGAAAGGGATTGAAAGCGAGAAATAAACAGCAGATAAATAAATTAATTAACAAATATGCAAACATTAGATTTATTCTGGTTCACCATAAATTTTGGCTACGTCTAGACTGTAGAGTATTGTATTGATTCAAAGAAGTTATTACAAATGAGCAGGAGCAGCAAATATAAAGGCTCCAGATTATTACATAAATGAAGAGTCTTCAGAATGAAAGGTTATGATAAAAGAGATAATAAAACCATTATGACTGTTGGCCTTCACTCAACAACTCGGGGACTCATTTCGCCCAAAATGATAGTTTCCAGATTCCGTAGCACTCCTTCAGCAGGATAAAGATTGAAGGTCTGTAAGAGTTGCAAATAAAGTTAAAAGTTATAACCCTAACTGATGTTTACTCAGGATTCATGAATAATAATGTATAGCCTAGCCAACATGTAAAATCTTTCCATGATGCAATTTATAGATCTAATCTCAATAGGCAGCTCGTAAGCAGTGTTACCAAATGGTTAACTGCGAATAGAAGTTTATTTGATTAAATTTACTTCTGAAACTGTGAAGAATCTAATCATTGTCGAGCATAGTTACAGAATCTTAATTTTTATGAACAACTCATTCTTGAGAGTCGCATGCTCTTTTTAAAAAAAAACTAGAGGAATGGTAAACTTTTGAACATTCAGTGGCACTTGTCAAATGTCCACTGGTATTATGTGAGTTAGGGACATTGGATCTTGTGACTTCATGTGTATTATAGAAAGTTCTTGCTAATTGAGTCAGATTTTCAACAGCTTTAGACTTCAATATGGCTTATATTTAAATATATTTTTTGTTCTAATATAGCAGGTAAACATTTTAAGGGGCGAAACATCTACTAGTACTATATGGCTGGGGAGATTGGACCTCCTAACCTCATATTTGTCACAGAAAGCTCTTGCCAATCAAACCAAGCCTCCAACAGACTTCAATATAACATATATTTAAGTATTTTTTTTAGAAGAATAGAAATCAGCAGATTTTGACTGAGATGCATTTGAACAGGTTGTGGAAAGAAGAGTAGTCAACTGAATTTGTAAACCAGTTGTCGACAACAAATTTTCTTATTGAATTGGACTGTATGTGCTGACCTTGTATAAATTTTACTTGCTTTCTCCAAGTACATGTATTGTTACTCTTAAGTTGTTTATAATGTAAAAGACCACTTGTTAAATATATTTCTCTACTCAGAAACTTCTATCCAGCCATCAGAAACTAAAATTTTACCAAAAAAAAGACTAAGTTTTTTTTGAACCTTCTCAAATAAAATTTAAGTTTCTGATAGCTGTATAGATGCTGGCCTCTTACTCAACCTAGACCTAAGATCTAGTTGCAATCAGCAAAATATTAAAAACAAATGAAAGAGTTTTATTTCCATAATAAGGAAGGTGTTTCCTATCTTCTTCCCGCTCTTGTCACTCCATCATCTCTGTAGTATAAGGAAATTGTGAGAAACTGGAGCTCCTGATGTGGAAGTCCTTGTTGAGAAGAGTTAAAAGGCTGTGATGCAGGGGTGTTTTGCCCTCTCACAGCTTTTATGACACTTTTCGAGCTCACTGTAGTCCATTCTATAACTGTCATCGTCATCATAAAGCATAGAATGAGTCATCTCATGTGCCAAACCAGTAACGGGGGTTTTCAAATCTGATTGCCAAACCAGTGACGTGGGTTTTCAATAAATGCTTTGCAAGAACTTCTGGATTCCACAACCGTAGTTTTTGGCTTTTGGAGGTAGAATATTTTAAGATGACAATTAACTATTCTTTCAATTGTATAAATTTGGATAGAGACAATAAGACTGTTCATATGGATTGAGTCAATGAAAAAAAGTTGTTATTGATTATTTAAATTTTGCAGAGAAAGTTGGCCCGGCATGAACTAATAAATGATTGGACTCTTTCTAGATCTAGTACCTTCAAAACATAGTTCCTAATAATGGGGGCTACCAAAGCAAATAAGATTTAATATAATCAATTAAATAATATGGCGCATAAAAGAAAGTGGAATAAGAATGTGGGCCAGATAAAAGAGAGCAATATTTTTGTAAGAAAAAAAGAAAAAAGTGAAGATTATATAATATTTATATGGAAAACCAGGGAAGGAATCTTCTATACCATGTGCAGGCTGTAAACCAGCCCACAGTATTATGACATAATCAGCCGCATTACAGCAAAGGTTCTTTTCAAGATTGAAAGGTAAAGTGTAAGCTTTTTATTTTGTTTTGGGTAGTACATTTGATAAGCCCTGTTCTAAAAATCTTTCTTAAATTTTATGTAGTAAAACATTGCTTTGCAGTGTGTAATAGGGAGGATATTTGCAGTGAAGAATACATGATATTGTAGTACATATTTGGAGTTCTACTAGATTGTAATAAACCCAACACAGACTTTTTTACAATTAAAAAGGTTTCTCTGAACAAATTGGATGTATTGGTGTTACATTCCACAGAACTGCGAGATGTCCAACAGTTTCACATATTCTTCAAATTCACTATAGAACAAGCGCATTGTGATTGTGAACAGTATTTGTAATGGTATGTATGTTTTTCCCCTTTCTATTAATTGCTTCTATTAAGATTGTATAATATTCATATAAAAAAGTTGGGAAGGGATCTTCCAGAATCCATACCATGGTGTTCTGACCTTAATAAGCATTCAACATCCATCAGATTATATAAAGCATCAGAGCAAAGCTTCTTCCCAAGATTGAAAGGTGAAATGTAACCTCTTCATATTAATTTAGGTAGTACATCTGATTTGCTTTGTTCTAACAGTAACATTGCTTTGAAGTGTGTAAAGGGAGGATATTTGCAGTTGAAACATACATGAAATTGTATTGCATGTTTGGAATAATGGTAGATTGTAATAAGCTCAACACATTCACCTTATTCATAGAGACTTTCCACAGTAAAAAAGATGTATGTTAACAAGTTGAATGTATTGGTGTTACATTCCACAACACTGCATGATGTCCAACAGTGTCACATATAATTCAAACTCATTACAGAACAAGTAAACTATGGCTGACTATAGTATTTATAATTGGAGGTATGATTTTTTGTTTTTGCCATTTATGTTAGTTACCTCTGTTTTGAGAATTATATTTGCCCTTTCTCAGGTATATGTAAATTCAATTTTGCTTTTTCCAACCAAAAAAAGCTGCTTTTCAATATTGAAAGGTAAAGTGTAAGCCCTTTATATTATTTTAGGTAGTACATTTGATAAGCCCTGTTCTAACAGTAAACATTGCTTTGCAATGTGTAAAAGGGAGGATATTTGCAGTTTAAGAATACATGAAATTGTAGTGCATGTTTGGAGTACTGGTAGATTGCACATTCATCTTGTTCATAGAGACTTTTTACAATAGAAAAAGATGTCTATGAACAAGTTGACTGTGAAAATTTTACATTCCACAGAACTGCAGTATGTCCAACAGTATTA
This sequence comes from Chamaecyparis obtusa, assembly GCA_027943335.1. Taxonomy (NCBI): domain Eukaryota; kingdom Viridiplantae; phylum Streptophyta; class Pinopsida; order Cupressales; family Cupressaceae; genus Chamaecyparis; species Chamaecyparis obtusa. The sequence continues at coordinate 840,532 of BSBK01006612.1, forward strand.
CATATTCTTCAAACTCATTAAAGATAAAGTAAACCATGGCTGAAAATAGTATTTGTCCAACAGTATTACATATTCTTCAAACTCATTAAAGATAAAGTAAACCGTGGCTGAAAATTGTATTTGTGATTCTAAATATGCATTTTTCTTTCTGTTAATTGCTTCTGTCATGCGGGTTCTAAAGTATAACAACACTATCTCATAGGTATTGCCCTGCTTCACTCTTTCTATGAATACACTAGCTGTTGTAGTTGCATTATTTCTAGGTACACGCGGTTCAATCCACTATTTTATGTATATAATTTTGTTCAAAATATTGCTCAGAAAGGACTTCTAGTGAAAAGATACATAATATTTCAATTATAGTTGGAAAACTCCGGCTCGGCAAAAATTTGCCAAAGTCCGAAATTTTTTTTGGGAAAAATTCGGGAACTGAAAATATTGCTTAAATTTAATTAGAAATGTATTTTTTTTGGCAAAATTCAATGAGAAGATGCATCCAGTGAGTCAATTAATGAGAACACAAAAGAAAGAAGCTGAGTATAGATATATTTAAATGCAAAGTGGGTACAGAATCACATTTTCATGAGGAATGTTGATGGCTGGAAGCAAAATAGTAAATAGTTTCTTAAAACTGAAAGTAGATACATCATTACAATTTACTATTATATCTTCCTCTTCTCAGCGCTAATAAAAACTAAGGGAGAGGTAGAACTAGAGGGTCTAATTGTTGTTATATGGAGCCTAATCAAGTTCAAAGGTTAATTTCTTCCACTTTTATTGACACTCAATGGAGGTTTGGGGGTAGCGCCCCCAAGATGGGGTCAAGGGGCAGCGCCCCTTGCGGGCTCCGTGTCACGTACACGGCAGGATCAAGGAGCTATCAACTACCAAGGGCTTGGAAGCCTCTTTTCTTCCTTCACTGCCAAACAGAAACACTCGAAACAAAAAATGAATAAAATTGTGGTGTTTTTTGCTTTAACACTGGACTATCAAAACACATGCGAGTTTTTAGCTCGGACTCGCTAAGTTTTTGTGAAAAACTCATTGAAAACTTGGCGAGTCAGATCGACGAGTTAATCTGTGAAAAACTCATGAGGCTCAAAAACTCGACAATTAATTGTTACTCGACGAGTTTGCCAACTATGATTTCAACAATATATGTATTTAACCTACAATTTATTTGCCTATCCTCGGGGATTGATCATGACCAGAGATAATCAACTAGGACATTTTTGTAGTTAGATTATTCAATTTCAATACAAACTTTCATAGTGTTTGTGTAATCTATGGGCTAACTTCCTATGACTTAAATGCATTTATTTGTGGGTAGATCATTGCAATGACCATTGTGTTGGGTGTTGGAAAAATAATCAGCGCTCCCCTTGGGATTCGTGACATGGTTTAACAACCTCCTGTGTCTTCTATAAGTCTAGTGGTTGTATCGGGCATTAACAGGTCGATCTTTTGGTGCAACAGCAACCACTACTTGTAACAAGTGGTATCAGAGCTTGGTCACAGGTTCGAATCTTTAAAACCCTCGGGTAACACTAAGGGGGAGATTGTTGGAAAAATAATCAGCGCTCCCTTCGGGATTCGTGACATGGTTTAACAACCTCCTGTGTCTTCTATAAGTCTAGTGGTTGTATCGGGCATTAACAGGTCGATCTTTTGGTGCAACGACAACCACTACTTGTAACATTGGGTTGATCTCTGTATTTATGTCCTACTCATCCTCATATGACCTCCATTTTGAAAAGTGATTTTGAGGTCTTCCCTTCAAGAGAGGACAAAGACAAATTCATTTGCCATCATATTTAAGCTTTATAAAAATAAAAAAAATGTTGAGGTGGAAGTATTATAGAGGGACTGATAAGGAGGCCTTACTATTTCCAAGCTATGCCTCTAGTTTGAACCTTAGTAGTTGCATTGGAATAGGATATTGACAGGCCCAACCTGCAGGCCTTTTCAGTGATTCATGTTAGTGGTAGGGTTTATGCATTCGGTCTATCAAAACCCTATGTTGTTGGAAATGCAATAGGCTTGTTCTTGGCTGCCCTAATATTCTTTTAGGATTTTTGAAATTGTATATGTAGATTGTAATATTTTATTTATTTGAGTTTTAACATAAGGTTAATGAATATCTTGTTCATTTGGGCATCAATATAAATTTCTCCCAACAAATATATTAGAAATCACCTATGGAAGATCAATAGTCATTGCTAAGAAATTCACATATTATTTTGAAACTACCTCCATTTTTGAAGCCAACTAAGGAAGACCAAGAATCGCAACTTAAAATTCCATAATAGATAACCTATAAAAAATTGAATATGATTCTCCACAATGAAAACCCAACACTTAGCCTATTAAACTCAACCCCTTAAATTTATAATTTGTTGTCTATTTTTAATATTTATATATATTAATATAAATAATATTATGTTAACATTGATAATGGGACTCAACCTTACATCCATATAAATGTTACCTTGTATCTATCATCTATTCGTTTGAATTGTATAGGCTATTGTATTTTTTGCTAAGTAATTATGTTGCTTCTCTCCATTTCGCAAATTGCTCTTATGGATTTTGCATTAAATAAAAAAGAACATTGACTTTTAGGCATTCAACTAATAGATTGAAAAACTGAACAAGAGATTGAGAACATTTAGATGCTAACTACATTCAATAATGTTTGACAATAATCTGAATCTCCAAACAATTTTTTTTACAATAGCTGAGCCACAAAAGATAGAATTTATGTTGGATTTTTTCAATTTTCTTTAGCTGATTACTTAAAGGGTTGGTTTGCTTTGATTTATATGCATTTCTTGTCTTTGCTATAGTGTAATGCCCCCAATTTCAATAAAGTGACTTAATTACGTTAATTATTTAACTGGTCTTAACATTTAAATAATATCAGATATAGAAAATGGCGATCAATGGTAGAACACCAAATTCTATATGCATTGGATTACCAAACCCACTCTTAGGCCAAATATGATTAGCACAACCCAAAATGGATTAAGGGGTGCTAATGCATGATCTAGATAAAAGGGGGATTTTGGGGTATTCCTTGTACGGATAGAAATACATGTATATGAAATATAAAGTATGATAACCACTCATGCAATGACAAAGGAAATGATAACCAACAATGTATGATATCAAATCTAATGTACTAAAGTAAGTGCTAAAAGAAAATAAGAATGATGTACTCACCTTGAGGGCTAGAAGAGGACAAGTGAACTTCATATCTGTATTTGACTGTCAGAAACTTGTCGAAATCAGAAACTGTTTCGGATCTGGAACTCTTAGACCTATAACTCTCGATCATGACATTTGCAGATCCTCAAGAACATGCCACATAAGTTTTCCTAGTCTCAAAAAGTCAGCCTAGTCCTGGAAGAATAAAATCTAATAAAATCTGCAGAAGACCAAACCTTGGTTCCAAAACTCTGAAAATAGGGATCTGCATCTGCACACCTGTTACTACACACAAGAAAGAAGGGTAAATTATTGTGGAGAGGGGTTTTCCTTGGTCAATCGCCTCTATAGGAATTAAACTTGATATAAAATAGATAAAAATGAAGGAATGCTAATATGTAGTAGAGATTAGATCTAAGAAATAGAGTATATCATACAATGTAGATGCAATTGTGCTTAGAATGTGATCAAGAATGTTGATGCAATAGCTTTGACTCAACACAAAAACTAAAAGGAAATTATGTAAGATAAAATATCATGTAGTAGATGTTGTAATTCACCACAAATGTTGATTTGAGGAAGAAGACGACTTGATGAATGAATGTGAACATCCCTTCTTGATTGCAATCTCCTTTATTTGACCTCCAATGGGAAAAAGAGAAAGATCTATGAAGGGAAGACTTGAATGCTTAATTTCTTGAAAGGATGCCTTCAATGAATTCTTGTTTGAACTCCTTGAATTCACAATAGTTCGCTTGATAATGCTTGCATGAAGATGAGATTGCAATAGTAGATCTTTGATGGATGTGAAAATGAGAGGAAAAAGCCTCCTTTTATACACCTTTCAAGACTTAGATTCACAAAACCAACCCAAATTAAACTCCCAAAGGAAATAAACTTTCATTGGACCCGAAGCCACCAAAAATAAACCCCCAAGGACCAAGCCAAATCGAGCCGAGACCCTAAGAGGTTAATTTTGAAATGGATTCAGAACTAGGTGCCAACAAGAGTATTGGGGATTCTAATCCACTAGATGCGTAAGGTAAATTATGAGATCTGAAAAGGTATGTAAAGGACCTAGGAGGGAAATGAATTATGTGATTGGATGGAAAATGAGAAATTTTGCATAGATATTAGAGACAATTTAGAGTTTTGAGCAAGATTGAAGGAGAAGTAGGACCTAGATTAAATTATGTATGCATTTAGATACAATGTGAGGTCCTACCATAAGAAATACACTAAAGTGGGCTAAAAAAGGTCCCAAAATGAGCATCAATCAAGTGCTTACTTTTTAGGATGGTACATCTAGCCCCCACTTTAGCAGGAGTATGAGATAAACTCATGCTCATGGTATAGGAAGAAATAGAAGAAAGATAGAATTATGAGAGAGAGATGATAATGAAAAATTTCAAAGAGATAAGACATCACTAATTTTAAGGACATAAGCCCCCAAACAAAGGATCCTAACTCCAATTCCATGCACAAAAGGGCATGAAAACAAAGGAAAAAGAAAAAGGAAAAAATAATAAAAAAGAAAAGACAAAATACACAAAACAATTAAAACAAAACTCCTAATCAACTAGTGAAAGAGACCTCGATTGAAAGTGCCTCATCCACTAATATCATGTCTATAAAATCTATTGCAAGAGTACAAATGATCACATAAGAAGAACAAGAGCATCACTAACGAGGATACCAATTCCATGGTCTAACCTACTAACATGACCATGAGAGAGAGAGGTGATTACCTCAACCTAGTAAGATTGTGTTTCTTACTGTGAACTAGAAAAAATATAGGATTGGAAGTTCTAGCTGGTTTGTGTGCCATGCTAGTCAGATCTATCTTGAAAACTTGCGCCTATCGACGACTTTTCTTGTGTGTCTATGTTGTTGAACTTTCATGAATGGATGTTAGTATCCATTGTATTCATGAATATGGTTTGTATGTGAACCTCATGGATGGATGTTAGTATCCGTCATACCCATGAAGATTGGTTTGTATGTGCACCTCATGGATGTATGTTGGTATCTATCATACCATTAAAGATTGGTTTGTATATGCACCTCATGGATGGATGTTAGTATCTGTCATATCCATGAAGATTGGTTGTATGTATTAGCTTTGGAAATGTCAAATTGGGTGCATAATGTACAAGGGAGGTTGTGTGTATGCCCCCCTCCTTATGACAACTACGTAGTAAACATCATAAGGAAGAGAATCAGGGATACCTACTTCAAAAAATAGGGAGATTGTTAGGATTAAGTAATACTGAGAGGGGGGGTGAATCAGTATTACAACACTTTATTTTAAACTTAAACCAATTGAAAATAAACCATATGAATGCTAAAATGAAAAGAACATAAACACATAACACATAACTCATAACACCATTATTTGTTTTCAAGGAAACCCTGGCCAAGGGAAAACCCCGGTGGGGATGGTACCCACAACTAAGCACTAAAATATAGAATCCATGTTAGGAGATCTAGCCTTGTTAGGAGATCTAGCCCTATTAGTAGCTGAGTATTACATACTATATTTTCTTGTTAGAGGAATAAAAATCCTATTAGGGGTATACAAAAACCATGTTAAAGGTGTGGTGAGCTTACAACTCTTACAATCAAAATTTTGTTACAAAAGTGTTCTTCAATGATGAAAAATAAAGCATCTTCTATGCTTTGATAGTTCCAGTTATGTTTTACAATAGCCTCTGTCAATCATTGATCTCACATCTGCTATCAATCATCACTAATATCCCAAATTTTCATCCATCCTACATACATGTCTGTCACACTTATCGCTTCCACAAAACACTCTATACTTATATCAATTATGCCATCTAGTTGGCTCTCAAACACAATACAAAACATAATAATTATTTATATAAATGATAAATGTAGAGTTGGTGATTGATCTTGTATTACCAAAGTGTCGGCAATATCTAACCTTTATCTGACTTAGCACGTTACCATTCTGGTGCAGGAGCACCTAGGCAATCCTCAAAGGCCTTAAGTTTTGGCTTGTTTCTGACATTATCCAAGTCAGAGTTGTGAGTTTTCTTTGAGGCCTTAGTAGGTCATGTGGACTAGGTGAGTTAGTGTTAGAACTAAGGTCACCAATTAGTCATTGTTAGTTATTTTGGTTAGCTTAGGCTTAGAAGTCTAAAGTTGGGATTTGAGTTATTAATGTGTCCTAAACACAAGAGGGATGTAAAGAAGATGCTTTAAGGTCATTAATGGTGTTATTTCATCGAACCACATAGCATAGAGGCCCAATATTCTAGTTGGCCTAATGAATGTAAAAGATGCCAAAAGTTGTCATGACAACATTGGCAATTTATTGCAAATGTTGCATGCAACTCAGCAACATTGGATTCCCTAAAAGATAGGAGTGGGAAATCAACTAACATGGCCAAAAAATATGGAGAATTGCATCTAAGAATCTCTTAGGCTTGAATCTCAAGATAGAGAGTATTGTAATCAAGTTAATTTGGTAAGCAAGCAAGGAGAGTTCATGTATATAGTGCACACTCTACTGTTCTTGCATGTTTATAGTATTGTAATGGATTAAAGCTCAAGAGATAGTTTTGGATTTAAGTAGAATAGGATGTTTTAAGACTTTTCTCTTCATAGTGTTAGTAATTTTGAGTTAATCTTCTAGTTGAGAGAAAATAAGTTTTAATTAGACTATCTACTGGTTTCATTTAGCCTGTTTTTTCTTTCATGGCTCCCACTTGAGATTCAACCCTTGAAACCTCAAAAAGTTGGATGAATCTTGTAGTGGAGCCTTTGTACATAATGTATATAGAGTTAGGATTCCTGAGGAGTCGAGTTTCTATTTCTAATGTCAAGCCCTAGGTGAGCTTAGTGTGCCTGGTTAGAGGTTTGACAGTGAAGAATTGAAGATTGCATGCAGGGGAAAGAAATACAGTACGCAATAATCATGGTTCCAGAAGACATATGAAGGTATCATGTCATGTTAGAAGGATTGAGAACTTATCAATCCTTTTGGTTGTGATTTGAGAAATAAATCAGTATAGTCTTAAAAACTAGGCCTTTTAGCCCTATTTAACCTATATTGTAGGAAGCCTATGTATGGATGCCCTAGAGACCCAAAACCTTTTGAATCTTTTAAAATTCCCAAAAGGGTACTTGAATGTGGAATTTTTTTTGTAGGTGGTTTGGGAAGTTTGGACAAGAAATGAAGAAAGGATCTTGTCAAGGGCTACAAGGAATTAGGCCTAATTAGGCTTCCTCAAGGCTATATCTTCAACCTAATAGAAAAGGGCTTGGAGATCCATCAAAATGGATTCAAATAGGAACATTTTGAATGTTTTCAAGGTGTTGGATACCCCTTCAATGAATTTGATAGTTTGTGTGAAGATGGCACTTGGAGTCATCTAAGTGTAGGAGAGAGCATTGGAGTAACTTTAAGTCATTGTCCTTCAAGGTTAAGCACAAAGAATTTAACTCTTAGAGAAGAGTTTGTCAAGGTTTTAGTTAATCATCTAAGCCTATTGATATCCTAGAGGAAAGTAGGATCCTTGAAGAAGACAAGCAAGGTCTTCTTAGCACTTGTGCAAGAACACCAAGAAGAAAATACACCATATTGGTATCAGAGCTTGTTTTGATCAGGCTTGTGGTTAATGTTTCAACCTACTGAATCAGTAGGAGAGAATACATATATTGAATCAAATAGTACAATGGTGACTAATGCTGAGATAGCCAAGAAGGTGGAAGACCAAGAAGAGGATAATAGACTACTTCGGGAAAGATTGGCTCAATTAGAGCTAAAGGTGGATAAAGTAGATGTAAAGGCTGAATAAGCTAATGATAAGATAGATGGAAAACAATAGGAGATTCCTTTGGAGGATGAAGTCCCTGAACCAGACCCAATATTGGCTGAAGAACCATTCTTGAAGGCATTGAAAGCCTTGAGTGGAAAAGCATTGGAAGGCATTCCTATCTTCAATGGGAAGATGGAACCTAAGATAGTCCTAGATTGGATAGAAGGACTAAAGAACCACTTTGAGTGTGATTGTATCACAGAGGCTCAAAAGGTTAAAGTGGCCAAAGCTAGATTGAGACGTCCTGCACTCACTTGGTGGAAGTTTCTACAAGATGAGAGGGAAAAAGAAGGTAAGAATCCAATTTCTACATGGAAGGCAATGGTGACCAAAATTAGGGAGGCATATGTGCCAGAGGATTATGAAATCCAATTCCACAAGAATAGACAAAGTCTTAGGCAAAAAGACTTGGATTTGGACTCATATACCAAGGAGTTCCAAAAAATTTGCATGAGATCCCGAGTTGTAGAGGATGAGAAGGTGAAGGTAGCAAGGTGCCTTAATGGGCTCAAGTGGAACATTCAAGATGAGATGAGTCTTATGACTCCTGACACCATACAAAAATGCCATTAGCTTGCTGTCAAGGTAGAGGAGAAGTTGAGAAAGAAGAAAGATTCTAGCACCTCAAGAGGCAGAGGTAGAGGAAGAGATAGTAGAGGGAAAAGAAGTGGATATGGTGGAAGGAGTTCAGAGTCAAAGGTTCAAGGAGAAATTAAATACACTGATCAGCAAGAGGGAAGTTCTAGTAGAGGTAGTAGAGGAAGGAGCTCTAACTTTAGAGGAAGAAGTGGTGGAAAAGGAAGAGGAAATTATTTTGCCAACATGAAATGCTACCATTGTAACCAAATGGGACACCCTACCTATAGGTGTCCAGAGAAGGGTAGTACTTCTCAAGGAGGTGATAAGAGAGTCAATATTGTTTAGGAGTAAACAAATGCAGTAGTCAATCACCATGAGGTACCATTAACATCAGAGGAAGGTGAGAACCTCATGATGAGGAGAACCTTGATCAAAGAGCCGGTGAAAGAGGAGCCAAGCCAAAGAAGATCCCTATTTAGGATAAAATGCAATATGATGGGCAAGGTGTGTAGAGCCATCATTGACTCAGGGTCTATTGACAACATTGTGTCAGAGGAAGCAGTCAACAAGTTAAATATGGCAAGGGTACCCCACACTAGTCCTTACAAGGTCACATGGCTGAATAAAGGACAACATGTGTTGGTGAATGAGCGGGCTTGGGTTGAGTTTTCAATTGGGAGGTATAAGGATAAGGTATTATGTGATGTGTTACCTATGGATGCATGTCACTTGCTCCTAGGTAGACCATGGCAATTTGATTTCCAAGCTATGCATGATGAAGTGAAGAACTCTTATACTTTCAAGAAGGATAATGTGACATTTAAAATTCAGTCACTATTAGAGGACACAAAGATGAAGACAACAGGTCCTAATGTACTCATGGTTGGTGAAAAAGAGTTTCTAGAATCCATGGAAGAAGGAGAAGGAGTTGGATTTGCATTGGTGTTAAGGCCAAGAGAGGTAGATGAAGGCAAGGCAGCCAAAAAGCCAGAGCTACCTAAGGAGATACAAAGCATGTTGCATACTTATGAAGGCATAGTAAGTGATGGACAACCATCAACATTACCCCCTAAAAGAGCTATAAGTCATAGGATAGACTTCATACCAGGAGCTACCCTTCCCAATAAGGCAGCCTATAAGATGACCCCTCAACAAAATGAGGAAATTGCTAGGCAAATCCAAGAGCTTTAAAACCAAGGCCTTATTAGAGAGAGCATTAGCCCATGTTCCATACCCATTGTCCTAGCACCTAAAAAAGGAGGAACTTGGAGGCTTTGTACTGATTCAAGGTCTACTAATAGGATAACCATTAGGTATAGGTTCCCTATACATAGGATTGAAGACCTAATGGATTGTCTAGGAGAAGCCAAGTATTTTAGCAAGATAGACTTAAAGAGTGGCTATCACCAAATAAGAAAACATGAGGGAGATGAGTGGAAATTAGCCTTCAAAACCAAGGAAGGTTTATATGAATGGCTTGTCATGCCATTTGGACTGTCTAATGCCCCCTCCACATTCACGAGGCTCATGAATGAAGTTCTTAAGGACTATATTCAGGAATAACTGTCTTAAGTTCCAAAAATAATTTATTGAACTTAATCATATGCTTGATAATCATACTATGGATTTTTGATTTATCAATCTCATGATACTTATCATAAAATTTAGCTATTTGATCAATCCTGCCTTCATCAACTACTCTAGTTCTCAATACTTCTAGATTCAGTCTGAATCCTACCTCAGGAGGTGCTTGAGTGTTTCTTTCTTTGTTTCTTGTTGACCTTGATGATGGATGGCTTGCGGTAGTCTGCTTCTTCCTACTAGTCATTTGGCTCGACTCAGGAGATGAAGTGGACTCCAAATCAATTGTATCTATGGGCGCAGAGATGCTGACATCAGTCTTTTTCTTCTTCTCCTTAGGATCATTTGATTCTTCCATTTTTACTTCAAAAGAGGGTGCGCTCTTAAGTTGCATTGCAATCTTGGCTTCCCTAGCTTTATCCAAGTCTGCTTGTATAACACCATGAATTTTCAGAATGTCTGATGTAATTTTAGATGGTTTTCTTTTTGTTGTTGCATTGTATAAGATAGAGTCTACTTGTCTTGTCTTCTCTTCATAAGTTCCCCATCTAGGTTCATTGGGATCCTTAGGTGCTGATAAGAGGACTTGTGCATAAGCTTCCAAAATGTGTTCCTCCACTTTATAACCAAGTAGATGAATCCACTTAGTCCTAGGCTCCACTACTTCCATGCATGTGATATCATTTTCCCATGTGAGATATACTTCTCCACAATCTTCTCAAGTATCCTATACCTTCTCTGCATCTTGATTCCGAATGTTTTGATTTCCAAATCCATGAAATCCTTCAAGGTACTCTCTGATGTTGCCTTGAATGAAATTTGAGGCAATGTAGGTAGGCTCTTGTCAAGATAAAGATTAGAGACTTTACCAACAATATGAAAGTACATGTAGATGATCAGTGACCCAAATCTGAACACTTTTCTTTTGTCATGTTTTATGGCTCTAATATTGTCTAACAACTGTGCATGCAGGATTTCATAGAGGTTAAACTCTCCATTTTCTCTTACAATTCTAATAGTTTCCTGAATTGTTGCTACGGATACACTATTCATTGTGTTAGCATGTTGAAACGTGTATCCTAGAATCATATCCATGAGTTTTATATCCTTCTCCTCTATAGGCTCAATTTTCATGCCACGCTTATCACTCTAGGACTTACAAGCTTTCTCTACTGGTTTCCTAACATCCTTACTAGTAGGAAGAATGGCGTCAGTCTTGGAAAGTTTGGTCATCTCATAAATGAGATATGACGTAATGCGAATAGGAACTTCTTCAATCCAAAATAGGTCATCATGAATTATACTCAGTAGGATCTTGATCCATTCTAACTCATATAATTCATAAGTAGTTGCATACTCAATTATTGGGTGATTTGTGAAGTGCACAAATTCATCCTTGAATGTCATGTATGGATGCACCATTGTCTCAATGTGCAACCTTATTTTGTCCAATCCTATAGGTTCCTTTTTACAATATATGTAGGCGTGAATATCTTCTATATGCATAACTCCCATCAGAGTTCTAGAGAATGCTCCTTCTAGGTCATCTAGGACTGACTTGAATGGATGCTTCTTGAATATATCTCTCTTTCTCTCTACAATATCAAATACAATTGGAGTGGCCATTACTTGATCAACACTTAAATAGGGTTCCAAAGGTTTTTTGAAATGTCACGTCCAAACAAGGGTTTCGAAACCAACTTAACTTCTTTCGCTGATGAAAACAACTACAATCTTCCAACACTAACTAATTTGCTCTCCTGTGCTCTTCAAGGGCTTGATCTCAAATGAAAATGTGTGGATAATAGATCTCTGGTGACTATTAAAACAAATTTCTACAATTAATGCTTGCCGCCATAACATGTAATGCAATAGAGAGTTCCAATCTTCATTCCTAATGACAATCAGGCTATGTGATCTTGCATACTACATCAACTATTAACCAAAAAACTAAAACTAAAGGCGCATACTCTAAGGGTGAGTATACCAGTTGCGCAGGGGTCTAGAGCTAATCTAGCTCCCCCTATGACCATGAGGGTTATTTTTCTAGAATTAGAAGGTGCGTCCACTAAGGATGCATATACTACTGTGGCACTGACATTATCTTTCTTTACTTCCATCCAAATCTTGCTCACATCTTTTGTATCTTTCACAAACTTGACTTCTCCAGATTCATCCAATATTGATCTTTGAGACTTATTAGGTCTTTCTTGTCCTTGTGCTCATGATCTGCAAAATTTTGAGATGTGTCCAACCTTGTTACAAGAGTAACAAATAACTGGAGGCCTTGTATTCCTCAGTGCATTTATGTGAGTTACCATACTGCATTGTCTAGTTGTGTGGCCATTGTAATTTCATATCTGACATGTGATGTTCTGAGGACTTCTAACATTTTTTTGAGGTTGATTTCTCTGATTATGCTGAGTTTGAATTTTTTGATTTCATCTACAATTCATAGCTCTATGACCAAATTTATTGCATGAATAATAATAACCATTGAAAGGTCTTACCTCTTTACAATCTCTTGCTATATGTCCATGCTTTTTATAGGCATAAAAATTTTGGTTTACTGGCTTGAGATCATCTTTAGATGGTTCTTCTATAGATACAGTGTGATTTTAAGTCTTCTTAGCTTTTGTAGATTCTTTTGGTGCTTTCATTCTATCTCGCATAACATTGATATGATTTTGTGCTTCATTGAATCCAATACTAGTGGTATCTCCTTTAATCTTCTGTGCATACAACTGTGACTCTATTAGATGCTTACTTGTGTGAATTTGTCAATATGATTCTTTGCTTCAGTCAATTCAGATTCCACCTTTTTCTTGATGTTTTCTAACTCCAAGATTTTCATGTTTGCTTGCCTCAGTTCTTCATCTAACTGTTTGTTTTCTTTGATTTGTTCTTCATAGGCTTCCTAATTGTTAGTTAGCTTTTCATCTAAATCTTCAATTTGATCCTTCAGAGATGTGTTTTCTTCATTCATATTTTTGACCATTTTTCCCAAATCATTTGTAGAACAATCTTTCAAGTCCTTTCTCAGTTTCTTGATGAATACTTGTGAACCGCTGACCTTCAATTTCTTTTTCAAATCTGTCAAGATCTTCAAGAGATGCTTCAATATTCTTCTTCAGATGTTTTACTTATTCTAAAACCATGATCTCCTCAAGTGGTTAAACTTATCTTTATAGGAACAAAGATTTGAGACCAATTGTTAGGAATGGGAACATTGAGAGGGGGGGTGAGTGAATCAGTGTTCTATAATATTAATGTTTTTCTTCTTCTTGAAACTTAGCCCAATTACTTGATTACTAAACTGAATATTAAAGAAAATAAAGTAAACAACCATAACACACATAGCACTAGATGTGATTATGGGAAAACTTTGGCCAAAGGAAAAACCCCGGTGGGAATTAATACCCACTGATGATTGTACTTTGTATTATGAACATATTAATGTTCCTTTGCCATGTTAGAAGTCATTACAATGCTTACTAAAATGACCTGGTCAAAGGTCGGACCTTGCTAGGAGTCTTGAAGTAACAAACCCTGTTAGGGGTTTAAGGTTCACTGCCAGAGCTCACAGCTCAATAGAGAAGGCTACAACCTCTTGCATATCAGATACACACTATATCTGCAAGGGTGAACTACTTCTATGACACTGTTGTCTGATCAGTTCCTTTTGTGCGTTCATGCTTTAACCTCTTGTAAAGCTCTATATCATTCTTACTACTCTAATACATACTTCACATACTTCTGATCATCTCTATATGACATTTCATACTCAAATACAAAAGAGCATGTCACTTATATACATGTTGAATAGATGCAACCAAAACTAACTACTAGGTCGGCCTATAACTTAACACATACAATGCTTCCAAGTGAATTGGCTCAAGTGTGTTTACATACAATGATATTAACAAGTCTATAACATAAATACAATAGGCACATAGCCTTTACAAAACAAAATAATAATCGCTAATCAAATTCTTTCTTGTCGGCTGCATGCTCTATTTTGTTCTACCGCTTACTATCTATGTCAATTCAACTCGCTATAACTTCTTCATGCTATCACATATGACCATGAATTCTTAGACTTAGCATTATAACATACTCAAAAGCTTATCTTTAAGGGAGCATACAAAAATTTGATCATACACACATGTGTTGATGCTTTGTCCATCAAGTGCTTTACTGTTTGCTCTCTCTTCCATACTTAGCCAAATTTTGATCTTCTAAGTTAGTGCGCTGACTCTAAAAATTCATATGACTTTGTTGCGATAATGACAACACTAAACTTAGTCATATACACTAGTAAAGTCAACTTTCCAACAACATGTTGATCATATCTATTAGTACCAAAAGTCTTAGAGATGGTGTAGTGTGTTGATATGCATGAGGCATGTTGTATTGATCGAGGTGGTCCATGTTTCATTCCTTACCACTATGGGAATATTTTAGTGTGACCTATTTCAAATTGGTTTAGGCCGACTTGGTTGATGGCATCAAGAAGTATAAGAAGAGTGATGTTTTCATTTATTCGTGTGGTTTGTGTGATGCTTGTATGCGAAGTGAATGTGAATCTAACAAGAGAAGGTCTATGAGTTGATGATCATGTGTATGGATGCAATTGATAGCAAACTGCTATATCATTTTTTATTGCAAAGTATTAGTGATAGTGATCTCAGTGGTGGATTCAATCTCATTTATTCTATTATGGTAGTGAACCTATTTGTATTGGTAGTTAGCCATATTGATCATATTTCAGGATAGTTATCCTGACCAACAATGAGCAACTTGCATAAGAAAACTAACAATGAGCCTTTTAAAAACCACCTTAACCAGTGTTTCATTTCATAAGAATTAGCATCTCCATGGTTTTTCGTAGTTTGGGTTTAGACGTAAATTCTAGTATTCTTTGTGTTGGTGTTTTCGTGCTTTCATTTTTTCATTTGTTATAATTACTTTGTGTAGTTACTACCAGAGAAAATGTTAATATAGATATAATAGTCATTATCAATAGTATGGTTTACCGATAGAACAAGAGTTTTAGAAAGTGTTTATGAATATAATTGATTTACCCCTCTCTCATTTATTCATCTTGTTCAACAATTGGTATCAGAGCTCAGTTCCTCGGTATAGAGCTTAACGGCTTGAAACGGATCTGATGGTGCACAAATTGAATATTCCTACTTTTAATGGAAATAATAACATTGACAATATTTATTATGAGAAGGGCTTGTGTCACAATCTTTTGAGTGTTGGATAGATGTATGAGAATGGCTATAATGTTGTGTTTGAGAATGGAGGATGTGAGATTCAGAAAATATCTAGAGCAGTGATTGCAGTTGGAAAAAGGATTGAAAAGGAACATCTATCAACTTGAAGGAGCTACATAAGGATGTTTACTTTCTCACACCAATGAAAGTTGGATTTGGCATCAGAGGATGTGCTACATCAGTTTTGAAAATTTGGTAATAATAAGTTCATCATGTGCAGTAAGACACTTACCTAGAGATTATGCAAACTAGACAATGTTGTCTATAAGGTATGTCAACAAAGAAAACAAAGGAGAGAATCATTCAAGCCAAAAGACTATTCATCTACCAGTCTAATGGAGCTAGTGCACATTGACCTTTTGTGGTCCTACTAGAATAAGAAGTTTTCAAGGTGACAAATATTTTATACTTTTCATTGATGATTATTCGAGATCGACTTGGGTTGCATTTCTAAGACAAAAATCAAAAGCATTTGATAAGTTCAAGATATTAAAGGATAGAGTTAAAATGATTGTGGTAGAAAGATTAAATGTTTGAGATTTGACAAACGAGGAGAGTTTACTTCTGATGTGTTTGAATTTTTTGTGAGAAACATGGTATTAAGAGACAATTTTCAGCAGCTAGAGAACCACAACCTAATGGTGGAGTGGAAAGGATGAATCAAATAATTCAGGAAGTAGAAAGGACTATGTTAAAGGAAGCAATTTTACTAGAGAGAAGCAATACATACCGCTTTATACACACTAAACAAACTCCTATACCAAAAGAAGTATGGCAAGACATCATATGAGTTATGATATGGAAGAGCACCTACAATTAAGTATTTTAAAATATTTGAAAGAAAATGTTACATTTGGAAAGACGAAGATAATCTTGGAAATTTTGACAATAGAGTTGATGAAGGTATATTTATGGGATATTCTTCAAGAAGAAAGGCTTACCAGTGTTACAACAAGAGACTAAATAAGATAATTAAAAGTGAAAATATGAAGGTTGATGAGGACTTCCAAAAGACTCCTAAGAAACACATTGAATATGAATCGAAGATAGAGGATAAAGGAAAGGAAGACAAAAAGGAAGAAGAGACGGGTGGGTTTCAACATCTACAACTTATAAGAAACAAATATATGTATAGAAAAATCATTCCGAGAATTATATTATTGGTGATAAAAATAAAGGAGTTGTAACTAGAATTAGAGAAACACAAGATTGTGCTTTGTTGTGTTTACTTTTGGAAGTTGGGCCTAAATCTATAGAAGAAGCATGTAATGATAAGAATTGGGTTAAAGCAATGAAGGAAGAACTTGATCAAATTGAGAAGAATCAAACATGGGAACTTGTGCCCAGACCAGCTGATAAGAATGTAATTGGTACAAGATGGGTTTACCAAAAAAAGATCGATGAGAATGGTAAGGTAATATGGAACAAGGAAAGGTTAGTATGAAAGGGTTATACTCAAATTGAAGGATTTGACCTTGATGAGACTTATTCCCTTGTTTCCAGGATGGAGGTGATTCATATATTTCTAACTTTTTTAGAATACAAATATTTTAAATTTTATTAGATGAATGTCAAATTAGCATTCTTGAATGGAGAAATGAAGGAAGTTAACATTGAGAAACTAGAAGGATTCAAATCTAAAAAGGATTTGGATGCAGTATGCAGATTGAAGAAGGCATTATATGGCATCAAGAAAGGACCAAGCCCTTGGTATGGAAGATTAGATAAGTAACTAATTGGTCAAAATTTTCAAAAAGGTTCTGTAGAAAGTAATTTTTATTACAATATTTATTCAAATCAAAATCTGATTGTTGTTGTGTATGTTGATGATATCATTTTCATAGGAAAAGATAACTTGTGTAAGAGATTTGTAGAGGAAATGTAGAAAGCATTTGAGATGTCTATGATTGGTGAGTTTAATTTATTTCTTGGATTGCAAGTAAATTAGATTAGTAAGACATTTTCATTTCACAGTCCAAGTATATGAAGGAATTGTTGAAGAAGTTTGGCTTGCATAATTTTAAACCAATATGTACTCCTATTGTTACCTTTTTTAAGTTGACTAAGGAGGATGATTCACCAAAAGAAGATGCAATTAAGTATAGATTAATGATAAAAAGATTATTGTACATGACTTATACTATACCAAATATCATGTATGTAGTATGTTTAGCAGCCATATTTTAGTAAGAACCGAAAGAATCAGATGTTGTGGTGGTGAAGAGAATTTCTAGATATCTGAAAGGAACAAAAGAATTTGGATTATGGTATCCAAAAGGATCAGATTTAATGTTGAAAAATTATACCAATGTAGATTAGGAAAGATGGTTGGATAAACAAAGAAGTACCAATGGTGGAGCTTACTTTCTTGGCTCCCAATCAATTGCTTGGTCAAAAAAGAAGCAAAATTATGTAACTTTATCAACTATTGAATCAGAATACATTGTAGTATCCTCATGTTGTACTTAGATATTATGGATGAAATAAAACTTGAAGGATATAGGTGTAACTTCTTGAGAGAGACGGTGTTGGAAGGTGAATTGAAGATTGAGTATGTGCCTACAAAGGAGTAAATAGTAGACATTTAAAAAATCATTGTCAAGGATACTTTTGAGTATCTCAAGGGGAGGTTGGGGGTTCTGCCCCTTCCTAATGTTCACTAAATGCACTAGTGTGTGCATTGGTCCAGTGATTTTCATGCTTATTATTTTTTGGATCAATGCTTGGTGGCTTCCTCTCAGGGGGAGAAGAGTGAGTTACTAAGGGGTATTTTTGGCCCTTTTTCATTGTTGTAAAATGGGGAGAAGAACAAAGAATCAAAGAAGATCAACGAACTTTGATTTTGATACCTTTTGATAGTGAGTTATTTTATTTATTATTGATGAATGTTATCATCAATGAAAAAGGGGGAGATAGAATGTAAGTTAGATGTTGTTCATGTTATTTTTATTAATGGTTTTCATTGATGTAAACATATCTGATGCATAGAGGAGATTTATTTAGGATTTGGTTGTTTTTCTATATCAGTTGATGTGAACCGATATCCTTGACATATCAGTAAAGGTGTTCACCAAAGTATGTGATTTAAATATTTATTCTTATCTATTTTAGTGGTGGTTCTATTTTGTGTGCAACATATTCTAGATCAATTATTTTGGTTTAGTCCTATTTGGAATGTGTTCTTTATGTTTTGGTCCCAATAGCAACCATGTAATGTGTTGATCATATTCGTTGGTACCAACAGTCTTGGAGATGGTGTAACATGTTTATATGCATGAGGAATGTTGTATTGATCGAGGTGGTCCATGTTTCATTCCTTCCCACCATGGGAATATTTCCATGTGACCCATTTCAAATAGGTTTAGGCTGACTTGGTTGATGGTATCAAGCAGTATAAGAAGATTGATGTTTTTAGTTATTTGTGTGGCTTGTGTGATGCTTTTATGTGAAGTAAATGTGAATCTAACAAGAGAATATCTATGTGTTGATGATTGTGTGTGTGGATGCAATCGGTAGTAGACTAACATATCATTTCTATGTTGTAGAGTATCGGTGACAATGATCATAGTTGTGGATTCAATCTTATTTCTTATATTATGTTAGTGAGCCTATTTGTACTATTAGTGAACCTATTTGTATTGGGATTTATCCATATTCATATTTTAGGATAGTTAGCCTAACTAGCAGTGAACCAACCAACACTAATAAATCCATAGTGACAAAAGGAGACAATGAGCCATTTTAAAAATCACCTTAACTAGTGCCACCTTAACTAGTGTTTCATTTCATGAGAATTAGTTTCTTTGTACAATTCCTAAAGCGGGCTAAAATAAACAATCAATAGAGCAACCAAAGTTGAATTTGAGAGTGAATCAAATCTTTTTCTTGAAGAGATCACACAAATGGTTGTTGCCACATGATTTATTTTTTTATTGCTCATTTACCATGTCACATGGCTTTTAGAAGATATATACACATCAATTGTTCTTTTTTCATTTATGTATATTCCATAAACATTTTTGCCTTGAGACCACTTTTAATTACAATACTAAAAAACTCTCATGACTGCCACTAAGTTATTTTTTCTTTTTGTTGATGGTTGCACATTTGATTAACCTTTGAGATGATATATATATATATACATACATAAAATCTATTTTGGTGGTGTATAGATCATTCTATCTGCTCTTTTCAATGCTTGATTTATATATAATTATATTTCTAGCGGAGTCTTTGAAATTGTTTAATTATTTACCAAGTTTGTGATACTCTTTATGAAATTGATTCCTATATATATATATATATATATATATATATACATATACATATATATACATATATACATATATATATATATATATACATATATATATATATACATACATATATATATATATATACATATATATATATATATATATATATATATATACATATATATATATATATATATACATATATATATATATATATATATATATATATATATATATATATGTTGTTCATAGGATTTTTAGATATTCTTTGACGTAGGATAGGTAAGGAGGATCAAATTAAGGATAGTCCAAACTTGCAGCCAAACACCAACAATGCCGAATAACACAACAAGACAATGTTTTCAACTAAATTTTCATTAACATGCCCAGTTGTAAGGCCTTCTGAGTTAAGGCCAAATGCAATCCAAAATATTTTTTTAATCTCTGAGCTAGTCCAACTTGGGTGATGGGCAGCTCCGCCTGTCCAAGGCCGGGTGGTGCTGCCCATCTGGTGATGGGCGGCTCCATTTGCACAAGGGCCTGCGGTGCCGCCCATTGGTTGATAGGCAGCTTTGCCCACTAAGGGTTGCGGGGGCCACCTGTGGGTTGATAGGTGGCTTCACCCGCCCAAGGGTAGGTGGTGCCACCCGTCAAAAGGTAGGCAGTGTCACCCACCTTTGGACTGGCACCCACCACAAGTCGGGCTGGCAGAGGGGGAGGGGTGTAGCCATGTGTCTTGTGATGAATGGCTAGGCTGTAGAAGATGGGGAGTTGCTTGGTTTAAAACAAGAAACTCCACTACCAAGGGGAGGGGATGAGTAGGGGAAAATAAGACATGGGGATGGGGGGGGAATTTGGTAATGACTAAGACTGAGAAAGGTTGTCAGGTAATTGGATGCAAGAGCCAGATTATTGGATTCTCTTGAAATAACGATGATTGGATATGATAACATTGTGAGAGGAGATTACTAAGGTGGAGTGGGGATAGGTGACCTTGTGCGGTTTGTAGGATGTGCTTGAGTAGCCACACCTGAGAGAACATAATGTGCTAATAAGAACATTGATCGAGAGATGGACTCAGACACATCGAGTTTCCATTTTCCAACCAGGGAGGAAATAGTGACATTGCTAGACGTATGGAGGATTTTACGGATACCGATTCAGGGGGAGATGGAAGAGTATCAGTTGGAGAGGGCAGAGCAGTTCATGGAGGAGATTTGTGGATGGCAGGTAGACTAGTTACCAATTGACTAGAAGTGGATCTCATTACAAGGGGGGTGGAGGTAGGATTGCCCTAGCTATCACTATATTTAGATGGATTGGTAGGAGGGAGGTCGATGTTAGACCACTCAGGGCATGGTTTTCTGATTGGATGGGCGAGAGTAGTGAGCTGGATGCTGGAGGAGGATGGTATAAAGTATTGCAGGGGATATACGATTTTAGCACAAGTATATTATGACCTTCATATGTGCATATACCGTATTTAGTGGATGATGGGACCTAGAGTGACACTTCTACTAGTCTGGATGTGGGAGCATATTGCAGTGGTACAAACACTGCAAGGGGAGGGTCGACAATAGTGATATGAGCCATTTGCATGTTGGTCTTGATCACCCTTGTCATATGGGGATGTGAGATCAGTTGAGACCTAGCAGAGGATACTCAATGAGATGATATGGTTTGAGCGGACACCATATAGAGGATGTGAGGTATGGGGGTACTAGGATGAGCAGGTAGGGAGAGAGGAAGGTGCTCTGGATGCAGAGTACTTAGGATACATGCAAACAGATTATTGGTTGATCAGGAGCATGATATTTCAAATAGTGAGATACATGCCATCTCGAGTATGCAGATAGTTTGGCATGAGGTAGGGTATAGTGCCAGACAATTATCCACATCCTATCATCTCGAGGGAGGTTGGATCAGTATGGGGCATCAGAGTAGATCTCTAGAATTCTAGGAGCGGCTAAAGAGGTATGTAGCTAGTACTATGGACAATAGCCCAGGGATAGGTGGTAGATGTAGGGGTGATAAATGAGTATGTAGCCTGGTGGGAGAGGCATAGGCCAGTGAGGCTGATAGAGCTAGGAGTAGGAGAGGCCATAGAGCAGATAGAGTCAGAGATAGAGTCTAAGGATGAGGATGCGAAGGAGAATGAGGAGGATGATGAGGAGAGACCATCAACATTGCTGAGAGTTAGGTGGGGGGTGCAGAGGTAGGCAACATAGTGACAAAGGGGTATAGTGCAGAGACTCATTGTAGGTGGCCCTGAACAGGCAGTGCAGAGGGGGTGAGAGGAGGCGGCCCAGGAGCCATTTCTAGAGGATGAGGAGATGGGGTTAGGAGGATCATGAGGAGATGAGAGGAAGGGTGATTAGGAGTAGGCAAACATTCTTCAGGAAGAGGTGACACAATTAGAGGATTTAGTGGTAGTGGAGAGGGATAGAGCAGCCAAGGCAGAGGCCACCAGGGTGGTAGCGAGAGAGCAGAGGCTTAGATAGAGACTATGTGATGGGAGCTGGGCATACTATAGGGTCGAGTGGGTACATGACAAATTACTAAGATAGGAGCTGACACAGGTACAGAGGGGATGGCGGGGAGGTAGCCTGATTATCGGGCTAGATAGAGGAGATGTAGAGACAAACAGATATTCCCACCCAACAACTAACAGATGACAAGGACATGTAGCAGAGACGGGCATAGATATACCGATGGGAGCAGGAGTTAGCAAGACAGTGAGTGACAATGATGGGTACAGGGTAGTTATTGACATCCATGTTGGATGCACAATGAGATGCATTGAGGATGGGAAGAGAGGCAGCCTATTATATGGGCCTCTATCATTAGAAAGTACCTCTAGAGCAGAGACATGCCCCGTATTCAAAGCGAGGGATATCAGAGAGGACTCGAGGGGTGTCATCAAGATCATTAGTCAAGGCACCGAGGGATAGGATGACAGGATGTGATAGTGGTAGAGGAGCAGAGAGATCTACTCCATGAGGTCAGGATGACAAGGATATCTTCCAGTGGTCATGAGATCTAGTTGATTATATAGGATACATATTTTGTGGATTTTTAGATGAGATGCATATGTATAGCAGCATTGAGGTGCTTGATGTATCATTTTAATGTATCATGATGTTATGATATATATATATATATATATATATATATATATATATATATATATATATATATACACACATACATACATACATACAAATATTTTTGTGGCGCTATTTCATGAGTTTAATTGATGGATTATGAGATTATGCATAGTACTATATTATTATACTGACGTATGTAATGTAGGATGTGTGTGATTATGTGAAATGTGTACTACATGATGTGCAAAGCTTATGTAGATATGAATTGATGTTTTATTATGCATATGTGATGGTTATGAATGTGTAATGCATAGGTAATGATGAATGGTTAAATAGATATATTTGACATTCAATGTGTATTTAATGAGTAATGATTAATGAGATATATTTGACATGCAATGTGTATTTAATGAGTAATGAGTAGTGAGATATATGTGACATATAATTATAACTAAATGAACTTAACTATATGAGGTAGAATGCAATGGAATGAGCTAGTGTAACTTTATTATTATGAATGTTTTTGTTTGTGTATCCAATATAACCAATAGGATCAACTAAACCACTAAAGAAGAGGGAAGGGATGATGAATAAACAAGACCCTTGTCTCAAACAAAAATGCATAAAAGAAATAAACAAAAATGAATTTGAGCTATAATGCAACCTGAGTACATGATTTAGTGGGATCACTTGTGTTTATGTTGGAGAGCACACCCTAGTTTTATATTGCAATAGGAGGTATGTATCATGTGTTATAAAAGTACATATGACATCGTTCCATTGTGTGGACTAGACTCTTAGATAGTTGTAGAAACAAAGATGTAGATTTCCTGACTATGATAGAACCTATGACATATACTTATTGGAGAGGTCTGGGAACACTTAGGTCTTTTAAGGGACATAAGTATGTGAACTCATTTCCCCCATTAAGATATGCATAATCATAACTGGGAAACCAACAAAAATGCTCATAAAGTATCCACAAACAGATCATACCACAATCGACACTTGCATCAGATTTCACCAGTCACAATATACCAAGATATGGAAGATCGAGGTAATCATGAGTAGGATTTACTAATACAAAAGATAAAATCAACAAAGAAGGCCTCCTGACCAAGTGGTCATTTGATCCATAGTTCTTGCCATGAATGGGATAGGATTGACGAGATTTATTTGAGCCGACTGAGGAAGGACGCATCCTACAGGGCAAAGATTGATTGACTAAAATGGATATTCATTGGCAATAGATGTGAAAGGAACAATAACGTAGAGATTTGATTTTGATGTTGATTTTGATAATTACTTTTACAATCGCTATGTCTGGGAAAAGCTCAGTGTGATGGGGTTAAGCTTAGCTTGCTGGGAATTTCGATTGGATCTTTATGGCTATGCGGGAAGTGATGACTAAAAAATAGGACCAAGATGAGGATGGATATGTATAGTGGATGGAAAGATAATGGATCCAAATCTTCTATCATGCTACTTGAGACAGGTTTTCACCATAATACTTGCCCAAAGTGCTTGTTTGCCAAGTTTTCACTGTTGGACGAATTCTTTTCCTTTTTTCCTTTTTTTTGTAAGGTGCATGTTTACCAGGTGTTTACCAAACAATGATTTTTTCAGGAACATTATCTTCTTTTTAGAATTTTCATCTTTTTTTATGTTTAGAATTTTTTAGGACTTTTTCTTCTTTTTAGGATTTTTTCAAGATCTTTTCTAATTTTTAGGATTTTTTCAGGATCATTTCTGATTTTTAGGATTTTTTCAAGATCTTTTCTAATTTTTAGGATTTTTTGCTAAATAACATTGTACAGGAACTGAATGCTGAGCTATGCATAAAAGTGCTTCAGATGTAGAATATTTATAGGTTCATGGAGTGGATATCCCTCAGGTGTTGCAATCTGATATGCCCTAGAATCAAATTTCACAGTAATAACAAATGGGCCCAACCAATTGGGTTCAAACTTCCCTTTCTTTTCTCGGTTCTGGAGATTCTTCATGTTATGTTGCAGGACCAAATCACCTACATCAAACTCATGAGGTTTGATCTTCTTGTTAAAATGTAAGTGCATGCAATTTTGATACACATGGAGGTGGTTAAGGGCATTGAGGCATCTCTCGTCGAGGAGTTGCAACTCTTGCAAGTGGGAAACCCTATATTCTTCTTTAGACATCAGGTTCTTGAGAGAAATCCTGAGGGAAGGGAGCTCAATTTCAATGGGTAAGATAGCCTTAGAACCATAGATAAGGGTGAATGGGGCAGCCCCAATAGGAGTACAGATCGAGGTGCGGTAGGCCCAAAGGGCAGGATTGAGTTGCAGGTGCCAATCACGGCCAGCGTCATCGATAGTATTTTTGGAGATTTTTAATATGGTTTTATTTGTAGCCTCAGCTTGACCGTTTCCCTGTAGGAAGTACTTGGATGAACAACGATGGGTAATGCTAAATTTCTTGCAAAGGTTAGAGACATCCCGATTCTTGAAGGGTGTTCCATTATCAGTATGGAGATCTTTTGGGATGCCATAGCGGAAAATAATATAATTCGGGATAAACTTTGAAATTTTCTTACCAGTTGTATAGGTGAGGGGACTTTCTTCGACCCATTTGGTAAAGTATTCGATGGTGGCTAGGATATATTTGTGACCATTGGCAGAGTTTGGAAATATATGGCCCACAAGGTCAAAACCCTAGCGGGAGAAAGGCCAAGGTGTGATGGTGGGTTGGAGGGATTGAGCGGGAGCATGTATCAAATCACCATGTTGCTGAAAAGGAACACATTTCTTCACATAATGATAGGTATCCTGCTCCATTGTCGGCTAATATTATCCAGTGTAAAGCAACTTCTTTTCTAAAGTGAGACCACTAGAATGGGCTCCACAGATTCCTTGATGCACCTCTTCCAAGGTTGTGTGTGCTTCCTCCGAATTCATACATTGAAGAAGAGTTCCATCAAAGTGTTTATGAAAAAGAGTGTCTCCAAGGATTGTGTAATGAGAAGTGCAATAGAAGAAATTTTTTTTGTTGATTAGGCGTAAGAGTGAGGGGAATGGTTTTATCATGAAGATAGGCAAGGATCTCCTGATACCAAGGTGATTCGGGACCAAAAATTCCACACACAATCTCAAAATATGGCTAGTCATAGGCAGGGACCAGAAGATTCTAGACAAGAAATTCACACCGTGTACTTGTTTCTGGCATAGATATTAGTGAAGCAATGGTAGCCATGGCATCTGCTGCTTTATTGTTTTCTCTTGGGATTTGCTGGAAAATAATGCTTACAAAATATTGTTTGAGATCTTCAACCATGCATCGGTAAGGAAGCAACTAATCATCCTTTGTGTTAAATTCATCATTGACTTGTTTGATAACTAATTGGGAGTCACCAAAAACAAGAAAACTTGTGATCTTCCATCTTACAGCTTGGCAAAGCCCTGTGACCAAGGCCTCGTATTCTGGTATGTTGTTTGTGCAAGCAAATGTCAGTTTATAAGATTTAGGGATAAAATCCCCTTGAGGTGTCACATATAGAATTCCTGCCCTTGATCCTTTCTGGGTGAAAGATCCATCAAAATAAAGCTTCCACTGAATGCTGGGAGTGACAGTCATGATAGTTTCATTAGGAAAGTCTGTGACAATAGGATGATCTCCAAGAATGGGAGCCTCTACAAGTTGATCTGGTATTTCTTGTCCTTTGATTGCTTTGTGTTTTGAGTACACAATATCAAATTCACTAAGGATCATGACCCGTTTTGTTGTGTGACCTATCAGGGCGGCTTTAGATAACAAGTACTTAAGTGGGTCAATCTTTTCTATCAACTATACTTTTTGATTAAGCATGTAATGACATAGCTTCTACGTACAAAAGACTACAGCTAGGAAAGCTCTCTCAATAGCTGTATAGTTGAGCTCATAACCCACTAAAGTCCTGCTAAGATAATATATGGCACACTCTTTTCCATTGTCATCTAACTGTGCTAGGAGAGCACCCAGTGCTACTATAGTTGTGGAGATGTAGATAATCAAAGGTCTTCCTAGAACAAACGGAACCAACACTTGTGGATTAGCTAGATATACCTTGAGCTATTCAAATGCTTTTTGACACAAGCAGTCCCAAATGAATTTAATATCCTTCCTTAGCAAGTGAGAGAAAGGATGCACCTTGTCTGCTAGTTGCGACACAAACCTCCGGATGGATTGAAGTCTTCCTTGCAAGCTCCTTAATTGTTTCAAATTTTTAGGATGTGGCATCTCCAAAATGGCTTTCACCTTCTTTGGATCCACTTCTATTCCTTTGTGAGACACAATGTAGCCTAAGAGCTTACCTGATTGCAAACCAAAGACACATTTCTTGGGATTTAATCGAACCTTATACTTTTCCAATTTGTTAAAGATTGTAGTGAGAATAGTAATGTGTGATTCTCATGTCTTGGATTTTCCTAAGATATCATCCACATAATCTTCCATAATCACATGAAGAAGGTCATGAAATATGGTCTTCATGGCTCTCTGGTATGTGGCACCTGCATTCTTGAGACCAAAGGGCATGACCTAATAACAAAATGTACCCCATGGTGTAGTGAATATAGTTTTATGTTGGTCTTCCACTTCTATGTGAATTTGATTATATCTAGAAAAACCATCCATGAGGGACAACATCTCGTGCCAAGTAGTCAAATACACTATGATGCCAATGTTTGGAAGTGGAAAATCATCCTTAGGGTAGGCAATATTAAGATCTCTGAAATCAAGACAAATTCGGATACCCCTAGATGGTTTACCTACTGGTACAATGTTTGAGACCCATTCAGGGTAGTCTATTGGTTTGATGAATTCTGTATCTAGCATCTTTTGCAATTCAGCTTTAACTAGGAGTGCTACTTGTGGATGCATCTTGTGTATTTTTTGCTTGACAAGTTTGATTTTAGGATCCAAAGAGAGATGATGCACAACCAAGTCAGTATCAAGTCCAGGCATATCATTATACATCCATGCAAAATTAATGCAGGCTTTCTTAAGGAATGTAGTCATGGACTCTTGTTCTGTCTCATCTAGAGAGGCTGCAATGTAGGTGATCTTAGGATCTATTTCTGTGCCTAGATTAACTGCAATTGTTTCTTCTATGAGGATAGAAGATTTTTCTGATGGTAATGAATTGAATGGAAAGTCAACTTCCCCCTCCTCTAGCGCCTCAGAGAGTTTTTCACTAGAGGACGCATCCTTTATTTTGTCTTTTTCTCCATCCAAAGGTGCCTCAAAAAGGTTTTCACCCAAGGATGTTTTATCATTTTTTTTATTTTCTTTTTCATTATTTTTGTGAGTAAGGGAGTTGAATTAGCTACCGAAGTAGGCTTTCTCGCTATAGTGAATCTGATGTTCACTATGTTGGAGATTTCTTAGTCTAAAAAGTGCTAGAACTGCCTCGTCTGAATCACATATGTCTAAGGCAGGTGGTGAATCTTGTTGGTCCCAATCGATTAGTTCAGGATTGGTAAGGGGAAGTTCGGGTGAGGAAAGGTCAAATTGGTCAATATGGAGGACATGGGTATCAAGGTCATCTTCAATATATTGGAAAGGAACTTTGAAGAACTCTTCCTTGGTATCTAAATTGGATTCAATCAAACAATAGTCCTTGGCAATGGTTTTCTTAGTTTCTATGGAACCCAGTCCTCTTCCTCGGGGGTATCCAGTTACTTTTATGAGATTTTTTCTTCCTATTTAATTTTCTCCAAGACCAGTGCCATGATATCCCATACTTTCAACAATGGGTGTGGCCTTTATATACTTCTATTTAGGAATGTCCGCATGTTTGTCTTCTTCTTCATCAAAAAGCCATGAAAGAACATTATGCTCCATATGTTTGTTTGAAAGAGATCCCCAATGTTCAAATGTAGTCTATTTACACTTCATAGTTTCTTTATTTTCCATAGGGAAGAGTTGTGAAGGTTTTCCATAAGACCTGGGAGAGAGAGGGAACTGACCAATTATGCACAAGGCATTTTCAAACTTGTATTCCCCCAGGCCTTGATCAGTGAACCTAACTTTCTTTTCAAGCTTTATATTCTTTTCTTGGGTAACATTTTCTTTTCCCTTGGCTTGCTTAGACAATTGTTCTTCAGAAGAAGGGTGTTGGATGAGAATCTTGTGAAAGTGGATGAACATATTCATTTAATGGGCAGTAGTTTGATTGCTTTCCTTCCAACCTCTTGAAATATTGAAAGGGTTCATGATCTCCGGGAATGGTTATTTCATCTCTATGATGTGGTAATTTTAAACATTGGTGAAATGTGGATGGGACACCTGAGATAGCATGTATCCATGGCCTACCCAAAAGGATATTGTAGGGTAGATCCAAGTCAAGCACTTGACAAATAGTTTCAATAAGGGTTGGGCCCACTTGTAAGGGGAGTGCAATGCAACCTTTACTCACCCTTTCTCTGTCATCATATTCTTTTATTGTTATTCTTTTATTTACATCAATGAGATCCTCAGAAAGACCGATATTGCAGATCATGCTTAAAGTACAAAGATTCAGACCGGATCCATTGTTTATAAGGACTCTTTTAATTTAGGTGTTATGGATGGTGACTTGGATATGCAGGGGTTTATAATGATGAGGGTCAAGACCTCAGAAATCTTTGTGGGTGAAAACTAGGTGTTGTTGGGCAGCCAAATTTATGATCATTGCTTGGAATTGAGAGGCATTGATACTTTCTGGGACGTGAGACTCAATTAGGGCATTCTCAAGGACCTCTTTGTGAATGGGGGATGTGTGTAAAAGCTCTAGTATGGAATATTTGTGCAGGGGTCTTCTTCAGTTGAGAAAGCAAGTCATAATGTGATGCAAGTCATGTCGAGGTAGATGGTGCTATAGGTGGATTGGCAGCAGCTTGTATAGTTACGCAAGGGTGGCAGGTAGTAACATTGCAATCCACACTTTTTAAAGTCAAGGTGTTTACATGAGTTTCAGACTGTTCAATATGGCCACACAGTGAGTCAAAGCCACAGACATCATTTTTAGCTAATTTTCCACAAGTGCGCTCATCTCCTGAGATTTTGTTCATTAAATAATTGTAAGAAAAGCCCTTGGATGTGGATGTGTTGTTTTGATTATGTTCTGGAAAAGGTTTAGAATACATTTTTAGTTGGGCATTAGAAGTAGAGGCATTTTGTCCTTCTACTTTAATTTTACCATCATCGATCAAATCTTGCACAAAATGATGAAACTTCATGCATTTTTAATCTCATGCCCTTTTATGTGATGATAATCACAATATTCATTATCCTTGCACCAGTTGGGTTTAGGTTGATTTTCATTGAAAGGTCTGGTGTTAGGGTAAACCATCATCCCTTGATCAACTAGACATCGAAAGATCACATCAAGGGAATCCATTAGTTGTGTAAATTTTCATCGTTGTTGTTGTCAATTGTTGTTGCTGTTGTTGCTATTATATTGTGAGAATAGAGAGCCACGATAACCAAATCCTTAATTTTGACTTTGGTTATTCAAATTATTCTGATTGCTTTGATTATTCGGATTGGTTTCATTATTGTTGCAATTGTTCTGATCATTGTTGTTGTGATTGCCTTGGTTATTATTGTTGGATACTTGAACATTTTGGACGTGTTTAGCATATTTCAATCCATCATTAACAACACTTTTGTTCTTAGACCAGAACTTTGGTTTATCATTAGTATTGTTAGATGAATTAGGGGTATAATGTTTAATTGCTTCTTTCATCAAAAGTCCATCTTCAATAGACTTCCCCTTTTTAATGAGTGCCTTGAAGGAATTTGGGGCAGCCATCTTCATCTGAAATGACATTTCTGTAACTAGATTCTTAGTAAAGATATCAACTAGATGTGAATCTAGTATTTTCCAAGGCATGCGATTGGCGAGATGTCGCCACCTTTGGAGAAAATTGGCAAAGGTTTCTCCATTTCTTTGTTTCATGTTACAAAAATCATTGAGGGATGCTTGATGTTCCATGTTATAAGAACATTGCGTAACAAATTTTTCAGCGAGATCATGGAAGGTGGAGATGGAACCCAGAGGAAGATTCAATAAAAACTCTAAGGATGGTCCTCCAAGACTCCTAGTGAAAAGTCTTAGGAGAAGATGATCATTGTGGGAAACTTCTTGTGCCGCTACATAAAATTCCTTGATATGTTGCGTAGGGCATGAGTATCCCTTGTATTTATCAAACTTTGGCATTTCAAAATTGGTGGGGAATGGTTGGAGAGTGATTGATTTGTCAAAAGGATAAGGACATATTTTTGAAAAAGAAAATTCCTTCTTCCCACCTTTTTACATAGTCATCATCATGCCTTTGAGCTCATCAATTTGCTAGACTAATTCAGGAGGATTGGTGGTGATCGTATGGGCTTGATGTGTTCCTCCTCCTAATGATGCATTATGTCCTCCCAAAGGGGGAAGATTGGTGTGATGTCTTTGATTGGTGTTATTTGTTTGTGCATAATTTTGATTTTTTAGGACTCCACTAGGATTCGAGTAAATAGAAGCAGAGCGTCATCCTGAGGACCCTAGTTTTTGTTCAAGTGCACGTCCTGCACTTAAACCATAGTTACTCACAACATTGTTTGATTTAGGCTTGTTTAAAAGTTTTCAAGTTAATTCAAGTGTATCAGGGGGAGGTTGAGTTGTGTTATCAGATGTCGATGGAATTATGGGTGGTACTTTTTTTTTGTTGGTTCGAATCAAGTTGTTCTCAAGTAAAGTTTCATCAAAATTATCAGGGAGGGTCACACCCCTTTAGATAAGATTCATGAAGATGTTGGAACTATTGGCTTGGATTAGGTCTTCCACTAAGCTTAAATTGTTAGGATCCTCAAAGAATTCTTTAGCTCTTGGATTGGCCCTGACACTTTTGGGTATTACTATGTCAGATTCCATGTGAGGTTCTTCTTCATCATTAAAGTCTTCTTGATAGATAATTTCATGATCGTTATCCACGATGAGAGATTCTTGTAGCTTTTCTTGTGATTGGGTAAGTACCATGCATGAGTGACCTTAGAATCGTTGAATTGAAGAAGGGTGAATAGTTGATGAGGTATGGAAAGAAAAGGATTTGGTGAACTAGGAGAAACTTGGACTAATGATTAAGTCTTCATGATTGATTGGATAGATTAAATTAGATTGATTGATTTGATTTGATTTGATTGAGAATTAGATTGATTGATGAGATTGGATTAAAGAGGAACTAAGCCTCAAGGATTGATTGGATGTAAATGTTTTGGAACAAACCTAGGTGAAACAAGACCTTGTGATTATGCAAACATAAGATTGGTTTTGATTTAAAGTCTTCTTTTATTTGGGTGATAGACTAATGATCCCCAAACAAAATAGGATTGGATTAGGACTACTAGAGAAAGACTCAGTTCTCAAAGTAGTAAGGGATTAATGTTTGCTTTGGAATTAAGGTTTATGAGATACTATTGGAATGATTCTTTCACCCCATGGCTTGATAAAGGTGTGAAAGATGGATTGATCTGATTCTGATTTAAAGTCCAAGATTCTAATTGATGTTCCTAATGTTTTGGAATGTGGATGAAGAAAGGGGTGTTTAAAAGATGAGAAAGGGATGAGTGACTTGAAGAGGATGAAGAAAGAAGGTCCCTGGTACTTAGTTATAGGATTCCCAAGTGACAAAGGACATGTTCAATTTGTTCTTGGCAACAAAATTAGCAACCCAATTGTTATAGATGATTTTATTTGATTTCTCAATAGCCTCTAGAAACTTTTGAATGGGTTGCAAATAGGTTTGGTTGGCTTTAATCTTTTGATCAGCAATTTTCTTCTCCCTATGGACTCTTGCAACTGGGAGTTTTTCTTTCTTATGTTGAACACTATCAGTCATCACTTGAGGAAAATATCTTGATAGATCAAACGATGTTCTTGGAAAGAACCCATTTCATGCATATCTCAAACATTTAGGTTACAAGCACATTTGTCAAAAATAGTCCTGCAAGGGACAAAGCAACCTTGCAGGATTCAAGTGTACAGGTTTGTTTTGTAATGAAAGTAACAAGCACACTCTTTATCTCTAGAAGGAAGTTGGTTGAGATTGAAAACCTTTGTTCACTGACTTAGGAACACACCCAACAACTCCTTAGAATACGGCCATCACCAAGCACGCAATGGCTACATCCATGATGTCATATTATCAGAGTGTTAACGTTGAAGGGGACTCGATATGGTGAGTGTCTTGGGGAGATTACTATTCTCCTTGCACGTAGATTATAAACCTTTCAGAGGTGAATCGAGTGGCTTCTAACTAATGTCTTTTAGTGAGGGTCTCTGTTCGAACACACTCTTTGTGTCTATGCAAGCGCAACTAGGACATATAGCCCCAC
Source organism: Chamaecyparis obtusa (assembly GCA_027943335.1). NCBI lineage: Eukaryota > Viridiplantae > Streptophyta > Pinopsida > Cupressales > Cupressaceae > Chamaecyparis > Chamaecyparis obtusa. The sequence goes on from BSBK01006612.1 coordinate 873,765, forward strand.
AAAGCACCTTGACACAAGTAGTCACATAAACATGATTGAGACTGCAAGGCCCTACTAAATATTAGGTGAGAGCCGTGTATAAGCTCAAATGTCATCCAGCTTCCGAGGCTTTAACCCCCAAAATTTTTTTTTATTAACGTGAGTTGGAGTGGTGGGATAAACACCTTGTTCTCATGTGGGTCGTTCCCAAGAGTTTTTTACCTCGCCGACAGGCCCATCAAAAGGATTGAAAATAAATGCATGCATTGGCCCCAAGGAGTTTGGATTTCTGATTTTCCCTCAAGGGGAAAAGAGCATAATCTCCTATCCAATGAGGTTTTCTCCCAAACACACCAAACAAATGATCAATTCCAAGTCTTTTCTTTAAGACAACAATTCAAAAGGTTCCGGGTTTATGATTTTCTCACTTGGAGAAAAGATCATAATCCCCTAGCTAATGAATCATTATAAAAAAATAAACTTCCTATTTAATGCTAGGTGCCTAAGAAATCATTAAGAAAACACAATGTTTGATTGAATCTCCTTGGTAACCAACAAAACAACTTTGGTAAGTAGTTTAATGTGTTTGGTCTTCTAATAACGTCCTGAAAAACAAACAAATTAGTAGTCTTAGAATGTTCAAATCTTGGTCAACGTTCTGCAAAATCATTGTTAGAAGTCACAAAATGTTAGTATCTTCCAAAAAACTCAGATCAACAAACTTAAAGTGCAAGATATTGTGAAAACATGCTAAAATCATACAGAGATGCATGTGTATAGGCAAAGATGTCTGTCTGTCAAAGATGCCTATTTCTAGGCAGAGACTCATGTGTATAGGCAGAGATGCATGTCTGTTAGAGACACATGTTTCAAGGAAGAGACGCTTGTGTACAGGCAAAGACACATGTCTGCACAAAAACAAAGATTAACCACCAATGTTTGAAAGTTTTATGCTCCCATTAAGTTTCAAAAGCATAAAAAGGTTTCTTATGAAAAAGACACAGTGATTTTTAACCTTAATGTGCTAGAAAACTTAACTTAATTAGCTTAAAAAAGACAACACAAAGGAAACTCCATTTTCTAGCAAAGACACCTGTGTATATGCAGAGACACCTATTTGCACAAAAACAAAGATTTTATTAGTTTCATGTATTTTTCTTCATTTGTAGATACAGTTAGGTGTTTTACTAATGATCATTATCCTTAATGTGATTACCAAATACAAGTTGTATTGATTAGAACAAACTAAAATGAGAGAAAAACTCTTCTCTGGCAGAGACGCCTGTATGTAGGCGGAGACGCCTGTCTGTAGGCAGAGATGCTTGTGTGCGGAGACGCTTATTTCCAAGCGGAGACACCTCTGGTCGAGCGGAGATGATTGTCTGGAAAATTCATGGGAAACCTTCACAAAATCAAGAAAAATAGTTAGAAAAATAGGATTGTGGGTCCCACCGGGCATGCCAAAATGGGCATGCCAAAATGTATATGATGAAAACCAACCTGTTAAGAACATGTTCAAACATGCAAACATTAATGATAAAGAGAATATTCAAATCTACTCTAACATGTTCATAAAATTGTAAAAAAATACTAATCTTCACCATAACCTCGGATGAGCATGAAGCAAGTGCACCCAAGATTTTCTTGATTTAAGATCTTAGAGAGGTTGTGGATGTGCTCTCTCAACACAAGTGTGAATCCCACTATGTATGCAAGGTAAAATCAAGATTGAACTACTCAAGGAGAAGATATGGAAGCAACCCTCAAGCATTCAATAAGAAGTCATTGAAGCTCAAGAATGTGCTATGGAAGCAACTGTCAAGTTCAATGAAATGCAAGCCTAATGCTACTAATGGCATCAAAGTAAAGAAATCTAACAACTACAATGCATTCTAACAACTACCAAATGGTTAGTGAAAACTCTATGAAACTAATTATAAGTCTAAACTAGTATGATAACTCTAATGCAAAAAATGAATGGTTTTTGCTTGAGACAAGGGTCCTATTTATAGGATTTTTGAGGGCTAGGGTGAGGTGGCATTTATATGGAATCCACATAGGTGCCACCAAGGAGACACATAAGTCATGCAAAGTCCAAGACTTGCTCACACGCGTGAGCAATTTGGGATGTGAGAGGTCAATGTGTACTTCAAGTACATGTGTAAGAGATGTGTAAGAGAAAAAGCCAATTTTCACCATTATGGAAGGTGTAAGAAGTGCCATAAAAAATGTAAGAATCCTTGTTTATGCAAATTTTAGCAATTTTTGAAAAGACAATTTTTAAAAATTTGCTCACACGTGTGAGCAAATAATTAAGACTAATGGATGTAGGAATCCAAAAATTAGCCTTAGTTAATTAGTGAGTAGGTTTATTAAATAAAAAGTGATGTGTGTAGGATAGCATCTAGGTTGGATTTGGGATTAAATTAAATAAAATTTAATTTAATCATGGCTTAGTAGAAATAAAAAATGTGAGGGAATTAAATAAATTAAAAATTTATTTAAAAGGGGACTATGGAGGAACATGTATTAAATTTAATTTAACACATTATGAGAGGTAGTATTTAAATTTAATTCAAATACTATAATTAGTAAATTTATTTAATTAAATAAATTTAATTAAATAAATAGATGAATTTAACAAATATAATTAATTAAAATTTAACTATAATGTTATTTGAAGTCATTAATTTAATTTAATTAAATTAATGTTAAAGGAAAAATTTAGGTGTCTACAGATGTAGAGCGAATTTGAAATGAGCATGATTGGACCTATCAAGTACTTTTTGGGATTGAATGTGCAACAGACAGACAAAGATATTTTCATTAATCAGTCTAAGTATGTGAAAGAAATATTAAAGAAGTTCAAGATGGATGATTGCAAGCCAGTAAGCACCCCTATGATAACATGAAGCAAGCTTTCAAAAGAAGATGATTCTACAGCAGTAGACAAGACCCTATATAAGTCTATGATTGGTAAACTCATATATCTTACTCAATCTAGACCAGATATTTCTAATGCAGTTGGTATTGTTGGAAGATTTACAACAGAACCTAAACAAAGTCATCTTATGATAGTAAAGAGAATATTCAGATATTTGAAAGGAACTATAGACTATGGTTTATGGTATCCTAACTCGGAGAATGTAGAACTTCATGTGTATACAGATGCAGATTGGGAAGGTTGCTTTGATGACAGAAAGAGCACCTCAGGAGGAGCAGTATTTCTTGGAGATAGACTAGTTACTTGGACAAGCAAGAAGCATAATTATATTTCTTAGTCAACAACAAAAGCAGAGTATGTAGTAGCAACATTAAATTATTCTACAATTGTTTGGATCAAGCAGATGATAAAATTTTTTGGAATCCAGATTGATTATCCTATTGTTATTCATTGTGACAACACTAGCACTATCAATATGTCAAAAAATCCTATGATGCATGCAAAGACAAAACACATTGAGATAAAATATCACTTGCTAAGAGAGAAAGTTGCAGAGAAAGAAGTAAAAATGGATTATGTGAGTACAAAAGAATAGCTAGCAGACATTTTCACAAAGCCTTTATCGAAGGATACATTTGAGTATCTCAGGGAGAAGCTGGGAGTAATTCCCTTCCCTGGATCTGATTAGAGTATGCAAAAGTCCATTAGTCCTTAGTGACTGATGAATGGTGGACTACTCTACTTCTGGAGTAGTACCTGAGCTTATTTGATTTTGGCACCCTTTTCCATTGATGTCAAAGGGGGAGTATATATAGTCATGAAAAATAATGCAATTGATATATTCTAAGGAGGAGTATATTGTAGTAGATGGAGAAATCACTTTTGGGGGAGTATGTTGTTGAGGAAATGGAGAATGTTATAATATTATTATACTTTTGGATTGGTGGTGTTTTTCATTTCATATGTTTCCATCAATGTCAAAGGGGGAGATTGTTGGAGATTTGTCAGCAAGCCAGTGCTGACTGTATGTTTGTCATTGATGACAACATATGGTAAGCATTGTGCGTTAAAATTCTATGTAGAGAGCCTTGAACATATGTTGTATGGATATGTTATCAGCATGATATCATAGACGCAAATGTTGATTTTGAGTGCAGTAATTTGTGCAGTTGTTTGTAACAATAGTGTTTGTGATAGTGTTACAAGCAGAGTTTTGTATGTGATTCACAGTATGATTATGTTGGAGCCTTGCGCGTTTATATTTGTGTTGTAGACATGTTTGTGAAGCTATGTCCATGGACGCAGAGTTAGTTGTGCAGTTAAAGTTGAATTATGATGTTTCTATTTGTCTGTTAAAGTTTCTGGAGATTGTTTGTTGGAGTTGACAATGTTTATATTGTTTCAACAGTTGCGCCTATCATTTTGATATGCGTGTTTGGTTTCGTGTTTGGTGATGAGTTAAGAATGTTTAGTTAAGAGCGCATAATGTATTTCAACTTGAGAGTAAATTTTCAGTTAAATTGATGGAGCCGACAATGTGAAGTGATGCGTCTACTCATATTGGGTTGCATGGTCCCTTTTTGTGTTGCGTGCTTGGTTTAGCCATTGGAGATGATGTTGGAGAGTTGTAGTGTTTCTCTAATATGATTTCAAGAAGGTTCCAATAGGTCGACTTGATTATATCTTTTGGAGAAGGCTACTTATAGTCTGTTAGTTGTGATCGCTTAGTATAGAAGAAGAAAATAAAATGAAGTGAAGAAAAGAGCAAAGTAGAAGGTGCAAAATATTGAGCCAGTAAAGCCATATCAATCATCAGTTGAAGATCTATGTGAAGAAGCAAAGAGCATATGCTCTCCATCAGAATTGATCAAGACAACAAGTCTAATTCACAGTTCATCAAGATCCAAATATAGTGTGTATATGTTGTGTAGAAGGTTGCAACCCTCACCATTTGAGTAGTGTGCTCTTGGACACTGTGTCCTCACCTCTAACAGGGTTATTTATAAAAGACTCCTAATAGGGTCTGACCTTTGACCAGGTCACTGCACTTCATGTATTGTAAAGATCAACTCCTAACAGGGTTGTAAGATCTTCTAACAAAGATCATTATACTCTAGTGCAGTTTATAGTGGGTGCTATTTCCCATCGGGGTTTTTACCTATTTGGGTTTCCCCGTAACCAAAATTGTGGTGTTGTGTTAAGTGTTATCTTGATGTGTATGAGCTTAATGTTCTTATGTACTTAATTGGATAAAGAATTGAATCTTGTAGATAACTGATTCACCCCCCTCCCCCCTCTCAGTTATCTCTTGGGACTATTCCTAACACATACTAATATGCAACATAGTTTATGTAGCTGAGCATGTGGATATTTTTTGCCTTCATATAATCGCTTGCATTCTCTATCATTTCAAGAAAATGTATCAACTTTCCATTTTAGCGGCTGCGTAGCACTTTCATTATTTTAGAAATTGTTCAAACACCTCAAATAATATGTACAATAAACACTTTTCTTTCTCTACTCCTTGCTTCATATAAACTATGTATGGCCCTCCTTGCATGTCCAATCATTTCAAGTGCCTTCACATTTTTGTCTTGTGAAAGTTCTTAAATCGGTTGAACTTATAGATTTGTGCATACTTGAATTTTTCAAAATATATTCTACAATTTACATTGCCTAAATAGTTGTTGAATTTATCCATGTCAAAACTTTATGTTCTATTTCACTTGTGTAAACTATGTATGGCCAAAATTCAGATTTATATTTTTCATATCTATAACATTTGAAAGAAATCTATGGAATGGAAGCTGCCTAGAAACTATCCCTCTATTTAGAAAATTGTTAGATTGCTTCAACCTTTTAGCATACTTTGATTTTTGATAACTTGTTGAACTATGCATGTTTCCCTATTATTGTTTCAATTGCTTTTATTTCGATCATAAACATCTAATATTTAGCATACACACTACATAAATGTGCTCCTAATGTCAACAACTTAAAACAATAGCCAGTCCAACACCAATGAGAAGAGACCAAAACTTAAAACTTCATTTTTATATGCAAACTTAAAACATGCTTTTCAAACATAACTATTACCAAAAAATATTGACTACTTCAAGTAGATATTATAGGTGTCGCTTGCATTGCCTGAGTGGGTGCCCAATGAAAAAGAACTATTTGGAGGTGATACGTGCCCCGAGAAGGGTTTCCCTTCGCATAAAATTACATTTAAACGTAGAGAAAATAAAACTGCATATCATAAACTGAGTGCGGATCCCAGATGCTTTGATCTCGTGGATACAACGTATGTAGGCAATTTGGAAGGTGAAGGAAGCCTCCATGCTGTAATCGTCTAGGATATAAATTGGATGTTTGTTATAATGTGAGCAAATTGCTTACCTCAACACACCCGCATGACCCTCACATAGTACCCCCTTCAACTTTCATGCACAAATTTGCATTCTCTACTTTCCCATTTTCTTGTAGGTTGAAAAAAAATGTTCAATTAGGTCGGGAGTGGCATGACGCCCACAACCAAAACGTGATCTTCAATGAAATACATCAATACTTCAAAAAACTTTACATGTAACCCATCACTTCTTACCTTTCCTTCCAAATAACAAATTGTCTTTTCTTAAAATTACATGCTACTTCCAACTTTCAATATCAAACTTTGATTCAAACATTAAGAATTTTCCTACTAATTCACACATTTTGTCTCACATATATGTTCGATGCTCGACCTCAAATGATTTCTCCCGCAAGTTCTTTCAAAAGATAACATGTTTAATTTTAAATTTCTATACTTCCTTCTTATTGGCCTTTCCTCAACATTTCATATTGAACATATTTGCTTCTAAACAACAGTGTGAATGTTATGAATGTCTCTTTTACAAAATTGCTTGTCTAATGCTTCCTAAATACTAAACATACTTATTATTCACAGGTCTAACAAATCAAAGCTAGAGGTCGCTATCAAAGAAACAAGAATATAACTAATTTTCCAAACGTTCTTTGAAATAACATTATTTTCTAACTATTTGTGTATTGTATTTTACTATAATTTCACTTCTCAAAGACATGGCACAATTAACATTTACTTTCAATGTACAAAGCAATAAATACTTAAATTTGGGTTGCTTTCATTGTTTTGTATCCTGGCATGCCCATTCAAATGTACTATTCAAAATTGCACAACCACTCATGTGCTTGCCAACCTATCGACGATTTGTTGCACACCCAAATAATGTACAACTGCTAGTATAGAGAGTTGGGGGTATATGAATAAGCTTTAATGTGGGTTAACTGTAAAGAGAGATGATTTTTCTAGAGAATATCAATTGATTGTTAAAGAGTTATCAACTCCTCTCATTTTAAAAAAGTTTACCAATTGATAGTTAAATAGTTATGAGATTTGACCCATGAGTATTGTCTATTAATAGTTTAGGTAATTTATTTTGAACTAGTCTTTTTAGTCTTGATTTTATTACGAGTTGATTATAATTTAAAGGAAATTTTTAATAGAAAATATCAATTGATTGTGAAGGAGTTGTTTTTAGTCATAAGAGTTGGTTATAAAAAAGGGAGATTTCAATAAAGAACATCAATTGATTGTTAAGGAATTGCCATGTTTTTTTTAGTAAAATCGATTTCAAATCAATCAATATTTGATCATTACATACATTGAATATTATATAATTTCAAATTGGATAATTTTGGTTAGTTGACAATAAACTCGATTTTGCTAGTTCTATTTTAGTCACTCTTCTATTGTAATAATTTATTGATTAGCATGATTGGTTTGTTTAAGTGTAATTATTTTGCTAGTTAAATTTTAGTCACTCTTCCATTGCAATAATTTATTGATTAGCGCAATTGATTTGTACAAGTGTAATTGTTTTACATGGTTGAGGTTAGACTTCTTTAAAGATAAACAATAATATTAATCTTTATGTCATGAATTTTGAATAGTTGCTTTTAGGTTTTGACCAATTTACAACATTAAAGGTTAAAAGCAAGCACAATTGTTTAAAGTGCAATAACTTAATAAGCACATTAAACCAAATCTATTAATTTTGTAAAGGAAAATATATTTTCTACACATTTATATTTATATGTTAAGATACATATAATTTATATAATTAGTTTAGATTAACTGATAATTCTCCGACAGAATCTTATGCACATCCCTTATCTCTTCATAGATGATGCATTTCACATCTCTTCTCTTGGCCAAACGCCCGATCGCAAGATTATTTGCATCAACTCCTGATTCACAACTAAAATTAAGAAGAGAAAACTTAAACTTTCCAGCTCCCTAAAAGATACAATTCAAAAATCATTAGTCTCAACCTACTAGTCATAAGACACGCCAGCAATCTCTTCTAATCGCACAACCTTAAATAAATAAGGCTTATATTTGTGTGAGATGCACGATCAACAAACTGAACTATACAGACCATGGTGAACCAACATTGTATAACATCCTCTTCTGTGTCTCACCCATTCTAGAATTTGTCAAACACTATTGAATGCGGTTTAGCCTCTAAATGCTCTCAATCTCGTCTAGTTTCAAAATATATTAGTTGAATGCCTAAAAGTAAATGTTCTTTTTCATTTAATACAGAAACCAGAAGAGCAACTTGCAAAATGGAGAGGACCAACAGAGTTCCTGAGCAGAAAATGCGTTAGCACATATACTCCCATTGGCCAAAAAATGCAATCTGATAGTAAATCCGGGCAAAACATTCAGACAAATAGATGATACTGATAGATACAAGGTAACATTTGGATGGTTGTAAAGCTAAAATACCCATATCAAACACAATATCAGTGCAAAAAAATAGAAAACAAAACCCTAAAAGAATACAAGGTAACATTTGTATGGTTGTAAAGCCAAAAGAAGAAACCTGTTGCAGTTCTGACAACATAGGTTTTTAAAGGCCGTCCAGTGACCTACGAATGACCAACAAGGCCTCCCAATATCCTCTTTAACAGATGACCAACTAGGGTTTAAATTCGGCCTTCCAATGTCACTGCTAGGGTTTAAACTACAGACCCGGCTTAGAAATAACAGGGCCTCTTTGTCAGACCACCACTTTTCCTTCTAATTCTTCTATTGAAATTGAATAATCCAAATACAGAAATAACCCAAGTGATTATATATGGTCATGCTCAATCTCCAGGATCATCCCCGGGGAAAGGCAAAACAATCTAGATTAAGCCCATAGATTGTTGAGATATTATGTATTTGTATATCAAACTCCTTTCTGGGTATTATGTTCCACTGAAAAAAAACTATACAGATAAAATAGTGAATTTTATCGGAACCAGACATACCTAGGAATATTGGGACTACAACAGGCAGTATTGAAGGGCTATACCCATGGAGATGCTATTGTTGCTACTCTAAAACCCAAATAACAGAAAGGAAAGGGTAAAAACAAAGTTACAAATATCATTGTTAAAACAGAGGCAATTAACAGAAAGGGGAAAAACAAAACCATACCTATAATTACAAATACTATCGTATTGTCAGCCATAGTTTACTTGTTCTGTAGTGAGTTTGAAGAATATGTGATACTGTTGGACATCCTGCAGTGCTGTAGAATGTAACATCAATACATTCAACTTGTTCACAGACATACTTTTTTATTGTGAAAAGTGGCTATGAACAAGGTGAATGTGTTGAACTTATTACAATTTACCAGTACTCCAAGCATGCACTACAATTTCATGTATTCTTCAACTGCAAATATCCTCCCTCTTACGTACTGAATCAAACTGAGGAATGTTTTAGAATATGGTATTCTAAAACAGGGCTTAGGCAAATATGATACTAAAAAGCTAAGACTTAGTACAAATCTAACTTGAGATGAAGTAGTGATGTGAAGTTCTTATATAATATGATGGGATCTGAATGAGGTCAGAATACCATGTGATGGTTTCATGAACCTCGTGCACCCTTAGCACATGGTATTCTATTTTACTTTCACACTAAGGTTGTTTATCTCACAACTGTGAGATTAAAATATAATAGATTAAATTTTATGTATATGTAAAAATAACACTTTTGGCCTATTTCTTAATTTTATTAACTGCTTTTGGTTATATAATATGTGTACTGATGTAATTTTATAAATTAAATAATATATTTTTAAACAAAATTCTTATAAATATAGTGCATCTATATTAATAGAAATAAATATAAAATTTTAATAAAAATTATAATTTTTAATTATATATAAATTTTATTCTAAATTATATAATATTTGAAACTAAAAATGAACACTAATAAAACATACCAAGATTTCTTATTGTAGAATCATTTTATAATCTTTCAACTTTTCTTATATAAAATTACATTTCTCATCTCAATTTCTTTTATTATTATTATTATTATTATTATTATTCTTTTCCTCATCTCTATTTACTTTAATATATAAAATGAAAGGTACCAAATTTAGAATGAAACCAATCATCATTGAAAAATAAAAAGAATTGAATTATATATGCACTTACCTAATAACAAACATGTGGGAACTCCCTTAATATTCGCTCAGTATTGAAACATACTTGTATTGACTAGGATGAATGTATTATGGACCCAAAAAAAATAAAATGGAAAAGAGTATATTAAGATTATGTGTATTAACAATAGAACAATAGTTTAATTCTAGTGTTAACAATAGAGAAATAGAACAATAGTTTGAATAAATTGATTGTAGTCTAGTATGAAAATGAAATTATAAATTTGAAGTGATATAATTTATTTAGAAATGTAAATAGACACTAATACATTGCAATTTATTTTGATTAAATAATGATGTGACATTAAAAAAATCCATATAAAATGCACCTTCTTGAAAATCCAAGCCAAAATAAAATAAAAACAACTGATTTATTTTATTGTTTAAAGACAGACATAAGTATAATGCCTTATTTAATTAATGACTTCAGTATCTTTTATTTATTTTAATTTTTCTTGAAAGAAAACTGAATATTCGGTAATTTTGCTCCAAAGATATCGATACATCATCAACTGATACAAAAAAAAAATCATGATTGTGCATTGGATATGTTGACATCAATGGCAACCATTAATGACAACAACATGAGTAGCATCAACTTCATATTCTAACATGTCCATGGATTTCATTCAGGTTGCCAACAACTTCAAAGAGTAGCCCATCTACTCCACTCCATTTTCTAAGTCCTACTCATAAAAAGTTTTCCTACAATCAACATCACCCAAAAATAATATTTTAATTTTTTTCTCTTGTTTGTTTTGGTTTAGTGGTTTCAATTGACATCTCTCCACGATTGATTTTGACTTGTGACTTAGAGGGCATATACATCCATCACTTAGTTAGAGGCTTTTTACCAAATATTGTAGTTGTAAGTACCTTGGTATGCATGTATGCAAGATGGCAAATAAATAAATGAATACGAGGTTTATATTCTTTCCTTCATTGGGATATTTATTTATGTTTCCATGTGAATATGTAAATCCATTGTGTGAAGAGTATAAAGATAATGCATGAGAGTCATCAATAGTTTAATAATCTTTTGTAACTTACATGCATATGTTGCGTATATGTATGCACATTTGAGTTTTCAATTTAGTTTTTTCTGAGATAAAAGATTTAAGGAAATAAAAGGAGAAAGGATGTGTAGATAGAAGGCCAATAGGTAGCGTGAAGGAGGAAGGCGTAAGAAATTGAAAAATAATAATGCACTAAGAGAAGAATAAAAGAATGTGAAAGGATAGAGTGCATGAAAAGGTCTTTGAAACTTCAAATGCAATGTGTTATAGGTGTAAGTGACCCTAACTTGCAAGATTTTCTGGATTAGATTGTGTTGAATATTCTTGAATATTTTGATGCAAAAATATTCAACACAATCTAATCTAGAAACTCGTGTATCTTATTGTTGTAGATTGTGGAAATCTCTTCTCTTTGATGTAAGTGATCTATTCAACTCCCCATTGTCAATGAAGGCAACAATATATAGAGGCATTTTAAAATTTGTTGAAGATTTTAAATGATGACAAGTCGCTAGGACATAATGAAGACTTGGAAATTGTCAAACAGACCCATCTAAAACCCTTTCAATGTCATGGAGCAATGGAAGGGCATCATAGGTGAAATGAAACACCTCAAGTATGGGAATCGTTTGGAATTCAATGAAAGACATAAAATTATAGTAGATATTATATATAAGAAGAGGTTGCAACCAATAAGAGGTGAAGAGTCGCGCATGACAAAGGAGATAGAGAAGAAGGATGCAAATTACATAGTTATGTAATGGTGGAGAGAATTAAGACAATGTTTTATTTTTTGTTAGAGAGAGGCTAGTAAGAGGCCCTATTTATCTTTTGTATGTTTGTAGATTTGTCGCAATCTAAATATCAATTTCACAATAGAGATTCTATGTTTGTATTATGTTTGAGTTTTGAGGTTGTAGGGCATCGAGAGTATTGTCTTGTGTCAAATTTTTCTAGCAAAAATGGTAGATGCGAAATTTGCTTCAACCTTCCAAATTTATGAAGGATAAGGTTAGTAATGCCATAAGTGAATGGTTGGCCCTTTGAAGACTTTTAATCAAGATATCATACACATATTTTGGATGTCCTATATATAAAATCCTATAGTGAGAACTTCATCGAATTCTCATGAAAAGTTGCATAATATTGTAGGATTATTTTGCTCCAAGTATAATAAATAGAACGAATGTATGCAAATGCCACTTTGTGGAGAGGGATTGAAAGTACATGAATGATCATCTTATGCTAGGTTTATGGGCATCCATAATTTAATAAATAAAGCTCATATTTGTATAACACATACATGATATGCAAGTTGTACTACTCAAAATATAGTGAGCTCCACATAACATAGTGACCTTTGAAAGTCCCCTCTTAATGTGTTACACATAAAATTGATTAATCATGCCTATTACTCAATGAAACAATTGCTCTTTCCCTTAATATAATAAAAATTATGTTGATAAGTACGAGATATTTATTGCTATCAAAATTCAACTATGTAGTTTTAGAGTCAAAATCATCGACCCATGTTTCATGAGTAGTGGTTCACCACATCTGGGTGATGCTCACAGAGGTGAAGCACCAAGACTTCCTGGGAGCTCACCCATCCTAGTAAAAATTATGTTGGTGAAATATTGAGTTTCATTATTTAGATTAAAAGAATTCCAACCCACTAACATATTACATTTATAAACATTTCAAAATTACTAGTCTTTGACCTAGGGGGTCCTAGGGGAAAGAATCCAATAGCCACATGTATCAATAATTGCTATTTTTTTGTCCAACTAATCCTCTAATTCCTATCTTTGTGAAAAATCAATACATGTTAATTAAAAGCTCACTATGTACCCATAGCCACCCAACCGCTAGTTAAAATTTAAATATTCAATTAGATGAGTTGTGCAACTTTATTGGCCTGCATAGGTATTGATAAAATAATTTATTAAAGGAATTATTTATTAGATCATTTGTGCAAATCTTTTTGGTTGTTGTAGCATACGATTATTGTGATATCTATAAATATGAATAGGTATCTGAAGTCACTTCTAAATGACAATTTTCTACAAATGCTACCCCAATAACCATGCACTACAACAATCTCAAAAAAATTGCACAAATAATCCAATAGATATTGCTCTCCAAACCAATACATTTTCTAATAACTTTTTTTACCATCAATTGTTTTTCCGTATAACTTCTTCCCAATATTAATGACAAACACTGCCCCGGTGCACTACAACACTCTCTAAAAAATTACACAACTAAGCCAATACATAATCCTCTCCAAACCAATACATTTTCTTCTAATAACTTTTTAAACACTACTAATGCACAAATGTCCCAAATTATATGTAATATGTACCAATAAAGTTGCACAACTCCTATCAAAATTTACAATTTTTAACAACTTATAATATAAATAATAAGCTATTAATACATGCTAAATTATTAATGAACTTTAAATTATGTATTTTGATTTCTTTAAAATTAATAATTAGAATACTAGATGAACAAGAAATAAAGAGTCATTGAAATATAAGCCCTTCCCTACAAATTATAAAACACTACCAAAATAACTCTTTACTGATCTTACACCCTGAAATAATTATTAAAGACTTTTATATTTGTGTAAAAAGCACGATAAGCAAGCTTTACTACCAGTGTAACTATAAATAATGACAGCATGAAATCGGCAGCATTAAAGCTATACATTATACCAACAAACAAACAAGAGGGACCCCAAACGCTTTAAAAAAAACTAATCTCAGCTAAACGCTCCACAAACCATGAACAATCACAACCACTACAATTTTAATATTATTATCTTTAGCAAGTTGCACACCAAGTTGGCCTGCTGATAGTGGATAACCAAGTTAGCAGCTGGGCCTTCCAATGCCACTGTTAGGGTACAAGCTACAAATCTTGTTTGGGCAGAGCAAGCCTTTTCATGGGTCCCTCTAGTTCAACTACTACTTTCACCTAACCAGTAGAACATTATGTGACAGACTTTAATGGTAGATGTTTTTCTTTTTCTGTAGAAAAAATTTAGTCACTTTTCATCTCAAATATTGAATTTCAGTTAATAACTTTTCAAACACAATTTACTCAGAAGAAATAGAAATCTAAAATACTATTGAAATTACAAGAGTGAAGCAGGCCATACCCATCAGAACTTATTGTTGTTACTTTAAATACCAATAAGAAAAAATAAAATAGTAGACTTTGATAGGAACCAAGCATATTTACAAAATTTGAAGCTACCACACATACCAGTGACAGCTACAATGGAGCAAAGCATACCTATTAGTTGTATTGGAGCTACTTTAGGTTGTATTATTTTTACTTTAAACACTCAAATTACAACAGTAACAAAAAAAACATACCTACAATCAAGGAGTGTGATCAAAAATATTGATGAAAAAAATTCGAACACAATCTACCCAGAAAAAATAGAAATTTCAAATACTATTGAAACTACAAGAGTGAAACAGGCTATACCCATCAGAACTGTATTGTTGTTACTTTAAATACCAATAAGAAAAATAATAAACTGAAATTAAAAAGAAAACTACCTAAAAACATAAATACCATTGTAAATGGTGGACTTTATATTGGAACTTTTAATGATAGCAAATTTTCACAATCTATAACAATTATTTAAGATTTCTTCTGGAATGATACCTTAAGTTCGAAAATATTGATGAAAAAAATTCAAACACTACTCAGAAAAAATAGAAATCTCAAATACTATTAAAACTACAAGAGTGAAGCAGACCATACCCATCAAAACTGTATTGTTGTTACTTTAAATACCAATAAGAAAAGTAATTAACTGAAATTAAAAAGAAAACTACCTAAACGCATAAATGCCATTGTAAATGGTGGACTTTATATTAGAACTTTTAATAATAGCAAATTTTCACAATCTATAACAATTATTTAAGATTTTTTCTGGAATGATACTTTATGTTCTCTTGTATCATCCTGATAATAGATCAGGAAGTGTGATGAAAAATATTAATGAAAAAAATTCAAACACAATCTACTCAGAAGAAATAGAAATCTCAAATACTATTGAAACTACAAGAGTGATGCAGGCCATACCCATTAGTATTGTATTGTTGTTACTTTAAATGCCAATAAGAAAAGTAATAAACTGAAATTAAAAAAAAACTACCTAAAAACATAAATACCATTGTAAATGATGGACTTTATATTGAAACTTTTAATGA
Organism: Chamaecyparis obtusa; assembly: GCA_027943335.1. Classification (NCBI taxonomy): domain Eukaryota; kingdom Viridiplantae; phylum Streptophyta; class Pinopsida; order Cupressales; family Cupressaceae; genus Chamaecyparis; species Chamaecyparis obtusa. Next base: position 889,468 of record BSBK01006612.1, read on the forward strand.
TAGCAAATTTTCACAATCTATAACAATTAATTAAGATTTCTTCTGGAATGATACCTTATGTTCCAAAATATTGATGAAAAAAATTCGAACACAATCTACCCAGAAAAACATAGAAATCTCAAATACTATTAAAATTACAAGAGTGAAGTAGACCATACCCATCAAAACTTCAGAACTGTATTGTTGTTACTTTAAATACCAATAAGAAAAGTAATTAACTGAAATTAAAAAGAAAACTATCTAAAAGCATAAATATCATTGTAAATGGTGGACTTTATATTGGAACTTTTAATGATAGCAAATTTTCACAATCTATAACAATTATTTAAGATTTCTTCTAGAATGATACTTTATGTTCTTTTGTATCACCCTGATAATAGATCAAAAAGTGTGATGAAAAATATTAATGAAAAAAATTCAAACACAATCTCCTCAGAAGAAATAGAAATCTCAAATACTATTGAAACTATAAGAGTGATGCAGGCCATACCCATCAGAACTGTATTGTTGTTACTTTAAATACCAATAAGAAAAGATAAAATAGTGGACTTTGATAGGAACCAAACATACCTATTGGTACATACTTACAATCATGAATACCATTGTCAGCCCTAATAACCTTGCATCTTATTTTCTGAGCATCATATTCCATTAAAACAATTTATACAGACAAAATAGTAGACTTTAATAGGCAGTAGACATATAAAAAAAAAGCTAAAACAATTAAGAGGGTTAGCTGGAGTGAAGCAGGGCATACCCATGAAGTTGTATTGTTTTACTACTTTAAATAGCCAAATAACAAAAATAATTTAAAAAAAACATATCTACAATCATAAATACCATTGTCAGCCATAGCATCCCTGCATGGTACTTTTTTAAATATCAGATTCCACTAAAACAATTTAAATAACAGATAAAATAGTGGACTTTAATAGGTATTAGACATATTTAAAAATTCATGACAACTAGAGTGCTGCAAGCTATACTTATGGGTTAGCTTTGTTGCTTCTTTAAATAACCAAATAACAGAACTAAATAAAAACAAAACATACCTAGAATCATAAATACCATTATCAGCCATAATATCTTTGCTAGTGTTTTCTGAGTATCATATTCCATTAAAACAATTTATAAGATTAAATAGTGGACCAAGCAAAATTGAATTATAAGATTAAATAGCTGATTGGAGTGAAACAGACTATACCCATGAGAACAATATTGTGGAGTGAAGCAGACCATACCCATAAAGACAATATTGTGAAGTGAAGCAGACCATACCCATGAGAACAATATTGTGGAGTGAAGCAGACCATACCCATAAAGACAATATTGTGAAGTGAAGCAGACCATACCCATGAGAACAATATTGTGGAGTGAAACAGACCATACCCATAAAGACAATATTGTGAAGTGAAGCAGACCATACCCATGAGAACAATATTGTGGAGTGAAGCAGACCATACCCATAAGGACAATATTGTGAAGTGAAGCAAACCATAAATAACATAAATAGTTAACAAGAAGAAAACTTATCTACCATTACAAATACTGTAATCAGCCATAACTTCTTTGTTCTGTAATGAGTTTGAAGAATAAGTGATTCTGTAGGACACCTTGCAGTGCTGAAGAATGTAACACCAACATATTCAACTTGTTCATAGACAACCTTCTCTAATGCAGAAAGTCTCTACGAACAAGGTGAATGTGTTGAGCTCACTACAATCTACAAGTACTCCAAACATGCACTACAATATCATGTATTCTTCAACTGCAAATATCTTCTCATAACACAGTGCAAAGCAATGCTTTACTGGGTGAAATTTAGGAATGTTGGACTAGAACAGGGCTTATCAAATGTGATTCACAGAATAAAATAAAAATCTTACACTTTACCTTTCCATCTTAAGTAAGGAGATGCTTTGCTGTGACGTCCTTTTATAACCTGATGGGGCTGTTTAAGGCATGCCGCTGTTTAAGGTCAGAAAACTATGTGCTGGTTTACAACCAGCACATGGTATACAAGATCCCTTCTAAGTTGTTTATATAAATGCCAGATAATCTTATCTTCATCTACTTTTTCTTACATAAAACACAACTTTCTATTCTACCTGGCCCACATTTCTCATTCCACCGTCTCACGTGTCATATTATTTAGTTAATTATATTAGATTATTTTTTTTGGTTTGTGTAACCCGATAAACAAAATTTAGAAAGAGTCCAATCGGCCCGCAGGGTTAGGGGTAATTTTCTCTACAAAATATTAATAATCAGTTTAGTTATTTCTTCATTGGCTCGTTCAATATAACAGTCTTATTCTACATCCACATTTATGGAATTAAAAAAAAATTTCATCGTCTTAAAATATTTTAACTGCGAAAACTAGGGTTCTGGAATAAAGTAGCTACTTACAAGCATTCATTGAAAACCCATGTCCCTGGTTTGGGATATCAGACTCGAAAACCCACGTCACTGGTTTGGCACATCAGATCACTCGTTTCATTCATGATGACGACGATGACAGTTACAGAGATCCTGATTTGTATTGGGCACCCAGGCCAAGTAACTTTGACCCATGCGAGGTCGCACCTATGCCCTCCTGGTTTTTTTGTTGTTGTTGTGTTCTTTAGATACGATGGTCAGGTTTCCATAATCTATCTCTGCAGCGGATAAACGACCTTTTGGAATGAGAAACGCCCCTGCATCACACCCTTCAACAAGGACTTCCAGATCAGGAGCTTCAGCTTCAGATTCTCACGATTTCCTTACACTCCACAGAAGATCGAGTGACAAGAACAGTGAAGAAGATAGGAAACACCTTCCTTATCAAGCAAATAAACTTCTTTCACTTGTTTTCAGTATCCCGTTGATAACTTGATAGCAACTAGATCCTCGGCCTAGTCTGGGTATGGGGACTCTGTTTAACAAGTGGTCTTTTTTTCCCAGTCTGGGTATGAGGACCCTGTTTAAAAAGTGGTCTTTTTTTTCCCCCCTATTTTTGCCCTAACAGTAGAGGCAATCCCAGAACAACAATACTTATGCTTGGAAAGGGTCATGGCGTCCTTCGATGCATCTAAGTCAAAATACGGCGAGAAATTCTTAAATATATGTGATATTGAAGTTTGCAGCTGTCAGGAGTGAGCTGTTCATAGAAATTAAGCTTCTGCAACAACGTTACGATATTAGGTTTCCACTGTTTATAATAATGGTGATGAGGAGTTTCTAGATTTAATTTTGTCATATTTATTTTAGTAGTAATTTCAGAAAAATGAATTGCAAACTCAAATGGAATAAAAATAGAGGATCGAGGGGGAGTTATACAAGATTTGAGGTAGAGGGAAAGGAAAATAATCATTGGTTGAGAGGAGTAAGTGGGTATGTGTTGAAATAAATGCAAAATTGTAAAGTAAAGAAATTATTCTACTCATTCAAGATATTACAAGAACTTTTTGATCAAATGATCAAGGATCAAACTAATTGATGATGAATCAATTACAAGTGCTTCAATATATAAAGGCCTTGGATAAATCTAATTTCATCATACAATTCTTGCACTATTAGTTTTAAAGCAAAAAACTAAATCTTAAAAAACTAATAATAAAACCAAAAAAATTAAGTATAAAACAATGCAAGTGGGAGGAATTACTAAATATTCCAACAATCTCCCCCTTAATTTCAACCACTAATTGCTTCAACACAAAAACAAAAATATTTGATCATCATAGCTTCTCAATAAAAGTCTATTACTCCTTTAGTATTTTTTAAATCTGTAAAAGGTGATCGAAGTTTCAAAATTTTCATTGATATGTGACATGTCTATGAATATTACATTGGAGAGTAACTGTAAGAACTACAGAATAATGAATTCCCACAAAATTTTGATTACACTTTTGATGCAGAGTGCACTGCAAGAAGTGTCTTTGGTGGGTTCTCACTGATACAAGTTGATAACTTGTCTCCTCATCCAAAGAGCCTAGACCAACCTTCAAAGGTGGATGGAAAGGCAATTTCAAAACAAGTTTACTGACCTTATCAAATCTCCAACCAACTTCTAAGTCGAGTTCAAGAATGACCCCAAATGGGCTTTAGGGACACCTTCCCTAAATGGAGCCAAATGGTGGAAACACCCTAACCCAACACAGTCAACTAATCTAATGATTGGAACACCTTATTTGTGTCTCTGAAACAGAGAATCACCCAACTCCTAGGTTCATAGTTACCCACAACACCAATTTGTCTCATAGACCTATGATTCCTACTAGGTCTCCACTTGAGGTTTCAACACCTGATTCTTCACTTCACAATGGGACTTGAAAATCCAAATGCAATTTTAGTCACCCTTGGATGTTATAAAAGATCCCCAAGGCTCAAGTACCAACTCCACTCTAGCACCCCTAAACCTTCACAAAGTCTCATAGGCCTAATTGATCAGGTTAGGCTTGGTTACAAAGCAAGTGCTCAAGGATGGGTTCACAAAGTTGATGCAAGAGTTTAGGATTTCTCTACTACCTCTAACTGACCAAAAAAAATTATCTACCAAGTCCCATAACTCAATTCATCTTATTGTCCACACATTTGCTTCTTAGAGTGGTTAAATACATAGAGATATTTAACCCTAGGGCTTGATGCCAAAAGTAGCAAAACTCCTTGGGATGGTTTGAGCACTTGGAATTCTTATGTACATGTCCCTAACTTGTATTTCCCAGTAGGCCGTGGAATTCCATAGGAGAAATCTCAAGTTAGGGCTCCATTTCTGCAACAACCCCAATTTGTGAGGGTTTTAACCCCGTCTTCACAAAACTTGTGATAACTTGCACAAATCCAAACCAAATGCAATCAAACCAAGAGCATTAGAGATTAGACACAGATGACTTTCAAAAAATTACAATTGATCTGACAAAACAATCTGTACCCGGCCATACAACACAAAAATACTCAAAAAATCCACTTTATTCCTTCAATAAAATACATCAAACTTCTCTGATCCTCTTGTACACACTTCAAGGAGTTCAAATACATTCATCCAAGTGATCTAATTGATCCTTGGGTAGTTGTGATCGTTGGAACCAACTTTTGGCTTCCCGATTAGCTTTGGAAAGTTGCTCAACAACATTTTTGTAGTTTTTGAAAAAGTTGCTTAGCAACATTTTTGCATCTTTTGCAACTTTTACATCTTGTCAATTTTGAAACCCAAATGACTTGGATTTGATCCCTACCCTCTAAAAAATGATGAAACATGATTAATAGGATCCAAAACACTTGAAAACAACACAAAACTCCTAAAACACCTAACTCATCTTATAACTACTAACTCAAGGTCCTTAATAGACTAAGGGAACTCAAGGTTTATAGACGCACCTATGAGGCCCTTGACCATACAAGATGGACTAAACACATGAAGATGGTCTCAAAGACCTATCTCCTTATTAAAATGAAAGGAAACATCCTAAACTTAGTCATTTGCATGGGGTTCCCTGCACCATACTCCCTTGGACAAAGAGAACTCAAGTCCCTTGATTAGGAATGTCTGAAAACTTGAACCCTACTTTCTCAATGGCCTCAAAAGTCATCCAGGTAGCATCCTCAAGAGGTTGATTATTCCATTTGACTAAGAACTCCTAATAAGTTCTTCTCCTAGTCTGCTTAAGCACCCTCTTGTCTAAGATGCATTCAATTTCCAAAATAGGTGGAGGAGGAAGATCTGTCATCAGTCCTTCCTATTTAGAATCTTGTTCACCTGCAATACAAACATCACTAACAGACCCTTTATAAGCATATATGTCAGCAAAATTGAAAATAGGAGACAAACCAATGCGAGGGGGTAAGTCAATTTTATAAGCATTGTTTCCACACTTCTTGAGTATTCGGAAAGGACCAAGTTTCTTCATCGTCAGTTTAGTATACTTCTCCTTGGGAAACCTTTCTTTCTTCAAATGGATCATCACCAAATCCCCTACAACAAATTGTAAATCTCTCCTCTTTTTATCTGCCTATTGTTTATACTTATCAGAAGTATTTTGCATCTTTATCTTGACCTATTCATGAATATCCTTAATAAACTCTGCAAAATCCTCAACTAAGGCACTCTTCTTCCTCATATATGTGACATCTCTAAGCTCCAAAACACCCCTTGGATGAACACCATAAACAATTTGGAAGGGTGTCAAGCCAGTACTTCTGTTGACAGAGTCATTGTAAGAGAACTCTTCTTGGGCGAGAATTGAATCCTAGGTGGCTTCATGCTCCTGAGTAAGACACCTCAATAGGTTTACAAGAGACCTATTGATCACCTCTGTCTGACCGTCAAACTGTGGGTGATAAGAAGAGGACAAGGAGACATTAGTCCCAAGATTTTTCCACAAGGTGCACCAAAAATGGCCTAGAAACTTGGGATCTCTGTTAGATACTATAGACAAGGGCAAACCATGTAATCTAACAACCTCCCTAGAGAACAAACCTTTTATGTGTGAGACATCATGAATGGTCTTACATGGAATGAAGTGAGCCATTTTAGAAAATTTGTCCACAACAACATAGACACTATCAAATCCAGTCTTAGTCTTTGGAAGTCCAAGTACAAAATCCATGCTCACTTAATCTCATGGCATGGAAGGAATTGGGAGTGGTGTGTACAACCCTACATTAGAAGTGTCACCCTTGGCTCTCTGACAAACCAAACAACCTTCAACATACCTCCTGACATATGTCTACAACTTGGGCCAAAAGTAAAATCTTCTCACAAGTTCTAGGGTCTTATTAACACTAAAATGTCCTACTAGGATACCACAGTGTTTCTCCTTAATAATATTCTCCCTTATGGATCCCTTAGGGACACAAAGTAAACTACTCTTAAACAAAAATCCATCTTGAAAAAGGAACTCTAAGAAATCAGTGTGATACATTTCTGTCATGGCTAAACAAACTTGATAAGCCTCTCAGAAATCTTCATATGTTGCATACATATCCTTCATAGCACGAATGCCAACACTTTCTAACTGAACTTCTCGAATGGTTAAGTTCCTCCTATTGAGAGCATCAACAAATTTGTTCACTATCCTCTTTTTGTGCTTGATGGTGAAAGTATAGGACTACAAGAATTCCATCCACTTGACATGGGGTGAACCCACAATACTAAGTTACAATTTTTTGGAGGAAGGAATTCATCCCAAAAAGTGTTTTCGAAAAAATATTATTTACCAACTTTCAATAGAAACTTGCTTGCACTTTCGATCGTAAGTACTAAAATTACGATCGAAAGTCCTTAGACATAGGACTTTCGATCAAAAGTGCTTAGTAACTTTCGATCAAAAGTTACTAAGGAACTTTCAATCAAAAGTCCCTTAGTAATGACTTTCAATCGAAAGTCATTAGTTAGGTTTTTTTTTGGTGGAAATCCCTTAGTAATGACTTGACTTTTGATCGAAACTAGATGACTTTCGATCAAAAGTCCCTTAGTATTGACTAAATTTTGCATTTTTGGCCAAAGTTTTGACTTTCGATTGAAAGTGCCTAAAATGGGAGATGGTTTCAAGTTTTCAAGAAATTCTAAGAATTTCATGGCTTCGGGCCTCAAGCGTGCTGATCAAATGGATGAATAAAAAGATGTCCTTTTGCATACAAGTACTCGGAACTAGCTTTCTAACGATTATATATTTGACTATTTTTAAATTTATTATGTGTATGATTTTTGACGTTAAATGAATGTAGGTTTTTTATCAAATATAAACCTCTGAGTTTGATGTTCAACGAAAAATAGTAAAACAAGGAATTTTTAAAAAATAAAATAAAAGTGCCCTCCGTATTCGAGTCTACTTTCTATTAAAAAAATAATAATTGAAATTTGATAAATACACAATAAGTTATAAGCTATGTAGTCAAGGTAGGTCAAAATTTTGGTTTAGTCAACTTCAAACGTTAATAAAATATGCAATAATAGTGATAATGTCATCAAACCAATTGCATTTCCTCCGTATGGATGTTACAAAACTAAATTTGAAAGAATTGCATCCATATCTATTTTACAAAAAAAGTTATACTCTATGAAAACAATGTTACTATTTGAAAATGACATTTTCAGCACCATACAAGTTTTCGTGGGAGAAAGAAAAAAGTATTCAAATAAATAAATAAAAAATAAATAAAAAAATATTTAGAATCTAGACAGAAAATCCTAAAAGACTCTAATTTACTTCATCCTCTGATTTCGAGCAGTTCAACGGCAATATGCATCCGAATCTGAAAATTTTTCTCAAAATGTAGAGTTCAGTGTCCATTCAAGGTAAAAAGTGTAACCCACTATTGTGGGTTCACCCCATGCCTATGGTGAATTTTCTCCTATCTATTCAAGAAGTTGAGAGCATGATTATCAATAAATACTATGAATTCTTTAGGCAACAAGTAGTGCCTCTGTTTCCTAAGGGACTAGACCATGGCATAGAGTTCTAGGTCATAAGTAGAATACTTTTCTTTGCTTCATTCAATTTTTCATTGAAGAAAGCCACTAGACTCCCTTCTTGGCTCAAGATCCCACCAATAGCTTTATTTCTTGCATCACACTCCACTGTGAAAACTTTGTGGAAATCTAGCAGAACTAGGATAGGTTTCTCTGCAATCTTCCTCTTCAAGAACTCAAAAGAATCATTAGCCTCATTTGTCCAAACAAAAGTACATTTTCTTCCACCTTTAATTGTATTTATTATAGGAGCACATACCCCACTGAAGTTTCTAATAAATTTCCTATAGAAACTTCTCAAACCATGATAAATTTTTACCTCTGATGCTGAAGTAGGGATTGACCAATTGAGAATGGTTTCAAATTTTGAAGGATCCATTTTGAGATTGTTTCTTGATATCACAAAACCCAAGAACATAAGTTCTTCTTGTAGGAACACACGCTTCTCTAGGTTGATCTTCAACTATTCCTCATGAAGTCTCTTCAAAACCATGTCTAAATGTTTGAGACGCTCTTCCTTATCCCTACTAAAAATCAAAGTGTCATCAAGATAGACCACAACAATTTTTTTAAGAAAAGGCTTCAAGACTTCATTCATAAGCCCATAAAACTACTTGGGGCATTAGAAAGACCAAATGGAATTACAAGCCATGTTGGCAAAATGGTCAGTGCTCTCCTTGGGATTCATGACATGGCTTAACCACCTCTAGTGTCTTCTATAAGTCTAGTGGTTGTATCAGGTATTCATAGGTCAATCTTTTGGTTCAACGACAACCACTACTTGTAAGAAGTGGTATCAGAGCTTGGTCACGGGTTCAAATACCCTTAGGTAATGTTGAGGGGGAGATTTTTAGAAAAATGGTCAATTCTCCCCTCGGGATTCATGACATGGATTAACCACCTCCAGTGTCTTCTATAAGTCTAGTGGTTGTATCAGGCAATGACAGGTCAATCTTTTGGTGCAACAAAAACCACTACTTCTAACAAGTCACTCATAGAGACCCTCTGTGGTTTTGAATGTTGTCTTCCACTCATCTCCACCCCTTATTCTTATCTGGTGATAGCCACGCTTGAGATCCACCTTGGAATAGAAGTTTGCACCCCCTAGACTATCCATTAGATCCTCTATTCTAGGCATAGGAAACCTATATATGATGGTTATCCTATTTATTTCCCTAGAATCAGTGCATAGTATCCTCTTTCTTAGGTGCTAGGACTGCAGGAACAACACAAGGACTCACACTCTTCCTTATGAAACCCTTTGTCAATAATTCTTCAATTTTCCTTTCTATCTCTTTATTATGCTCCGGGGTCATTTTATAGGTTGCCTTGTTTGGAAGTGTAGCCCTAGGTATGAGGTCTATGCAGTGGCTTACTTCTCTCTGTGGTGGTAAGTTCTTTGTTGTACTTCTTGCAACTAACCCCTTGTATTGATCTAACAATGCCTTAACTTCCTTAGGACCTTCATCCCTTTTTGCTACCTTGTCTCTTGGTTTCTCTATGGAAGTATTTTGTGGCCGTCTCACAAGTGCAAAACAAGGTGTTTCTTTCTCCTTTAGGTCCTGCATGAATTCTTTCTCCCATACAAATATAACACTACTTACAAAATTTTTATCCTTCCCATCATCCAGAAGTGGAGTCATAGTATACTCTATGTCACCCTTGGTTATGGTGTAGACATTAGTTTTTCCATCATTTTTGGCATTAACATCAAATTTCTAGGGTCTACCTAATAGTAGGTGGCAAGCATCCATCTCTATGATGGCACACAAGACCCTATCTTTATATTCACCTATAGTAAAATCTACCCATACTTGTTCACTTATAAGAGTGTGTTTCTCCTTAGTTAACTATGAAGCTCTATAAGGAAATGGGTGAGGAATTCTTTGCAATTTCAACTTATCAACCAACTCTTTTAAGGAAATGTTATCCGTTGAACCAGAGTCTAGTATGACTTTACATACCTTATTATTTACCTTGTAGGTTGTCCTAAAAAGTGACTTCCTTTGTGGTGGTTCAGTGGTGGTAAGTACTTTCAAGAGAGTCCTTTGCATCATGAGGCATTCACCTTTCTCTAGATCTACGGGCCTTGAAGTAGATGTATGGTAAGAGGACACACTATGACCATCATCCTTATGTGTCAATTGTACCCTCTTGTCACCTCCTTGTTTGGTTGCACCAAGATTTTCAAGATACCTAAAAGATTGATGCCCTATTTGGTTGCATATGAAACACTTGCCTGTGAAGATACTAGGTCCTCTTCCACCAAACCTTCCTCTACTATTTGATCTTCTACCCCTAAAGGTTAATCATTATTACTTGAATCACCTTCTTGAGTTTGATTTCTAGATTCCCCTATATTCCTATGGAATGCTCCTCTTCCATTGAACCTACTTCTCCCTCTGAAATTGTTCCCTCTACCTCTGTTATTTTGTTCTCCCCTTCTCTTATGTTTCTCTTCAATCTTTAAGGCCATTAGGAAACATTTATGCACATATTCTAGGGTGAATAGAATAATCTCATCTTGTATGCTGAATTAAGTCTATTCAAATACCTAGCAAGATTTTTATTTTTATTTTCAGGGATCTTGGCTTTGAGTGTCAAATTATGGAATTCTTCGATGTAAGAACTTACATCTTGATCTCCTTGCTTGAGATTCTACAACCTTTTGTGTAGCATCACCTCATAATCCTCAGGAAAAAATTGTTTCTTAACTTCTGTCACCATTCTCTTCCAAGAAGAAATGGGGTTCTTCCCTTCCTCTATTATCTCATTTTGGAGGAAGTTCCACCAACTCAGGGCAGGGCCCTTCAATTTTGATTTAGCCAACTTGATTTTTTGACTACTAGGAACATCTTCTCACTCAAAATGGTTCTCAAGTTCCTCCAGCTAGTCCATGCATTCTTCTAGGTTCAACTTACCATGAAACATGGGTAAGTCCATTCTCTCCTTCTTTCCTACCCTTTCTAGGGATGAAAGGAAAGGTCTATGGTCTCTAGGTATCCCATCTTGTTCAGGGTTGTCTTCAGCATCCTCATCTTCTTCTTCAGACATTTCATTGTCTCCTTTGTTCACCTAACCTTTTAAATTCTCTAACTCCCTCTTCATGGTTCTATTTTCTACTCTAGTTGCTCTACTTTAAGCCATTTTCTCTTTGACTAACTTTTCTAGTTCAACATTTATGATTCTCACAGGAATCTCCCTCTCTTCTTCTCCCTCAGATATTCTATCTTGATCTTTATCTCCCAAACAGAGTCTTAGTGGCTTTGATACCACTTGATGCAGAGTGCATTGTAAGAAGTGTCTTTGGTGGGTTCTCATTGATACAAGTTGATAACATGTCTCCTCATCAAATAGCCTAGACCAAACCTCAAAGATGGATGGAAAGGAAAGTTAAAAATAGGTTTATTGACCTTATCAAATCTCCAATCAGCTTCTAAGTCGAGTTCAATAATGACCCCTAATGGGCTTTAGGGACTGTTAGAATGATTTTAGAATAACTGATAGGGGGGGGGGGGGTTTGAATTAGTTATCCTCGGGTCTAGATGTATCAATTCAAATTTCTAGCTCTTCAAAAGATGTATATCTAATCAACAATTCAACTCAGCTTCTATAACATATATCAATAACATAAAAATTGCATTCCACTATCCAAAAGTAATCAACTTGCAGAATATAAAACTTTCAACAACTTTCACATCAAATAACATTCACACAAGTATAACACTGGGATTTAACATGGAAACCCAATTTGGGAAAAACTACTTGTAACATGCTACTTATTTTCACTCTTCTGAAGTGAACTCTATGAGAAGCCAACCCTGTTAAAGGTTTACAACACACACTGTTAGGTGTCACCCTATTAACAGATTTAATCACCCTATTAAGAGTGGCCTAGTTAGAGGGCTTAAGAACATTCCATTAGAATGTCACCTTGATTAAAGGGTTTACAAAAATGACTATTAGGTCAACCTTGATTAAAGGATTTTGATTGATACAATGGTTAGAAAGTAACAGTAGGTTATGATATGAAATATACAACTCACTTTGAAAATACAAATCCAATTCCCTCATATGCTAATTTACTAACTAACCTTCATTTCCATCTCCATCTTTGATCTACTCGAAATTCTCTTTAAGCAATCACCACAACTTTTTTCAGCTCTTCACAGCTTCACCTTAGCCTTCTGCTTAGAGTCATTAGTCAATAATATCAACCTCTTGTACTCTCTATATAACCTCATAATTAGGTCATCCTTATGCCTCCTTAATCAGGTAGATTAATCTTTTGCCGCTTAATCTCTTCCATAGATCTTAGGTTTAGGTCAGATTCATTGAATCCTTCTATCATTTTATTCTTTTCCTTCTAGATACATCTTCAAACTTCTCTTTAAATCCATAAGAAAATGGTTTACCATGCATTAAATACTCCATATCTTTCATTAACAATTTCAACACATTTTACATATCCCAAGAATTCAACTATGTCGGTTGGGATTCTTCATTCTTTCATAAATTGTAAATTACTAACACTTGGTCAATACTGTGTTCATCTCCTTGGTCATTATTGAATATCTCGGTCATCACTAAAAATTTCCTTCTTGGAAAATATTGTCTTTTCTCAGTTAATTATCTGTTACTTGACAATTACTGATGCTCGGTTGACACTAAATTTTCTCAACTTATATTGGCACTCGGTCGACACTACAATCACTCAGCTTAAACTAAATTTCTTCACTTTTTCTCGGTTAAGCCTATGCTTCCAGTCTTTCTTCTTTACTTAGTGTTAAAGATAAACAATACATTACCTTGTAAATGTGCCAACTAATCAAGTATCTATTGAAGTATCACATAACTCAACCTTTCCTTAGGTCCTCCTGTTATCTCCTCTTTTCAAATCCTCTTCATAATCAAAAGATATGGTACTCTACTAGATAGAAACTATCTTACCAGTTAAGGTTTGACATCAATGAAAATATAAGAATTGTTTCAATTGTAGTTTCCAAGAATATCCCTCTTTGGAATTGATGGCAACACCACATGATTTACCATACAATCTAAAAATATGCAATGAAGCAACTTTTGCCAACTCTCTCTATGTTTTTAATGCAGTCAAGGATGGTGGATCCAATGAAGGACAATCCAAACCTTGCAGCCAAAAGAATTACACATCAGATTACTCAACAATGCAACACAAAGTAATTGTTCAACACTGATTTTCATTAACATGCCCGACTATAAGGCCTTCTGGGTTAGGGCCAATTACAATCAGAAAACAATTTTGCAAGATCCACAACTAGATCCAATACAAACTCAACTAGTTCAACTATGAAGACAATCAGAAGCTGATGGAAACCCTAAGGTAGATCTAAACTTGAGCTCGCAAGCCTCCAAGAAATCTCCTTGTTCCCAAGTATGCAAACCCCTAGCTATGCTACAAAGGACTATCAGATTACAATCTGATCTACAAGAACATCAAGAACTTTTCCACAACTTCACTCTCAAGCTATGCATTTGACATTCAAATATGCTAAGTCCTCCAAGTTTTGATTTCCACAAATCTGTCCCTAAACATCTATCCAAACCCTCCTTAAATACTAATCATCAGCCACAAGTCAACTGGATGAAACCCTTAACTCCCTAAAAAAAATAATTAAATGTCATACAAGTCGGCTTACAAATGTATACAAACATTTAATTCTGCATGTCAGCCCAAGAGAATGGCTACCAACAATTAATTCACCAAGTCGGCTCCACAAATCACACAGAACTCCAGTCGGTAAGTCAAAACTACCGAGTGATAGTAAAATTACCAAGCATGCCAGGCATTTCTGAGCACCAGTATCGACTAAGCACTGTAGGCATGACCGAGCAACAATTTCACCAAGCTCCAAGGACTACCGAGTTCCTTTAGTGACCAAGCTTCCTTCAATGATCGAGACCGTCAGTCAAGGCTACAACTGAGTAAAACTGGCCAAAACACAAACACTCCATGTAGTTTCACCGAGGACACATAATGCCCTGTCTAAACCTCGGATGCCCCTGCATCAGACACCCCAGGTTCCAAAATATGTTCATATGTGAGAAGAACATCTTTCAGGATTCAACACATAAATCTCGAACTGGTTCTTCACATACAAGTCCTCCACCTTTTCTACTTGCAAAGTCTTCCACCTCAGTTTCCTCTATCTGTTCAAGTCTTTTCTGGACAATGTACAAGTCGGTTCCTCATACTGATCATTCATTTTCTTAGGATCTACAATCTCAACTCAGCTACCAATACTCAAGCTTCTCCTACCGAGTGTTGTATCCATCAAAGGCATCATTGAAAACTTCCTGTCATTCTTCTCAACAGTAAACACATTTCTTACACAGTCATAAATAGCTCTCCAATTATATTGCCAAGGTCTATCGAGCAATATATCACAACTATTCATCTTCACAATGTCACAAAGCACAAGATCCTTGTGTTGGAAATTTAGCTGAGTTGATTACATAGATGTTGTCATTATGGCAACATATGATCCACATGAAGATCGCACATGTCAAAGAGCAAGTATGACAGAGCGCATTGCAAATTTGTCTAAGTGTGAGATAGTATTTTCACTAGTGAACTTGGACATAGTTTTTGTTTGCGACATTGATTGGAGTAAGTTCAGTGCTTGTGCACTTGAACATAGACTCTATGATGTCTATTGAACACCCACCTCAGAGTACAAGTCAGTATGACATGTACGGAAGAAGTTATGACAGTTTTACCAAAGACAGTGTCAAGCCGACAGGACAGAATATGAAGACGGAACTAGTAAAGAGTTAAGGGATTATTTTGTTTATCAAAATAATGACTTAACAATATAAAGGGATGACATCCTAGATGTTAACTCTTGGATAAAGCTATTGGTATAAATGTAATTGTAATTGTATAAGAGAAGTGTAGTATTATGAAGTAGTAAGGAAATGTAATGAAGCAGTGATATGATGCAAAGTATATGATGCATATGTAATAGTGATAGTGAAAGAGCAGTGAAGAGATATTGATGCAAGTAGTATAAGGTTATGTACCTTAACCTATTTTTGTAATCAGTGTATATTGTACATTACTTGTTTGGGCAGTGGGCTCATTTGGTAATCACATTTTGTACTACCAACTCCTAACAGGGTTGAGGCTTCTAACAAGGCCTATAGTCCCTTAATCAGGACTAATACACTATATGCTTGTAATAGACTCCTAACAGGGTCAACATCCTTAAGAAGATACTTTTGATTAGTGGATCTTTGTGGGTACCATCCCCATCAAGGTTTTCCCTTGGCTAGGGTTTCCTCGAGAACAAATAATGTGTTATGAGTTCTTTATTGTTATGCATGTTGTTTAGCTTCTTATGTTATGCATGTATAAAGATAATTTGTTATATCCATAATTGGGCAAAAGATAAAGTTTGTAGAATACTGATTCACCCCCCCCCTCTTAGTATTCCCTATTTCTAACAATTGGTATCAGAGCTTAGTTACTCAGAAAAGGATCATTCAAGGAAAGCCTAGCAACTTGAGTAAGATCTCTATGGATATGGATCAACTACAGAAGAATCTTGAAGAAGCTCTTGAAAAAATTGAATTGCTTACTATTGAAAAAGATACTTTGAAAAGAAAGTATGATGATGCAAAGAACCTCATTGAGAAACTGAAAAAAAAATTGGAAGATCTAAGATCTGAAAAGGAATCTGAAGTTTTTATTGAAGATTGTGATGACAATTTAGAAAAAGCAAATGAGATCCTTAAGCATGAACTAAAGATAGAAAATTTGAAGCTTAGTTTGAAAGATGGAAATGGAAAGAATGAAGCAAATCAGAAATCTGAGAATGAAAGTCTAAAGACTGAAAATGAAGAACTAAAATCTAAACTTTGTAAAGTAACATCTGAACTTGAGAAAGTCAATTTGCAGTATGATGAACTTGAGAAATACAATAAGATTGTGAAAGGTGAACTGACTCAATCCAAACGACAACTTGAATAGCTATATTCAACTAGTGAGAAGATTGATGAACAAATATCTTATCAAAAACCATTCTATGATAAGATTGGTCTTGGATTCAACACTTTTAAAGCAAATGATGAAAGCAAGGAACCAGATCTGAAGATATGTAAAAGCATAGATGAGAAGAAGCCTGGTGAGATCAACAAATCTAACGATACACCTAAAGAAGAAGAATCACCAAAGCAAGAGGAATCACCCAAAGGTATGCAAAGAGAATTCAAAGGTAGATGTTTTGCTTGTAATACTATTGGTCATATGAAGAGAGATTGCACAAGTAAACAATTTAAACCTCTTAATGGTTATTGTTACAATTGTCATGGTTTTGGACATAGAGCTATTGAATATAGGAAACCTAAATTTATTGAGAATAATGATGGTAGTAGAATGTTTAGGAATACTAACAATGCAGATAAGAAACCTACTGAAGATATGAACAGAAGAAATGGAGTAATATGTTATAGATGCAACAAGGTTGGACATATTGCTAGAAACTGTAGATCACAAATCAATCAACCTGGACCAAGATATGGAAACAATGGAATTGTTTGTCATATATGCAACAAGATTGGACATACAACAAGGTTTTACATAATGAACAATAGAGTTTTTCATCCTAATCCTAATCCCATAAATCATGCAAGAAGAAATGAAGATGCAAGTAACAGTCAGAAAGGATGCTGTAGTAATTCAAATGAAGTGAAGTTTATCAAAAGCACAGATCATAGAGACATATTCAGCATTGAAGGTAATCAAGAAGGTGAAGTATTGAAAGGTAAGAATGAATCTTTACCCGACCTATCTCAAAGCACTTAATTTATGTAAATTGTAGTAGAATAGGAACTTAGATTGGTGTAGAAGTAGATATATGATGAACTGAGTCTTGCACAGTTAATGCAAGGTAGTTTATGATGTTCTAATGCTATGGTTAAGATCACAAAGAAAAATATTATGTTTTACAAGATCGCAAGGAGTTTTAAGTTTTGCAGGTTAGCAGAAATAACTTTTTGGAAAGAAGCGGCAAAAGAATTGAATGTGATGTCAGATCTAAGTGAGATTGAATTAATAAAAGGTTATGATTAGTATTATTTGATCATCAAAGTGAATTCAAGTGTCAAGGAGATCAAAGAGTAGTGATTGAAACCATTTTGCAAGGATTTGGAGAAGAATTTTGTGTCGAATCTACACAAGCCCTAAAATCATGAAATTAAGGTATTTTACTTGACAAATCTTTGAATTAGTAAAGGAATTTGAAGAAATCATGGATGTTTCCTTAATACATAATGTCAGAGATAAGAATAGATTGAAATTGAAAAGGGAGCCAGTAGAACCCTTGGAAGATGACCCTAGGTTTGCATTATCATCCGTACTAGATAGAGTTTTACACTTAGAGAATGTCAGAAGTAACCTTGGATGTAAACTAGAGATAGTGAGTGATAGTGATTTCACAGATGAATGTCAAAAGATTTACAATCAGGATATGACACTGAAACAAGGTTTTGAATATTTGGAACATAATGAAATTGTTAAGTATGGATTACAGTATGAATTTGATAATGAAGAATGCACTAAGATTATCTTGAGCAAAATTCATAATGGAAAGTTTTGGCTAGAAGATAGAGTGATAGATATTACAGCAGATTTGATTCATGAAGTCACTGGATTATCTAAAACTGGAGCTATTCCTTTAAATAAGAAAAACATGAGGAAAACAATCATTGATAAACAAACTCATCCTATAATGGTAGAGGAATTATGATTAGTAAGATCAAACAAGATGATGTGAGATACTTATGCAAGATCCTAACAACTAAGTTTTGTGCAAATTCAAGAGAGGATGACACGGTAGCTGGAATGGTACACGCAACCTATCTAATGTGTGTTGATAGGGCACAAGTTGATATGTGTGAAATTCTAAGAATTCAATTGTTTGAGAACTTGGAGAAGATCAAGAAAACTAAGTATACACAGTTTAGGTTCTCAGCCCTAATCACTTATATGTTCTTTCATCTTTTGAGGAGATTTACTTACACCATAGGAAATGACTAGAATGATGGACAAAATACAATGGAAAGGATTAACCTAGTGTACAGAAGACATGTTATTGACAGTGTTAATGAGAGTGCAGTACTGGTTATTAAGACATTTTAGAATATTGTGTCTAGCAGATCAAGGATCCCTAAGTCTCTTGTTGAAAAATATAAAGATGATATATGTTTTATGGTGGATACTAACTTTACCTATATTAAAGCAGTGGAGCCTAGAAGAGAGTTCATAGACCCTCTTGGCTATGAGATATCTGAGGTAGAGACTAAAGAGTATGTTAGTAGGTTACTTAAGTGTAAGTTGGACACTCAATGTAACAGGTTTGGAACCTTTGAGGAGAACTTCAACTCCGCAAAGATCTTAATTGAAGAGAAGCAGTCTAAGAAGAGAGTTGAGAGAACTATTAAGAAAATCCTAAAAGATACAGGGATGACAAAGCGTGAGTTTTTGGTAGCAAAGTAGACAACAGCAACAATCAGAGAGAGTGGACAAAAAGAAGTTTTTTCTATCCCTCCTTTATCATCAATTGCAGTACAATAGGAAGAACCACAAGTAAAGGTGAAAGTGGAAGTAACTGAGAAGGATATAGAAGAAAAGATGTCTACTAGATCCACATCCTCCACACCTAGCAAAAGAGTAAAGGAAAGTGCTATTGGACCAGGAAAGAGACATAAAACTCTAGTGCAACCAGTTCCAAGAAAGATTGCAGAAATAAAAGATGATGTCACTACTAGAAGAAAGCTTGGAAACCAAAAGTTGAAAAGCTTAATGAGCAGATCATTGAGAATGGTGACTTTGCAAGAATAAAAAAATACTATGATCTTTATGATTATACAGACAGACTTAATCTAGAGAATGTAGTTGTGAAGCATATGATTTTGGTTAACAAGAAGTTTGATACTATTCAGGGATAGATACCTGATGATTTATATAACAAACTTGTAAATATGAAGAAGAGAGCATCAGAGGAGGACACAACTATCAGAGAAAAGCTTGTGAGGAAGCTTTGTGGAATAAGATATGAAACACATTTCAATCAGATCATGAAAGCCCTAAGCATCCATCTGAGAACCAAAAGGATAACTTTTCAGATTATGGGAGACAGGTATGAAGAAATCAATTATGAGACAGAGAAAGCTATTATCAAGGTTATGGAAGAATATGTTGGAGAATCATCAGTTGCAACAGAGAAAGCAGGTGAGAAAGAAAAGAGGACATTCCCTCTCCTCCAGCCATTAATATTGAAGATGAAACAATGAATGTAGAAGATACCAAAATTACCTTGGATACTGATGAAAATGTATTCAAGAATTTGGAGAACATTGTTGACAATTCAGCCTTTGAAGAATAGGAAGCTACAAAAGAAGAATAGATGACAGAGACTATAGTTGTGGAACCACCAGTAACAAAGGAACAAGTTCCCATTCCCACCAAAGAAGATATCAGTCTTACTCTTGAGACTGGAAAGAAGACTCAAATTGGATCTATGATTGAGCATTTGGGAAAGGAAGTAGATGATGATGATCAGCTAGAATTGATCACATCCTTGAATAAAATCATTGGTAAGAATAAGAAAGTGAAGAGTCTTGAAGGGTGTCTAAAGGAACTAACTGAGAAGTTACAAAGTACTGTAACTACACAAATTGCAGAAGCAGACCCTATGGAGAAAGCAAAGAAGGTAATGAGCACTTTTGACAATGAATTCACAAACCTATCTGATATTGCAAAAGTGAAAGAACAAGTAGCCTATGAGGCTAGAATGCTTTTGAACATCAGTCAGAATATCAGAAATGATATCAACACTCTTGATATCTATATCAAGGATTTGAGGAAGCATTTGGAAATAGGTAAATCTTTGTACATACAGTGTACAAAATCAGAGACCTTGACATCAGAAGAAGATTAGAAGATAAATTTAAAGGAAGTATCAATTCTAAATGAAACTAACCTTCTGTCTAGCCCCAATGTGAAGGTATGTGATGTTGAGAAGAAAGTTTGGAAGCTTTATGATGAAATCAGAGTTGTGCAAGATGAGAGAGATAGAAAATTGAGAAGATTCACTCTTTTGAGAGAGCATGTTTCTATGAAGTTAAGCATTATTGAAGAGCAGTTGGAAGAATGTCTTTCAGCTAAGACATCTTTTCAGAATTTTAACTTTGAAAACCTCCGAGCATGTAAAATAGCATCTTATGGACTGAGTGCATTACTTAATGTGGTAGATTCCATTAAGAAATTATGGGAGAAGGAGATAGAAGTCATGAAGATAGATTTTGCAGATTGTGTTGCAAGCCTACCAACTTTGCAATAATTGAATTAAGGTATAATCTTTTTGTGATACAATTTTGTAACCCTCCCTACCTTATTTTGTCATTGTTGTCAAAGGGGGAGAGATATATAGAAGAAAATTGATAGTATATGATAAGGATTGATAATCTTAGTGGGATTACTATATTAGAGATAATAATTTTTTTTGAGGATTTATAAGGATAGTATATATTTTATACTATGGCCACAATTTTGAACAATTTTGAGATTTTGAGTTGTACACTTAGCCAATTTTGTCATGTGTTGCCACCAATGACAAAGGGGGAGATTGTTGGCAATTTGGCTGAGTTGATTACATAGATGTTGTCATTATGGAAACATATGATCCACATGAAGATCACACAGATAAGAGAGAAAGTATGACAGAGCGCATTTCAAATTTGTCTAAGTGTGAGACAGTATTTCACCAGTGAACCTGGACACAATTTTTGTTTGTGACATTGATTGGAGTAAGTTTAGTGCTAGCACACTTGAACATAGACTCTATGATGTCTATTGAACACCCATCTCAGAGTGCAAGTCAGTATGACATGTACGGAAGAAGTTATGACAGTTTTACCAAAGACAGTGTCAAGCTGACATGACAGAATATGAAGACATAACTAGTAAAGAGTTAAGGGATTATTTTGTTTATCAAAATAATGACAACAATATAAAGGGATGACATCCTAGATGTTAAATCTTGGATAAAGCTATTGGTATAAATGTAATTGTAATTGTATAAGAGAAGTGTAGTATTATGAAGTAGTAAGGAAATGTAATGAAGCCGTGATATGATGCGAAGTATATGATGCACATGTAATAGCGATAGTGAAAGAGAAGCAAAGAGATATTGATGCAACCAGTATAAGGTTATGTACCTTAACCTATTTTTGTAATTAGTGTATATTGTACATTACATGTTTGGGCAGTGGGCTCATCTGGTAATCACATTTTGTACTACCAACTCCTAACAGGGTTGAGGCTTCTAACAAGGCCTATAGTCCCTTAATCAGAACTGATACACTATATGCTTTTAATAGACTCCTAATAGGGTCAACATCCTTAACATGATACTTTTGATTAGTGGATCTTTGTGGGTACCATCCCCACCGGGGTTTTCCCTTGGCCAGGGTTTCCTTGAGAACAAATAATGTGTTATGAGTTCTTTATTGTTATGCATGTTGTTTAGCTTCTTATGTTATGCATGCATAAAGATAATAGATTATATCCATAATTGGGCAAAAGATAAAGTTTTTAGAATACTGATTCACCCCCCCCTCTCAGTATTCCCTATTTCTAACACCTTGTATTGGCCAATCTAAACATCAATGAAGCATTGTTCTCTAACTTCCAAAGCATGAACATCTTGTAACCAGCCAAGCCTATAAGGACAAGGATGTTTCATTCTCTTCAAACCAAGTTTATGAACTAGGTCCTAAGCAAAAAGGTTATCAGTACTACCACTATCAATAATAACATCACAGAGTTTACCTTTAGTCTTGCATCAGGTCCTAAACAAGTTACTCCTCTAACAAGGTTCATCCTTTGTACCAAGCAATGTTCACCAAAGCAGAAAGTTCTATGATTTAGGTTCATTATGAATTTTCTCATTCATCATAGCAGTTCTTCAATCAACCTTCTTCTGTGTGCATTCAAAAGAATGGTATCCTTCCTCTCCACAATTATAGCAAGTACCCTTAAATGGTATCCTTCCTCTCCACAATTATAGCAAGTACCCTTAAAGATAACTTTACCTGTCTTCTTCTTTGGTTCCACATGTTTTTGTTCATCTTCTGCATCAGTCGGTTTCTCCTTCACCGAGTGATCAATCTTTTCTTTCCCTCGGGAGTTACTAGGTTGTTTCCTTTTCAACTTATCTTCTGCCTTCAGAGCATACTGATAAGCATCTTCAATAGAATCAATCTTCAGCATACCAAGCTCATCCTAAATATTGAATCTCAGACCATTCACATAGCAAGCTACCTTTTCCTTACCAAGCTCTCGATTTCCAGACTGAATAGTAAGTTTTTAGAAATCCTCGGTATAATCCTCAAAAGATAAATCCTTCTGTTTCAAATTCTGCAACTTCTTAAACAAGTCAAGCTCATAGTCAACCGGTATGAACTTAGCTTTCAACTTAGTCACCATCAATCTCCACTGATTGATCTTTGTTTCACCTTCATCTTCTCAGTCTCTCTGTAGTTCCTTCCACCAAATAGCAACATGTCCTTTCAACTTTGTCTATGCTAATATCACCTGAAGAGGATCTTCAATTTCTTCCAACTCAAAGAAATCTTCAAGTTCACCAATCCAATCAATCAGATTGTCAGGTTTTAAAGTACCAGAGAAAGTAGAAACTTCCATTTGGTAATTACTAAATTGAGCAGCAGGTCTAGGCAACTGAGAAGTTCTATCTTCACCAGATCTGTTCCTCCAGTCATCACCACTAGATCTAGTAGTTTCAAATTCTTCAGCAGCTTCTTCATAGCCATTCTCAGTACCAACATTCCGAGGTATACCAGCAATAGTTCTCATGATCTTAGCGACCATATCATTCTTCATTAATTTCATCTCAAATTTGAAATCTGATTTCACCTTCTCTGTGATCCGAGATTCAACAGTATCACAAAGATCAGAAATAAATCTAGGGTCCAATCTTCTCAGAGGTATCCTTAAAGATAAGAGAAACCCTCTGCAACAAACCCTCACCGACCACCTTGTGACAATTTCCAAGTTGTAACAAGTCAGATCTCAACCTGCAATCTTGTAAACAACTAGGGCACAATTTCACAAGTTTAGTGCTTCAGATTTGTAATTCAAATTGTGCGCAATCTCTGCTCCAATAAGATCAAATTTGCAAGATCAACCTTGCTAGGTTAAACTTCTACTTGAACAAGATCAAACTTTCACTCCAACAGGAACAAAACTTTGCTCTGATACCACCTAATGTAGTCAAGGATGGTGGATCCAATGAAGGACAGTCCAAACCTTGCAGCCAAAAGAATTACATAGTGGATTACTCAACAATGCAACACAAAGTAATTGTTCAACACTAATTTTCATTAACATGCCTGACTGTAAGGCCTTTCGGGTTAGGGCCAATTACAATCAAAAAACAATTCTGCAAGATCCACAACTAGATCCAATACAAACTCAGCTAGTTCAGCTCTGAAGACAATCAAAAGTTGATGGAAACCCTAAGGCAGATCTAAACTTGAGCTTGCAAGCCTCCAAGTAATCTCCTTGTTCCCAAGTATGCAAACCCCTAGCTCTTCTACAAAGGACTATCAGATTACAATCTCATATGCAAGAACATCAAGAAATTTTCCACAACTTCGCTCTCAAGCTATGCATTTGAAATTCAGATCTGTTAAGTCCTCCAAGTTCTGATTTCCCCAAATCTATCCCTAAACATCTACCCAAACCCTCCTTAAATACTAATCATCAACCACAAGTCGGCTGGATGAAACCCTTAACTCCCCAAAATAAATAATTAAATGTCATACAAGTCGGCTTACAAATGTATACAAACATTTAATTTTACATGTCATCCCAAGACAATGGCTACCAACAATTAATTCACCAAGTCGGCTCCATAAATCACACAAATATCTAGTTGGTAAGTCAAAACTACCGAGTGATAGTAAAATTATTGAGCACGCCAGGCATCACTGAGCACCAGTATCAACTAAGCACCGCAAGCATGACCTAGCAACAATTTCACCAAGCACTAGGGACTATCAAGTTCCTTTAGTGATCAAGCTTCCTTCAATGACCGAGACCGTCAGTCAAGGCTGCAACCAAGTAAAACTGGCCAAAACACAATCACTCCATGTAGTTTCATCGAGGACACATAATGCCCTATCTAAACCTTGGATGCCCCTGCATCAGTTTTAGATCTTCATTAATATCCTTAGCTTCATTATGATTCTTATCCAAGTACCAACTCCCTCTTGGATAAATTTTTCTTTGTTTGTTCACTGAATCTCTCTCTTATTCAATCACTTCCTCTTTTCTTAGGGTCATTTCTTCTGAATCTCTTTCTATATTTCTCTCTCAGCTTCATTGAATCTCTCCCTTAGTTTTACTCTTGACAACTCTTTCTGAATCTCTCCCTCTTTGACAATAATTCCAAAGAAACTTTTATTTATCACTTACATCTTTATCATGTAGATGTCTTCATGTCAGTTCTCTGATTTGTATGCTTCCTCTATCATCTTGCTTCTAAATGATTTATATATTTTTCTTTACTTCTCACAACTCTAGGAAAATCCTAAAGTGTGAACTTTTCTGCATCAATTTATCAAATATTCTAATTAGCACATTTGATGCAGTGCTCCTATATGTTACTAGGTAGCCTCAATTATGGGAATCACCCCTAATTTACCTCTAAGGTATTCATGAGCATCTTTAGGTAATGCTTTTGTGAATATATCTGCTAATTGTTGCTTTGTATTCACATATTCCAATCTCACTTCTTTGTCTTGAACTAGCTATCTCAAGTAATCATACTTGATAGCAATATGCTTAGTCTTAGTGACGCAAGAGGGGGACCAGAGGGGCCAAGAATGACACACCCTAACCCGATCCACCTTGCTCAACAATGCGAGGAAACAACAACACAACAGAGTGAGAGAGAAAATGCAAATCACTTTCTTATATTATCTTCAAATTGATTCATACATGTCAGGCTGTAAGGCCTTCTTGATTTCAGCCAAATATTACAATCAAGCACAGAAGTCCTCAAACATGCAAGGATCTACAAAGAAACTCCAATCTTCTTGCTTCTATCTCCTATAAAAAACTGGCTCCTAAAACTCTAACCAAACAACTACATTTATACAAGAGGCTACCGAATCAAGTTGGCCTTTAGATCCATAATCAACAGAAGGAACAACTAGATCTAGGTCCACATGCTTCCCAATGATGGATACCAACATTAAATCTATGACCGTAGTTAATTGCAGAAGTTGGCATCAATAGAAACTCAAACAAAACTTGTCGGTAAGAAAAGCCAACCGAGTGCCAGACAAGCATCACCGAGCACCATGGAAATTACTGAGCACCAGAGAGACAACTGACCAACACCAAAAAACAAAGGAAACTAAGCAACACCAAACCAACTCAGTCAAAGAAGGAATCGAGCAACACAAACAAAATCAAATCTATTTTTGGTGACACAGGATTGCCAAGGACCTAAGATGCTCCTACATCAAACACCTGGGGTTATTTGAAAATGATTCTCTAAATCATTTGGTAGGTATGATCTGAGCTACATCCAACTCAGACTATGAAATCCATGAACTATCTTCAATCAGTATGTTCTTCCACTTTACTAGATATTCCATAAACTATTTTCCCCTTGTACTTCTGCCAATTATTTGCTCCAAGATCTGCTCAACTTCTTCATTCTGCTTCCTAGGATAATCCATTAGTACTATCATGTCTTCATCAGATTCATGATACTCATACAAATAAAAAATGTTGAAAATAGGTGATATGTCCATGTCATCAGGTAACACAATCTCATATGCATTTCCACTATCAAATTTCTTCAAAATCTTACAAGGTCAAAACTTCTTCATCTTCAGCTTCCCATATGTTCCAACAAGAAATCTACCTTTCTTCAAATGAACCATCACCTCATCACCAACATCAAAAGTCTTATGTCTTCTTGATCTATCATCTCTATCTTTGTATTTCTGATTACTCTTTTCCAGCTTATGTTTCACATCTTCATGCAAGGTCTTCATGTACTCAACAAATTTTACTCCTTTAACACTTCTTTTTCTTTCATCAACAATGTCTCTCAAATCAGATATACCTCTCGGTTGTATGCCATTTACAATCTCAAAAGGTGTTTTTCCAGTACTCCTATTCACTGAATTATTGTATGCAAACTCTACTTATGCCAACACAGAATCCCAATTACTTGGTGTGTCTCCAACTAAACATCTCAAAAGATTTCCCAAACTTTTGTTTACAACTTCTATCTGTCCATCGATTTATGGGTGAAATGTAGAACTATATTTCAACTCAGTGCCAAATTTTCTCCAAAGGGTCTTCCAAAAGTATCCAACAAATTTGCTATCTTGGTCAGAGATAATACTCCTCGGTAGTCCATGCAATCTGACAATTTCCCTAAAGAAAAGATTTGCTACATGTACTACATCTGATGTCTTTTTACAAGGTATAAAATGTGCCATTTTATAAAATCTATCCACAACAACAAATATAGAATCAATACCTCTTACTATCTTCGGTAAGCCAAGAAAAAAATCCATACTGATGTCAATCCAAGGTTTCTCAGGGACAACAATAGGTGTATACAATCCAATATTCTGACTTACTCCTTTTGCAACTTGACAAACTCCACAACTTTTCACAAATTTCTAAACATCTTTATACAACTGTGGCCAAAAGTATTTCTCCTTAAGCAAGCTCAATGTCTTATCAATTCCAAAATGTCCAGCCAAACCACTACTATGTTTCTCCTTTATCAAATTAGTTCTCATTGGTCATCTCAGTATACACAATTGAATACCTTTAAACAACATTCCTTCTTGAATGAAATATTCTTCCCATTTAGTACTTGGTTGATCTTGAATAGGTGCTCTGCACTTTCTCCATGGCTCAGAAAAATTAGGATCATCTTCATAAGAATCTATCATGTCATCAAAGCCAAGAAATTGAATTTTCATCTCGGTCATCAAAGATCTTCTTCTACTCAATGCATCAGCAACTCGGTTAGTGACTCCACTCTTATGCTTTATCACAAATGTATAACTCTGCAAATACTCAACCCATTTCATATGTCTCTAATTCAACTTATTTTGACTACCCAAATACTATACAACCTTATGATCAGTATACAACACAAATGAACTTGACATTAAATAATGTCTCCATTTCTTTAGGGCTTGAAAAATAGCATAAAATTCTTGATCATACATAGAATATTTTCTCCTTGCATCATTCAACTTTTCACTAAAGAAAGCAACAGGTTTACCTTCTTGACTCAACACAACTCCAATTGCACTTCCACTTGCATCACATTCAACTTGAAATACCTTATTGAAATTAGGTAATGCCAAAGCAGGAAATTCAACAACCTTCTACTTCAGAGTCTCAAAAAAATTATCAGCTCCATGTGTCCACTTGAATTCTATTTTGTCTCCTCTCATAGTCTCAGTCATAGCATTACAAATTGAACTGAAATTCCTAATGAACTTTTGGTAAAAACTTGCCAAACCATGAAATGATCTTACCTTACTAGAACTCTTAGGTGTAGGCCAATTCAAAATAGCTTCAACCTTTTCAAGATCCATTTTCAAACCATTAGCTAAAATCACAAATCCTAAATACACAATCTCCTCTTTCATGAATGAACACTTTTTCAGATTTATCAGCAACTTTTCTTCTTTCAATCTTTGCAGAACTTGTCTAACATGAAACAAATGTTCTTCTCTGGTCTTACTGAATATCAAAATATCATCAAGATATAAAATCAAAAACTTACCCAAGAATTTCTTCAAAACCTCATTCATCAACCTCATAAATGTACTTAGTGCATTAGTTAAACCAAAATGCATAAGCAACCACTCATACAAACCTTCTTTTGTCTTGAAAGTAGTCTTCCATTCATCACCTTCTCTAATTCTAATATGATGATATGCACATTTCAAATCAATTTTGGTAAAATACTTTTCTCCAGTCAAACTATCCATTATGTCATCCATTCTTGGTATAGGAAACCTATATTTCACTGTTATCTTGTTGATTGCTCTGGAATCAGTACACATTCTCCACTGTCCATTCTTCTTAGGTGCTAATATAGTAGGTATTGCACAAGGACTCAAACTTTCTCTGATCAAACCTTTCCCCAACAATTCTTGAATTTGTTGGTTCAATTCCTAATTCTCGGTAGGTGTTAACCGATGAGGTGCCTTATTCAGTAAACTAGCTCCAATGATTAGATCCATAAAATGATCAATGCTTCTCTTTAGTGGAAAACCATGAGGTACATTATTAGAAATGATTTCACTATACTTGGCGAGTAATTTATCAATCTCCTCAGGGATATTATCCTCTATTTTCTTACTCAGCTTGTTAGGAATCAGAAAAACATACATCATTCTTCTTCAAATCCTTAACAAATTTTCTTGCTTCCATCAAGAAAAATTTCATAGATGTGCAAACATTACTAACAGGTTCTTCCATCAAAGGTAACAAGATTTGTCTTCTTCCATCAGCCCAAATAGTATATTTATGCAATCTTCATCATATATAGCATGTCTGTCATATTGCCAAGGTCTACCCAACAAAATATGACAACAATCCATAGGCATGATATCACATAACACCTTATCATAGTACTTTCCAATCTTCAATTTCACATAACATTGTTCACTTACCAAGAGTGTATGCTCATCTTTGATCCATGAAATCTGATAGGGCTCCGGATGTTCCAACCTTTTCAACTGCAACTTTGTGACCATTTCCTCATATGCCAGATTCTCCGAGCTACCACTGTCAATGATTACCTTCCAAAATTTATCAGAAACTCTACATCTGGTCCTGAATAAACTTTTCCTTACCGAATCTTCCTTTTTACCTTCATTCCAAAGTGCTCTTCTTACCATCAAGTTATTTTCCTTCCCAAGTTCATTCGGTGACTCTTCTTGCACCAAAGCATTCTGACTGTTATTGACCTTCTTACTTGCATGTGTACGCTCAAATGATCTATGTCCTTCTTCTCCACAATTGTAACAAGTTCCTCAGAAACCACCTCTATTATAACCACCTTGGTAGTTACTATTGCTTCCTCTAGATGAACTTTCACCTTTCCACTCGACCTTTCCTTTATCTAGATTTATCTTTTCAGGTTCAGATTTACTATTTTCACCATAGGATCTACCTCTTCCTCTAGGGAATCTACCACCTCTACCTCTTTGTCTTTTCTCATGTCTCTTGTTCAATTTCTCCTCGGGTTGCAAAAAAAATTGATAAGCCTCTTCAATGTTCTCCAACTTGACCAAACTGATTTCTTCTTGGATGGAAACTCTCAAACCATTCAAGTATCTAGAAATTATTTCCACATCATCTCCATCATGTCCAGATCTGATATCTAATCTATAGAATTCCTCAGTATATTCTTTTACCGAGCTATCTTTCTCTCTCAGACTTTGCATTTTCCTAACTAGGTTAATCTGATAATCACAAGGTAAGAACTTTCCTTTCAATTTATTCACCATTTTATTCCATACCTTGATTTTGTCTTTGCCTTTCCTCTTTTTGTCCAACTACAGATGTTCCCACCATAAGGATGCATGACTTTTCAACTTTGTGCTTGCAATTTTCACCTTCTTTTCCTCAGGTATGTTCTCAT
The DNA here is from genome assembly GCA_027943335.1 of Chamaecyparis obtusa. Taxonomy (NCBI): domain Eukaryota; kingdom Viridiplantae; phylum Streptophyta; class Pinopsida; order Cupressales; family Cupressaceae; genus Chamaecyparis; species Chamaecyparis obtusa. The sequence goes on from BSBK01006612.1 coordinate 919,687, forward strand.
ACTCAAAATACTTTTCCATCTTGGTGATCCAGTCCATCAATTCATCAAAATCTGATTTTACACTATACTTAGGGGGGTTGAAGTGTGGTGTAGACTTCAAAATTGTCAAATCCTTCAAGAATCTTTCCTCACCCTGATCCATCATAGGTGCAAGTTCTACATCACCTTGTTCTACCTCAATTTCATCATCACTAACATCTTCAAGATGTCTTCCTCTTCTTTGGGCTATTTTAACAACTGTTAATCTAACAACAAGTTGTCTCAACATGTCTGCCAATCCTGGATCCACATCTCACCTCCCACGAACCATCTTGAAAACTCTTTGCGATTCCAGGTCAAATCGCAATCTGATTCCCCACAACAATTCAACTAGGGCTTCACAATAAGGAACCTTCAAATCTAGATTCGTAAACCTAGATCCAGATCTAACCTCGCTATGATACCACCTAATGCAAGAGGGGGACTAGAGGGGCCAAGAATGGCACATCCTAACCTGATCCACCTTTCTCAACAACATGCAGAAACAACAACACAACAGAGAGAGAGAGAATGTAGATCACTTTCTTTTATTATCTTCAAATTGATTCATACATTCAGGCTATAAAACCTTCCCAGTTTCATCCAGATATTACAATCAAGCACAAAAGTCCTCAAACATGCGAGGATCTGCATAGAAACTCCAATCTTCTTGCTTCTATCTCCTATCAAAAACTAGCTCCTAAAACTCTAACCAAACAACTAGATTTATACAAGAGGCTACCAAATCAAGTTGGCCTTTAGATCCATAATCAATGGAAGGAACAACCAGATCTAGGTCCACATGCTTCCCAATGATGGATACCAGCATTAAATCTGTGACCATAATTAATTGCACAAGTCAGCCTCAACAGAAACTCAAAAGAAACCCTTCGGTTAGCAAAGCCAACCAAGTGCTAGACAAGCATCACTGAGTGCTAGGGAAATTACCGAGCGCCAGAGAGACAATCGACCAACACCGACAAACAAAGGAAACCAAGCAACACTGAACCAACTTGTTCAAAGCAGGAACCGAGCAACACAAACAAACTCAAATATGTTTTTGGTGACATAGGATTGCCAAGGACCTAAGATGCTCCTACATCACTTAGTGTGCATTACATGATTATTTGATATGTTAATAGAACTTGTGTTATCACAAAAAATAACAACCGGTTCAGTGATTTCCCCCTTCATACCTTTTAACAATTGCTTGATCCACACTAAATTTGAACAATTCACTATTGTTGCTACATATTCATCTTCCGTTGTAGATTGAGAAATATAGTTATGTTTCTTGCTTGTCCAAGAGACTAATCTCTTTCCTAGAAAGAATGCGCCACCACTTGTACTTTTTCTATCATCCACATTTCCTGCCCAATCTGCATCAGTGTAAAATTTTAGTTCAAACTTATCATTCTTCTTGTAATACAATCCATAGTCCTATGTACCTTTTAGATATATGAATATCCTTTTCACTGCCATCATGTGACTCTCCTTAGGATTTGCAAAAAATATTGTAACAATCCCAACTAGTAGGGAAATATCTGATTTTCTATGGACAACATATTGTAGCTTTCTAATCATAGATCTATACAAGGTTTGATTTACTTCAATTGTAGCATCAGTTTTTTATAATTTTTGTCTAGTGGCCATAGGTGTACTTACTGGTCTAGAATCTTCGATACCAAAAAATTTTAGTATCTCCTTGACATACTTAGATTGAGTAATATAAATACTTTTCTTCATCTGATAAACTTGCAAACCAATAAAGAATTTGATTTCACCAAACATAGACATTTCAAATTCAGTTTACATCTCATTTGAAAAGGTTTGACATAGGGCATCTTGTCCTCCAAATGTGATGTCATGAACAAAAAATTCAGCAAACAATATATCCCTTTACCTTTTTCAGTCTTCAAATATAGATTTTTGTTGTCATTTGTGCTTACAAATCCAATCTTTATCAGATAATTATGTAGTCTCTCATACCATGCTCTGGGGGCTTGCTTCATTCCATACAGTGCCTTATGTAGTTTACAAACCATATTCTTCTTTCTTGGGTAAACAAATCCTTCTGGTTGTTCAATGTATACTTCTTCTGCCAATATTCCATTTAGAAATGCAGATTTGATATCCATTTGATATACTTTGAATCCTTTATAAGCTGCATATGCAAGTAGAGTCCTCACTCCTTCCAATCTTGCAACTGGGGAAAATGTCTCCCCATAGTCGATGTTTCTTCTTGTGCATATCCCTTGCATACAAATCTGTCTTTGTTTCTAGTGACTTCTCCATGTTCATTTAGCTTATTTCTGAATACCCATTTTGTTCCAATAACATTCTTGTCTTCTAGTCTCGACACTAGTGTCTAGGTTTTGTTCTTCTCTATCTTATCTTTTTCTTCATTCATGGATCATATCCAATCCTCATTCTCTAAAGCATCTTTCACCATCTTAGGCTCAAATTCACATAGTGAGCATGTTTTATCTTTCAACTTACTTCTTGTCATGACTCCAAATTCTTTATCTCCAATGATTTGTTCAAGCTTATGATGTCTTGTTACATATTGTGCCAATGTAGGTTTAGATTTCCTTTCTACTTGATCTTGATCATCAGGTTCATCTTGTAGATTATCTGTCTCTTCTTCTGATTGCTTGACAACATCCTCTTGATGCTCAACATTTTCTTGTTGTGGATCAGCATGTTCATGTTGTTGCTTGGCATCTGGTTTAGGTGCATTACTAGCCTCTTCTTCTTCCATGTATACAAAAGATCTATAATCTTTAGGTTCTTGCTTGCACCCAACTTCATTCTTTTCTACATGTTCATCAACTCTAACATTTGCACTTTCCACAATTTTGTTAGTGTTACAATTCAAACACTTGTAAGCTTTTCTCTTAGTGGAATAACCTAGGAATATGCCTTTATCACTTTTAGCATCAAGTTTTTCATTCCTATTGTCTTTTAATATATAACATTTTCTCCCAAATACTTTAAAGTATTTCACATTAGGTGCATATCCATACCATAACTCAAAAGGTGTAGCATTTGTACCCTTCTTGCTTTGTACTCAGTTCAGGGTATAAACATCTGTACTTACAACTTCTCTCTAGTATTTTTGTCCAGTATTCTTCTCTATGACCAATGTTCTAGCACAATCCATAATTGATCTATTTATTCTCTCTGCTATACCATTCCGTGGAGGTGTCCTAGGTGTATACATTTGTCTCTTTATTCCTCTATCATTGTAGAATATATTGAACTCATTTGATATAAAATCTCCTCCTCTATCAAATCTCAAACATTTCAAGCTTTTACCTATTTATTTTTCAACTTTTGCCAAATACCACTTAAACAACTGAAATGCATCATATTTCTCTTTTATAAACATCACATCATCATTCTAGAATAGTCATCAACAAACATAATGAAATACTTATCACCATAGTAACTTTGCACACCCATAGGTTCACAAAGGTCAGTATGAACCAATTCCAAAATATTGTCAGAAGTATATGTCTAGCTCTTAAAACTAGACTTTGTCATTTTTCCCAATTGACACTATTTACACATTACATTATCAGGTTTCTTCAATCTTGGAAAACCTCTAACTCTCTTCATCCTACTAATATTTATCAAATTTTCAAAGTTCACATGACACAACCTCTTATGCCATAACCATACTTCATCAAATTGTGCAAAAAAAACATGTTTCTTCAGATAGGTCTAGATAAAACAAATTACCTCTTGTCTATTCTCCATTTCCAATTAGTTCACCATTGGCATCAAATATTTTAGCCTTTCTGTGATGAAATTCAACTCGGTAACTAGTACTGTTCAACTGTGCAACACTCAGAAAATTATAGTTAAGACTTTCAACCCAATAATCCATTTATCAATAATCACCAGTCATGTGATGTGAGCAACCACTATCAATAATCCATTTATCATCTTTACTCACATATGAAATAAGTGCAGTTTTCTCATCTTCATCAAAATCATCTTTCATAGCAACATAAACAACTTCTATATCAAAATCATCAGATTCACTAGTTTCACTGTTAGTTTCCTCTTCAACAATATAACAAGATTTCTTACCTTTGTCTTTGTAGTCTTTGTACCTTATGTGATCTCTACAATTTCTTTTATCTTTGTACTTGGTTTCCCTTCTTTCATTCTTGTCCATCCTGTCAGGGCATCTTACTGTAATATGACCAACTTTGTTACATGAAAAATAGATTATAGGAAGTTTACCTTTGAATTTTCCTTTTCCTCTCGGTAGCCTTCTAGCCATAAGTGCCTCAAGATCATCTAGATCATCATCAAGAGTATCACTATCACTGTCAATATTACTTTCACTACTCACACATCTTTCTTTTCCTTTCTTGGGCTTATGAAGAACCATTTGAGACTTGAATGCAGATTCAATGTTGGGAATAATGAAATTATCAAAATTAGACAACTCAAAAGCAATAAGCTTGCCAACAAGAATTTCCAAACTTAGGACATTACCAGGATTAAATCTTGATTCTTGTATTGCAGATACTCTAATAGCATAGATAGGAAGCATGGTTCTCAACACTTTAATGATAATAGTTTCATCATCAATGTTTCCATTAGCTCCTCTAATAGAATTTACTACCTCGTTAATTCTTCCACAATACTGAGCAACATTTTCACCTTCTTGCATTTTCTTTTCATCAAACTTACCTCTCAAACTTTCAAATTTGGCTCTCAGTACATTTGTGTCCCCACCATAGATAGTTGCTAGAGTATCCCACATTTGCTTTGCATTAGTATAGTCCTTGATGTCTTCAAATTTAGGATAGCTTAGGGAAGATGCAATCTCCAACATTGCTTGAATGTGTTCTTATTTTGCTTTCATCTCCTCAGTCGTCAAAGGTGCAATAGGTGTTACATAATCATTTTCCACATAGTATTTCACTGAATCACCAATACCAACTAGGAGCAATTTCATCAAACTCTACCATGCAGGGAAGTTCTCCTTTTTCAGCTTTGGTACCTCCTTTTTGTACATCTTGATCATTAGCTTCAAGTACCTTTAAAATTTTCTCCTTACAAGCACCAACTTCTCTGATACCAATTTTTAGAATGCTTTTAATAAATGAAGGTGGGGGGGGTGAATAAGTTATCCTTAGGTCTAGATGTACCAATTCAACTTTCTAGCCCTTCAACAAACTTAGATCTAATCAACAATTCAAATTGGTCTCTATAGAACATACTAATTACATAAAACTTGCAGTCCACTGTCCAAAAGTAATCAAATTGCATAATATAAAACTTTGAATGACATGTACATCAAATAACATTCACACAAGTATAACACCAGGATTTAACATGGAAACCCAATTGGGAAAAACCACTTGTAACATGCTATTGATTGTCACTCTTTTGAAGTGAGCTTTGTGAGAAGCCAACCATGTTAAAGGTTTACAACACACATAGTTAGGTGTGATCTTGTTAAAGGATTTAATTACCCTATTAAGAGTTGCCTGGTTTGAGGGCTTAAGAACATTCCATCATAATGTCACCTTGATTAAAGGGTTTACAAAAATGACTGTTAGGTCAACCTTGATTAAAGGATTTTTATTGATATAATGGTTAGAAAGTAACACTAGATTCTGTTCTAAAATATACAACTCACTTTGCAAATACAAATCCAATTTTCTCATATGCATATTTACTGACTGACCTTCATTTCCATCTCCATCTTTGATCTGCTCAAAATTCTCTTCAAGCAATCACCACAACTCTGTTAAGCTCTTCACAACTTCACCTTAGCCTTATTCTTACATTCATCAGTCAATAACATCAACCTCTTACACTCTTTTTATAACATCACAATTAGGTCATCCTTATACCTCCTTTATTAGGTAGATTAATCTTTTTTTGCTTAATCTCTTCCGTAGATCTTAGGTTTAGGTTAGATTTATCAAATCCTCCCATCGTTTTGTTCTCCTTCTTTTCCTTCTAGAGACATCTTAAAAATTCTCTTTGAATCCATAAGAAAATGGTTTACCATGCATTAAATGCTCCATATCATTCATTAATAATTTCAACACATTTTAAATATCCTAAGAATTCAACTATGTCGGCTGGGATTCTTAATTCTTTCATAAACTGTAAATTATTGACACTTGATCAATATTGTGTTCATCTCCTCAGTCATTACTAGATATCTGGGTCATCACTAAAACTTTCCTTCTCGGCAAATACTATCTTTTCTTGGTTAATTATCTGTTAGTCAAAAATTACTAATGCTCGGTTAACACTAAATTTTCTCGACTTATACTGGTGCTCGGTCGACACTAGCATCACTTGGCTTAAACTAAATTTCTTCACTTTTGTTCAGAGAAGCCTATGCTTCCAGTCTTTCTTCTTCACTTAGTGTTAAAGATAAACAACACATTACCTTGTCAATGTGCCAACTAATCAAGTACCCATTGAAGTATCACATAACTTGACCTTTCCTTAGGTGCCCTCGTTATCTCCTCTTTTCAAATCCTCTTCATCAATCAAAAGATATGGTACTCTACTAGATAAAAATTGTCTTACTAGTTAAGGTTTGACATCAATGACAATATAACAATTGTTTCAATTTTAGTTTCCAACACCTTCCCTAAATGGAGCCAAATAGTGGAAATACCCTAACCCAACACAGTCAACTAATCTGATGATTGGAACACCTTATTTGTGTCTCTGGAATAGAGAATCACCCAACTCCAAGGTTCACAATTACCCACAACACCAATTGTCTCATAGACCTATGATTCCTACTATGTCTTTAATTGAGGTTTAAACACCCTATTCTTCACTTCAGAATGGGACTTGAAAATCCAAATGCAGTTTTAGTCACCCTTTTGGATGTTATAAAATATCCCCAAGGCTTAAGAACCAACTCCACTCCAGCACCCCTAAACCTTCACAAAGTCTCACATGCCTAATTGATCAGGTTAGACTCGGTTACAAAGTGCTCAAGGATGAGCTCACAAAGTTGATGCAAGAGTTTAGGATTTCTCTACTACCTCTAACTGACCAAAAACATTCATCTACCAAGTCCCATAACTCAATTCATCTAACTATCCATACATTTTCTTCTTAGACTAGTTAAATACATAGAGATATTTAACCCTAGGGCTTGATGCCAAAGGTAAAAGAAATCCTTGGGATGGTTTGAGTGGTTGATATGCTTAGTTACATGTCCCTAACTTGTATTTCCCAATATAGGCTATGGAATTCCATTGGAGAAATATCAAGTTAGGGTTCCATTTGTGCAACAACCCTAATTTGTGAGGGTTTTAACCCTATCTTCACAAAACTTACGACAAATTGCACAAATATAAACCAAATGAAATAAAACCAAGTGCATTAGATATTAGACATAGAGGACATTCAAATCATTACACCTGATTTGACAAAACAATCTGTACTCGACTGTACAACATAGAAATACTCAAAAAATCCACTTTAGTCCTTCAATAAAATGCTTCAAACTTCTCTAATCCTCTTGCACACACTTTGAGGAGTTTAAATACATTCATCCAAGTGATCTAACTAATCCTTGGGTAGTTGTGATCATTGGAACCAACTTTTTTCTTCCCGAGCAACTTTGGAAAGTTGCTCAACAACATTTTTGGAGTTTTTGAAAAAGTTGCTTAGCAACATTTTTGCATCTTTTGCAACTTTTACATCTTGTCAATTTTGAAACCCAAATGACTTGGATTTGATCCCAACATTCTAAAATATGATGAAAAATGATTAACAAGATCCAAAACACTTGAAAATAATACAAAACTCCTAAAAAACCTAAGTCATCTTATAACTACTAACTCGAGGTCCTTAATAGACTAAGGGAGCTCAAGGTTTATAAATGCACCTATGAGGCCCTTGACCATACAAGATGGACCAAACACATGAGGATGGTCTCAAAGACCTATCTCCTTATTTAAGTGAAAGGAAAAATCATAAACTTAGTCATTTGCATGGGGTGCCCTATGAATATTTACATTGAAAAGTAACTATAAGACCTATAGAATAATGAATTCCCACATAATTATGATTACACTTTGAAGTAGGAATACCCTTAATTCTATAAAAACTTTACAATAATCTCTTTAATAATCAAAATTCAAAAGGTGGTATGGCAATGATATCCTAGTAGGGAGGTGGTATCTACACCATGTAGCTCTGTCACCACTAGTGATAACTATGTTGCCAAATTTTTTTGAGAGGTGGAACGTTTGCTTGGGTGAATTCTTGTTGGGGGTGGAAGAAAATGCTTATGCTCCCCATGGGAAGGGTGGTGTTGATGTGGAGGCTTGTTGAGGGAAGGAGGGAAATTATTTCATTACTCCTAGAAAGGTTGGTATTGATGCAGAAGTTTGTTGAGTGAAAGAGGGGAACGATTGTGGTTCCTCCAGAAAGGGTTATGCTGCTTGGCTCATGGATGGTGAAGGAACTGTTTATGTAGTGGCTTGCATGGGAGGTAGAGGTTGGTTTTGTGGGAAGCTTTGGGCCTAAGTGGTGGCTTGAGATGCTATAGAATATGATGGTGTTCATATGAAGGAAAATGGAGTGGATTGCAATATTGCTTGTGATGTGGGATTTGTGAAGCTGCTTTGCAAGAGATGCGGGATGGGTGAGGCTTCTTGAGATATATGAAGGTTAGGATCATGGATTTGTTGGATGATAGGGGTGTAAGTTTCAGCTTGGATGTGGATGGTCTTAATGGGGATGAGGGGCTAGAGATGTGGTGGAATGGAAGTACACTCTTGTGCGAAGTTGGCCAATATAGAAGGTTAATTCTGATCAATGATTGCGCTCACCATTTTTACATGCCCTGGGTCACTCATGAATGTTTCCATGGAAAATGGAGTGGGGGGGTTATTTGGATCATCCCATACATTATCAACTTGTTGGATTTATGGATTGTAGGTTACCATTGCGTTGGTAGGATTTTTAGGATCAAACCAACTAGTGCTCAGATTGGGATCCATATTCCTTCTCCTCTTGGATCATGTCTTGGGAGGCATGGAATGCAGATCTAAGGATGAAAATGCAGATACTATATGGATGCAAAAATGCTAAGGATGATGGAGCATATCTAAAGAATCTCCACAGAAGGTGGATTTCTAGGATGTGATGCAAGGATTGGGATCAACTGAAGGACGATGGGATGTTGAAAGATGGTGGGATGCTGGATTTGGATCGAGGAGATGATGGAAGATTGGTGGAAGAAGGTTGAAGGTTACTAAGTATTGGTCAATGAGTTGCAGCTTCCTAATGTAGGATCAAATAGGATTGAATTGTTAATCTAAGATAGACTAATGATCTTTGGCTGAAAGGATTCTTGTGAATGCAAGACAATCTCTTGCTTGAGATGATAAGGCTTATAAGGATAAGTATGGATGCCCTAAACAATGTTCTATCAAAGGGTGGAGATTTTTGATTTAGGATAAGGATTTGAAGTAACTCAAAGGATAGGACACAAAGTTTTTGGGATTTGGTTTTCATGGATTTGGTTCAAGGATGATGGTTTCTTACTTGGATGTTGGATTTGGGATTTGGGATCAGGGTGAAGGATAATGCCAAGGATTCTAATTGTGGATTTCTAATAGAAGGATGATGAAAGATGACTGAATGATGCTATTCTAAGAGGACAACCTAGATGCAGCTGAAGAGGATAACCTATGATGCAACTAGGAAGATGATAGATAATGTAAGGATGCAGATAGGAAGATGATCTATGATATAAGCTAAGGGTATGATGATGTAATGATGAATCTAAGAATGATCTAGGATGCAAAGGATGTCGAGATAGGATTTGTGGGATTCTGAAGGAATGGTGGATATATGATGGGCCAAACTATTCTTCACTCTCTAGGTTGACATAGTGATGATTAACGTGGAACTAAAATGCAAAGTATTTTACTCTGGCATTATAGCCCACATTATCCAATTTCTCTTAATATTTCTCTTCTACTTGGATTGCTTTGAGGAAAGGTTGGTGATCTTTTAGGTTTCTTTCTACAACCTTTTTCTCTTGATGGACTCAGGAATTGGGAAGCTTGTCTTTCTTGTGTTTGATTGAATCAGAGATATCTTGGAAAGATTTGGTAATTAAATTGAAACAAAGCTTTGGATATCTAATTTTGAAGGATTTCTTCTACAAGGATGTCTGGATAACTTTGGTCAAGATTTTGGTTTGGTTTTTGATGTCTCCAATGGAGAAGAACAATTTCAACAAAATACACTCTGAAAGAAATCTTGACAAAGGACAAACCAACTTTGTGGGATATAAGAAAATGATTGAGTACTAACTTTGATAATGCTCCTGAAAGATATGTACATTTTTACAAATGTTTTCACTGAGTTTATAACTTCGAAAATACTTCAAACAAAACTACCTAAGGGAAGGCTAGTATCAAAATCTTTGCCCACAACTTGATATCCCTAAAAAGGGATACATATGGTGAGTGTCTTAAGGTGATCTGGATAACCACTTGGATCGATCCTTGCACAAAGATTCTGATACCTTCAGGAGTAGATCAGGAAGCCTATGATTTAACAAGTATTTAGTTTGGTCTGTGGAGTCCTCCCAATTAGTTTATACACACATGACTGACTTAAGAGCCTAGTTGACCATGCCAAAATAGTAGGGATATTCACCTACCTCAGGCTACCATCAACACACATCGCTCGAGCTTGAGGGGATGAAGTGAGAGTTTGCTCAATGCATTATTTCTATACTGGCTGGGGAAGTACCGATTTGAAGTCAATCTCCAAAGAGGAAGTGATTTTATCTTTGGAAATGCTTCTCTAAAAGTAAAATAAGTGAACTCATCCAAGTTCAACTTCTTTCACGTTACTTAGCTAACAAGGATTTGCAGAATTGGAAACTCTTAACAAGTACACCAAGAAGATTTCTTTCCCAAATTGATTTAGTGAGTTTGAAATGAAATCTTGCAAACACATGTTCTTAAGATTTTGATTTGTTCATTCCTGAAAAACAAGAAAGCTTTTAAAAAAATTGCAAGTTTGTTTTACCTTCATGCATTGAAGATTGTGTTTTGTAGAATCCTGATTTGAACTTTGAAATGAAATGAAATGCTTTGTTTTTGAACTTTAGAAAATTCAAGATTGTGTTTTCTTTTGGACTAAAAAATGACTCTATTTTATTTAGACTTTGATTTCTTTAGGGGCATTCAAGATTGTGTCCTTTAGAATTCAATTTTATTCCAAAAAGAGAGGTGTTCCTAGATTGTTTGATGCATGAAAATTTTGAAACATTCAAGATTTTTCAAAAGAATTTTTTTTTATCCAAGGAAAAAGAATTAGGATTGATTTAGGAATGTTTAGGATAGATTAGGATCATTTATGAATTGATTAGGAACGAGATGTAGTTTTGTTCCTAGATTGCATGAAACTTGAGAGCACTTTGAGATATTGCAAATGAAGTTCACTTTAAATTAGAACAATGCATTGAGTTGGATTTAGAAACATTTAGGATGAATTAGGTTTTATTAGGAACCAATTAGGATTGATATGTAGATTTCTAGTTCCTTTTATGCACCCAAAATTTGAAGTGTTCCTAGCTTGGATAAAAACCCTAAAAACACTTAGATTTGAAAGCATGAAGTTCTTTTTACCCAAATGAAAGACATTAGGGATGAGTTTTATTATTTTATAACTGATGAGGAATGATTAGAGTTGTTTAGGATTGATTAGGAAGCAATTAGGAAAGATTTGTAGTTTGTTACACTTGAGGCATTCAAGAGTGAATAGATGTTCTTTTTAAGGCCAATAAACGAAGTGTTTTGATTCCTAAACATGAAAAATGATTGATTAACCTTAGGGCCTTATTTTTTTAGTGATTTATTTTCTTCCAATGAGTACCTGCAGAAAATGGGGTTAAAAATTTGAAAATTGTAGTCAAGAGGCACCAAGAGGCCCTATAAAACCCTAAAAATGAACTTGAACCTTGTTTGAGGCCTTACACATACCCCTTGTTTTCCATAAAAGAAAATAGGGAAGGGTATTTTGAGGAGTTTACATGTATGAGTTAGGAAGGATGAGGGCTCATATGAGTCACTATGACTCTTGCTATGAGTAAACAGGGTCAGAGAGCCTAAAATAGGCCTAAAATGCTTGCAGAGGTCTCATATGAGTATTGGGCACTTCTGGTATGAGCCAAGAAGTTTACTCGTAGGATAAACTATGCCAGTGAGTTTACTTGTATGAGAATCCACCAAGAACTGATGAACTACAACTGATTTAGAACATCTGAATGAAGAATATGTGATTTAAGATCACTGAGGAGTTGTTGATTAGATATGCAAGATGATTAAATCAGTATTATGTTGTCATTGATGTCAACTAGCTTGACAGTTTTTATCTTGTAAGGTACTATATCGATACATCTGAAGAAAGGTGAAAGAGATGAAGAACAAAAATATCTACATGAGGAAGATGCATATGTTAGATGAGGATAAGGAATACACTGAGTAACTTGTTGATGAGTCTATGACTTGATGATATCAACTTTATTATGTTGCATTCATCTATAATGAAGAATAGAGCTGAAAGACACAAAGCAGTGTTGTCGGTAAATGAAGCATTGCAGTATACACCGATAGAGTGTAGTGTATACCGAGTGCAGTGTTAACTAAGCTTGTGTTCACCGACGCATTTCTTTGTCAACCAAGAAAAATAGAAAGGAATTAAATGATTAGTTTAGCTGATAAAGTGATGAGCTGTAAAGTGTATGAAATTGAGGTAACAGATAAGGTTTGTTATGAAGATCGATGGCTAACATAATTCAAGGAACATCTAATGGAGCATATTGAAATGTGTTACTGACACATCAGCCGAAGAAGGTTAGAGCAGCAAAATCAATGAATAAAATTAAGTGGAAAAATCTGATGGACAAAAAAAGAAAATGATTTACTTATTTATATAAGAGACATTGGTTTCATTGTTGAAACAATGCCAAAAGAAGAAGATACTACAAAATTATCGCATGAAGGAGTTTTCATGCATTCTGATCATACTGGTTAGTGAGAACCAAACTACAGAACAATTACCAAGCTACAGAGAGTAATTACCCACGGATAGTAAGTTGATAATATAGTATTGAATCTGAAGTGATATATTGATCAGAAAGATTTGAATGAGCTAAACATTGATCTGTAAACTACAATTGAAGATTGTTTCAAGGTAGATCATCTACTGTTACATATTTAACCATTGTACATAGTCAAATCTCTTAACTGAGTGGACTAAGAAAGTCTTTTGATGTATCATTCATAGAATGAACATTGTTATCCTATCAACCCCAGAGTGACTGTTGGTTGGATGATAACTTCTGGTCTAAAATCCTCTAAGGTCACACCTAATAGTGTGTTTGTAAACCTTTAATAGGGTTGGGTCTTCACCGACCTCACTTCATAAGAGTGAACATTTTTGGGTTGTTGGTCCCGGGTGGTTTTTCCCTTCACAAGGTTTCCACGTTAAATCTCTTGTGTTATGTGTTGATTGTGATATTTGTTTATTATCATACTTTGCATATTACATGTTAGATTTGATCAGTAACTACTATAAGTTTTTAAACTGACAATCGGTAAAAAAATAGACAGTGAAAGTATTTTATGTTTACCAAGTAGCAAAAGTTGAAGAATTTGTTTTGGATTATACATTTTGTATTGGGACACTGGATAATTGATTCACCCCCTTCTGAGTTATTCTAACAATTGGTATCAGAGCTATGGTTTCTTAGGATAGAGTTTTAAGGACTCCAACAAAAGGTCTCAAGATGTATAAGAGGGAAGTGCCAAAGTTTAACAATGAGAACTTCGCAGTATGGCAGAGCTAGATGAAGTTGCACATATCTGGAATTGGGAATTTTGCACTAGAACCAATGCAAAATGGCTAAATTGAACTGACACCAGGTCCCCTAACACTTGATCAACTGAAGGACAGGCATGAAATCAATATTACTATGATGGAACTTGCTACTACCTATACTGATGCTGAATTTGAAGACATTAAGGGATGCACTACTGCCAAAGCCATGTGGGATAAATTGACTCTAATATACATTGGAGATTTCAATGTTAAGAGAGCTAGAGAAAAAAGCCTAAGAGGTCAATTTGATGATATGAAGATGAAAGAAGGTGAGAACATTATGCAATACACAAATAAACTAAAAGAGGTAGTACATGCTATTAGAGCATCTGATGGAGTTATTGAGGATGAAACAGTGATAAGCAAGATTCTCATAACTTTGCTGCCAGATTATGGGATCAAGATCTCTACAATTCATGAAACAAGGGCTACATCCAACCTTACTCTTGACACACTAATCGGGAAGCTAACAACCTTTGAATTGAATAACTTTGACAACATTGTTGTACCTTCTATTAAATCCACTTTCATGTCTTCTTTGAAGACTGGTACATCTAGTAGCAGGAATAGTAACAATAATGATAGTGATAGTGGTACCGACGATGAACTTGATGAGCTTGAAGCTCTTATGGCTAGAAGATTACCCAAAGGTAAAGGAAGGTATAGAGGTAAGCTACCTTTGGCATGCTTTAACTATAAAGAAGTTAGCCACATCATTGCTAGATGTCCGAATAAGAAAGATGATGATAGATCCAAAGACCAATCCAAAGGAAGCTATGGGAGAAGAGTCAACAGAGGCTACCGACACAATAACAGAGACAACTGAGATAGCTATGACAAAGGAAAAAAGGTATGTTACATAGCTGAAGAATTTGAATCTAAATCTGACACTGATGATGATGTAGAAGTAGTATTTGTTGCTATGAAGGATGACTCAGAGGAAGAAGAGAAACATGAAGAAACAACATTGATCTCTAAAGTAAGTAGAAATGATACATGGATCATAGACAGTGGCTGTACACATCATATGACTTGTGATATAGAGAGATTTGATCTACTTGATGAATATAATGGAGGATTTGTAAGGATGGGAAATGATGCACCCTGTATGGTAAGAGGTAAAGGTTCACTAATGATTAATGATAGAATAAAATGTGAAAATGCATACTGGGTAGATGGATTGAACTATAATTTGTTAAGTGTGGCATAGTTGAATAACTCAGGCCACCAACTTGCTTTTGAGAGTAGGAAGGTAAAAATCTATGATGATGGAGGAAGACTTATCAGAACCAGTACACAATCCAGAGGTAATCTATTTTATCTTGATATTGATCAGTCTTATTGTTTATTAATGAAGGATGAAGATGCATGGTTGTGGCATAAAAGGTTATGCCATGTGAATTTTGATAACATGATCAAGATTAGTAAGAGGAAAAGAGTTAGAGGGTTGCCTAACTTATCAAAACCAGATCATGCAATGTGTCATGAATGTCAGAAAGGTAAGATGACTAAGTCTAGTTTTAAAAGAAAAGACTACTCAACAAAGAAGATACTTGAGTTGGTTCATACCAACCTATGTGGTCCTATGAGAACTCAGAGTTATTATGGTGATAGATACTTTATTCTTTTTGTTGGTGACTATACTAGACTGATGACAGTTATGTTCTTAAAAGAAAAATCTAAAGCATTTAAGATGTTTAAGTGGTATAAGGCAAAGGTAGAAAAAGAGACTAGAAAAGAGCTAAAATGCTTAAGATATGATAGAGGAGGTGAATTTATCTTTGATGAATTTACTAATTTCTGTAATGAGCATGGTATCAAAAGGTAGGTCTCTGCACCGAGAACACTTCAACAGAATGGGATTGTTGAAAGAAGGAACAGGTCAATCATTGACTGTGCAACAACACTAATGCTGCAAAAGAATATTTCTCAAACATATTGGAGGGAAGCTATCAGTACAGATGTATATGTGCTTAACCGAGTACAACTGAAGGACACCAACCAGACACCTTATGAGCTATGGTTTGGACACAAACCTACTGTAAGTTATTTCAAGATTTTTGGAAGCAAATGTTTTATTCTGAAAGATGAGAGAAATGGGAAATTTGATTCTAAAGGTGATGAAGGAATATTCTTAGGATATTCTACTAAGAGTAAAGCATACAAATGTCTGAATAATGTTACAAATAAGATAATTGAAAGTACTAATGTCCGTGTTGATGCGTTTGATGACAAGAACATAGATGAAGCTAGAAAGGAACCGAAAGACTATGGTAAATTCACTTACATTGAACATCCTGACTATCTATCGAAGTCACAACTTGTGACAATCGGTCAGCAAGAAAATAACCCTTAGGAATGGGAAACAGAAACCGATGAACAAGATGAAGCTATCGAGCAAGCACATGAACCTGAACAGGATGAACAAGAAAGGAGAAACTAAGTACTAGCTAGTTTTGTCAGAACACATCATCCTAAGACACAAATTATTGGAGACAGACAAGCTGGCATGCAAACAAGAAGCAAAGCAAGACAAGGTACATGTCTAGTTTGTGAATTTGAACCAAAAAATGTGAAAGTTGCATTAGAGAATGAAGAATGGGTTAATGCAATGAAAGAGGAAATAGAACAAATAGAGAAGAAAAAAAACTTGGTCCTTAGTACCCCGACCTAAAGATAAAAATGTTATCGGTACTAAGTGGATATTTAGGAACAAACTGAATGAAAATAGTGAAGTGACAAGAAATAAAGCGAGATTGGTGTGTGTGTGAAAATTGTACCTATCTGTAGACACAACACTTCAGTAAAACATTAGAGGTTAGCTATAATCAAAATCATGCAAAATTGAAATCTACTCTAACCAAGCGATTTACTACCTTCTAGTAGGTGCGAGATTAATGTTCTTAGATTGTTATCGAGATCAGTGACCTAGACGACACCTAAATGAAGGATTTGAATGCAATTGATCTAGATATGAAATATGAATGCAATTAAATCTATTTTTTTGGATTTTCTATGCAATAAGAATGAAAACTTGATATGAATCTATGCTAGATGAAATTGATATGCTATGAATGCTATTGAAAATTGATATGCAATGCTAATCTAACAATGATATGCAATATGAATGCAAAAATAAGATTGATCTCACAAAGATGTCGATTCGCAAGAGCTTTGATTCTTCAATTCCAATTCTCTAGCGTGATTGTGCAAAAATATGAGATGATTTGTGAAGAGCTGAGCCTTTAATTTATAGAAATCCAGGGCTTTGGAGGTGCATGGATAAAAGCCATAAATCACTCAAATAACTCAGCTTGCTTTTTGAGTTATCTAATAATAACAGATAATTAAGTCACAAAAACATGCAAAAGCTAAGCTTTAACTCAAAATAGAGTTTAGCTTTAATTTATAATTGACAGTTGTCTGCTTTTATGATTGTGCATATTTTAATTATGAATTAATTTAATAATAAAGTGATTTATGCTCAACTTAACTGATTTTTGAAATAAAATAATTAATTTATGGGTTAATTAACTATTTTATCAAACTTTTATTAAAAATTATATTATTAAATAATGACAACATGCTTTAATTAATTAAATAAGAATTTAATCAATTAAAGATAGGAATTTTGATTTATTGTCAAAATTAAATAATACAATTAATAATAGATAGAATTAAATTTAATTAAACAATTAAGTGGCAAATATTAAATCTAATTAATTAAATATGAAAATATTCAATTAATCAAATTTTAGGATAAATGTGATTTATTGCCAAATAATCATTAAATTAAAGATAATTATGATAATTAGGAATATTACTAGGAATATTCTCCGATGCAGAATTTAAGATAATCAATTATGATTCGATGATGTTTAGATGTGCCTTAGGTTAGGACATCGATGTCGATTTTGTTCGATTTGTCAATGTAGGAGGTTAATGAACTTATAGCCCATTTTTGGGGTATTACAATTGGTATGCACAGGATATGCACAGGAAGAAGGCATTGACTATGGTGAGACATTTTCACTTGTTGCTAGATTGGAAGGAGTTAGAATGCTACTTTCATATGCCACACACAAGAAATTTAAGGTTTATTAAATGGATGTGAGGTCAGCATTTCTGAATGGTATACTTGAAGAAGAGGTCTACATAGAACAACTTGAAGAATTCATTGATCTAGACAATAGAGACATGGTATGTAGATTACACAAAGCTTTATATGGTTTGAAGCAAGCACCGAGAGCCTAGTATGAAAGGCTGCATACTTACTTGTTAAGTATTGGATTTGTAAGAACTAGTGAAAACAACAATTTGTACATGAAAGGTGATACTGATGACACTATTCTTATTGCTGAAATTTTTGTTGATGATATTATTTTTGGAGGTCAAGATCATGTATGTAAATCTTTTGCTGATGACATGAGGAATGAGTTTGAAATGTCTATCTTCGGAGAGATTAAATTCTTTCTAGGATTACAAGTGATTCAACAAAGTGATGAAATATTCATCACACAGTCCAAGTACATAAAGGAAATCTTGAAGACATTTGGCATGGAAGATGCTAAACCTGTGGGAACACCAATGGCTACTAGATGTAAACTAACAAAGGAAGATGAAACTACAAAGGTAAACCAGACACTTTACCAGTCCATGATTGGTAAGCTAATGTATGTAGTTCACAGTAGACCAGATATAGCACATGCTGTGGGAATTGTTGCTAGATTTTTTGCTAATCCTAGAGAGTCACACATGATTGCTACTAAAAGGATCTTAATATACCTGAAAAAGATAGAGGATTATGGTTTATGGTATCCTAAGGAAGGTAAGTTTGAACTGATGGTTTATACCAATGCTGATTGGGCTGGAAATGTGGATGACATAAAAAGCACCACTAGAGGAGCATTCTTCTTTGGTGAAAGACTTGTAACCTAGACAAGTAAAAAGTAGGCTTTTATTTCTCAGTCTACAACTAAAGTAGAGTATGTTGCTACTGCTACTAATTTCTCAAACATTGCATATATCAAGCAAGTGTTGGAAGGAATGAATGAGGTAATCACTGACCCGGTGATTATATACTGTGACAACACAAGTGCTATTAATATTTCAAAGAATCCAGTGATGCACTCTAAGACAAAACATATATCAATTAAGTATCATTACTTAAGGGAACAAGTGCAAGAGAAGCAAGTAAAGTTAGAATTTTTTACATCTAAAGAACAACATGTAGATATCTTTACAAAGCCTCTACCGAAGGACACATTTGAATATTTGAGGACTAGACTTGGGGTCTGTCTCCTGTCTATCGGTCACTAATGTGATCTAGATGTTGCATCAGCTTAAATTTATAAGAAGATTACACATGTTGATGTAGCATAGTTCACACTTTGGATAATAATCAAGGTTGTGATTAAGTTTGAGGAACTGAAATAGATTGGCATATCAGTATACAAAGATACAGAGAATGTATTGGACAATAGAGAGTTACTTAGCTACTACAGAGCTGATTATTTATTTGTTTCTTTAACATTGTTGTCAAAGGGAGAGATAAATAATATGAAACAATATGCACCGATGAGAAATATCTAAGGGAGAGACAAATAGAAAAGGGAGAGCACTGAAGATCAGTTACAGAGAACATAAACAGGAACAGGAGAGTAGCAAAGAGCATATCTGATGATTGGCATTACAACATTATCAATATATGTTTAGTAACGTAGTGATTAAAAATATTAAGCTAGGGAGAGCTTGTACAACATTTGTTCATAGAGTTGTAGAAGACATGTTTGGTATGTGTATGGTACACTTCATAGTACTTGAGTTGCCATCAATGCCAAAGGGAGAGATTGATGAACTAAAATTGATTTAGAACATCTGAATGAAGAATCTGTGATTTAAGATCACTGAGGAGTTGCTAATTAGATATGCAAGATGATTAAATCAGTATTATATTGTCATTGATGTCAACTAGCTTGACAGTACTTATCTTGTAAGTTACTATACCGATACATCTGAAGAAAGGTGAAAGAGATGAAGAACAAAAATATCTACATGAGGAAGATGCATATGTCAGATGAGGATAAGGAATACACTAAGTAACTTGTTGATGAGTCTATGACTTGATGATATCAACTTTATTATGTTGCATTCATCTATGATGAAGAATAGAGCTGAAAGACACAAAGTAGTGTTGTCGATAAATGAAGCATTCCAGTATACACCGACAGAGTGTAGTGTATACTGAGCATAGTGTTAACCAAGCTTGTGTTCACCGACACATTTCTTTGTTAATCGAGCAAAATAGAAAAGAATTAAATGATTAGTTTAGCCAATAAAGTGATGAGCTATAAAGTGTATGAAATCAAGGTAACATATAAAGTTTGTTATGAAGATCGATGGCTAACATAATTCAAGGAAGATCTAATGGAGCAGATTGAAACATGTTACTAACACATCAACTGAAGAAGGTTAGAGCGGAAAAAGAAATGAATAAAATTAAGCGACAAAATTTGATGGACAAAAAAAGAAAATGATTTACTCATCTATATAAGAGACATTGGTTTCATTGTTGAAACGATGCCGGAAGAAGAAGATACTGTAGAATTATCACGTGAAGGAGTTTTCATGCATTCTAATCATACTGGTTAGTGAGAATCGAACAACAGAATAATTACCAAGCTACAGAGAGTAATTACCAATGGATAGTAAGTTGATATAGTATTGAATCTGAAGTGATATATTGATCAGAATGATTTGAATGAACTAAACATTGATCTATAAACTACAATTGAAGATTTTTTCAAGGAAGATAATCTACTGTTACATATTTAACCATTGTACACAGTCAAATCTCTTAACCGAGTGGACTAAGAAAGTATTTTGATGTCTCATTCATAGAATGAACATTGTTATCCTATCAACCCCAGAGTGACTGCTGGTTGGATGATAACTTCTTGTCTAAAATCCTCTAACAAGGTCACACCTAACAGTGTGTTTGTAAACCTTTAACAGGGTTGGGTCTTCACTGACCTCACTTCAGAAGAGTGAACATTTTTGGGTTGCCGGTCCCAGGTGGTTTTTCCCTTCATAGGGTTTCCACGTTAAATCTCTTGTGTTATGTGTTGATTGTGAAATTTTTTTGTTATCATGCTTTGCATATTACATGTTAGATTTGATTGGTAACTACTATAAGTTTTTAAACTGACAATCGGTAAAAATACAAACAGTGAAAGTATTTTATGTTTACCAAGTAGTAAAAGTTGAAGAATTTGTTTTGGATTATACATTTTTTATTGGGACACTGGATAATTGATTCACCCCCTCTCAATTATTCTAACAAGAACAGGATGAGACTTGTCAAAAAGTGAGCTTTTTGCTTGGAAACCCCCAAAAAATGTAGTTTTGAAGGCTTGTGGGGCCCCACTGTGCATGCCAAAATGTGTTCAAAGAAAAACTAACCTTTTAAAAACAAGTGTAGACATTCAAACATTATTTTAATAGCATATTCCTAACATATAGTAAAATTTATTTGCAAAGACACTTCAGATAGAGCTCAACGGGAGCACCCTGTCACCATTCGATTTGCTCTCAATTTAGGGATGTGGATGTGCTCTCAAAACACATGGAACATGTACATAATTAAAATTAGGAAGGATTAGGATTGAATAGGGAGCATGAGAACCCCATAGTGGCACAGAATCAGGTATAGGACACTTGATTTGCCCCTAGAGCCTCAAGGAGCCTAATGAAGCTAGGATGCAGATTAAGCTAAAGATTATTAAACTAGATTGATTTTAAGCCAAATATGAGATGTGAGATGATGAAATGAAATGAAAAAAAATGAAATAAACTAGGTTAATACATATTATCCAAGCTAGGATGTGTGTTAAAAACCTTAGAAATGAACTAAAACTAACAATTAGGATTAAAGCTTATAATGATCTAGAAGTGATTTAGCATTATAACATTACTATGTAAATGAAAGGTGAATTGGTGTTTTTCTCTTGGAAGTGAGGGTATTTATAGGATTTGAGGAAGGGCTTGGGTTAGGAAGTGGAGTTAGGGTCACAGTCAGGGTGTGGGGTAGAGTCTGGAGTTGAGTTAGGGGTAAGGTTAGATGGATGAGGGTTAAGGGTTTCTCACATGTGTGAGAAACACTAGGGAAGTATAGTTCCTAGGGAACCAAGGTGGAAGAGAAGATATGGGCTTCATTATGAGGCTATAAGGAGCCTTAATGATGGTGTAAGGAGCCATTAATGAGTCTATAAGGCTCATTAATGAGGAGGTTTGACCAAAAGTCAAAGGAGTGTGGTTTAGACTAAGAAGGTTATGAATCACCTTCTAAGTAGTTTTAGGAAGGGTTTAGGAAAGTTTAGGAAAGTTTAGAAGGGTTTAGGAATCTCTAGAATATTCTAGGGTTTTGAGGGTTTTAAATAAATATTTTATTTATTTAAAGAGTTTTGGGTCAATTTATTAAATAATTAATAAATTTTGGAGGGAATGATGTTCAAATTGGATTTAAACATTTTTGGAAGGGATTTCTTAATTAATTTTTTTAATTAAGATAGGGGAGGAGATAATGACAATAAAAACTAATTAATTAAATAACAAATGATGATGTCATCAAGGGTTTTTACAAAATAAAATATTTTTATTTTGGAAAAGGCATTTTAGGTGTCTAAAAATTCATTCTTAGTGATTCTCAAGGCTACAATGTGATCAGGTTTTGAAGTGAAGAAATCTAAATACTCATTGTGTTGTGTCTGATAATTATCCATTGTTTGAAGTCTATTTGTGATTCTAAGAGTGTTCATCTTTCATATAGATCTAAAAATATGAATACCCTCTTGAGTTAGTGGATCTTGAAGTGAAGAAGGTTATATGCCTTGTCAATGTTTCATTTCATTATCTTCAATCAATGAATAGATTTGGATGTGGTGTCATAGTTTTCAACGTATAGTCCAAATCTTTTAAATATCTCTTAGGATTGAAGGTAGTAGGAAAAATCACTAATAGAAGATGAAAATAATGATCATTTGATTGTCCAAGCTTTAGATTCTCTCTCTAATTCTACCTCTAATGATTCCTTGCATCCTAACGATGATGATGAAGCTCTTGTTACAAATTTGGGTGATGCTCCTGCTACAAATCTAGGTCATGCTCCTACTGCAAATCTAGGTGATCTCCTTGTTGTGAACCATGAGAATACCACTCCTGCTCCAACTAATGTGGGCCCCTCTATCCATGTGGACTACTATTCACATCCTACTTCTACTCCTACAATGCTCCGAGGTTTAGTTGCCAATGTACAACTTTCTCATCACTCTGGTCTTTGTGTTGACAACAGTCCAAATGGAGTTTCATTAATTGCTCCTCCTCAAGGATAAATTTAAGAAACCCCCCCTCCCACTAGGTAAAGGTGTACAATATTGGTGAATCTTTCATTATTTGGGGGGATATTAATTTTATCGGCAAAATTTTTTACTTTTTTATTGACAATTTTGTTCGTAAGAAAATTCTAGAAAATCTTGGCAAAATTATCATTATTGTGGGGGAATAATAATGTATTTGGAAATTTTTTTACTTTTAAAGGAAAAAATATTTAAGTGTATTGGAAAATTTTTATTGTGAAGAAGAAAGTATTTAATTGTATTGGCAAAGTTTTTTTAATTGTTCAAAAATTTTAGAAAATTCTTGGCTAATCTTTCATTATTTATGGGGAAAATATATACATTTTTTGGTGATTTTTTAATCTCTTGAAAATTGAAATGTGGATTTGTTTCAATCCACATTTTATTAATAGCCACTTGCCATGATTTGTGATTCATCATGATGGGCCAATGGAAAATGGAAATTTAAGTAATAATTAAGGTAGCATCACATAAAATATCCAGAGAATAAAGCAGTGATTTGTTGCCAACATTCCTACATGATTTTATCAATAATCACAACCACAAACACACATACCTAACAACCATCATTTTATCATTATAAATTTATTATTTATAACTATTGGATTATCTTAGACCAATGGCTTAAATTCTATTTTGGGCTAAAATTATGAAGGACATGAAGGTCTACAAGAAAGTATGTTGAATGGAGACATGTGGTAAATATGTATATTTAACTCTATGCCCTTACCTTAAATGTCAAAAACAACTGGTTATACGGATGGTTGATAATTTTATGTTTTTGTGATGGATATTATATCTTGTCACTGAAATTCTCAAGTGAGATCCATGCATGACATCAAACTTGGTACTGATAGAATGATATTATTCCCAATTTCACACACTCTTCCATTTATGACAAAGATTTGTAGAGAGATCAAATATTTAACACAATACATTTGTAAATATAGTATATATGTGGCTTCCTTTGACCTTTGCAAAGGAAAAATGAATTTATAGGGTTATAGAAGGAATTAATAAGGACTGGGAATTATTATCAACCAATGATAAATAAATTGAGCAACATTTTAAAGCTAGTTACAAATGATTTGGGCTTCTTTCTTCTTGAATTCTCTTTGGGTAGACAAAGTGTAGTATCTGGTTGAAAGTCTAGTTTATGACTTTTTCAAATTTTATCTTTATTTCTAAATTCTCTTTGAGTTTGGGTAGCTAGAGTGTGGTAGTTGGGTGTTGTTGATGGGACTTTGTGATGGCATCCCCAATAGAGGGAGATTTATCAATGGGTACCGAGGTACCGACCAAATTTTCTTGAAGAGGAAACCAGAGAGTAAACTCACCTAGCCTCTGAGCACCTAGTAGTCAGGTCACAATGGTGCAAGAAGGGCTCAGTTGGATAGTTGACTATTTATATATCAAGGGCTATTGTTTTTAATCACTATTATTAGAAGCTATCAGGAAGATAAGGTTTCCTTGAAGTAGTCAATAGCTCTAAACAAAGAAATATCAAAAGATGTGCCAGGGTTAGTAAAGAAATCTACTTATATCCATATCGTAAACTTCTTAACATCAACAATGCTCAAATACAAAACTAGTAACTACACTAAACACATATCTAATATTCAACTAGAGAATATATTAGAAATGAAAGTAGAATCATTTCAATCAAATATAGAACATTGAGAAAAGGACATAAGGAAGCATACAACATGAAAGCAACTCATTGAATCAAAGATGAAGAACACTTCCTGTAAGGTACCAAGAGTGATCTTTATTTCTTCATCAACTTAAAAGGGGCCAACATCATTGGATACATTCATAGCTCTTGGGGAGCATTAATCTATTGAGAATATCTATTGCACTAAAAGTAAAAATAACTAAGCTCTGATATCGCATGGACAACAAAATAATCAACTTTTTTGACCCTTGTTCTGGCATCAAACCTCTTATTTATAGACATTTTTTATAATCTACATTGGGATTGGTCATCCTCTTATTTTTATAAATTACAATATTTTACAACCGATACTACCTGCGCTGTCAGAAATGTCATATCATAGGTACAATATACGAAGAGGAAAGAAAGAGAGGGGAGGAGAGGAAAGAATAAATAAAAGTGGGGAACTCCTTTGGGTGATGCCATCAAACGTGTGAAGGAAATCTACATTATCTAGGTACATTGAATAGTGTGCTCCATAAATATGGTGATGGATCCACATCTCCACTTCCTTCCTCTTTCCACTCAACCATAAATGTAGGAGTGACACCTTGGAAATTGGGATGGTGCGTACAGTCCTTTAGAATGTACATGTCACCATTATCCATGATATACTTTACTGACATCTAAAAATACCTCTGACAAAGAATGTTTCATGGTGATTGGTCATCTCAAGAGAAATGATTGACCCAAACCACCGTAAATAATACAAAATTGAGAAGTCCAAAACTTTGGACTCCGGGAGCTTGCACTCAAAGAACAATTGAAGGACAAAAATGGGTTGAAGGGAGAGAAAGTCCCGAAACCCAAAAACTTATGACTCCTTAAATTTATGGAAGGCCTCCAACACTTCCATCATTTTTCACTTGTCAACCTCTTTCAAAAAATCCATTCTACTCATAGAATATTTATAGAGTAGAGTAGGGTATAGATAGGGGGTCATCTCCTAGATAGATATATAGGGCATTTTGCATGTAGTGTCATGTATATAACGGATTAGATGCATCCTTATAGAGTATAGATAGGGCCCAAACCCATCTATCTACCCATCTATATCTATCTACACAGGTGGGAAGAGGTGATCTTTGGCATCTTCAAATTTACTCTTCAGTTTGGAGGCAGCCATGGTAGTAGTGTGAGATTTGAGTACCAATAGGGAGAGTTCCCCTAAAAATGAACTATCAAAATCTCCCAAGGCCCATAACTATACACTAGTCTTCTCATTAAACTTATTCAAAACCCCCTTTATAATGAATGCAAGGAAGTGCTCCAACAGGTCTTGGATTGCGGCTCTGAGATCCTCCAAGATCCTAACCAGTTGCTTGCTTGTCTTGACTTGGAAAGAAAGTCTAGAGTACTAGGTATTTAGATACTAACATGAATGATTGGCCAAGATATCTTTTGTAGCCAACCTATCCTCTTCTAAATTCAAAATATTCCTAAGGCATTCTTTCCATTCTTGATATTTTTCCTCTTAGGACTGCCATGTTGAGATGACATTATAAATCTTATCTTTGACATGATGCACCTCATACACCTCTGGTAGGGACTTCACAAAAAATCTTTGGACTACCCCTAGTTGTTCATCCATCCATTCAACCACTACCATTTCTTTCTTCTTCATGATCTGGAGTGCTTTTACATTTCTCTGTGGGAGCGGTGTTCCGGAGGTGGAGGCCTCTGATGCCACAGAAGAGAGGGGGATGATAGTTCCATCAAGAGCCTTTAGAGATTTGACTCTAAAGCTTGAAGATTTTTCTTATTTTGGTACTCCTTCTTGTACCTTTCATGGATTACTCGGCTTGCAGCATCTAGGATAACCAGTTCTCCTCCTTGGTCTCATCAGCCCAGGGGAATCTTTTTTATTGTGTAATCACCTATTGAGACTTTTGATTCTTCCCTGTCCAATAGTGGGGCAACAACTGATGTGGCCATGTTTCCATCTGGACCCCTCCAAGTAGTGTACAAAGTGTGGGCCTCCTTCAACCTTTTAGGTGCTTGTTGGTCTACCAACATGTCTGCTAGTGAAAGGGGAGTAGGCACTTCTACTATCATCTTTCTTCCATGGTATTCAATCATCCATTCGGGTGGGCCTTGTTTGATAGTTGGAAAAGCTTCAGGGTCAATAGGATCCCTCATGAGCACCTTTCTAGGTTCTTCCATAGGTACCTGTTCTTCAACATTATCATCGGGATTATTTTCTATGTCTTCACATGCCCCGATAATACCTTCGGGGACTTCTTCATCATTGTCAGGGATATTTTATGCCCCAATATAACCTTCAAGGACTTCTTATGGTGGCAGAGTAGCTAAAGTATCTTTCTCAATGGGGACTTCTTCATCCTAGAACTCCAAGGGGACCTCAACTTCATCGACTTTATGAAGGTCATCTTGAGATGGTGGAGTGGATTTTGAAGGTACAGTTGTTCCCGTAGGTCTGGTTCCTCATGGGTCACAGATTTTCCACCAATCTTGGTGTTTCCTTTATCCTATCTTCTTCTTTCTTTTTCTACCATCTTTGCAGTTTCTTCTTGTCTTCACCCTTCAGCGGCCTTCTCTTCCTAGAGACATGCATCCTTTGTATTTCTCTCTTCTTCTTCTTCTTCTTGGCACCAGAATTCTTCTTCTTGCTCATGGATGCTTCTTTGTGCCTCATCTATTTCTTTGGCCTCCCAGAGGACATTTGTGTCTGGTTCCATAATTTTTTTGGTTGCTTCTTCCTCTTTTGTAGCATGGTGTAGACTTGTTAGGAATAGTCCCAAGAGATAACTAAGAGGGGGGAGGGGGGGGGGGGGGGGTGGGGGGGTGAATCAATTATCTACAAGATTCAATTCTTTATCCAATTAAGTATACTTAAACATAAAGCATAAACACAATGAAAGAACACATGAACACAACACCAATATTTTGGTTACGGGGAAACCCAAATAGGTAAAAACCCCAATAGAACTTGATACCCACTAATATTTTGTACTAGTGTATAATGATCCTTGCTAGAAGGTCCTTTACCCTGTTAGGAGTAGCTTTACAATATATTAAGTATAGTAGACCTAGTCAAGGGTCAGCCCCTTTTAGGAGTCTTTTATAATTGTCCCTATTAGGGGAGAGGACTCACTATCTGAGAGCTCACTGCTCAAATGGGTGAAGGCTACAGCCTTCTGAATAATAGATACACACTATATCTAGATCTTGGTGAACTGCGCTTTGACCTGCTATCTAGATTATTTCCAATGAATAGCACAAGTACTTTACTTGGTCACATAGACCTTCTTCTGATGGCTCAACACTTCACACACTTTGCTTTGCTCTACTTAATCAACCATGAACCACACTCCATCGATCCCAAATGACTGCCTATAAATATCTTTCCTCCAAATGATATAATCAAGTCAACCTATTAGAACCACCTTGAAATCATATTAGAGAAACCATAATAAACTCCAACAAACATTCTGTCGGCTCTACTATGCATGCAACTCATTCTTGGGACCTATCTAATAAAATAATTGTAGACGCATGCTACACACTGTCGGCTCTACCAAAACACCTAGAACTTTCTATGTAAGCTAAATTAACTTATGCACTCTTAACCAAACATCTATAACACTTCTCCAAGCTTAACTCTAAGGGCACATACCCTCAAGATAGGCACAACTCAAGAACCAATAAAATCTTTGTCGGCTCTTCTTAACAAACACAAGAAACTGCTATTGGTGAATAGTGATTGCATAACTTCACTTTCATTCATCATCAGACTATGCGTCCATAACTAAAATGTCACTAACATGTCTTCAACATATATCCAAGTGCGCAAGGCTCCATGATAACTGTATGGACAACCATACACAAAACACTATCTGTTACTCTGTCAGGAACACTGCTGACACCAACTGCTATATAACTATCTATACTAATAGT
This sequence comes from Chamaecyparis obtusa, assembly GCA_027943335.1. NCBI lineage: Eukaryota > Viridiplantae > Streptophyta > Pinopsida > Cupressales > Cupressaceae > Chamaecyparis > Chamaecyparis obtusa. The sequence goes on from BSBK01006612.1 coordinate 948,673, forward strand.
TAACCTCTGCACCCATGATATCATGCTGATATCATGTCCATGCTACATATACTAAAAGCTTAATCCATAAGACTACCATGCATGCTAGTTTCCATATGTTGTCATCAATGAAAAACATACAGTCAGTACTGGCCTGCTGGCAAATCTCCAACAATCTCTCCCTTTGGCATTGATGGCAACATGTGGAATGAAAAACCACCACCAACCCAAAAGAACATTTCTTTTATAACATTCTCCATTTCCTCTTCAAAACTCCCCCAAAGATGAATCCTCCATCTGCTACAATATTTTCTAATATTCTCCATTTCTTCAACTGTACTGCTGTCATAACTAAATGTTGCTCCCCCTTAGTATATTACTCCTCTTTTTACTTTTGTTTTTCATGACTCTATATATACTCCCCCTTTGACATCAATGGAAAAGGGTGCCATTCATTTTAAGCACTAGTACTACTCCTAAGGTAGAGTAGTCAACCTTCCACCAGTCCTGGAGGACTAATGCCTTTCCTTCTTTCTTCTAAATAGAAATAGGGAAGGGAATGACTCCCAACTTCTCCTTGAGATACTCAAAAGTATCCTTAGGCAAGGGCTTTGTTAATATATCTGCCAACTATTCTTTAGTAATCACATAGTCCAACTTGACTTCTTTCTTTGCCACTTTCTCTCTTAGGAAGTGATACTTGATCTCAATGTGCTTTGTCTTTTCATGCATCATAGGGTTTTTTGACATATTGATAGTGCTAGTGTTATCACAGTGAATAACAATAGGATAATCAATTTGAATTCCAAAATCCTTTATCATCTATTTGATCCAAACAATTGTAGAATAATTCAAGGTTGCTGCAACATACTCCGCTTCTGCTGTTGACTGAGAAATACAATTTTTTTTCTTGCTTGTCCAAGTGACAAGTCTATCACCAAGAAAAATTGCTCCACCTAAAGTACTCTTTCTGTCATCAACACATCCTACCCAATCTGCATTAGTGTACACATGAAGCTCAACATTTTCTAAATTAGGATACCATAGACCATAATCTATAGTGCCATACAAATATCTAAATATTCTCTTTACTGCCATGAGGTGACTTTGTTTAGGCTCAATTGCAAATCTTCCAACTATGCCAACTACATTGGAAATATCAGGACTAGTCTGAGCAAGATATATGAGTTTACCAATCATAGACTTATACAATGTTATATCTACTACTAGTGAGTCATCTTCTTTTGTAAGCTTGCATCTAGTGATCATAGGAGTTCCTACTAGCTTGCAATCATCCATCTTGAATTTCTTTAGTATCTCTTTCACATACTTTGATTGATTTATGAAAATCCCTTTTTTTGTTTGCTACACATTTAGTCGCAAAAATTACTTGATAGGACCAATCATACTCATCTCAAACTCATTCTGCATTTCTTTGGCAAATTCAACACTGAGTTTGTCATTACCTCCAAAGATAATGTCATCAACAAATATAGCTACACATAGTAAACCTTCAGATGTCTCTCTAATGAATAGATTACAATCTGCTGCTCCTTTCTTGAATCCAATCTTTGTTAAGTATCCATCTAGTCTTTCATACCATGCTCTAGGGGCTTGCTTAAGTCCATATAGGGCCTTCTTTAATCTGCATACCATATCAGGTCTATCTGATAAGGCAAATCCTTCTGGATGCTCAATGTATACTTCTTCTTTCAAGTCTCCATTCAAGAATGCTGATTTGACATCCATCTGATAAACTTTGAAGTTTTTTACTGTAGCATAAGCTAAAAACAACTTAATAGCTTCTAATCTACTCATAGGTGCAAATGTGTCTGAATAATCAATGCCTTCTCTTTGCACATATCCTTTACATACTAATATTGCTTTGTTTCTTACTATTGTACCATCTTCATTCATCTTGTTTCTCAATATCGACTTTGTTCCAATCACATTTTTATCACTAGTTCTTGGGACCAGTTCCCAAGTGTCATTCTTAACAATCTGATCAAGTTCTTCTTTCATAGCATCATGCCAATCTAAATTATTACATGCATCTTCAACACTTAAAGGTTCAATCTGAGATAGTAAACATACCACTTCATTGCTAGCTGAGTTCTTTGCTTGTGATCGTGTTAAGACTTTGCCCCTCTGATCTCCAATGATGTCTACCTTGGAATGATTTCTTGATGTAAACTTTGGAACTTTAGGTGATGCTGATTCATCAGTCTTAGGAGTATTTTCTTCACTCATCTCAGGGTCATTGAAGAACACATCAATACTATCAAACATTTCTTCAATAACTGTCTCACTAGTAGAGGGTCTAGGTTCTTCTTCAATCATGGGTGAGTAATCATGATATATTTCTTGAATCATAAACTTTTCATCAATCTTTACATGAGCACTTTCAATGATCTTTTTCAATCTTAAATTGAAACATCTATAAGCTTTACTTTTAGTAGAGTAACCAAGAAAAATGCCTTCATCACTTCTTGCATCAAACTTGCCTACTGCTTCATCCCTCTTGATGTAGCACTTGCTTCCAAATATTCTAAAGTATTTTATCATGGGAACATTACCAAACCATAGCTAATAAGGTGTTTTGTTAGTGCCAGGCCTTAATTGAATTCTATTGATGGTATAGACTGTTGTATTGACCGCATCTCTCCAATAGGTATGTGCAACTTTTCCTTCTATCATAATGGTGCATGCTGTATCAAGGATGATCCTATTCCTTCTTTCTACAATTCCATTCTACTGAGGGGTTCTAGGTGCACTTAACTATCTCTTTATGCCATGTTCTTCATAGTATTCATAGAATCTGTCAGAGGTGAATTCTCCTCCTTTATCTGACCTCAAAAGCTTCTGACTTATCTTTTAAGAATGCAACCCACATCATCCTAATATAATAATCAACAAACAAAATGAAATACCTTTCACCATAGTATGATCTTGTTTGAGTTGGACCACATAGGTCTGTATGAATCAGATCCAACTTATTGTCTGCTGAATTCTGCTTTCTCCTGAATGAATTTCTCACATGCTTCCCCATCACACATTCCCTACATATAGTATCAACTAGTTTTGCTATGCTAGGTAGATCTCTTACTGCCTTGACATTACTTATCTTTACTATGTTATCAAAATTGATATGACATAGTCTTTTATGCCATAACCAACTATCATTAACTTTAGCAACAACACAACTTGCTTCTAAATTGAGTTGAAAAATATTACCTCTTGTCTTTGTGCCTGATGGAATCATAACACCATCTTTGTTGTTAATAATGCATTTTTCATCTTAAAATTCCAACTGATAGCCTTTTCCAAGTAACTGTCCAACACTGAGAAGGTTATGTTTCAAACCATCAACATAAAGAACATCCCCAGTACTGTTCTTTCCATCCAAAGTGATGGTTGTTCTACCAACTATAGGTTTAGAGTGTTGTCTCCAAATCTGACCATACCTCCATTGTATTTGTCCAAATGAACAAACCTACCTTTATCACCTGTCATGTGATGTGAACAACCATTGTCTATAATCCAATCTGTCCTTATGTCAGCTTGTGAAATCAACGCTAGCTCTTGATTCTCTTTCTTGTCTACATGAACTGTCTTGTTATTCATTTTGTCTACAATAGCAATGAATCCAATTTCTTCTTCACCAGATTCTTCATCTGAAACTCCATCTCCAGCATATTAGCATTCCTTAGAATACTTATGCTTGTAATCCTTTTTGAACTTTCTAGCTCTAGTGGGACACTTAGATGCAAAGTAACCAATCTTATTATATGAAAAGCACTTAAATGGTAATTGACCTTCATATTTTCCTTTTCCTTTCTTTTCTCTTTTGGAAATCATAGCAATAAAATCATCTAGTGTTTTATCTTCATCATCATCATCAAAATTACCAAAAGTGTTTGCAGATTTCTTACCATGAACTGTTGCTTTGAAAGTTGTTTCACTCTTTGGTTCTGTCTTCAATCTTGAAATCTCAAAAGCTAAGATCTTGCTGATCAAGGTCTCTCTCTTGAAATTTGATGTAAGCTACATGGTCTCATCAAGGACATTGATCTTGCTTTCATATTTGGGAGTAAGAGTAGTCATCAACTTATCCATAATGTCCTCCTCTGATATCTCTCCACCATTGTTCCTAATTCCAACAATTGCTTCATTTATCCTCTAATTGTAAGCTCTAATGTTTTCTTTAGGTAGCATCTCTAATGCATTGTATCTTTTCTTCCATGTCTTTCTGTGTGCATCCTTTGCTTGCTTGTCTCCTTCAAATGTGTCTTATAGGTGCTTCCAGATTTTGTGGGCTGTATCTACCTTTTTTACTTCTAAAAATTCACCATCAGATATGGTGTTGATAAGGGCTTCTTTAGCAATAGCATTATGATGAAATAATTCCTTTTGTATTTTAGTAGCATCATCTTTTGCAAGGTCTTCTAAGGTAGGAATCTTGGCTACTTTGATGGGTACATTAAAAACTTCTAAAGAAATGCACTGCAAATGGGTTACCATCTTGTTCTTCCAATCAAGATAATTCTCTCCATCAAACTTAGGACTTTCTTTCCTGAAGTATGCCATCTGATCAACCTCAAGCTATTAAAATTTCTCTTTGAGGCACTTGGCTCTGATACCAATTGTTAGGAATAGTCCCAAGAGATAACTGAGAGGGGGGGGGGGGTGAATCAGTTATCTACAAGATTCAATTATTTATCCAATTAAGTATACTTAAAAATAAAGCATAAACACAATGAAAGAACACATGAACACAACACCAATATTTTGGTTATGGGGAAACCCAAATAGGTAAAAACCCCGGTGGGACTTGATACCCACTAATATTCTGTACTAGTGTATAATGATCCTTGCTAGAAGATCCTTTACCCTGTTAGGAGTAGCTTTACAATATATTAAGTACAGTAGACCTGGTCAAGGTTTAGACCCTATTAGGAGTCTTTTACAATTGTCCTTGTTAGGGGAGAGGATGCACTGTCTGAGAGCTCATTGCTTAAATGGGTGAAGGCTGCAACCTTCTAAATAATAGATACACACTATATCTGGATCTTGGTGAACTGCGCTTTGACCTACTATCTGGATCAATTCCAATGAATAGCATAAGTACTTTACTTGGTCACATAGACCTTCTTAAGATGGCTCAACACTTCACACACTCTGCTCTACTGTGCTTAATCAACCATGAACCACACTCCATCAATCACAAATGACTGCATATAAATATCTTTCCTCCAAATGATATAATCAATTCGGCCTATTAGAACCACCTTGAAATCATATGAGAGAAAACATAATAAACTCCAACAAACATTCTGTTGGCTCTACTATGCACATAACTCATTTTGAGACCTATCTAATAAAATAATTGTAGATGCACGCTACACACTGTTGGCTCTACCAAAACAACTAGAACTTTCTCTGTAAGATAAATTAACTTATGTGCTCTTAATAAAACATCTATAACACTTGTCCAAGCTTAACTCCAAGGGCGTATACCCCTCAAGATAGGTGCAACTCAAGAACCAATAAAATCTCTGTCAGCTCTTCTGAACAAACATAGGAAACTGCTACTGGCGAATAGCGACTGCATAACTTCACTTGTGTTCTTCATCAGAATATGTGTCCATAATTGAAACATCACTAACATGTCTTCAACATATATCCAAGTGTGCAAGGCTCCATGATAATTGTAGGGACAACCATACACAGATCACTATCTGTTACTCTGCCAAGAACACTGCTGACACAAACTGCTATATAACTATCTGTACTAATAGTTAACCTTTGCGCCCATGATATCAAGTTGATATCATGTCCATGCTACATATATTGAAAGCTTACTACATAAGACTTCCACGCATGCTACTTTCCATATGTTGTCATCAATGACAAACATATAGTTAGTTTTGGCCCGCTGGCAAATCTCCAACAAGACTTCCATGTTCATCGATGTGAAATAAATCATTGACATTTGATTGGAAGATCTCTGGTGGATGCTTTAGGGCATTTTTGGTCTTGAGGGAGGAAGGGATTTCATGAACTTCGGCCTCTTCTTGTTCCTAGCCTTGATCTGAGGAAGGCTTATTTTCTTTATGTTTCTTACTCCTTTGAAGGGGTGCTCCAGCAATGGCTATCTCTATTTCTTCCTCTTCCATAAGTGGCATGCCGAATGGGGTAGCTATTGATGCTATGGTACTTCCCATAATTTGGGAGCCTTGAGAAATAGCTCCCAAACCAAAGGTCATGCCAGACATTAATGCTTCCTAAAGCTTCCTAGATTTATCTACTTGCTCATCTAACTGCCTCAATAAGACTTCAGGCACCATACCAGATGGGTGAGAGGATTCACCAATTTTATGCTCCCCATGACCTTGAGATTGTCCTCTTGTCTAGGGTCCGGGGACACCAATTTTCCTAATTCATACATCTAGGCGGACACTTCTTAGACATACTTTGTCAAAATAAGTGTGGCTTTTCTCAATTATTGTTTTGGTCACAACCTTAATGTCTAAAATCTCTAGGGTATCCCAATCTACCAGAGAAAGGTGGGACTTATCAATTCCTGCTTCTTTAAACTTAGGGTCCACTAATGAACCTAGATCTGAGTATTTGGGAGGGAATATTAGGACACCCAAGCGGTCCATCATTCTCATTGACATCCTTACATATTTCTTATTCCAGACCTCAAAATCATCCTAGAAATCTTCTATATGTGGCTCATGGGGTTGGGCTCCCCGGGGCATTGCTTGGTTGAGGTAGCCTCACAAATCATAATTCTGGTGCCTTAGTAAAAATTTGCCTAAATTTAGGTTTCTCAACTCATTCTCCACTTCTTTGGAAGCAACAAGGGAGAAACCATATTTTCTATAGGTGATAGTAAAGGAGAAACCCATGACATGAATGTAGGTAAACTATGAAAACTAGATGAAATAATACCCCCATGAGGTGATCATGGCCATTCCCTCTCAAGACAATTTGAACCCTACATCATAGGTGAGTGCCTTGATCCTTTTATTTACAAAGGCATCATTAACTCTACAAAAATTATGGAAATAATCATCCCGTCAGATTTGGGGAAAATGATCCCATGGGTTAGACTATCCTACCTATGTCCCAAGGATACCAACTCTACTCAAACCCTAGACTCCTACCAACTATCAGGCCAATGTCCATATGATGAAGAAAGTCATGTAAAATTTATTTTCTCCTTCCACCCTTCTCATGTGTGCATCTAAGTGGTTGGAGATAATGGCTTCCAAGTCAAAGCACATCTTGTTGGTGGTAATGGCACATAAGAAATTATACATCCATGGGGACAACTCTCATGCGTGAGGATCCCCAAAAATTCTACATAAATAGATGATGTCAGCCTGGATTGGCTCCTTAAAATACATAGAGGAAATATCCATCTTCATTTTCCTATAATCCTGATAGGGAGCCTACAACCATGTTGTGTTCAAATGATGTTGGACTGCCTCTTGTGCCTCAGTGAACTATTGTAGAGAACAAGCCCTAGCTATAACGATAGTGTAACTAAAGTGCGAGATTATTCAGATAGTGGCCATAGTTTCTCTATCTAAGGAGGAAATGAGAACCCTATTGGATAGCATGGAAGCTTGAATGGCCGCATTGGAGCTCTTGGCCATGAGCAATATTAATTTTGGGGCAATTATAGATGTTGGGAAACATGCAGCTTGCATGATCCCGGAGGTGGATAGATTTACAAACAAAGGGTCATTGGCTCTTTTTAGATGATACACTACTTGGTACAGGCTCCTCAATTCAGCCTAGGTGCCAAAATTAGTATTCGATACCTCTCAAAGTGAAGTTTCTACCTGAGACCTGTGAACTACCCCCTCCTAAAGATATTTCATCACCAGGGGGAGTTTCTCCAAGGCCTTCTCTACCATGGATTTCTTGGCTGGGCCAACAGATGTGCTTGGGAGCTCTGGGCTTCTAGGAGGAGATCCTTCTATTTCTATCTTTTCAACCTATTTCTTGCAATACCGGATGACCATCATTAATAATATCAAATTATTATCAAAACTCCAGATTCCGGAAGCTCAGATATCCATATTTTAAATAGCAAGAGGTACAAGGGATACTTGATGTGACATTTTCTATTGTGGAATGTTAGTCTCAAGTTGTAAGTGTGTGTACACCTACGTGTGTGAATTTATGACATTTTAAATGACAACTAGTGTGAGAATAGTAGCACTAATTAACCAACTAGGATGAATATAAATGCAAATTGGTGAGAAATTAGTACAGTCACTAGGATGAAAAATGATGAGAAATGAAGTTTTAGTTTGGGACAAACTAGTCACTAGACCACTAGCACTCAAACTGGTGAATAGCCACCATAGAAAAATCAATGTGGCTCACCCTAATGATGACATGCCATGCTTACAATGACTTTGTGAGACTAAAATTGGTTTATTTCTTAGATGTAGCCCAGGTGGCCTCGTAAAGAATTTCAAAAATGAAACTAAACCTACAACATACACCTACCACAAACACTCACAATACTTTCATCCAACACCATTCGACACTCTCAAACCAGTCAACGTAAGAAAACTGGCCTAGTCCCTTTAAAGGGGACTTCGAGCTGATGCTCAACACTACACACTAGAAAGACTATACAAGATGCGAGAGACTCATTTACAACTAGGCACGCACAGAACATAGACCAAACATTATAAACAAAACACTACATGTGCTAACCACTAACGCTACTCTACTATGTACTTACAATTTTCACCTACTTCCAACATGAACATGAAAATACACACGGATGAACACCTATAGAAAGATATACAAAAATCTACAAAAACACATATTCACAGGTATATACATGCATTTACAAAAAAATTCAGAAGCTGGGACACATATATTACATAAAAAATACAAATTTACATGAATATACAAAAAGGTCAGATGAACTGAGTGGGCTGACAATGACCTAACTCACTAGGGCATCACACCAAAACTATTTATAGGGTGAAGCCACTAGTATAATGTGAATAAAGAAAAACCAGAGAATGAAAGAAGAAAAATAGAAGGAAAAAAAAAACAAAAAGCAAATGAAGGTTGAAATGGGCTTACTTGAGATGAGAGAATGCTAAAATTTGGTAAGGATGCTCACCAACTTGACTTTCAAAGAACCAGCCTACCTCCCACAATGTAGAAGCATGAACCTCAATGCTTGGGAAACCAACACAGAGAACTTAGCTTGGAGAGGATTCACACTTGGAATTTTTGTAGCTCTTGGAGGTAATTATGCTTTGGGTAATTGTAAAAATGATGAGTAAAATCCTTTTATAATGCCTAAGCAAGTACATTAATTATTTATTAGACTCTTGAGGAAAGAAAGCCCTAAATTCTAGGCTTAGGAACACCTGACATTCACTCCTTCAATGAAGATAGAAATGACGCCATCGAAGTCCCTAGTCTGGAATTCAAGATGACCGACAAGAAAAACACTGGGAGAAGAGTCCCAGAGAATCAAAAGGGGAAGGACACTAAAAACCACAAAAGAAAGAAAAACAAAAGGGGAGAGAAATGAAAACACCAAAAAAAGGGGGACCTGACATTTTTCTAGACAAAATGTAGGGACGAGTATGCAGGGCATAAAAAGTGTATACTATAGAATCTGAAGATGGGTAGTCCTATCTAGTTGATAACTAAGAATACACAAATGACCTTTTTGTGTACTATCATAGACCTAAAATTTAAATTAGTTTTTAGGTGGGTTGGAATGTCTACAAACAAGGTTGTGAGGATTGTGTTGGGTTGTGAATTTTTGGTATCTATTAAAAGATACCGAGTGAATATAGGTATTGCGTTCCAATCTTTGACCTCTCTTCTAGACCTGAAAGGAGACATGGTGGAGATACTACTATTGCTAAGTTAGGTTTTTAAAGAAGAATTACCAAAGGATCACAGTCAAGTTGCCAATTTCCACCTTCCTAGAAATAGGGTTGGGGATCTTGTGGCCAAGGGATCTATCCAAACTTTTGTAGCCAGGAAAAACTGTCACCCGCCAATCATTTATTATGAACTTGAATGATGAGAAACTAGAGCAACATAAGAAATCAGGATGAAACATGATACTACAGATGGCTGGAGGGATTTGAACAACTTATCATCTCTAAAAGTATTCCACTTAGAATAAAGGGAAGAAGAGTACCCTAATTTTTTGAAATGAAAGGGTTTTGTTTTAAAGGTATCAATTGGTCCTATCACCCAGGACACCATATGTCACATTGTCGATCTTGACCTCCCCTACAACATCCTCCTTGGTTGTCCATGGATCCAATCCATTCAAGAAGTCCCCTCCACCTATCATCAGTGCATCAAAAAAATGTATCAAGGCACTAAGATCACCATCCACATAGATCCCTAGCCTTTTACATACTATCGTGCAATTGAAGCCTCATTTCCCCACTCTACCCACTATCCCAGAATTGACATTGGGACATCCATCGCCAGTTCTTCTCGACCCCACTCCCATCCGAAAATGATTCTAGCCTCCACCTCCTCCTTTGTCAAGATCAACAACAAGGGTTGTGGAGAGTAAAGTCTTACTAATGCATTTGTAGTAGTGGCTCTCCCCCTAGACCTGCACACTCAAGGACGATCGTGCCATCAAACCAAGGCACCTTGGGAAGGCCTCAAGATCAAAACTATGGGCTCATCTACTTTTGTCTCCAATGGAATTTTGAATGGCTAAGAGTTGGCACCCGATATTAATCAATGGTTGTACAAAGATCCCCCACCTCCAGATACTAAGTTACTCAGGTATTTCAAAAAAAAATATCCCATACCACACAATTGAACCACTAAACAATGGGATTATCAAGGAGGAGGTCTAGGACCCAATGAAGCTGGAATGAAAGACCCCATGGAGGCCTCTAAAAATCCACAAAATTGGGGCCTCAGCTTTGATCCCCCTCACATATACATACAAGGACCTGATGTCATGAGTGGGGGCACCAATTCACCTAATGTAACCCTTTTGAATATCCAAGATGAACTCGTGGAAGTTGAAGACATTCTGGAAGAGGAGGAAAAATGGTCCTATGATCATATCTTTGATGATGAAACTTTCTTGGGCAATTATGTCCTCTGCCAACTTGCCATCAACCTCATTGACCTTCCACTCCTTCACCCCAACCTCATAGACTAGGACCAACCAAGCGTGGTATACATTGATGAGTTTCAAAGTGAGGAAACACTCCTAAAATTCATGGGCACCATAGACCAACAACCAAAATGGCGAAAGGAATCAGCCAAAGTGTATCAGCTCAACCCCAAGGGATATTTTGGGGAAGAGGAAGTCTCCAGCCACAAAAATAAAAATAAAAAAGAAAATAAGGAATCTTCATGTGAAAACCCTATGGGGCACATCTTGATTCAAAAATAGTAAAAATAAATGGTATATCCTCTAGTGAAAACCTCTACGAGGTGCTAGAGGATGGAGACTTGCCTCTTCCTCCTATCCAAGATTACCGACCAAAATAGTCATCCATAGTCATCGAGGAAACCAAACCAATCAACTTGGGCATAGAAGAAATCCCAAGGATCACCTATATTGCCGCATCTCTAACAAAGGAAGAAGATTCATCCCTCATAGCTCTCCTTTGATAATCGATCATAAATTTTGTGTGGTCATATGCTCACATGCTCGGACTTGACCCAAATATCATTGTCCATCATCTGGTAGTAGATCCTAATGCCAAGCCAGTCAAGTAAAAGCTAAGAAGAATGCATCCAAAAGTGGCCTTGTTAGTAAAAGCAAAACTCGAGAAGCTTCTCCAAGATAAGATCATCAGAGGCATCGATTATTTGGATTGGATCTCTAACATGGTACCCATCACCAAGCCTTTTGGTGAAATAAGAATTTGCACTAACTTCCAAGATCTCAACAAGGCATGTCTGAAGGATGATTTCCCACTTCCCAACATAGACATGATCATAGATCTCATTGCTAGTCACGAGAGGTTGTCACTAATGGATGGCTTCTCAGGATACAATCAGATCAGAATAGTTGAAGTAGACCAGCACAAGATATCTTTTACCACACCATGGGGCACATTCTATTATAACATGATGCCATTTGGGCTCAAGAATACGAGACCTACTTATCAAAGAGCAATGACTACAATCTTCCATGACATGATCCATAAAACTTTGGAAGACTATGTAGATGACATCTTAGCAAAATCCAGAACATGGTCCGAACACCTTGGTGTCCTTGAGAGTGTGTTTGACTGCCTACAATAGTATGGTCTGAAATTGAACCCAAAGAAATATGTCTTCAATGTTGCATCTGGGAAGCTGCTAGGTTTTATCATCTCCAGACAAGGCATAGAAATCGATCTCAAGAAGGTAAAATCCATCATAGAAATGTCTCCTCCCAAAACACTCAGGTAGTTAAGGAGCCTACAAGGAAAGTTGCAATCAGTCCAGAGATACATCTCCCAATTAGCAGATAAGTGCCAACCGTTCACGCATCTATCGTGAGAGGATACTACCTTCAAGTGGGATCCCATTTGTCAGTGCAGTTTCAAGAACCTCAAGGAATACTTGAAAAATTCACCTATCCTTGTACCACCAATGCTAGGTAGGCCCCTCATCTTGTACATATCTGCAACTACCATAGCACTAGGAGCACTCCTAGCCCAGCTTGATGACGATGGAAAAGAGAGGGCCATTTACTATATCAGTCGTACACTGGTTGACTATGAGTTGAACTACTCCTTGATGGAAAAAGTTTGCTTATCAGTGGTCTTTTCCACTCAAAATCTTTGCCACTATATGCTCATTCACACGGTAAAGCTAATCTCAAAGGTTGACCCTCTCAAATACTTACTTTCAAGGACCATGCTCATAAGATAGATGGTAAAGTGGGTAATGCTTCTTAGCAAATTTGACATCTAGTACGTCGATCGAAAAGCCATCAAGGGACAAGTTATGGAAGATCAGCTTGTGGAAGCTCCCTTAATCAACACATACCCTCTGGTGATGGAATTCCCAGACGAGAACCTTTGTATGGTCAAGGAACAACCCTAGTGGAGGTTATATTTTGATGGCTCATATAAATCACATGCATCAGGGGCAGGGATACTATTTGTAACTCCCCAAGGTGACTACATCCCTAAATCCTTCAAATTAGGATTCATGTGCACAAACAACATTTCAAAATATGAAGCCCTCATCGCAAGTCTCAGAATGGCTATCCATTAGAATATCATAGAACTACAAGTGTTCAGGGATTCCAAATTAATCATCAAAGAGGTCCTCGATGAGTTTTAGATAAAGGATGACAAGCTATTACCCTATAAAGAGCTTGTGGATAAGCTCAAATAACACTTTGTCAACATACGGTTCAAACAAGTACCAAGACTTCAAAATAGGGCAGTGGACGCTATGGCCACCATCAGGTCACTATTGGAAATCCCTAGTGATGCTGCACAAAATGAGTTTCTAGTTGAGCAGCTACAAACGCCCACTTATGAGAATGTCGAATCTGACATGGTATGTGTCTTGGTTGGTCCTCAGTCCCTGTGGTACCACAATATTTATGCTTATCTAAAGCATGGTATCATATCCCCTCACCTCACAAATACCCTGTTGTCACTAGGGATTGCACCCGAGTATGGCTAAGTGTAGAACGTAGCAATCCCATGAAACATGGGACTATTCTTAGGCTGTGGGTAACCTAACAAAAAATAGACCTTCAGATTAGGGGCTAGCTTCCCCTTGAATCACTTGAAATTGAACTGAACTTGGAAGGAAAAGGGAGAGAGAGTGCATGAAAATTAAAACTAACTAGGTGATTCACAAAACTTTGATAGATCCATAGATTGAAATAAAACTCACAATGACACTTAGAATAACTATGTAACTCACAACTTGACCCTGTCTACTTTGACAATTCTTGAAATAAGAGGTATTTGTGTTAAAAGAAGGGAAAAGACTCCCACAACTTAAAACCAAATGTACACATATTATAACAATAACTGTAAAACACCTTCTTAAGCATTCAACTTGAACAAAGATGAAAAGTAAAGGATGGCAAGATCATAATAAGTTTAACATGAATTCAAATAGGAAAACTCAGAAAATAATAGGAATAGAAGGAATACTATATTATCCTCAATGAAAGGAGCCAAATAACTCAATCCACTTCTCCAGAGCTACAAGCAGTCACCTCTGAGAAAGAGGGAAAGAAGAACTAACCTCAATCACCAAAGGTGAGAGGTATATAAAGAAAATCCTATCTGCATCTACATTCATGACCACCACCTCCTAAAGATAGAAAATGACTACAAATAGGCCCATGAATGCCATCACAAATTCATGTGCTAGATTCTCGAGATTCTAGGGAGTGAGGAAAGTGGGACCCCTAAAAATAGCTAGTCAAAGAAGACTAACCTATCCACTAAGTCATGCTCTATAAATGATATTTGACAATGGTTTATAAAAACACCACTTGTTGATATCTTACAATAGTAAGAGCAATGATTTTACATTTACATTTTATTCCCCTATGACTCTATTTAACCATGGATTAAACATTTTATTTCCTAAGCTCATAAATGACTCTCAACCCTAGGAAGGGGAAAGCCATTTAATAATTCACTATTTATGCCATGTTTTGGAAATAAAACAATTAATATATTAACCCTTAAAAAGAGATAAATATATTAACAATCCTATATCTAAATAAAACCCATGCCCCTTTTAAAGAAAACTTAGCAAAAGGAAAAATTAATAAATTCTCAACCCTAGGAAAGGGGAGAAAATATTAATCAACCAAAATATAAAAACCCCTCTTTCACAAAATGAAAGAAACATCAGCTGGCACCGTGACTTCTTTAGTCCACACTTGGCAAGTTACTTTACTGGCAGTCTCAGCATTTGGATTTAGAAACATTTATGCTTGATTTTCATGGCATCGATTATTGGAGGCATGCTCTTGATTTCTTCATCATTCTGCATTTAGTGTGGTAGATTTATGATATCATCTCCTCTGTATCTGATGGCATTTGGTTTTTATGTTAACCTTCACTAAAAATTGAGGGCACTGTTGAAGCATGTGTTGTTCTACATTTTTCTTGTTTATTCCCACCGCATAAAATGTTTGTTGTGTATTCAAAATTTGTTCATCTTGTTCATTTAAACCCTTGGATATAAATCCTTATGCCCCTATTACTACTTTGAAGGCCTTCGAGCCCCATGTTGTATCATGAATATTGGAATAGGGCGTTGGGTTCATGTTGGTTTTTGAATGAGCTAGGGCACACTGTATTCTGTATTCACTACTAATGCACTACTTTGTCATTTTATTGCTCGTGCTTGGTGCGGGCATTTTGTTCTGGTTTAGCTCAAGCCTTTGATTCTTACTATTGCTATCTCCCTATATTCTCTGCATTGTAGATTATTTGTATTTGATTTTTGAGTCTACTAATGAAATTGTATTCACTGACTTCAAGTCGGGTGTGGCCCTAGGGCATCAATGCATTTTCTTCTTAAAAAATATACCAAAGCTATGAGCTAGGGCATGGCTTATGAATTTGTTGATGGCATGTTTACTGGATTCATGTATGTATTGCAGAGGGCACTGGTTCTATGTTTTCACCCTACTATTAATGTTTGGCCAATATGCATTGATGAGGGCACTGTGAGCCTTTGTGCTTGAGCTCGATACTTGAATGGATAGAAGCCAATGATCAAGCTATGACATCATCATGTGCTCACTATCATGCATGTTTCTCTATTATTAATTTGTGGGTTGTGACCAGCGATGCCCGCTACTATGGAAATCATGAACATATTGTGGACATGAGCCTGAAATGTGGTTCATTCTATCAAACCCTGCATTTGTTCTTTTCTTGTAGAAGCTCAGGTCTGTGCAGCCTACGAGCCCCATGTGACTTTACTATTCATATTCCTTGCTTTCGACACCCTCATTGCCATGTTGATCTGTAATGTTCTTCTCCATGTTTAGATGCCTGTGAACATGCTATGTATGCTGGTAATTTGTATTGGAGGGTCATTGAATATATTCCATGCATTGCTTCATATTCATATCTCATATCATATCATGTATAGCCTATGGGCCACCTGGGATATCTATGCATTGTTTGACACTTTGCCTCAACCACCTGTCATGTGGTATTGATCACTATTCTAATCGTGCTTGTGAACCTAGAATAGGGCACCCTATTTCTTGAAAATTCATGGCATCATTTAACTATTTTGCTGATGCTCTTCTGACATCTTAGTACCATTGAATTTGATATGTCATCATTGTTCTCATGGGATCCCTGCTATCAGGAAGTTTACTATTTTCTTGACATGGCATCACTGTATAAAATTTCTCATCCATTCAAGTTCCCTATTCCACTTTATGGCCTTATGTTGGACTTAATTATAAAGGCTGCATTCCTTTGAGGCTTGTTGATGAACTTGGTCATTGTTGTCCCTCTTTCAAATTGTATTGCTATTGCCCTTGTGACTTTTAGATCATCATATTTATCATGTTCATGCATGCTTATTGCTTAAGATGTTGTGCCATTTTATGCACAGACCCGTTATTTTATTGCTAGATGGGGTGGTACATGCTTCCATTAAAATTGATGTCACCCTCCATTTATTGACTTGATGCTTTGCATCATTGATTGGCATGTTGTTTCTCCATTGATATATTCATGTTCTACTCTATTCTGAACCTCTTAGCATCTTCTGGTGCACGTACCATATTTGCTTACTATTTTGATCTCTTGGTGTCCATTATGTTAATTTGAGATGTTCATATCAAATGCCATTATATATTTTCTATTTGGTTGGCCTTGACTCCTTGAGAGCTGATGTCACTGCATAAGATATTGATCCATATGCCCTATTCTGTTAGTGTTTGACCATGCTTCATCTGATTTATCTTTGTGGCTCTGAGTGTCCCACTAATACCACTAATCTACTAAATGCCTCCCACATGAGTTAGTGCCTCCCCCTGAGATGGTTAGGGCTCCTAGAAACTCTATGGGAATAGAGCTTCTGAGAACCCTCACCAGTTTAGTGTAGGGTAATAGGAGACCTAATACTGATCATGGGTGTTGTAACCTATATCTGCACATGGAACAAACATATTAGTGAAAACAATGGTATTTCTTTTATTTCCAGAGCCTCCTCATGCACCTATCCTAAGCATAGCCCATGTTAGAGGTGTATAGCTGAGTGCACATATGCATGCTTGTAGATAGGTACTATGATACCAGACATTGTTTAGATCTGAAGGATCTAACCCCTTTCTTTTCTCTCTCTTTGTAGGTCTAGGATCATAGGAGCACATCGGGAACATAGTGGAGATAGACTCGTTACTAGGCAATGTGTGGTACCCCTGCATCTATGCTCCTTATAATTTATATTTGCACTCATTTATGCAATTCTAGCAATGGCTATGCTCATGACATGTGTGAGATCAGATAGATGTTCTTTTCAGTTCTTTCCTTTTGTACATCATACTTAACATTGATACATGTAATCTTAGATGTAGTTTATGTCCTCTCCCTTTCATGTATTTTGAAATAAAAATGAACAAAAATATTAAGCAAGACCACTAAATAATGCAAACTAGGGTGTTGTAGCTCATCTAGTAATTAGGTCACCAAAGATGAGTAAAATAATGGTAACATACCCAATGCCAAAACCTCATTCGTAGAGCATCCTGCTACACTCTTGTAGCCAACACCCTATATCATTGTGGGTATCATAACATCCTCTCCTGCTATCTAGACTTGAATGAAGCTGCCTTGGCTTTACAAGAGGTTCACATTGGCATTTGCGGTGCCCACATGAGAAACATCATCCTTATAAAGAAGCTACTTAGAGTTGGGTATTATTGGCTGATGATGGAGCATGAGGCCTGGGAGTTTGTAAAGAAGTGCCTATAGTGTCAACAACATGCTAATTTGATTCATGCACTAGCACAAGAACTACAACCCATTGCACCTCCATGGCCCTTCTCGTGTTAGGGTTTTGACCTTGTTGGCATGATCACTCCTCATTCTTTTGATGGACACAAGTACATCATCAAAGCCACTGAATACCTTACAAAGTGGGTGGAAGCAATTTCACTTACCTTAACCACCGGTGTCTAGATTTCTAAATTCATCCTCTACCACATCATTTTCCACTTTGGCATCCCCTCCACCATCTTCATAGATCATGACACTCCATTCAAAAACTAGCATGTCAAAGGACTCTGGGACCAGTTCCACATCCACCAATGCTTTTCTAGCCCATATTTTCCACAAGGGAATGGTCAAGCTGAGGCAACTAACAAAACCATCCTAAAAATCCTAAAGAAAGTTGTCAATGATTCTGGCCATGACTAGCATCTCCAAATCAATCCCGCCCTTTGGGCCTATCGTACCTCATTCCATACCCCCACAGGCACCACCCCATACTCCCTAGTATATGGTGTTGAAGTCATTTTTCAAATCAAGGTCAAAATCCCTTCACTATGCATGTCCATGAAGAATTACATCATAGATGAGGACTGTCACATCACATGACTCACCTAGCTGGACTTGCTAGTTGAAAAGAGGCAACAAGCCTTTGATCACTTGATCATGTATCGAAACCACCTCAAGAGGAGCTTTAATAAAAAGGTGCATCCCTAAAAATTCCAAGTCAGGTACATGGTCTTAAAGGAGAACCAGAAAGTATAGGCTAATCGTGAAAAGAAAGGGAAGTTCGAGCCCACCTGGTTGGGCCCCTATGTGGTGATAGCTTGCTTCAGCTTTAGAGCTTACCAATTGTCTACACCCGAAGGAGATCCCCTTAATGATCCCATTAATATCATACATATGAAGTGGTTCTATGCTTGAACCATGAAAAGGATCTTGAGAAAAAAATCCAAAAAATCATAAAAGTCCTTAAAAAATCATAAAAATCATAAAAAGTCCTGAAAAAATCCAAAAAAATTATAAAATGTCCTGAAAAAATCATCATCTTGGTGAAAACCTGGCAAACGGGTGCCTTGATGAATTAAAAAAAATCAAATCAAAAAATTTAAAATTTAAAATTTAAAATTTTAAAAATTTAAAAAAATGAAAAAAAAAAGTAAAGAGAAAATAATCATCCAATGCTGAAAACTTGGCAATCAAGTTGTTAGGATTAACAAGGCAGAAATAACAATTATGTGCAAATATAACTAATATCAGAAAATAATAAACCACACAGAATAGAACACAATGGCACACAGATTTAACATGGTTCACCCAATCCCTGGGCTACGTCCACCAACAGCGAGTCCAATATTATTATTATCCAGTGATTACAACCTGATTACAATCCGTAATCCCTTACAGCCCAATTCTACCGCAAGTACTAAAAAACATACATACATGAAAAATCCCTAACCCTAAGCCATATTATACAATATTTTCCCACTTTAGGGTTAGAATGAGTTATAAGTAGTCGGCCCAAATAACCGAAAAAAGTAGTCAGCCTCAAAAAAATTTTCCTCGGGGGCTGCGCCCCCGAACCCCTGCTCTTGGGGGCTGCCGCCCCCAAACCCCCGCTCGGGGCCTGGCCCGGCCCCGAACCCCAGCGAGGTTGGGAGGAAAAGTGTACAGTACTTTCCTGGATAGTACTTTCCTGATTAGTCACCACAAGCTAACAATCTCCCACTTGGTGACTGATCAGTATCCACACTATACTAAAAAACCTCCCACTTGGAGACTGATCCTGTAGCAATACCGCTACCCACATGAGGCTCCCACTGGATTGAACCACCTTGGACTCAGTTGTTCCTTTATTTTGTTTAGTCTAGAAGACCAACTGAAGCTGAACATGAGTTCAACCTCTCCCTTGTTACTACCTTTGTAAACATATCTGCTGGATTATCATCAGTATGAATCTTTTCCAGCCTTAACTGTCCATCATCCAAAACCGATCGAATGAAATGGTACCGCAACTGTATGTGTTTTGTCTTTGAGTGCAAAGCAGAATTCTTGGCAAGATGAATGGCACTTTGGCTATCTGTATGTAGAAAATTATCCTTTTGTGGATGTCCCAATTCTTCCATGAAGAATTGAAGCCATATCATCTCCTTGGCTGCCTCTGTAGCAGCAACATACTCTGCCTCTGTAGTGGATAAAGCAACCACCTTTTGTAGTCGAGAAATCCAACTCACTGCTGTCCCACCAACAGTAAATATATAACCTGTAGTACTCCGCCTGCTATCTATATCTCCTGCCAAATCTGAGTCAACATAGCCTTGTACAGTAGTAGTAGAACCCCCAAAGTGTAAACACTTACTGGATGTGCCTCTCAAATATCTGAGAATCCACTTGACTGCATTCCAATGCTCAATACCAGGGTTACTCATATAACGGCTAATGACTCCCACTGCGTGTGCAATATCTGGCCTAGTACATACCATAGCATACATTAAGCTCCCTACAGCTAAAGCATAAGGTACCTTAGACATTTTAGTCTCTTCTTCTGGTGTCTTGGGACACATATCCTTAGTCAATTTCAAATGACTAGGCAAAGGTGTACTGACAGCTTTCGCATTTTCCATAGAGAAACATTGCAACACCTTCTCAATATAATCAGCCTGAGATAGAGACAATTTCCTATTTTTCCTATCTCTACAAATTTTCATACCAAGGATTTTTTTTGCTGCCCCCAAATCCTTCATAGCAAAAGATTTTGCTAACTGTTGTTTCAACCCCTTAATGTGATCCATGTTAGACCCAGCTACAAGCATATCATCAACATATAAACATAAAATAATGTAGCTATCATCATCCAACCTCTTAAAATAAACACAATGGTCAGAATGACACCGACTATATCCATGCCCATTCATAAAAGTGTCAAATTTAATATACCATTGCCGAGGTGCTTGCTTCAAGCCATATAAACTTTTCTGCAATCTACACACCAAATTCTCCTTACCCTTGACCTCAAATCCTTGTGGCTGAACCATATATATTTCTTCATCCAAATCACCATGAAGAAAGGCTGTTTTAACATCAAGCTGCTCTAAATGCAAATCTTCAGTAGCCACAATACTTAAAACAGTACGAATAGAAGTCATTTTAACAACTGGAGAAAATATCTCATCAAAATCAATACCATGTTTCTGTGCAAATCCTTTTACGACTAATCTGGCTTTAAATCTTTTCGTACCTCCATCCTCTTCTTTGATCCTGTAAACCCATTTATTCTGTAAAGCCCTTTTACCTGCAGGTAACTTACATAAATCCCATGTCTGATTTTTCAGCAAAGAGTCCATTTCATCTGTCATTGCAGACTCCCACTGAAGCTTTGTATCCACCTGCACAGCTTCATTATAACATTCAGGTTCACCAGCATCTGTTAACAGAATAGAATACAAAGATGGAGAAAATCTTTCTGGAGGTCTACTTAGCCTTGTTGACCGTCTAACACTCACTGGGGTGTGTGGTATTTGTTGTTACTGTTGTTGCGGAGCATAAGGAACTACTGGAACATGAACTTGTGGAGTATCATCCAGTACTACATAGTCATTTTCTTTCTTCTCATGCTGCAGCAACAGATCTTTGTACAATACTTTCTCATTGAATATGACATCCCTGCTTCTTACAATTTTATGATTTTCAAAATCCCAAAGCCTATAACCAAATTCATCAATGCCATACCCAACAAATACACATTTCTTTGACTTAGCTTCCAGCTTGGTTCTATTTTCAGAATCTATAAGTGCAAAAGCTTCACAACCAAAGGTTTTGAGAAAAGAATAACTCACCTTCTTACCACTCCATGCTTCCTCTGGAATACCATAGTCCAAAGGAGTAGAGGGGCCTCTATTGATTAAATAAATAGCAGTGTTCACTGCCTCTGCCCACATATTTTTGGGCAGCCTAGCATGCAACCTCATACTCCTTGCACGCTCCATTATTGTCCTGTTCATGCGTTCAGCCACTCCATTTTCTTGTGGAGTCCTTGGTACAGTTTTTTGCCTACGAATACCATTAGAGGAACAATATTCTTCAAATTCTGTGCTGCAATACTCACCACCATTATCAGATCTGAGACATTTTAACTTTTTACCAGTCTCAGTCTCAACCAAGCATTTCCATTTCTTAAAAGTTTGAAATACATCAGATTTCTGTCTAAGGAAATAAATCCATACTTTTCTTGTTGCATCATCTATAAATGTAACATAATACAAAGAGCCACCAAGGGAAGATACCTGAGCTGGTCCCCATACATCTGTATGCACAAGCTCTAATCTCTCATTTTTCTTTTCCTTCCCACTCTTCACAAAACTAACTCTCTTTTGTTTTCCATAAACACAACTTTCACAGAAATCCATATTGACACATTTCAGACCAGGTAAAACTTTCTTTGAATGAAGTAATTTCATACCTTTTTCACTCATGTGCCCGAGTCTGTTGTGCCACAGTGCTGTGTCAAAATCTACAGCAACAGTTTGATGTTCTTCCTGCTCAACTGCAGCCACTGTTCCTGAACATTCATTATCTTCTGAAACAATTAAAGTAGAAAGAACAGTATGACCTGTACAAAGATATAAGGTGCCTACTTTCACACCTTTTGCTACTACTAAGGAACCTTTTGAAACCTTCCAATTTTTATCATTAAAAGTAACTGTGCAACCCTCATCACCCAGTTGCCCTGCTGAAATTAAATTCCTACTCAGCCTTGGAACATGTCTTACCTCTTGTAGTAGCCAATGATTCCCATTCTGCAACTTAATCTTAATTTTTCCCTTTCCAACAATCTGACAGGGTTCATTATCTCCCAAATAAACTAGCCCAAAATCCCCTTGGACATAATCAATAAAATAACTTCTATGGGGTGTAGCATGAAATGAAGCCCCAGAATCTAAAACCCATGAATCATCAATACTTTCTAAGGACAAGAGCAAAGCATCCTCCTCAAATTTGTTACTTACCACATTTGCCTCCTTGTTTCCATCATTTTTGTCTCCTTGATCTTTCTTCCGAGACCAACAATCTTTCTTCTTATGACCTGGTTTTCCACAGTACCAGCAATCATTTGGCCCTTTAGATTCAGACCTCTTTCCCTTTGATTTTCCTCTTGATTTCCCACGATTTCTAGAGTTGTTTCCTCTATTTCTTGTTCTGCCTCTTTTTTCTGTGTTCAATACACTACCCGATGTGGATGCCCCTGAGCTTTTCCTACAAATTTTCTCACTCAATATAACACCAATAACATCATCATACTTTAGGGTATTAGAACCAGAAACAGAATTACTAACAGCCATTACCAAGCCATTCCAGCTTTCTGGCAAAGAACACAAAATCAAGAGAGCCCTAACCTCTTCATCAAAAGTAATTTTAAGTGAGGTTAATTGACTTGTAACTGTATTAAACTCATTCAAATGATCAGTAACTGATCCACCTTCTACCATTTTCATATTAAATAAATGCTTCATAAGAAATACCTTGTTTGAAGCTGAAGGCTTTTCATACAACTTCGCTAGGGTTTCCATCAGATCTTTAGCTGTCTTTGCTTCAGTAATATTGAATGCCACTGATTGTGCCAGGCATAGACGAATACTCCCCAGTGCCTTCCTATCCAAAATATCCCAATCCTCCTGAGACATTGATTGCTCTTTCTTGGCTACTCCCTCTAATGGTCGCCATAGATCCTTCTGATAGAGATAATCCTCCATTTGCATCTTCCATAACTGGAAGTTCTGCCCATTAAACTTATCAACCTTCAGCCTACCCTCTTCTACCATTTCTCCCACTTAACCGAGAGACTCTCCCACTAACTCGTGAGACCTGCTTCAGAGAATAGATGAAAGAACGAATGAAATAACCTCGCTCTGATACCACTTGTTAGGATTAACAAGGCAGAAATAACAATTATGTGCAAATATAACTAATATCAGAAAATAATAAACCACACAGAATAGAACACAATGGCACACAGATTTAACGTGGTTCACCCAATCCCTGGGCTACGTCCACCAACAGCGAGTCCAATATTATTATTATCCAGTGATTACAACCTGATTACAATCCGTAATCCCTTACAGCCCAATTCTGCCGCAAGTACTAAAAAACATACATACATGAAAAATCCCTAACCCTAAGCCATATTATACAATATTTTCCCGCTTTAGGGTTAGAATGAGTTATAAGTAGTCGGCCCAAATAACCGAAAAAAGTAGTTGGCCTCAAAAAAAATTTCCTCGGGGGCTGCGCCCCCGAACCCCTGCTCTTGGGGGCTGCCGCCCCCAAACCCCCGCTCGGGGCCCGGCCCGGCCCCAAACCCCGGTGAGGTTGGGAGGAAAAGTGTACAGTACTTTCCTAGATAGTACTTTCCTAATCAGTCACCACAAGCTAACACAAGTGCCTTGGGAAATTATGTTGGAGAAAATTGGAAATAGGCACCACACATAGTGGACCATATCATTATCTATCAAACTCTCGTTCCCTCCATCAAATTCCACTCGCTATTGCTTACCATCCCATTTCACTCATCCCTTGTTCCGAAGGTGTCACCCCCATTATGCTAGTAGATGAGACCTACTATCCCACTTCCTAAGCTTCTATAAATATCCATTGTACATAGTGTCTATAGTTTGTATATATCATCTTGTCCTTCCCAGCAGTACTTCTGATCGCAAAGCACATAGCCTGTCATGACTACAATATCAACAATGTCTCCTTAGCAAGCATCTCGCGTCACTATGATTCTCTAAAGGTGTCCTATTTGCCCATCAACAATTCCAAATACAGTCAAAAACCCACCAACCAAGTCCTTGTAGGATGCATCCTTCCTTCATGTCTGACCTAATCACAACATCCATAGTCGGTCGATCTCTTTTGGTAAAGGACATCTTTTGGTCTTATCACTTGGATTTCATAAATGTTTTCTTGGATTCTTCAATTGATTTTGAGGTCTCAGTTGACTATTCTCCTCAAGGTCACCACGATCCTTTATATCATTGTGCGCTATGATGAGAGGCATTTTTCTGGGGCAAGGTCTTTTTGTGATCTTTTTTTTCTACCTATGGGTCAGTCAGACATGACCCTTGCACGATTCACAGGCGATCTTCTGGGTTACTTGGTGCAATTGGTAAATTTTGTTTATTTGTGGGTTCCCCCACATCATTTCCATCATGCTTCCTTCTGAGTGCATGTGTGATGCTGGGGCAACCCTTGCATGTCTTTTTTGCGCTAGTCCTATGGAACGCTAGTGACATGACCTCAAGTTTCTGGTAACTTTGGTTAGTCCCTTTTGTTTCTATATCAAACTAAGTGCTCAAACTACATGGTGGTGTTCCCCTTCAGAATACCAGGCACTCAAGCTTCACTAAACATCCTCCCTCTTATCAATCATCTAAACTAAAGCTCACATCCTCCCCATCCAATCTTAGCAATCATCCTAAGCCAAAATCCCTAAAAGCATCTTCCTCACATCTCCTTTCACCCATCCTTCCCCCATAAGCATCTCATCATGATAAAAACCTCCCCACCTCCTTCACCTCACGTCCTTAACCCATGGATTGTGATTGTGAAAATCCCCCCTTGTTTGTCATCCCCTCCACACCAACCCTCTTCTCCCTCAGTGAGGGTTCAGTCAGGCAATGATATGTTGTACCATCTCATTCTTGCACTTCCCCTTCAACCTCACATCTGCATTCATATTTTCCCCCTACACCTTCCTACATGCACCCCATTCCATACCACTATTCTAGGTTGCATTATCTCATCTCATTTCACTACCATGCATCCTATGTCCCATCCTAAGTCCAGTGTCATCTTGCATTGTTAATCCATTTCATATCCTCATTCATTATTAGTACAGTTCTTGTAGGTTCATTTCATTTTGCATCCCATAAATCATTTTCATCTTAAGAGTTCATGTTAATATTACATTCTTAGATTCATTGTTAGAGTCATTATCCATTTTTAGATTTATTTTAATCTTGCATTGTTAGGGTTCATTTTAGATTAATTCATATATTTCATTAAGTCATTTTAGATTCATTTTAATCTTGCATTGTTAGGGTTCATTTGTTATCTCGTATTGTGAAGTCATTTTCATCTTGCATTGTTAAGCATATTAAGACATCCATAAAAAACACATTTGATCATACCATACATACATCATACATCTAAAAACTTTTACATCACATCCTGCATCCAAAAATTGTCAGAACATACATCTCATATAAACACATATCACATCAAGCACCTCACATCCTGCATCACATGTCAGTCTCACAACATATAGAAAGTCACATCACATCCTACATCCACAAATCATCAAAACATAAATCTCATATAAACACATATCACATCAAGCACCTAGCATCCTACATCACATGTCAGTCTCACAGCATATAGAAACTCACATCACATCCAGCATTCATAAATTGTCATAACATACATCTCATATAAACACATATCACATCAATCACCTCACATACTGCATCACATGTCAGTCTCACATCATATAGAAAGTCACATCACATCCTACATCCACAAATCATCAAAACATACATCTCATATAAACATATATAGGATGAAGCACCTCACATCCTACATTACATGTCAGTCTCACAACATATAGAAAGTCACATCACATCCTACATCATCCACATCAGAACATCATATGCATCCATACATTCATATATTACACATCATATCCCAACCAGCTCATCATATATATATATATATAAATCATGACAAATAATAGTACATGTCTCAACCCAAAGCATGAAAGAATAATATATGTCTGAGCCCATGTCCATCTAAAAAGTATAGATATAAATATACATAGGGACTATACCCTCCATCAATAAATGACTACAATAACAAAAATCTGGTCTGCAACATATCACTGCCTATCTGCCTCTCTTGAGGGAGGCTACATATCAAAATCCTCACCCAGGGGGTCCACCTATGATAGATCCTGCAAAACTGTATGTCTACCCATCAAGCCTTGTGTACCTATACCCTATACCTATATGGCTCCATATCCCAGCCCAGAGTCTACCTCCATCCCCCCTCTTAATGCCTCTACCATATGCATAGAATCATCGGTTTGTCACTGATGACTCTGTGTATGGACCAACTGATGGCTCTCTCGACCTAACCTATGAGATGAAACAAACCATGGGTGTGCTACCCCCTATCCTCTAGCTACTGCCAGCCCCTACACCTGAGCTCCCACTAGCCCCTAACCCTATGACCAATGGGTGGCTTGGATGCTTGTAATGCTGAACCCACACTGGAGGCACTATTGCATGATACATCCCCCTATACCACCTGATCTACTCACTCATCCTGATGAGCTCTCTCTGGTGGCGAGATACCTCCCTTGACTGCTCATGAGACCCCTATGTGGTGGTGTCCCTCTCCCCCTATAGCTGGTCCCACTCTGACTGCAGACCATCTCTCTCTCTCTCTCTCTCTCTCTCTCTCTCTCTCTCTCTCTCTCCACCACTAGTGCATCCCTCTCCCTCTACAGATGATCTCTTTCCTTAATAGTCAACATACCCTCCTCTATGGACTACACTAGTCGCACTATCAAGTTGTCCCTCTCCACCAACAAGCTCTCTCTCTCTCTCTCTCTCTCTCTCTCTCTCCTCTTAGACCATCCCGCTCACCCTGCACATCTCAAAGCATTTGACTTGTTTGATCATATGCATCTTGTAGTGAGGTCAAGTGCCTTGCTATATCATCTCCCCCTCCTCTATATGACCCTACCCCTACTGCTGGTAGTGGCCCTACTAGTGGCGGTACCCCTGCTGGTGGTGGTGGCCCTGCTAGTGGTGGTGATCTTGGTGGTGGTAATGGTCCTACAAGTTCCTGTGCCCCATCTCCTCCCCCATCCACATCCATCCCATCTCCTCCTCCCCCTCAATCTCTATCTCCATCTCCCCCTCTCCTACCTCTATCTCTGCCTCCAATCCTCCCCCTCCACCTCCTTCCTCTCCTCCCCTAGCCCCTATACACAGGCATTTCTCCCTCACCATTAGGTAACCCAGATCTCCCCACTTCTCTCGAAGGCTGAAACCATTTTTCGTATGCTAGTGTGGTACCTAGATTTGCAGCCCCACCAACCCAATCCCACTGAAATGGTTGCATGGTCTGATACTCGGCCAACAAACCTGTCCTATCTTGCACTGGCCCAAACTCTGACACCCTCTCTCAAGTGGCATGTTGATACCACCACTCTAGCCTTGACATATCCTGCTTGAACCCAAACTGTCAGCTAACCCTATCTGGCCTGTACTACTCCACAATATAGTCCCATCTACCTATCATGAATGTCGATAGTGGGGTATATGGTAGCTCCATGTCATCCTCCATCCATCATGTGTGACCTATATATGGTCACCACATGATCCCATCCAATGTCTCTCTCTAGAAATCTATGTCTCCCCCACCCTAGTAGGTCACTAGGTCCCCCTAGCTATACGATGCTAGCTCTGCCTATTTAGCCACTCAACCTAAGGGCCACAACAATGCTATGTGCTCCCAAGCCCACACCTATAAGAGTGAGGCAAATCCAAATTTCCTCCCCATCGTCATCATCCTGTGATAGATAATCTAATGCAAATCCCTATACATCTCTACTAACATCAACATCCCCCAGGCTATTGGGACCCTTGCGTCCATGATCTGCATAATGACAGGAATCAGTGATAGTGTCACACTCCTCCCACCCATGTCTAGGGAAATGTACCCTGACACTAGCCCACACACATAAAAGTATACCCATTGTGCCGTTGGTGCAGCTGCCGCATGCTGGGCCAAAACTAACTGTCCATGCCGCAGGATGGGCTCTACACCTGGCCCTAGTAGTGGGGCCACTATCTGCACCTGTATGTAAGTCCTTGCTACCACCGAAGTTCCTCAAATCAATAGGAAAAATATCTGATATACATCCTCTAGTGTCACCCTCATCTCCCCAAATGACAGATGAAAGGTCCCTATCTCTGAGTGCCAATGGTCGCAGAGCGCTATCACCAACACCATGAATGTCTACCTCTGTGACATCTACGCCAAGTAACCCAACCTGAGTGCATCCACCCATGCCCAATCCACTAGTGTGAAGTACTCTCCTACCATCAAGACTGAAACATGGTGCTCCCAACTCGTCAGCCGATCCACAGACCATTGCATCCAAGTCAAGCCAAAATGTCAGTCTTTCCTCTATATCAAAACCTAAGTTCTTCTTGCATTACCACAAATTTTCTTTTCCCCACGTTCCCATAAGATCCCCTCTCCCCACATTCCCACAAAGATTCTTTTTCCTCACGATCCCATCATGGCAGGATCATGTTCCTCCACTACCCTCCCAGCCCCATGGGAACACATTCCCACACTGCATGCCAACCCACCCTCCCCCCCGAGAATGCCTTTTTCCAACCTTCCTTTGCATTTTTCTCTAGGAACGCAAACTCGCACAATATTCTTGCAAGATCACAGTCCCCTAGCAAAATCCCCCCACCCCCCCTGATTTTTGTGTTCCCACAAGAAATCCTTTGCCTTTCCCTTTTCCACCCACCCTAGCATTTGTTACAAGAATGCATTCCTGACAGTGCGGGTGCATTCCCGCCAATCTCGTGCTCATGGGAATGCTTGTTTTCCTACTTTAAAATGCAATAAATACACCAAAACATCACAAAAAGCTATGTTTTTTGAGCCTACCTCTCAGTCAGGTGCTCCACTATTCCACACACATCGCATGATGTCAAAATAGTGAGTCGGTCTCCCTCTCTGTGCCATATCATCATCTCTTATCAGAGTTTAAAAATCTCAAATCTTAAGCTCTCGGTGTGCAAATGACCTATCTTTGACCCCTCCGGCCCATATTAAGGTCCCTCCGAGCACTCATTTTGACCTCCCCATGCCTTTTTCCTCCCTGTTTCTTCCCCTCATACCGAATATTGTCCCTCATTGCCTTTTTCACCTCTCTTTTCCTTGTTTGTCCCCCTTCTTAGCCTATAGCACGCCTGCTTTCCCTTTTCCTTTCGCGACACCGCCTGGGCCCCTTTTTCTTTCCCTGCCATCTTCTCAAGGGGGCATCACCCAATCTAACATCCTGGCCCATAAATTGAGGAAACTCTACTACCAAGTATATTCTTCATGTTGTTTATTATTGCTAAAAATATCTTTGAAATAGTGTTATTTTAACACTATGTCGAAGAGGGGCAAAATGTAGACACATAAATTTGATTACATTATTTAGTAATCTTCTTTAGTTTTCTCCTAGGACATCCTATTACTTAAATATTATTATTTGATTAATTTATATCATCCCCTTGTTAATTAATTTAATTAATTAACTATAGTCTAATTAATTATCTAAATGACAAACCTATAGTCTAATAATTAATTAATCCCTATTCTTCTATTAATTTAAATAGATGCACATATCTAATTAAATTAATTCATAAAACCATTTCTTTCTCTCACTTAGGAATTAAATAAAATATTTAATTCTAAACCCTCAACCCAACCCATTCACCCATACTAATCCTACTTAATTAGCTAATGACCTATGATTAGTTAATCTATCCCTCCACTCATTCTCTCTCCTCCCATCACATCTTCACAATCCCCCAATTACAGTCTAATCGAAAAAAATCACCCCTTAAACATTTGCACAATCATAATCCAAAGATTAAGAAATCCTAAGCCAAACTCAAGTAAACTCTCATGTCACATCACCATATCCCCCAATGTCAACCATCAAAGCTCTTACACATCTCTTATGCATCTCTTACACACTCTTACACATTTGTCCCCTCTCACATCTCCCAAAATGGTCACAATCCTCAAGGATTTGGCCTCTCCTCTCAACCTCCCTCATTGTGACACTTGTCACAATGCTATGCATTTGAGAAAGCACAATTCATGTGCTCTCTCTTGGATGCATCTCAACCCTTCCTCAAGTTTGCATCTTGACCATCCATTCACCCTTCCATTTGCCTACAAATTGAACCTCCTTCTCCTTCATTTTCATCCATCTTTTATGAAAATTTATAATGCTAGTTTGAGAGCCTAAAAACTACCTGTTGAGTGTCATTTTTACATGAAGACAACGGCTAGGAATTTGCATGAGTAACTTCCCCTCTTGGAAGATTGATGGAATCAATCTCAAGGTTCCTTCTGGCTGGGTCTCAGCCTCTTGGATAGCTCAATGGAATAAAAATATGAATTTGTTAACAAGGAGGCCTTTGCTGGTTCTTCTCTCAAGGGAATCTACAAAACAAACTTTAGGAACCCAAAGTTCTTTTTTATATGATTTTCAGATTTAAGAATGAAAGCAATGCTAATTTAATTAATCTACTGAAAGTAACTTGCAAAGAGGGTTAGAAAATGTAGGGTAACAAGAGATTTGAAAGAAATTTCTGAAAAGAAATCTAATGGACATATGCTAACATCACACCACCATGCGAATTAAATAACCAAGAAGATGAAGAAACCCACAAAATAGAGATCAGATCATGTCACAATCTTTAGCTAAATGGATGCAATCATCAATGGAATCAAACAAATGCAGAAGTATGATATGTCAAAACTCATCAAATCATGAAACCACCCCGGATGTGTGTACATGTGATACAAGTTAATCTTCAAGCACCAAAGGATAATCTTCTCAAGAAATTTGTCACAACACAACAATGTAATACTAGCAAACACCAAACTAAAGATCATAGACTTAAAATCATTAAACAACCAATTGGCTCTTTGAAATAAAGAATGAGAAAATCACACATTCACAAATTTCACATAGATAGTAGATAAATCACACCATGAATGAAGTACCAATTGTATTTGTTGTATTAATCATCAAGTCGACCCTCATTACATCATTTTATTACAATTTATAGAGCTCTGCTCTTATTTTCGCAGCTAGGGTTTCGCTGCAACTAAAACTTGAAAGTAAATCTAAACTAAAGCTTGCATTAAATAAAATACTTCTAAAGCTTAACTAAGCTAGCCTAGCATAGAATTAATCCTCATGCATTACAAAGAATTGAATAAATTAGGCATTAAACAACTCAAAAATGGAGCTGGAACTTGTGCATGCATTGGATAATCTTCATGTTTTTGCCCTTGATCTTTGGCTCCAGCTCCTCAACGTAGACCTGACTAAAAGAGACCTAAAAATCATGCACAAATGACACAAAGAATGAAGCCTAGATGATTGAAAAATGATCTCAGAGATAACTGAAGTTAACTTTCAGACGTGCCAAAAAAATGCACAAATCCTGACAGTTGGTCCGAAAAACTCATGACCCAAAATTGACTAAGTGCTAAGTCCTTTATCTCACCTATTTCAGACTTTCTAGACCTATCAGACTTGTAGGTGGCCAAAAAACTCCTTATTGCCAAAATGCCAAAAATCAAGCACTATAAAATTGACTAAGTGTCAAAACTGAATTTTCTGTACACAAAATTTGGTAGATTTTAAACTGGAGGCTCACTGGTTGGGAGGCACTTTTGGATGTGCTTTCTTGAACCTATCCACTATCTCCAGCACCTCATCAAAGTTTGACATCTTGAACCCTTGAAGGATCTCTTTCTGCCTATCTCTGAAGTCAATCAATTCTTTTGCAAAAGTGTTTATTTCTTCCTCTTGAGATAGCATTTCCTAAATTTCCTCCTTTTGGTAGAACATCTGTTGAAGGTCTTCTTTAGAATTTACCCCTTAGAATATGCCTAGATAATGATTGATGATGTCATTTACTGAATGCATAGTTTTATCATCATCTTCATCAAACAAATCTAGATCCAAGCCTTCAAAGAACTCCTGTAGCTCTTTTGCAAAAAGTGTGCTATCATCCCTTCTCTTGTTCAACCTCTTGAGAATCTTCTCAAATACGGCAAATGTCACTGCTATGTCTTGGATCCATTATTCAAAATTATCCAATTCCACCCCCTCATAAATCTTCATCAAAACTTGGAAGATTTTCTTTCTTATCATCGTTAACTCATCCAATACTTTTTTCCAGTTAAGGATGGTCTCTTCTACACCATTTTCTTCACTCATGATCTCCACTAAAGAATTTATTCCCACCAAAATGTTCCAGAAGGGCCTTAGGATCCTCTTGAGAGATAAGCTAGTGAACTGGTCAAAATCCAGCTTCCACTTAGCACAAGCCTGTACAAAAGAATGTGGAACATCTATGTCTATATCCCCCTTCTTCTTGAAAATTGCCTGTAATAAGGCTTCAGGGTCATTAGGGTCAATTGGACCCGCTGTCTTAAGAATGAATTTCTTCATAGCTTCATTTTTCTCCTCTAGAGCTTTTATCCTTTCTTCATCTTTATTCATGAAGCCTAAAGCATGCTTCAAGCCTAAAGTAGCCAAGGTTTTGCTACCTTCCCTAGTTGGTTCTCCCAAGTCTACCTCCTCCAACACATAATCATCTGTAGTGATCTCATTTATACCAATATCCATTGTAGGAATAGCCACCTGTGCTTTCCACCTCCCCATTTGGTCTTGTGTTACATAAGACATTCTCCTTGCTTGGGGAACCAGTGCCATTTGGTGGAAAGCATGCCCAAGCGTGGTCATGTCAATGTCATCGTCAGTGTATACTCTGACCCTTGGCTACACTTATTTGGTAAACCATGTGGGATTTGAGAAAGCATTCAATGGCTCATAGGGAGCAGCCAATGCAAAAGAGGTTGCTAAGTGTTTTGTCCTTATTTCCTCTTGATCTTCTTCTTCTTCTCCCATTTCCTGCTCATTCCCAGCGTCCTGTTCATATTCTCCCTCATCAGAAGTTTGTTGCTCATTAGCCTTTTGTTCCTCAATATCTATTTGTGGCTTATCTTATTTAGTACGTGGTTCCTCTTCCACCTGTGATTCTCCCTTGTCATTTGGCTCCTCAGATCCTATATTAATTTCTTCCATTTTCTCTTTGCCAGTGAGTTCTTCTTCTTTCTCTAGCTCCTGCAAGCTCTAGGGCACTGATTCAATGTAAATTTGGGGAGGAATATTGAGTGAGGGAGGCATAGGAGACATAAGGGGAGTGGTTGAATGGGCTAGTGGAGGTAGAGTCGAGAGGGGAACATTGGATGAAGAGGGTTGTTGAGGCAATGATTTATTCTATATGGGAGTGGAAAGTGGAGTAGTGGAAGGCTCTTGAAGTGGAATGGTAGGAGGAGTGGAAGGAT
Source organism: Chamaecyparis obtusa (assembly GCA_027943335.1). Taxonomy (NCBI): domain Eukaryota; kingdom Viridiplantae; phylum Streptophyta; class Pinopsida; order Cupressales; family Cupressaceae; genus Chamaecyparis; species Chamaecyparis obtusa. Next base: position 982,887 of record BSBK01006612.1, read on the forward strand.
GAGGTGGAGGTGGGGGTGGAATAGATGAGACCAATGGTACCTGTGTACTTACTCCTTCCTTTGAGGTGACCCCAACATAAGAGTCCTTTTCTAACTTTTTAGTTTCTCCATGGTCCTCGATCATTTCAACATCATTTTGTCCTTGAGGTCCCTATTGTAGATCCTCTCCCATGCTAGTAAAAAGACTAGTGAATTGCAGAGTGACTTGTTGCTCAGACTCCTTAAAACCATGCAACCCTAAAAAATCTATGATGTTGAATTCATCATCATCTAGGGCATCCAAATTTATTGGCTCTCCCTATGTAGCCCCTTCATCATCCTTAGGATCATCCTCTGTTATCCTTCTTTTCTTCAAGAATCTCACAGACCAGGTCCTTCTACTAAGGGGAACTTCATCCAAATCATCTTCATCATCCTCCACCAGGGTATCTATATGTGTGGGCATTGAGCCTCTCTTCCTCTTGTACACATGACCCTTGATCACTCCAAACGGCTTGGGCCCTATGATCTTGAATTTTTTTCTCTTCGTCAAGGTTGGAGAGTCTTGGTCTCTAGGTGAAGGTGCCTCTGGTGGTGTAATGCTTCCGATCAACCTAGTTTTCACCTTCTTGGAGTGCATCGATGAACCATATGTGGTGGGACACTTATGTCGATACATAGTTTTTGGATTCAAAGGAGCAGCCTCTTTGAACTATAGTTTCAATATCTTTTCTCCCTTCTTCTTTTCTCGAGAGGGTTTCTCTAGGAGTTGCTTCATGGGGAGTGGTTGCATTGGAAAAGGATGAGCAATCCAAGACTTCGCTAGCTTAATCACATGACAGGCTCTGAAATCCATGCTTTCATTCTCATCTTGATCTACCTCTCCATTCAAGATGGCCCTTGTGAACACCTTGTCTCTATTGTATATAGAATCCAAAGCTTTATCCGAATCAGCATCTACCGCCTTTTGGGTAATCTTTAACAACAATGCACCTTGTGCCAGCTCTAGACTCATCTGACAATAGTCACAGACTCTTACCTCATAATCTTCTACACAATTGGCCCAATGGTCTTTAATATGTAGCTCATGAACATAGTGTCTCCCCATTATATGGCTATAGGTACCAATGGGGTCAAAGTGAGGCCTCACCAAATTGTCGATTGCCAATGGGAATTCATCCCATTCTCCAGTCAATGACTTGCAGACTTTCATGTCAGGTACATAGCGGGGGCCGATGGAAATAGGAAAGTCCCAGCAATGTTTCTTCTTGTGCTTGATAGGCTAATGGGCATCAGACAACTACCTTGCTATCTCCAGTAGAACTACCCTGTCAGAAGGGTACCTTGGGAGCTTCTTGGGCACTAAGGTGCTTCCTGCCACTTGAATGTATGTGAATGTTTGGAATTCTATACAAAATGTCCCAATGGAATTTACTTTATCCATTGCTTCTATTGATAACCTTTTAGCATAGTCACCCTCAATGGAGTGGATGATTGCAAAAATGAAACATCATTAACTATTCAGAACTATGGGCTATTGTGCGTGAAGAAGTCTTTCCTCACCAATTGAGGGTACAAAGTGAATGGCCATGTGTTTTGTTCTTTGATGTTTCCAACTTTGGTTAATCCTAAATATACTATGCTGGCAGCCAGTAAGTACATGACATAGGATGTCATGTAGAAGTGGGGGTCTGTGTTCACCCGAATCAGTTGCGCATCCAGCTAGTCACTTAGAATAGCCGCCCAATCAAACCTTGCTTGCCTCTCTTTTATTTTTTGGATCTAGAAAATCATTGAAGTCTCCAGTTTATGGGACTTAGGCAGCCCGTACACCCTGTTGATCATTGTTATGGCTGCCTGGATATCCTCGTTCATATAGCCTCTCCTCATATCAATTCTATCCAATATATTCTTGGGCAATGGCTGCATCAAGTACTCATTGTTAACAATGTTGTGAGCCCTCTATGTGTCCTTGTTGTAAAATTGCATCCCCTTGTTGATATTGAAATTAAAGAACTTGTCTACCCCTTTGGGTAGTTGGAAAATATCTTCAATGTTGTTAGGCCTTAGGTCTAAGACCACCTCTCCAATGTTGTTCTTAACCATGCACTCATCTAGCACATAGTTACTAGCCAATGTATTGATCAACTTCACCGACTGGATGGAGACTGGGTGCACTGCTGCATTCACCAGAGAGAAATGGACTAATGAAGTGCAGTCCTCTGAATGCCCACCAACTACACACATTTGTTCAGGTAATCATTCCAACTCACATTCTCGATATCTATATCAGTTATCCCTGCGTGCAATTTGATTACCTTGGACGGTGGGTGGTATCCTTTGAACTGATACTTCATTGCTAGTGATGCTAATACCTTCTTGTCCATATATGTGGAGAGGATGAGACATGAATGAGCAACATGATGAGAGGAAAAGACCCAAAAACAAATTATATTACTAATTTTCAAGTTCAAATGGGTCAGAAAAGGAATTTTCAACCTTTTAGACCATCGGGGTTGTTGCATCTCTAAAAGGCTAAAAAGGATGAAACCATCGAAAGAGGCCTTACTGCCATGTTCAAAGAGATTTTGGTTAAATGGAGGTGCAAAAACCCTGGAGGCTGAAAAGGCTGACACATCCGAAAAGGTTGACATATCCGAAAAGGCCAAAAAGCCGAGGAGGGGTTCTTATCTTGAAACAATTAGTGATTTGGGGATTGAAAGATCTTCGGCGTGTGAAAAGGCCGACATGGCCGAAAGTGCCAGAAGCAAGGAGCATAAGGAAAGCTCCATTTTGGTGTTTTTGGAAGTGCATAATGTTTCAATGTGTGACAACACCGAAACACTAAAAAGGTGCTAACACTTGGAGATTTTGTCAATTTGTGGGTGCTCCAAAAGTTTTAGACCCTGAAGGTCCAAAACTAGGGTTTACAATCAAACTCAAAAAGTGAGTTTGACGGTGAGTTTGACCACAAACTCACCAAGGGATGCAACATGACTACCGTGATGATCGCTATGGCTGAAAAGGTTGACTCAAAGAAAAAACACAAACCCTAGACACCAAAAGACAGGGCCGACAAGCTGACAAACCCAAAGAGCTAACCTAAAGATCAAAAGCGAAGAAACAATGAAAGAAAATGAAGGAAAAAGGAAAAGAAATGATGACAAACCTAGAACAAACATCGAAGACTAGAGGACGGCCAACAAAGTGAGAGCACGAGCAAGAAGCAAAAGTGCACAATGAAGAGCTTTGGAATGACGAGAGGGCGTAAAAGTGAAGGTTTAAAAACCCTCCATGCCTTTTATAGGCTTCTTGGGTGGTTGATATAAGCACCTCAAGAAGCTTGTCTTTCGGTCATTTCAGGGTTGCAGACCTCTGAAAGGCCAACAAACCTGAAAGGCCAACTCCCGCAAGAGTCAGACTTCCAAGGATAAGGACTTCTGAAAGGTCTGAAAAAGGTTGAGAGTTGAAAGACTCGAAGATGCACTACTTGCTCTACCGGGCCCTTTGCACTTTCAGACATCTGAAAGTGCGAAAGGGTGACAAGGCCGAAAAGGCCGAAAACTAAAAAAAACTAATGACAAAAACCCTAAAAACAACAAAAAGTGAGATAAGCAAAAAGCAAGAGGGGGGCCCCTTGAGGCCATAAGGGCCATTAGGGGAGCATGGTTGTGGGACCACAACAAATAGCCCAATAAAGAAAGGAAAATGACTGAAACTTCCCAAAGCCAGTCCACCTAGAGACAATCCTGCTTCGCAATGAGCCAGGTACAAAGATTCTTCAAATTGAGTATGTTTCTTATCATCACCAAGGTTGAGAAAACCATAACTTCCGCATCTAGTGTGTGAGAATGTGCATTCAAATTTTCCTGAAAACCTTTCACCATGAGCTCTCGATGATAATCATCCATCATTGTCAGATCATTGCCCACTAATCCAAAGTCAACCATCAGCCAATTTAACCTTGCTCTATTGCTAGGCAGACATTAATAGCCCTGATAGAGATTCCTAAAGTCACCCTTTCCCGACTGCAGACAAGCTTTGGTAGAAGTCCTTAGACTTCATAGGAGGGCTCTTAGACTCAATTTGCTTCAATTTTTAAGCCAATCCCTTTGAAAGCATCAGTTTATCAACAAATTTTATTAGTGTGGACTACTTCGATGCTCCTTGTAGCTTTGTAAAAACATCATCCGTTGCTCTTTCTTTTTTTTTTCCTCTTTTTTGGACAACTAGAGCAGCACTTAGACTGTGTTGTCCTGGTTTTGAGCATTTCCTGGTTTATCTCATCTTTATGTGTTCCTCCTTTTCTATTTTCTTGCTCTTTTCTTTTAGTCTGCATTTTAGCTAGGAAAGGGTTCTGACCTTCAAGCTTCCTTCGTGAGCATGGGCATCTCCTGGTGTAGACTAAAATCCTATTTTGAAAAGCTCATGGCTAGTTTTCCTCTTAAATGTGCTTAAGTGTTGAGGATGGTTGATTCTGGTACACTCTCCCAAAGAGTGAAAATAAATAACCTTACCTCCGATCACTATCTTCGGCTCATTGCAAGATGGAACCACTTTTGAGGTTTGGACCATGAGAAGCTTTACTCATTGCTTGGGCTACCTGAAAGGACCACTAAAATTGAAAGCATTGACCTCCTGCAACAAAGGCTTAAAGAAAAGACACAGATAGAAAGATTGATCGAGAACTAAAAAAAACAATATAGTACAAGCATATATAGTAAAGTACAAGGGGCCAATCAAGACCCAAAATAATGCTTCAGAAACTAGCCATTGACTGGTAATGGGACCAATTTTCTATCAAGACAACTAATTCAAAAGGTATTCTCTCCTAGGATCTCAGCGATTTGGAATGGGCCTATCCACAAATGTTGGAAATTGGTGTGGCTACCTAGTTTTTCTTTTGCTTTGTCCCACATTAGGACCAGATTGGAAATTCAGAAGGTTTTTATGGTGGCTCTTTTATCAAACCATCGCTTGACAAAAACTTGGTGTTTGGCTACATGGTCCAAGGCCATAGCTCATTTTTCTTCAAGGTTCAATAAATTCATGAGGTGAATCTGCACCCAATCCTCACCATCGATGTATTCATCCATGAATCTCAAGATTGGTATTTTTAGGTTCATCAAAAAGATGGGCTATAGGTCATAAACTAACTAGTAGGGAGAGGTTCCTAGGGCATTCTTGACTCTCACATGATCTTTCCACAGAGCATATTTCAACTAGGTGTGCTAATCCCTAGGGTTGTCATCCAAAAGCCGCTTGATTACTGTTGTCAGGTTCTTGTTGGTTGACTTAGCAACTCCATTCCCTTTCAGGTATTAATTGGATGAGAATTTTAGAATTACTTGGTTCTCGAAGGCTCATTGAATGAGACTTGCAGATGAAAAGTAGGGGGCATTGTCACATACAAAGAAAAAAGGCATGCCAAACCTCGTGATGATGAACTCTTCTAGGAATTTGGTGATCACCTCAGTGGTACAATTTTTCACAACCTATGCCTCTGTCCAGTGCGTACAGTAATCAGTTGTAGTCAAGATGTATCGGTGGCCTACTGAGGATGGAGGATTGATCATTCCCACAAAATCCAGCCCCCATTGGGCGAATAGAAACACTTCATATATCGGTTGTAAGGGCATCACTAGATGTATTTCTCGAATGGCATTGGTATGGAAAACATGGCAAGAGCGCACACACTCATGAGTATCTTTGAACAAAGTTGGCTAGTAATAGCTAGATCTTAGTATCTGATGAGCTATAGCTTCCACCAATCCATGTCCAGTACCATACTTATCATGAAATTCTATGAGAACTAGTTCTGCTTCTATTCAATCCAAACATCATAGATATAATCCATCATAATTTTGTTTGTAGAGCTTCCCATTTTTCAGCATGTATGAACTACTCTTATTCTTAAGTGCTCTCCGCTGGGAACCATTCAATCCGTCTGGACAACAATTTTGCAGCAAGTAGTAGACTATGTCTTGATACCATATGTTAGTGACTATTCCTTCATTGGTGTACACCTGGCACATGAAACCTTGTTCCGTTTCAGCCATCATCTTGGTGAGGCCTTGACCTCTCACCAATTTCATTGGTTGGATCTCAATGTTGAATTCCTACAATATTGTGATCCATTTGCCTCTTCGTTCTCTGAGTTCATTTTGCATTAGTAAGGATTTGACTGTCGGATCCAAAACAATAGCAATGACCTTACTCCAAAGTATGTAGTGTCTAAATTTCTTGACAGCCTTAACCAAGGAAAAAGATTGTTTATCCAAATTAGGATATTTGAGTTTTGCATTCTTCAGTGGGCAGCTCATGAAAGAAATCAGCCTTTCATCTTCACCTTCTTTCTTCTGTGTGAGGATTCATGCACATGGATGTTCTGAAGCAAATGAGTAAACTTTAAATGGCAGAAGATAATCAGGACTGACCAAGATTGGAGCAGTAGCTATTGATATCTTGATTTCTTCAAAGGCCTCTTTAGCTGGGGTGCTCCATTCAATTTTGGTATCCTTCTTCAACATATCATTTAAAGGATGTACTATTTCTACAAACCCACTAATGAACTTCCTGACAAAGTTGATTTTCCCAAAAAAGGACTTCAATTCCTTCCTGCTATTTGGTGGAACCAATTTGAGGATAGCTTCAACCCTTTCGGGGTCAATTGAGATGCCTGTCTTAGATATAATGTGCCTGAGAAGTTTGCCTTGAGTCACCCCAAAGACACACTTCTTAGGATTCAAAGAAATCCCATAATGTCGACACCTCATCAAAACTTTTCACAAATCTTCGATGTGGTCCACCCGGTTCCTGGAGAAAAATGTGAGGTCATCCATGTATATAACAATGCACTTGTTGACTAGCCCCTTGAATGCCTCATCCATAACCTGTTGCAAAGTAGCTCTTGCATTGATCAGACCAAATGGCATGAGACGATAGGCAAATGGTCCCCATTTTGTAGTGAAGGCCATTTTTAGGTGGTCTTCTTCCTTCACCATGACTTGGTTGTACCCTAAGTAGCCATCTAGAAAGGACATCATTTGGGAACTGTTGACCACCTGTAACACTTCATCCAAAGAAGGCAAAGGATAGTTTTCCTTCTGAGAGGATTTGTTCAAATTTCTAAAGTCCACGCAGAGCTGAACCTCTCCACTTTTCTTCCTTATAGGGACAATATTAGTGACCCAAGTTGAATGTCGAATGGAAAAAATTATCTTGGCATCAAGAAACTTCTACACTTCCTTTTGAATTACTGGCTCGATCATGGGGTTTACTGGTCTTTGCCTCTAGTGGAAAGGTTTAGCATCTGGGTTTAGTGGGATGTTGTGGACAATAACATTGGGGTCATAAGTTTTTAGATCCTCATAGCACCATGCTATGATGTCTTTGTATTCAGTGAGTAGCTTGACCATCTATTTCTTTTCCCTTGGTGTGCCAACTTTGCCTATACGAACCTCCGTGGGTTCAAGTTTTGTACCCAAGTTGTAGAGCTCACAATCGTCTCCACCCACGACCGACATTTTTCCTCTTTCTCAGGCATGTTCATCTTTATCAAAAATTCTCTCTAGAGCTACCATACCTTTCAGAATGGAATTTGTTTTCAAGTTCAAAATCCCTAAGTCATTAGACTCCTCTAGTTTGTCTTCTTCTTCATCAATGCTCTGCTTGTCAAAGATCCTTGCATTCATAATGAATTCCAAGATTTGTTGATCATCTTGAAATACCTAGAATTTTTTGATGTTGTCAAGAATGGTTGGTACAACTACAAGTTCCACAGAGAATTTCTTCAATTTAGATTTCTCTAGTGATTTTAGGGAGCTTGCAGACACTTCAAAAGCATTGGCAACATTATTCTTTCTCCTTGGGACACTCCAAATGTTAAAGGCTTCAAAGTCTTCGATTAGGTCCCAGATGCGATTATGGTATGAGACCAATCATTTTTTGGTGCAAGAATACTGGCTCTTGATCTGTCAGACTATCAATTGTAAGTCACATTCCACTATTATTGCTTTGACTTTCATTTTGTGGGCTAGGAGGAGACCACGGGTTAGAGCCTTGTACTCGGCAACATTGTTAGTATAGTAGAATTGCAACTAGTAGGTAGCATAGTATGAACCCCCCTAAGGGTTAACTAACTCAATCCCAACTCTTTCTCCCAGCTTGCACTTGGAGCCATCAAATTGAAGTTTCCATACTGAATGATTTTTGTTGGAAGATGTCTTGACTTGGGGTCCCGAGATTACATCTGGTAGAGGAGTCTCAGTTTGAGGTTCTACAAGGGTTGTAATCGATAACATGCCTTCTTTACTTGGAGTTTCCATCTCTCCTTAATCTAAGATTTCTCTTTTTGAAAGTGGGACCCACTTCATCTTTTGTTTGTTCTTGACATCGTGTCAAACCTCATGGCACAAATGTAGGCAACCCTCATCAAAAGAGCTCCACTCCTCTCATATAAAGGGATCAGTCATAGGACCTTGAGGTTCTTTGCTGAGGGGAGAATCCTCCTCACTCGAATGTGTCACCATATTTTGTGGATTTTTGGATACGTCTAGTATTTGGTTCATTACTTGGACCACCGCCTCTTGGCAATCTTGGCATGTAAACTTTGAGTGGTTTGTCTGATGAAGATGACAATACCCAGGAAGCATTAGTATGTTGGGATCAGCATCTTGGCCCAAATGTCTCACATTCTTTGTCATACCATTTATGAATTCTATGAGAATCTCTTCAGGGATCTAGACATCTACCAAACCTTGGACGGGGCTACTATCTGAGTCTTCTTCTTCCTTGAGCTAAAATGTGAATGCCTTGTCAAAATGGTACACTCCCAAGTCAGCTTGTGAGAATAAAACTTCATTCAGGGCATTGTACTTGGTTATCATTTCTTTGAGCTTGGGCTCCACATCTATCTTAATCTAGTTATTGAGCCCTTTCCATGGCAACCAAAGTTGGTTAAAGTCTATGGAGAACCACCCTCTCAAAGATTGGGTCCATTCTCGAATGAGCAACATGCCATAAGTCTCTAGGATGTTGACTACATGAACATCGATACAATCTTGGATCCTAGGGTTGGCTGTCAGTTGAATATGTGTGTCCTTTAAGACCCTGATGACTTTGACTTCTATTTTATCAAGTTGGATCACCACATGATTAGTTAGCTGAGGATTCATTCCTAGCCTTTGGCATATAGACAATGGCATCACATTACATGAAGCACTCGATTTGATTAAGAAATTATGCAGGTTCTTTGCAAATATTTTGAGGCTAAGTAGGAATGGGGGCACTTCTACCCTATCTTTGAACATGGTCAGCATTGCCTCTGCAGCATTTATGCTAGATACATTCTTGGCATTATTGTTGGGTGGGGAAGACTTGGAATGATCCAAGGACTTCAGAAGAGCTTCTCTTTAAGTGGGATAACTCTACAGCATATCACAGATCGACATATTCATTCTAACTTTCTTCAATTCCCCTACTACACTATATCTTTCATTGGCCCAGACTGGATTCTTCAATGTGGTAGGTTGATATAGTGTTGTCTGAACAATAGTGGTACTAGGTCCCCTCAGGGGCATAGGATTATTGTTGGCCCTTGGGTTAGGTGGAGTGGGCTGCATACTTAGGGGAATGCCATCTGTCAAAGGCTCCCTTCTATTTATCAAGTTGTGGGTATTTCTATTGTTGTTCTAGAAATCATGGACTTCAGAATACTCTGGATGGTTTTCTTGATTAAATGGGAAGATGAACTCTTCCTCTGAAGTGTTATTAACTGGATTTTTGTCTGAAACTAGATCATATGACTCAAAAACCATGGCACTAAAATGGGCCTAGGAACTCTTAGAATCCATAGTTTGTTGATTGTCAGACTCCCCCCTATATTCATAATCTAGTTGATGCATGTTGGGACCTTGGGTGTAACTGGCTTCTGATGAACTGAAGAAATTGGCATTGTCTGCGGGGATACTACAATTATTTGGATGTGTGTTCCAAGTCCTATTTTTCCTTTATTTCCCAAAATATTTTTCTTGAGAGCTGTTCCCATAACCTCCTCTACTATTGTTATTGTTGTTGTTGTAATTTGCATAAGTATGATTCTAATTTTGAGAGTAAGTATTCAGGACAGCAGCTAGCCATGGATAATTTCCTTGATTTGGAGTTGGGTTGAGCTTCATTCAGGTGATCTCCCCAGTCAATTGGGACAACATCTTCTTCATGGCATCTAACTCATTTTATAAAGCTTGATCTGGTTCATTTGGGACAGTGACCTTTTGTTCACACAAGGCAGCCCTGTGCGTGTCATATCCCGGGTATGTGATGGCCAATGGTGGGGCAGCAACATATGGAGTTGGTACCAGATTGATCCTTGGGGTTTGTTGCACTAGAAGTTGATTATTTTTTGTGAATGGACTAGTCGCAATAGCATTCCCCAATGTTGGTGGGATGTCGTAACTCCCTCCTGCTTGCGGGTCCCTTTGTTGAGTGAACAAGATAGCCTCATTGCACACTTTCTCCAAAGTGTCAATATCTCCTGGAGGTAGCCTTTTCAAGAATATAGATGTTAATGGGTCTAAGGTGTGAAAGTACACTTGTATGGTAGCGCTAACTAGTACCATGTATGGAGCTTCAAGATTCTGGTACATTTTGTGAAAACGGTGATTGAACATAGCGATAGATTCATTGAGGTTTTTTCTCACTGAAATGAACTAGTGATGAAGAGTTGTTAGATCCACGTATAGTTTGAATTGATTTAGGAACTTTGTTTCAAATTCCTACCAAGTAGCAATGGATCCTCATGGAAAATTCAAATACTAATTATATGCAAACTCTCCCAGTGTGTAAGGGAAGAGGTAGCACATGACATCTTGATGAGCGATCTCTTTCTAATTGCACAATTCCTTGAATGCATGGACGTGTTCTTCCACTGTCCTAGATTCTCCATAGGTGAAACGTGGGTAGAATTTCTCAGGGTTCTTGGGTAGCTGATGGAGCTATCCCTACAAGTTCAGTGGTGAACTTTGAGCATTTGCAAAAAATGCCATTGGGGCTGGTGGTGGAGGAGCAGTAGGCAGTGCAACAATGGTTGGAATTGGAGGAAGATTTAGATGATCTAAAGTATCCTCTTTGTGCTTTGTTTTGCTACTATGAGGTTTGTGAAACTCTATAAGTTCAAGGAACTCCCCTTTGTTGGGTGAAGATCTAAGGACTCATTGAAATCTCTTAGGAGAGAATGATCTGATATTTCAGGGTGTCCCTTTTGAGGGCCCTCCTTCTAGCACCACTTCTATTGAGTGTCATTTTTACACAAAGACAACGGCTAGGAATTTGCGTGAGTAACTTCCCCTCTTGGAAGATTGATGGAATCAATCTCAAGGTTCCTTCTAGCTGGGTCTCAACCTCTTGGATATCTCAATGGAAGAAAAATGTGAATTTGTTAACAAGGAGGCCTTTGCTAGTTCTTTTCTCAAGGGAAACTACAAAACAAACTTTAGGAACCCAAAGTTCTCTTCTTTTTTATACGATTTTCAGATTTAAGAATGAAAGCAATGCTAATTTAATTAATCTACTAAAAGTAACTTGCAAAGAGGGTTAGAAAATGTAGGGTAACAAGAGATTTGAAAGAAATTTCTGAAAAGAAATCTAATGGACATATGCTAACATCACACCACAATGTGAATTAAATAACCAAGAAGATGAAGAAACCCACAAAATAGAGATCAGATCATGTCACAATCTTTAGCTGAATGGATGCAATCATCAATGGAATTGAACAAATGCAGATGTATGATATGTCAAAACTCATCAAATCATGAAGCCACCCCAGATGTGCACACATGTGAGACAAGTTAATCTTCAAGCACCAAAGGATAATCTTCTCAAGAAATTCGTCACAACACAACAATGTAATACCAGCAAACACCAAACTAAAGATCGCAGACTTAAAATCATTAAACAACCAATTGGCTCTTTGAAATAAAGAGTGAGCAAATCCCACATTCACAAATTTCACATAGATAGTAGATAAATCACACCATGAATGAAGCACTAATTGTATTTGTTGTATTAATCATCAAGTCGACCCTCATTACATCATTTTATTACAGTTTATAGAGCTCTGCTCTTATTTTCGAAGCTAGGGTTTCATTGCAACTAAAACTTGAAAGTAAATCTAAACTAAAGCTCTCATTAAAGAAACTACTTCTAAAGCTTAACTAAGCTAGCCTAGCATGGAATTAATCATTGTACATTACAAAGATTTGAATAAATCAAGCATTAAACAACTCAAAAATAGAGCTGGAACTTGTGCATGCACTGGATAATCTTCATGTTTCTGCCCTTGATCTTTGGCTCCAACTCCTCCACATAGACCTAACTGAAAGAGACCCCAAAATCATGCACAAATGACCCAAAGAAGGAAGCCCAGATGAGTGAAAATGATCTCAGAGATAACTGAAATTAACTTTCAGACGTACCAAAAAAATGCCCAAATCCTGACAGTTGGTCCAAAAAACTCATTACCCAAAATTGACTAAGTGCTAAGTCCTTCATCTCCACTGTTTCAGACTTGTCAGACTTTTCAGACTTGTAGGTGGCCGAAAAACTCCTTATGGCCGAAATGCCAAAAATCAAGCACTGTAAAATTGACTAAGTGTCAAAACTAAATTTTTTGTACACAAAATTTGGCAGATTTTGAATTGGAGGCTCACTGGCTGGGAGGCACTTTTGGATGTGCTTTCTTGAACCTATCCACTATCTCCATCACCTCATCAAAGTCTGGCATCTTGATCCCTTGAAGGATCTCTTTCTACCTATCTCTAAAGTCAATCAATTCTTTTGCAAAAGCTTTTATTTCTTCCTCTTGGGATAGCATTTTCTGAATTTCCTCCTTTTGGTAGAACATCTGTTGGAGGTCTTCTTTAGACTTTACCCCTTGGAATATTCCTAGATATTGATTGATGATGTCATTTACTAAAAGCATAGTTTTATCATCATCTTCATCAAACAAATCTAGATCCAAGCCTTCAAATAACTCCTGCAGCTCTTTTGCAAAAAGCATGCTATCATCCCTTCTCTTGTTCAACCTCTTGAGAATCTTCTCAAATATGGACAATGCTGCTACTATCTCTTGGATCCATTCTTCAAAATTATCCAATTTTTCCCCCTCATAAATCTTCATCAAAACTTGGAAGCATTTCTTTCTTATCATTGTTAACTCATCCAATACTTTTTTCCAGTTAAGGATGGTCTCTTCTACACCATTTTCTTCACTCATGATCTCCACGAAAGAAGTTATTCCTGATAAAATGTTTCAGAAGGGCCTTAGGATCCTCCTGAGAGATAAGCTACTAAACTACTCAAAATCTAGCTTTCACTCAGCACAAGCCTGTACAAAAGAATGTGGAACATATGTGTCTATATCCCCCTTCTTCTCCAAAATTGCCTGTAATGAGGCTTCGGGGTTATTAGGGTCAATTGGACCCACTGTCTTTAGAATGAATTTCTTCATAGCTTCATTTTTCTCCTCCAGAGCTTTTATCCTTTCTTCAACATTATTCATGAAGCCTAAAGCGTGCTTTAAGCCCAAAGTAGCCAAGGTTTTTCTACCTTCCCTAGTTGGTTCTCCCAAGTCTACCTCCTCCAACACATAATCATCCAGAGTGATCTCATTTATACCAACATCCATTGTAGGAACAACCACCTATGCTTTCCACCTCCTTGTTTGGTCTTGTGTTACATAAGACATTCTCCTTTCATGGGGAACTGGTTCTGTTTGGTGGAAAGCATGCCCTAGCATGGTCATGTCAACCTCATTGTCAATGTATACTTTGACCCTTGGCTACACTTCTTTGGTAAACCATGTGGTCTTTGAGAATGCATTAAATGGATAATAGGGAGTAGCCAATGTAGAAGAGGTTGCTAAGTGTTTTATCCTTATTTCCTCTTGAGCTTCTTCTTCTTCTCCCATTTCCTGCTTATTCCTAGCATCCTATTCATATTCTCCCTCATCAGCAATTTGCTGCTCATCAACTATTTGTTCCTTAGTATTTGTTTGTGGCTTATCTTCTTCAGTACATGGTTCCTCTTCTACCTATGACTCTCCCTTGTCATCTGGCTCCTTGGATCCTATATTAATTTCTTCCATTTTCTCTCTGCCAGTGACTTCTGCTTCTTTCTCCGGTTCCTATGAGCTTTGGGGCACTGATTTAATGTGAACTTGGGGAGGAATATTGAGTGGGGGAGGCGTAGGAGACACAAGGGGAGTGGTTGAATGGGCTGGTGGAGGTGGATTCAAGAGGGGAACATGGGATGAAGAGGGTTGTTGAAGCAATTGCATATTCTATACGAGAGTGGAAAGTGGAGTAGTGGGAGGCTCTTGAAACAAAATCGTAGGAGGAGTGGAAAGATGAGGTGGAGGTGGGGGTGGAATAGATGAAACCAATGGTACCTATGTACTTACTCCTTCCTCTGAGGTGACCCCAACATAAGATTCCTTTTCAAGCTCTGTAGTTTCTCCTTGGTCCTTGGTCATCTCAACATCATTTTGTCCTTGAGGTCCCTATTGTAGATCCTCTCCCATGCTGCTAAAAAGACCAGTGAATTGCATAGGGGCTTCTTGCTCAGACTCCTTAAAATCATGCAACCACACAAAATCTATGATGTTGAATTCATCATCATCATGGGCATCCAGATTTATTGGCTCTCCCCATGTAGCCCCTTCATCATCCTTAGGATAATCCTCCATTATCCTTCTTTTCTTCAAGAATCCCGTAGACCGGGTCCTTCTACTAAGGGGAACTTCATCCAAATCATCTTCATCATCCTCCACTAGGGTATCCATATGTGTGGGTGTTGAGCCTCTCTTCCTCTTGTGTACACGTGACCCTTGATCACTCCAGACAGCTTGGGACCTATGATCTTGAATTTTTTTCTCTTCGCCAATCTTGGAGAGTCTTGGTCACTAGGTGAAGGTTCCTTTGGTGGTGCAATGCTTCTGGTCATCCTGGTTTTCACCTTCTTGGAGTGCATGGCTAGACCATATGCGGTGGGATGCTCATGTTGATACATAGTTTCTAGCTTCAAAGGAGCAGCCTCTTTGAACTATAGTTTCAGTATCTTTTCTCCCTTCTTTTCTTGAGAGGGTTTCTCTAGGAGTTGCTTCATGGGGAGTAGTTGGATTGGAATTGGATGAGAAATCCAAGACTTTGTTACCTTAATCACATGCCAGGCTCTGAAATCCATGTTGTCATTATCATCTCAATCTACCTCTACATTCAAGATGGTGCTTGTGAACACCTTGTCTGTATTGTATATAGAATCCAAAACTTTATCCAAATCAACATCTACCGCCTTTTGCAGAATCTTTAACAATAGTGCACCCTGTGCCAGCTCTAGACTCATCTGACAATACTCATGGACTCTTACCTCATAATTACTACACAATTGGCCCAATGGTCTTCAATATGCAGCTCATGAACATAGTGTCTCCCCATTATATGGCTATAGGTACCAATGGGGTCAAAGTGAGGCCTCACCAGATTGTAGGTTGCGAATGCGAATTCATCCCATTCTCTAGTCAATGACTTATAGACTTTCATATCAAGTACATAGTGGGGGCTGATGGAAATAGGAAAGTCCCAGCAATGTTTCTTCTTGTGCTTTATATGCTCATGAGCATTAGACAACTGCCTTGCTATCTCCAGTAGAACTACCCTGTCAGAAGGGTACTTTGGGAGCTTCTTGGGTGCTAAGGTGCTTCTTGCCACCTGAATGTATGTGAATGTTCAAAATTGTACATAAAACACCCCAATGGCCTTTAATTTAGCTGCTAATTCTATTGATAACCTTTTAGCATAGTCACCCTCAATGGAGCAGATGATTGCAAAAATGAAGGCATCATTAACTATTCTAAACTCTGGGCTATTGTGCATGAAGAAGTCTTTCCTCACCAATTGAGGGTACAAAGTGAATGGCCACATGTTTTATTCTCCAATGTTTCCAACTTTGGTTAATCCCAGATATACTACCCTGGTGGCTAGTAAGTACATGACATAGGATGTCATGTAGAAGTGGGGGTCTGTCTTCACCCGAATCAGTTGTTCATCCAACTGGTCACTTAGAATAGCAGCCCAATCAAACCTTGCCTACCTCTCATTTATTTTTTGGATTAGGAAAATCATCGAAGGCTGCTATTGATGGGACTTAGGTAGCCCATACACCCTATTGATCATTGTTATGGCTGCCTAGATATCCTCTTTCATATAGCCTCTCCTCATATCAATTCTATCCAATCTATTATTGGGCAATGGCTGCATTAGGTACTCATTGTTAACGATGTTGTGAGCCCTCTACATGTCCTTGTTGTAAAATTCCATCCCCTTGTTGATATTGAAATTAAAGAACTTGTCTACCCCTTTGGGTAGATGGAAAACATCTTCAATGTTGTCAGGCCTTAGGTCCAGGACCACCTCTCCAATGTTGTTCTTAACCATGCACTTATTTGGCACATAGTTACTAGCTAGTGTGTTGATCAACTCCACTGACTGGATGGAGACTAGGTGTGCTGCTGCATTCACCAGAGAGAAATGGACTAATGAAGTGTAGTCCTCTAAATTCCCCACCAGCTGCACACATTTGTTCAGGTACTCATTCTAACTCACATTCTTGATATTTGTATTGGTTATCCCTGCGTGCAAGTCGGTTACCTTGGATGGTGGGTGGTATCCTTTGAACTGATACTTCATTGCTGGTGATGCTAATACCTTCTTGGCCATATCTGTGGATAAGATGAGACATGAATGAGTAACATGATGAGAGGAAAAAACCCAAAAACAAAGTATATTACTAATTTTCAAGTTCAAATGGGTTAGAAAAGCAATTTTCAGCCTTTCAGACCATCGGGGTTGTTGCATCTCCGAAAGGCTGAAAAGGCTAAAACTACTGAAAGAGGCCTTATTGCCATGTTCAAAGAGCTTTCAGTGAATCAGAGGTGCGAAAACCCTAGAGGCTGAAAAGGCAAACACACCCAAAAAGGCTGAAATGTCGAGGAGGGGTTCTTGTCTTGAAACAATCGACGATTTGGGGACTGAAAGATCTTCGGCGTCTGAAAAGGCTGACATGGCTGAAAGTGCCGAAAGAAAGGAGCATAAGGCAAGGTCCATTTCAGTGTTTTCAAAGGTGTGTAATGTTTCTATGTGCAACAACACTGAAACTTCAAAAAGGTGCTAACACTTGGAGATTTTGTCAATTTGCGGGCGCTTTGAAATTTTGGACCCCGAAGGTCTAAAAGTAGGGTGTACAGTTGGACTCAAAAAGAAATTCTGATGGTGAGTTTGATAACAAACTTGCCAAGGGATGCAAGGTGACTACCTTGATGATCCCTATGGCTGAAAAGGCCAACTCAAAAAAAAAACACAAACCCCAGACACTAAAAGATAGGGCCAACAAGCTGACAAACCCAAAGAGCTAACCTAAAGACCAAAAGTGAAGAAACAATGAAAGAAAATGAAGGAAAAAGGAAAAGAAAAGATGAAAAACCTAGGAAAAACACCGAAGACTCAAGGATGACCAAAAAAGAGAGAGCACGAGCAAGGAGCGAAAGTGCGCAATGAAGAGCTCTGGAATGATGAGAGGGCATAAAAGTGAAGGTTAAAAAACCCTCCGCACCTTTTATAGGCTTCCTAGGTAGCTGACGTAAGCACCCTAAGAAGCTGACCTTTCGGCCATTTCGGGGTTACGGACCTCCAAAAGGCTAACAAACCTGAAAGGCTGACTCCCGCGAGAGTTGGACTTCCACAGTTGCGGACCTCCGAAAGGTCTAAAAAAGGTTGAGAGCTGAAAGACCCGAAGATGTGCTACTTGCTCTACCGGGCCCTTCACACTTTCAGACATTTGAAAGTGCAAAAGGCTGACAAGGCCAAAAAGGCCGAAAACTAAAAAAAACTAAGGACAAAAACCCTAAAAACAATAAAAAGTGAGACAAGTAGAAAGCAAGAGGGGGGCCCCTTGAGGCCATAAGGGCCATTAGGGGAGCATGGTTGTGGGACCACAACACTACCAAATTACCATTATAATGTCAAAATCATCCTAAATCCATTAAAGCTTGAGCATTAGCATTTGAGCACACATTCCAGCCTTGGACAAATCTTCTACAATTTGGAGACTTTTGGGTTTGAGGTTTGCATTCTCTTGTTGATTTTGTCTTCATTTTATAGGTCTTAGCATAAGTGTTTATCTAGTTTGTTTTGTTGAATATTTAGCTCGCTTTATATTCCTTAACACTACATTTTAGATACTTCCACAAGTATCTACACCAAGGAATCTACAACAAAATAGCATAGCTGAAAGAAGGAACCGATCAATAGTTGATTATGCTAGAAAATTATTGATTAAAAAAGAGGTTGCATAAACATTCTGGAGGGAAGCCATTAGTACTATTATCTATACTCTCAACCATGTACAATTGAAGAAAGGTACCAATAAAACCCCTTTTTAACTCTAGTATGGGCATACACTAAATGTTAGTTTAAATTTTTTTGAAGTAGGTGTTACATACTGAAAGATGTTAGGAATGGAATGTTTGATTCTAAAGGACATGGAGGTATATTCCTAGGATACTCCTCAAAGAGAAAAGCCTATTAATGTTTGATTAAGGCTACTCACAACATTGTGGAAAGTGAAAATATGGGGATTGATGAATTTGCAGAAAGAAATGAAAAAGATAGAAAAAGAGAACCAAAAGATTATCAAAGATTTGTATATGTACATGATGGAATTTAAGGCACTGCACCCGAGGTGCAACAAGAAGAAATCAAGGAGAAAGTTGAGCCTCCATAGAGAGATAAAAATGCTAAAGAATAGTCTACCAAGACCGTTTTAGCAAAATATGTGAGAAGACACCACTCACCAAAAAACATTATTGGAGACAAGAATGTAGGAGTCATGATAAGAAGTAAGTTGAAAGATAATACATGTTTGATTTTTGAATTTGTGCCAAGACTAGTCAAGGATGCACTTGGAAATGAAGATTGGGTTAATGCAATGAAAGAAGAGATTGATCAGATTGAAAAGAATAATACTTGGTCATAGGTACTGATACCCAAGGACAAGAATTTAATTGTAACAAAGTGGATTTCAGGAATAAACTCAATGAGAATGGAGATGTCATCATAAATAAAGAAAGATTGGTCTGCAAAGGGTATGCACAAGAAGAAGGTATTTACTATGGTGAGATATTTTCCCCTATTGCTAGATTAGAAGGTGTAAAAATATTACTTGCATATACTGCATATAAAGGATTTAAAGTTTATCAAATGGATGTTAAGTCTATATTTTTTAATGGAATTCTTGAAGAAGAATTTTACATTGAACAACCTAGAGGATTTTTTGAGAATTATAACAACGACATGGTATGCAAACCACATAAGGCTCTATATGGCTTGAAGAAAGCACCTCAAGCATGGTATGAAAGAATACACTCATATTTAACCAAGATTGGATTTCAAAGGACAAGTGACAACAAAAGTTTTTGTTTGAAATGTGATAGTACTAATAAGATTTTGATTGCTGAAATTTTTGTTGATGATATTGTATTTAGAGGAAATGAATCAATGTCTAAAACATTTGTTGAAGAGATGAGAAAGGAACTTCAGATGTCCATGATAGGAGAGATTAAATTCTTTATTGAACTACAAATTCAACAAATTAAAGATGGGATCTGCATAACATAGTCAAAGTATATCAAGGAAATCCTAAAGACATTTAGTATGGAAGAGTCAAAATTGGTTGGAAGACTGATGGCTACTGGTGGTAAATTATCAAATGAAGATGAGACAAAGGAAGTAAATGAAAAACTTTACCAATTAATGATTGGTAAAATATAGTATGTTGTACATAGTAGGCCTGACATTGCTCATGTTGTTGGAATTGTTGCAAGATTTTCTACCAATCCAAAGGAAACACACATGTCTGCAGTAAAAATAATATTTAGATATCTAAAAGGGACTGAAGATTTTAGTCTTCTATACATGAAAGGAGAAGATTTTTATCTTAAGCTGTATATTGATGGTGACTGGGTTGGAAACATTGATGATAGAAAAATCACAAGTGGTGAGGCTTTCTTTTTAGGAGAAATATTAGTGACATGGTTAAGCAAGAAACAAAGTTGTATTTCATAGTCTATTGTCAAAGTTGAGTATGTTGTTGTAGCCATGAATTGTTCAAACATTGTGTGGATCAAACAATTACTTGAAGGTATGCAAGAAGAGATTACTGATCCAGTTACTATTTACTGTGATAATAATAGTGTTATAAACATATAAAAGAATATAGTGATGCATTCAAAGACAAAACACATTTCTATCATGTATCATTACTTGAGAGAGAAAGTTCAAGACAAGCATGTGATATTGGAGTATATGAATTCAAAGGAGCAGTTAGTTGATATATTTACCAAACCACTACCGAAGGATAATTTTGAGTATCTCTGAGGTAAGTTAGGGATTCTTCCCCTATCCAATATTCGTTAACGAAAGATGCATGTTGCATCAATTCAAGTTTTTATTAGAATTTTGTGAGTTGATGCTAGTGTTCACCCTTTAGGTGAAGTGTGAAGTTGTGAAATATGTTTATGTATGCAATGAGAAATTAATACATTTGAGGTATGATTTACTACCTGAGAAAAGTTTTTAGGAGTATGTGTTTTTGTCATTATTGTCAAAGAGGGAGAATATTATAACTAAAGATTTCAAAGAGGGAGAAGATTACTTAATATGCTAAGAGGGAGAAGATATATTGAAGGAGAGGATTTCTATTAATGACTATAACTGATAGAGGGAGAATATGAATAGGAGAAGAGATAAAGCTCAGAGATATTAAAGGACAAAGATAAGTTAGTGAAGTGTTTCCATCATCAATTGACAGTAAGTGTTTCCATTAATGCCAAAGAGGGAGAATGTTACTATAACTTATGGTGATGATGATGAAGACCGACTAAGCTCATAGGTATACAAGATTATAGAATGATTAGATCAATTATTATCTTGTCATTGATGTCAAGAAATTGATATATGATTTATATTATGTTGCCATATCATTCAGAGTATGATATAAGTTTGAATCAGTTAAGAAGAAGAAGAACTAAAACATTGTGAAGATGAAGAACTTAATTGGGCAACTGATATAGATCAAAAAATGTTACCAAGCATAAAAATTCATTCAGTAAAAGAAAAGTAAGTTTTAGTAAAGGAAAAGGAACTCAAGACACTGAGAAAAAGGTTTCAGTCACCGAACCAAGTTAACCAAAATTTAGTTGAAAGAAAAGAGTTATCTACCAATAAAGGAGAAAAAATTAAATACAAGGATTAGAATGACATTTAATGTTGAGCTATGATGAGCTGGAAGATTTTGATGATGAGGAAGAGTTAGTTGGAGAGATCTACAATCAAGAAAATTCAAGGCGATGATCTATGGTATATATCTAAGTGGAAAAAGGAGAAGGAACAAGTTCCAAGAAATTTCAAGTTTCAAGGCGATGATAAAATATTTTACCGAGATCTAAATTCAATGAATGAGTGTATGAAGTGAATTGGATGGCTGAGATTAACCAAAGGAAAATGTAATAAAGGAGATTAAGAGGCAAAACAAAGTCTATATAAAGGATGAATTTGAATGTAAAAAAGGATGGCAAATTAAAGGGCCTACAAAACCACCACCTTATGACAGTATTGATCCACTCAATCTAGACTCATACTTATGAAAATCCTTGTGCAAACCAAATGAATTTATGTTCTATCCATAGCAGTTTAATTTGATCCTAGATCAAAACTAAGGAATAACAACATACACACATATAAACTCTATATAATAAATTGGAAAATTCATAACTCAAGAAATGAACACACGAGAGAGACCTAAATCTGAAATATTTGTATTACATATGTTGAATCATGTTCTTGTATACACTTTTCTTCAAAATATCAAACTAATACAATAATAGCCAAAGACCTAAAACTTTCTATTTCTATATTGACATAGTCTAATACCAGTGTGCTATATCCCTGACTGAAAACCTACAAAATTTTCTATCTCAGTTTTCCAACCCCCTCTAAATGATCTTAGGAATCCTTTTATAGAGAAAGTATTGCAACAAGCTTTGGATCATTTAGGAAAAGTAATTTTTCAACCACCACAACAACTTGTGACAACATGGAGTTATTATAAAAAGGATGGCCAAAAACTCAGAGATAAAAGAATCAAATCTAATTTACATTGTAGGTGTAACCCTAGTAGGAGAACCACAAGGATGAGATTTGCTTCATTAAATAACCTCTTTCCCTCATCCTCTTAATCAATAGAAGGAATATCTCACCTACAACTATATGGAAGGGGATTGAATTTCTCTGATAGTTTTCCCACACCATAATCTCCTTCATCCAGAAGAATGTCCCTTGCAATATCATATTTAGCGGTGATCAAAGAAAAAAAATCAAATTTGATTGACCGCCATAATACTCATTCATCAATTCTCCACCTGCAATTTTGTCCTTTCCATCTATGCAAGATAAATCATATTAGATAAAAAATCCAATCTGCTTGGCTCGTCGACTCCATTAACTTGTCATCAACTTTGACCAAGAAGTACCAAATGTATTTATGTGATTGGTCTGACCCTCCTTTCTTCTTGACTCATATTATGACCACTACTAAGTCACCATGTCATCAAACACTCCTCAAAGAATTCATCATATTTCAAAACTACAACTTCAACGGGTAAAAATAGAGCATTCCACACCATAAAACAAAATTCAAAATAGAGTTGTTGATCTAAACCCTCTCAGCACATCACACGGTTCACAAAAAGTGAAGAGACCAGTGACCTCTACATCACTCCTCATGGTAGAGAAATCCAGCAATCTAAAAGTGGCATCTCAACTCCACATGGTGCCTAGTCCCCACCTTTTTTCTCTTCATAAAATGGGACACGCGTCACTCAGGCACGATGCCTTGATCAGTATCTTTCTTGCAATTTTTTATCATGGGAATACACATCATTTGATCAAAATTAATCTCTCCATACTTTACCACCTTTTCGAACTATTCTATGTGATGTCATCTTGGACACACATCATCAAGGTGTGATGCCTTGATCGGTATCTCTCTTGCAACTTCTGATCACGGGAATACACCTACCATCTAATCAAACTTGATCTAACATCACTTTATCTTCTTCAACACTGATCCCATGATCTTAGGGGGTACACTTGTCACTCAAGTGTAATCCTGTGAAGACTAAAAAGTATACAACTCTAGTTAGTGGCATCATGTATGTCATTAGATCAAATTTAATCTGACTGATATCTATCTTTTCCTTTTAGCCTCGGCTAGGTCCCACCATTAGCTACGTGTCACTCAGGCATGATTCCTTGAAATATAAAATCCGCACATCTTCTGATCATGGGATCATGCCCACTATTGGATTGAAAGGGATCTTCTTTTCTTTTAAAACATCATGGAGACTTTAGACTTAGGAAAAATTAATTCATGGGTTCTGCTTGGAAACATAACTTAATAAACTTCCCCCTTTCAATGACAACTTGAGACACATTTTTAAAAATGACTTAAGTGAATCCCAAAAAGTAACAAAGAAATATAAAAAATGATGGATACTTAGGTTTTAAAACAAGGAGAACACTTAGGGCTTGGAACAAATAAAACCTAGGGTTTATCTAAACAAGATTCAGACACAATCTTAACAGACAATATTTGAACCAGGAAAATATTTGCAGTCCTAACAATATATACCTCCCCCATGAGACTAAATTTGTACAAGAGGATGATTTTGTGATGAAAAAGGGTGATATGATTGATAATTCCCTTAATGAAAATTCTCCTCCTATCCATTTCAATCATCTTCCTTCTAGAGATAAAGAACTAATGAGTCATGATTTTCCTTATCCTAAAACCACCATAGAAGTAGAAGATAACATAATTGATTCTTTTTCTAAGGAATCCTTTAAGATTAATGAACCCAATCAATTCAATACCATTCAAGATACCTCTCAAAACAAATCATGGATTGTTGTACAAAGTGCTATAGAACCCGATTATCACATAGTACCAAACATATATAATAGTCCTCAAAAGGATAGTATCCTTGATGTCCTTGATTCTATAAATGCAAGTTTATATCATAAGGATCCTAATCAAATTGACTATATTCAATCTCCATTTCCTTCTTCACTTCTTTCTCCAATACAAATAGGTGAACCATTAACTCTTCAAGATGATGATTGGGGAACCCTAGATTTCATACCAACATTCAATAGTAAGAATAAGACCCTTGAATTTGAGAATCCAACAACTCCATTTGATGAATGCATGGATATTTATTGGTCCTTTTTAAATTTAAATCCCCTTCCAACTAAGGGAGTATTTTATCTTTTTGATACATCAAACCTTCCTGATGAACATTATTGTTCACAAGAAACTTTAGGTTTCCAACCTTCTCATTTTCTCACTCAATATATACATTCTTCTTCTAACTTTTCCTCATAGCAAGAGACTATTTTGTTTGAGCTTCTTCAAGCCAACTTAATCACTCTTTCTATAAAAAAATAAGTGAAAAAATAGCAAACACAAAAAAGACAATTCTTCTAGTTGCATGTATCATCAAATGTATGGCCATCACACTAATGAATGTTATGCTTTGAAGTGTAAAATGAAAGCCTTAATTGATTGTGGTATGATTCAAATGACTTGCAACAATGAATGACACTTTTTCATGATCATTCTACATAATAAAGTCGATATCCCTATTATGTTTCTCCTTAGTGTGTGACATTGATAAGCCTATCCTTTGTAGGCTCATTATCATTTATGGTGATGCAATTTTAGGTGCAATCATAATTTGTGAGAAACATAATAGTCATTTTGTTGGAAACAATTGTCTGAAGGAAATTGCTACTCAATTATGTATTGTCTTTGATGTCACACTATGTCATAATCTGCAGTAATCTGCTTATACCGAGCTCAGTCGGTCTGCCTGTCAGGGATATTAGTGTTTACCGAGCCCACTCGGTTGCCGAAGAAAGTCTAGTGTTTATCGAGTTCACTCGGTTGTCGAAGAAAGTCTAGTGTTTACCGAGTTCACTCGGTTGCCGAATAAAGTCTAGTGTTTACCGAGTTCACTCGGTTGCCGAAGAAAGTCTAGTGTTTACCGAGTTCACTCGGTTGCCGAAGAAAGTTTAGTGCTTACCGAGTTCAGTCGGTCATCGAAGAAAGTTAGTATTTACTGAGTTCAGTCGGTTATCAAAGGAGAAGGATTGTTGGTGTTTACCGAGTTCCCTCGGTCTCTGGAAAATTATAAAAGATATGGTCACCGAGCACTGTCGGCCCTTGAAGGATTTTTGCAAATAGAGTTTACTTAATTCAGCCGACTGTTATACTAAATAATGACGTTTTGACTAATCCAAAATCATATAAATAAAAGGTCAAATGTGAAAAGTAAATAAGAACACAGCAGAAGATTTACAGAAGAAGAGAAGGAAAGATATATGTGAGTTTGTGAAGGATGTTCAGATATCCTTGAGGAGCAGCAGAGATTTATTCGATCAGAGAGGATCAGACTTATGCAGAACAGAGATCTGTAATCAGCAAGACAGTTGCATTATTATATAGGTCACTTTTTCATTGTTACCTTCTTATCATTGTAACAGTGAATTCTAAATCTCTTAACCGAGTTGGTTTAACAGCCATAATATAAATCCTCTAACAAGGTGACAATTCCATTGAATTGTTTTCGAGACCTCTTACCAGGCCACTCCTAACAGGGTGTTTTAAATCCTCTAACAAGGTCACACCTAACAGTGTGTTTTGTAACCTTTTACCGGGTTGGCTTCTAACCGGGCATCACTTCAGAAAAGTGAAAATCAGTATCTAGATACATTGGTGGTTTTTCCCATATTGGGTTTCCACGTTAAATCTTGTGTCTCTTGTGTTCTTAATTGCTTTCTCAATCATTTACATGCACTGATGAATATCTAAAGATATTATTGCTAATACTTTCTGCATCTTCAAAGTTACTGCAATCTACTTACCGAGTACTAAAACAGACAACATTGTTAAGATATCTTAAAGGATCTGCAAAGAATTAATAGTCAAGGTTTTTATGGTTGACTGATTCACCCCCCCCCCCCCCTCTCAGTCACTTCATCCATATTCCATCAATTGGTATCAGAGCTTTTGGTGCTTGCAGGAAGGGTTTCAAAGACCTAAGCTAAAGATCAGGATGTCTTACAAGAGGGAAATTCCAAAGCTTAACAGAGATAACTTTTCAGCATGGCAAGGTCTCATGCAACTTCATCTGGCTTCCATTGGTGATTCAGGATGCAAATACATTGACGAAGAATACACAATTCCTAATGGCGCATTAACTGTTGAAGACATTGCAGATAAAAAGACTCACAACACCATGATGATAGACATTGCATCTGCTCTCAGCTATGAAGAATTTGATGATATTAAAGACTACACTACTGCATATGAAATGTGGGTGGCACTGAAGAAGATATATGGTGGTGATGCAAATGTGAAGAGAGCCAAAGCAGAAAGCCTAAGAGGACAGTTTGACAAGATGAATATGAAGGAAGATGAAAACATTGCAAAATATGTTGAAAGAATCAAAGCAAGTGTAAGTGCAATCAGAGCTTCTGGAGGAACAATCTCAGATGAGACTGTTATAAGTAAGGTACTCAGAACACTACTCCCTATCTATGCAATAAGAGTATCAGCTATTCAAGAAAGAAGATGTGAAGCAAACCACAGTATAACCTTGGATGCTTTAGTTGGAAGATTGACAGCTTTTGAATTAGACAACTATGACAACTATGTTCCTAGTTCCAAAAATATTGAATCAGCATTTGAGGCCAAAGTTTCACTAAAGAAGAACAAGAAAATTAAAGAAGTTCAGACAGACAGTGAAGAAGAATCAGAAGAAAGTTCTGATAGTGATCTTGAAATTGTAGAAGCATTACTTGCAAAGAAGTACTCTAGAGGGAAAGGTAAGTATAAAGGTAAAACTCCTTTAATCTATTTTTCATGTGAAGAAATTGGACATATTGTAGCTAGGTGCCCAAACAAGCAAGTCAAAGAAGAAAAGAGAAGTCACAAGTACTATGGCAAAAAGAATTTCAAATCATACAAGGATAAAGGTAAGAAATCATGCTTTATGGCTAAAGATTCTGATGATAGTGAAGAAGAAATTGTCTTTATTGCTATAAAAGATGAATCTAATGATGATGAAGATAAGATAGCACTTATTTCTCATATAAGCAAAGATGATATATGGATAATAGACAGTGGATGTTCACACCACATGACTGGTGACAAGACAAAATTTGAATATCTAGAAGACTGTGACAATGGTAATGTAAGATTTGGAAACAATGAACCTTGTTGTATAAAAGGAAAAGGAAGAATCTCATTAACCAAAGAACTCATATGTGATAATGCTTACTGGGTTGAAGGACTAAAACATAATCTTCTAAGTGTAGCACAGCTAATCAACACTGGTTTCAAGGTTGAATTCATGAATGGTCAAGCAAGATTGCTGGATGGAAAAGGAAAACTCATTGGATCAGGCAAACAAACAAAAGGTAACTTATTTTATCTTGATCTCAATGAATATTCATGCCTTATTGCTCAAATAGAAGAAAGTTGGCTATGGCACAAAAGGTTATGTCATGTGAATTTTGATAACATGATAAAAATAAGCAAATTCAAGAAGGTTAGAGGCATTCCTACTTTGAAGAAACTTGACACTGGTCTATGTAAGAATTGTCAGATTGGCAAAATGAGTAAAACTAGTTTCAAAAGTAAGAACTATCAGTCTAAAGAAATTTTGGAAATTGTGCATACTGATTTATGTGGACCTATTGGAATACAAAGCTATACTGGAGATAAATTCTTTATTCTTTTCGTTGATGACTATTCTAGAATGATGACTGTTATGTATTTAAGAGAAAAATCAAAGGCATTTGAAAAGTTCAAATGGTACTTAGCAAGAGTAGAAAAAGAAACAGGGAAAAGATTGAAATGCTTAAGATCAGACAGAGGTGGTGAATTCATCTCTCATGATTTTAACAACTTCTGCATTGAAAGAGGAATCAAAAGACAGGTATCAGCTCCTAGAACTCCTGAGCAGAATGGAATAGCAAAAAGAAGAAACAGATCTATTATGGATTGTGCAAGGACTCTAATGATAGAAAAGAACATTGCTATAAAATACTGGAAGGAAGCTATCAGCACTGCAGTTCATACCTTGAACCGAGTACAACTGAAGAAAGACACATTCAAAACTCCTTATGAATTATGGTATGGCTATAAACCTAATGTAAGTTACATGAAAATATTTGGTAGCAAGTGTTATATCTTAAAGGAATCCAGAAGAAATAAATTTGATGTGAAGAGTGATGAAGGAATATTCCTAGGATATTCTAGCAAAAGCAAGGCATACAAATGTCTGAACTTATCTACTCACAAAGTCATAGAAAGTATACATGTGAAATTTGATGAGTTTGCAGAAAAGACTGAGGAAGAAAGCAAAAGGGAACCTGAGAACTATAGAAGATTCATTTACATTGAACCTGAAACATTGACAGACACAACTATCAATAAGGAAGCTATATCTACCGAGCCGAGCACAGTTACCGAGTCACAGGAAGAAGTTCAAACCGAGTCACAGGAAGAAATTCAGACCGAGTCTCAGCCTGAAGTTACCGAGCAAATATCTACCGAGCCCGAGCAACCTGAAGAAGAGATCCTAGAAGACAACAGC
Organism: Chamaecyparis obtusa; assembly: GCA_027943335.1. Taxonomy (NCBI): domain Eukaryota; kingdom Viridiplantae; phylum Streptophyta; class Pinopsida; order Cupressales; family Cupressaceae; genus Chamaecyparis; species Chamaecyparis obtusa. The sequence goes on from BSBK01006612.1 coordinate 1,011,700, forward strand.
ATGAATCATTCAAAAGGCAAGGAACCTATACTAGCCAAATATGTCAGAAGACATCATACACCAGATCAAATCATTGGAAACAAATCAGATGGCACTATGACAAGAAGCAAGCTAAAAGGTACATGTCTACTTACTGATTTTGAACCTAGAAATATCAAAGATGCATTAGAGAATGAAAGTTGGATTGAAGCAATGAATGAAGAATTAGAACAAATACAAAAGAACAAAACTTGGACTCTTGTACCTAGACCTAAAGATAAGAATGTAATTGGAACAAAATGGGTATTCAGAAATAAACTGAATGAAGATGGTCAAGTATCTAGAAACAAGGCTAGACTGGTATGTAAAGGTTATTCTCAAGAAGAAGGTATAGATTATGGAGAAACTTTTGCTCCTGTTGCAAGATTAGAAGGTGTAAGAACTCTACTTGCTTATGCAGCACACAAAGGATTTAAGGTATATCAGATGGATATAAAATCTGCATTTCTCAATGGAATTCTTGATGAAGAAGTCTACATTGAACAACCTGAAGGTTTTGTTGATCCAGACAAAAGGGACATGGTCTGCAGGTTACACAAAGCATTATATGGTTTAAAACAAGCTCCTAGAGCATGGTATGAAAGACTCCATAACTATTTAATCCAGATTAATTTCAAAAGAGCTAATGATAACAGCAATCTGTATATCAAAGAAGGACCGGATGACAAAATTGTACTGGCAGAAATATTTGTGGATGATACTATATTTACAGGGAATGAGGATCAGTGCAAAGAATTTTCAGAACAAATGAACAGAGAATTTGAAATGTCTATGTTTGGTTTAATAAAATTCTTTGTTGGTCTTCAAATTCAACAAAGCAAAAATGGTATATACATTACTCAATCAAAATACATTAAGGAGATACTTAAGAAGTTTGGAATGGAAGATTCAAAACCAGTTGGTACACCCATGTGTACTGGACTGAAACTTACCAAAAATGATGATTCAAAAGAAGTTGATCAGACCCTATACCGATCTATGATTGGAAAATTGCAGTATGTGGTACATACAAGACCTGATATTGCCTTAGCAGTCGGTATAGTAGCTAGATTCTCAGCAAAACCTAAGGAAAATCACATGATGGCAATCAAAAGAATCTTAAGATACTTAAGAGGAACTGAAGAGTATGGTTTGTGGTATAAATTTGGAGGCAATCTAGACTTGAAAGTGTTTACTGATGCTGATTGGGCAGGAAACATTGATGACAGAAAAAGCACGAGTGGTGGAGCATTTTTTCTTGGAAAAAGACTGGTATCCTGGACTAGTAAAAAGCAGAATTGCACATCTCAATCCACAGCTGAAGCAGAATATGTTGCTGCTGCAGTAAACTGTTCAAATATTGTTTGGTTTAAACAGCTATTAGAAGGTATGAAGGTTGAAATCAAAGAACCAGTTGTTATATTTTGTGACAATACCAGTGCAATAAACATTTCTAAGAATCCCGTGATGCATTCCAAAACCAAGCACATTGCTATTAAATATCACTTTGTCAGAGAATTGGTGCAGGACAAGGAAATCAGATTAGAATATATTCATACAAAAGAATAGATTGCAGACATTTTTACCAAACCATTACCTAAGGATGCATTTGTGTATCTAAGAGGTAAGTTAGGGGTCATTCCCCTATCCGAGGCTCACTAAATACATTTTTAGTGATGCATCAACTAGAACATGATTGAAAATCAACTTGTTGATGCAGCATATTAAAGGAATCATTGCATATGAATCAGTACTTGAGGTACATTAATTTTCACCGGTAATATGTGAATTATCTTTGGCATATGTTGTCAAAGAGGGAGTGTTTGCTATGTCTTTACTATTGCTTTCAAGAAATTTATAGTCAGAAGGAAGAATTTTCAGGATACAGGAAGTTTACTGACAGAGGGAGGTTTGAATCTAAACCGAGCTAACTCTTTCAAATTTCTTGTGTTATGACATATTGTGTTGCCATCAATGCCAAAGAGGGAGATTGTTGGAAACAATTGTCTGAAGGAAATTGCTACTCAATTATGTATTGTCTTTGATGTCACACTATGTCATAATCCGCAGCAATCTGCTTATACCGAGCTCAGTCGGTCTGCCTGTCAGGGATATTAGTGTTTACCGAGCCCACTCGGTTGCCGAAGAAAGTCTAGTGTTTACCGAGTTCACTCGGTTGCCGAAGAAAGTCTAGTGTTTACCGAGTTCACTCGGTTGCCGAATAAAGTCTAGTGTTTACCGAGTTCACTCGGTTGCCGAAGAAAGTCTAGTGTTTACCGAGTTCACTCAGTTGCCGAAGAAAGTTTAGTGCTTACCGAGTTCAGTCGGTCATCGAAGAAAGTTAGTATTTACCGAGTTTAGTCGGTTATCAAAGGAGAAGGATTGTTGGTGTTTACCGAGTTCCCTCGGTCTCTGGAAAATTATAAAAGATATGGTCACCGAGCACTATCGGCCCTTGAAGGATTTTTGCAAATAGAGTTTACTTAATTCAGCCGACTGTTATACTAAATAATGACAATCTGACTAATCCAAAATCATATAAATAAAAGGTCAAATGTGAAAAGTAAATAAGAACACAGCAGAAGATTTACAGAAGAAGAGAAGGAAAGATATATGCGAGTTTGTGAAGGATGTTCAGATATCCTTGAGGAGCAGCAGAGATTTATTCGATCAGAGAGGATCAGACTTATGCAGAACAGAGATCTGTAATCAGCAAGATAGTTGCATTATTATACAGGTCACTTTTTCATTGTTACCTTCTTATCATTGTAACAGTGAATTCTAAATCTCTTAACCGAGTTGGTTTAACAGCCATAATATAAATCCTCTAACAAGGTGACAATTCCATTGAATTGTTTTCAAGACCTCTTACCAGGCCACTCCTAACAGGGTGTTTTAAATCCTCTAACAAGGTCACACCTAACAGTGTGTTTTGTAACCTTTTACCGGGTTGGCTTCTAACCGGGCATCACTTCAGAAAAGTGAAAATCAGTATCTAGATACATTGGTGGTTTTTCCCATATTGGGTTTCCACGTTAAATCTTGTGTCTCTTGTGTTCTTAATTGCTTTCTCAATCATTTACATGCACTGATGAATATCTAAAGATATTATTGCTAATACTTTCTGCATCTTCAAAGTTACTGCAATCTACTTACCGAGTACTAAAACAGACAACATTGTTAAGATATCTTAAAGGATCTGCAAAGAATTAATAGTCAAGGTTTTTATGGTTGACTGATTCACCCCCCCCCCCCCTCTCAGTCACTTCATCCATATTCCATCACATTTTTCCTTCTCTCCTCACATGGGGGGAAAGGTTCCTATTTCAATCTCCTATTTATCTCAAAGGATTAATTTTCTCTCTTTGAAGACTCATTTATTTTATAAGATGACATTCTTTCTTGCATGCATTTTTTTTTTTACACATAGATTTTCATCCTGAGTCGAAACCTATAAGTTTTCTTATCAAACGCCTATTATAAATAGAAAACTACTTAGGGAGCGTAATGTGTCCTTCCTCTTTCTCTCTTCCTTCCTCAATGCATCCAATATCCCTTATGGACTTGCATCTTTTATAGTATAATATACTTTCTAGAAAGGATTTTTTGTTTTACACACAAATTTTCATCTCAAGTTGAAACCTTATGCTTTCTTGAAAGTGCATATTTATTGTAAAAGATCTAACACTTAGGACATATGTTGTGTTTTTCTTTCATCAAAGGATCCATTATATCTTTTTTGTTCATCTCTTTTATACTATGATTTGCTCCCATGTATGGACTTGTTGTTTGGGATCTTTCTCCTTCACAAGATTAGTATCCTTCTTACAATGTCTTCCTTACATGGAAGTGCATATCTTGCATAATTAGGTTGACCACTAAGTAGACATAAGGTGACATCTTTCTTATTTCATCTCCATGGATTTGTATTATTTTATGATGGTACATTCTTTTTGGCATGAGATTCTTTGTTACATTCAAGAGCTTAACATGTTTTCTTAAAAATCATTTTCATGCCTCAAAGGGCATGTCTATCATTTACTAATCACCCTCAACCTTTTATTTATTTCCATGATGACTTACTTAATTAATATGTGGGATGTCTTTTCTAGCAGTAATATGTCTATTTTAAAGCTTATTTTGCTTGAATTACATATCTTTTTATGAGCTATCATTCAAGGTGTATTATATATTTTATCTTTCCTTGACACTTGGGAAGGGGGGGCAAGATTTCATGTACATTTTTTTCTCTTTCTTTGTCTAAGGATATGCTTTCCTTAGTACAGTGGCATTTATTTATCATATGACATTATTTTCCTATAAAGAATTGTTGTCTTCATTTGGATTCACTCTTATACAAGAGTTGTGTATCCTAGATCATCACATCTTCTTTATTTGCAAAACTGTGTTCATTATAAACAACTTCCCTTACTATGTGGTTCAAATTTTTTCATCCTTCATCAAGAATCCCTATTTCTCCTAATAACGTCGGGCTAAATGGGTGGATTCTTTTTCTCCTTCCCCTATTTGTCTTGAAGATGTTATATTTGTTTAAGAACTCCTCTTGAATGTAGATGGCTTGTAGGCCAAGATCTCTTCCTTTCAAGGATCTCTTCCCACAATCAGAATATCCTTTCACAGTTATCTATTTTCTTAGCCTATAAGACTCAATGCTCTTGGCTAAGTTTATGAAATACATTGTTGATTTAAGGATAACTCTATTGGAAAGTGATGTTTTGAGAGCACTATGGGTCACTTAATGGTTTTCATTTATGGAAACACATATGATAGATTGATCACATGAAGTGAATATAAGTATTGGAGACACAGTCATGAAAATGACTAAGTACAAAATTAGAATTACATTATACCGATGTACTTTTTTGGTTAGAGAAGGTGATATATGATATATTATGTCTTGCAAACTTAGAGGAAGACATTTTTGGATATGTATGATGTTTAGTTAAGGTTGCATGTGTTTTGGTGTTGATATCAGTAAGTTACAATGTTATGAAGGCATGCGAAGACAGAGGACCAATGAAACAGGACATATGAACAATCATGATGATTGAGGGAAGGCTAGCTAGAATGGTAATGTGATAAGTCTGATAAAGGTTGTATATTTCTGACACTTTGGTAATACAATATTGTCAACTCTACATTTATCATTTGTATAAATAATTATTATGTTTTTGTATTGCATTTGAGAGCTGACTGGATGGCAGATTTGATATAAGTAGAGAGTATTTTGTGGAAGTGATAAGTGTGACAGACATGTATGTATGATGGATATGAATTTGGGATTTTAGTGGTGATTGATAGTAGATGCAAGACCAGTGATTGACAGAGGCTATTGTGAAACATAACTGGAACTATCAAAGCATAGCAGATGCTTGTATTGGTCATCATTGAAGAACACTTTTGTAACATAATTTTGATTGTAAGAGTTGTAAGCTCACCACACCTTTAATAGGGTTTTTGTATACCCCTAATAGGGTTTCTATTCCTCTAAAAAGGAAATGTACTATGTAATACTCAGTTCCTAATAGGGCTAGATCTCCTAACAATGATTCTATATTTTAGTGCATAGTTGTGGGTACCATCCCCACATGGGTTTTCCCTTGGCTAGGGTTTCCTAAAAAATAAATAATGGTGATATGAGTTATGTGTTATGTGTTTATGTTCTTTTCATTTCAGCATTCATATGGTTTATTTGCAATTGGTTTAAGCTCAAAATAAAGTGTTGTAATACTGATTCACCCCCCCCCCCCAATATTACTTAATCTTAACAATTGGTATCAGAGCTATGGGCCCTTGGAGAGAAATCCTAACAGTTTAAGGGAGATCAAAATGGATTCATAAATTTTACAAGAGAACTTTGAAGCAACACTTGATGACTTGGACAAAGAAAAGGCTGGGAATGGTGAATTAAAATTCAAATTAAGAAGAGCAGAAGGTTTCATTAAGAAACTAAAGGAACATATTGAACTTTCAGTAAGTCAAAGACAAGACCTTATGGATAAGATCAAAGAAGATTCAGAAAATAATACATCAGACCAAGTAAAGAAGCTAGAGCAACAAAAAGAACAAATTAATCTTTTGATGATTAAAGAGATTCAACATGAAAAGAATGCATGATACAAAGTTGAAGAAACTCTGAAAGAAGTAAACATACAGATAGGAGAGATGCAGATAGAACTTGATCACTACAAGGATAAATATCAGGAATTGGAGAAGTACAATCAGATCATAAAAGGTGAACTCACTCAATCCAAATTAAACATTGATAAATTACACATGAGAAATGACAAAATTGATGAACAAAGAGAGAGACATAAACCTAAAGGAGACATGATTGGAATTGGATACAATGAAGTAGAATGTTCTAAGACTCATGATGAATCACATGAAGTGAAGACTAAAAATATATCCACTTTTGAAGAACCTAAAGATAAGATCAGACCTTTTAGAGGTAGAAGCTTTTGATGCAACAAACTTGGACACATGAAAAGAGATTGCAAAAGTAAAGGACCTTTCAAACCCTTTACTAGTTATTGTTACAACTATTATGAATATGGACATAAGAAAGCAGAATGTAGGAAACTTGATCAGTCTAGGAATAGACAAGATTACATCAAAGAAGAGTCAAAAGCCAAGATCACGTGCTACAAATGCAATAACCTTGGGCATATTGAAAGGTATTGTAAGCTACAGGTTAATCAGGATAGAAGACCACCTACATGTTTCAAATGCAACAACCTAGGACATATAGAAAAGTTTTGTAGGTATAATGGAATAAACTATAGAAGAGGACCACCACCTATGGTTATAAAGAAGAATATTGGTGACAGTGGTAAAAGTATTAATGAGTACATAGATGAGTTCAAGAATCATTTGAACAAACCATAAAATGAAGATGATGAGAAGATATGGAAGGTAAAAGATTTTAATAAGGCATTGGTTCAGGGAGAGACAATAGATTATGGAGATTATGATTGTGATCGCACCACTTGGAGATTCATATCCTATGATCGCAAAATTTATGTTTGACTGGATAGTGTATGAAGTTAAGCTAACTGTGATAAATGTACTTATCAACCAGCAATGGATAAAAGACCTTAGAGCATATCATTTCCTCACCATTTGATAATTAGCGACCAAGGAGATCAGAGTTAAGAAGCAGTACAACCATCTAGAAACCACATTGTGTGATCGATTTAAGAAGTTCCAGAATTCAGCATATTAAAGGTATTTAGATCATATACTCTTTCAAAAAGCTATGGATGCACCTGTGATCTATGATGTAGTTGATAGGCCAAGATACACATTTAAGAAGCACCCTTTTAAGTCTTGTGGGGATGATCTAGAAGGAGCATTTTCACAAACCCCATATGGCATGTTACACGTTGAAGATATTAGGGCTTATATTCATTATAACTATGAGACCATAGGGGATGCAGAAATCTATAAGGAACTAGTTGAGATGATAGAATCTGATGGGAAAATGAAAGAAGAGTTCAAACATTTGGAAGACCAATCCATCGTTAAGTTAACCCTTCGAAATGAGTTCTGCTAGACTGAATGGTTCAAAATAATACTAAGCAGAATCCATGATTAGTTCATTTGGATAGGAGAGAAACCTATAAAAATATGTTGTCAATTGATTCATGAGATAACTAGGATGGACAATACTAGAGCCCTCCTTGTAGCTGAGAAAAATATCAAGAAACAAGTAGAGACCCTAACTCATTCTAAATATGATAAAAGAGCGATGACTGTGAAGAACATTTTTCAGTAAGATGTGAGATTAGTAGCAATGATACTAGGATATAAGTTGCACTACAATAACAGACCCAATTATGTATTAGTAGGGGTAATCATGATGGCCTAAATAATGGTTAAGGAAAATAAAAAATATAACCTATGCGAGATCCTAGCACAACAGTTCTTAGATAATGTGAGGATTATCAAGAAAGATAAGTCAAATGCATTCAGGTTTGGTTCACTTCTAATCCACATGTACATCCATATTGAGCACAAATTTCTTGGAATGCATCCTATAGCATGGAAGGAGAGTGTACCTATTGGTATACAAATCTCAGAAAGCTACTAGAGATATACCAAGATCTGGGTTGATGGTGAGTTGTTTGCAATGATTAAGATCCTTCAAAGGCAAATGAAGAAGAGATACATGATACCTAAGGAGCTAGTTGAGAAGTATAAAGACAAAATCTATTTCATGGTTGAAACGGATTGTGTATGCTTTGAAGAAGTTGAACCTAGAAAGAAATGGTGCTGCCCTATGGGGTATGAGGTCAGTTCTAAGGTTCTTACAATGCAATTTGAACATGTACTAGCAGCTAAAATAGATACATATGAAGAAAGATGGGGAACTTACTAAGAAAAATGTACAAAAGTTAGAGAAGAATAGGAAAAGGGTACAAGGAAGAGAAAAATATAGAAAATGGTTGATGACATAGCTGCAAAGGAAGTAATTACTAAGGAAAAACTAAAAGAAGTAAGGAAAAAGATGACAGAAGGGTCCTCTAGCATGGCAATTGAGGCTCCTCCTCCTTCTGAAGAAGAAAAGACAATAAGTTCTACTCCTAATGTAAAAGATTTGTCAATCACTCCTGAGAAGATTGCACAAGAGATTGCACCTGCGAGCACTCTTAGGAGATCATCAAGATCAAACAAACCAAGAAACCCTAAGAAACAAAAGGTAGAAGTATAAGTAAAGAAGAAAGAGGAAAAGATAACTGAGAAGACATAAGAAAATGCAAAATAAAAGAAAATAGAGAATTTATGGAAACTATATATTAAGATATTGAAAAAGAGGATAATCAGAGATGGAAATTTCTAGACACTAAATAGATAGTATGAGAGGTATGATTCAAATAATCAATCTATAATTGAAGATATAGTAATTGAAAACTTGTTAGTCTACAAGAAGAATTTTCTAGAAATAGAACATAGTATTCCTAAGGACTTGTATAGCAAGTTAGAAATAAGAAAACAATTAGCACATTTAGAAGATGATACTATAAGAAATAAGGCTATTGAAGACATGTTTCCTGTAGTCACCATACAGGAAAGGGAAATAATCATCAAGGATTTGAAACCTCTATTGAGAACAAAGGCCAGACTTGTAAAGATAACTGCAAGGAAGTATGATGAAGTAATAGAAGACACAAAGAAGGTATTGGATCAAATTCTTATGAGTGACATGCCTGAGAAGACATCACCTCCCAAAGCCACCAGGCCTACATCCTTGGGTATGGGAGAAAGCTCTAAAATTGTTAAGGATAGTATAAAAGCAAGTGAAGATGAAAAGAAACCAGACTTATTCATTTTTGGTGTGCCTTATCACTTGACATCTCACTTGATATAAATGATCCATTTCAAGGAAATCTGGATAGTGCGGTGATAGTAGAAGAGAAAGGACAAAAAGAGAAAGAACATATAGAAGAAAAATAGGAAGAGAAAGAACAAGAGAAGGAGAAACAAGAAGAGGAAAAGTAGGAAGAAGAGACAAGAGAAGAAAAAGAAGAAGGGATAAGAGTTGAGATCAAGAAAGAACCAGATACCTCTTCCACCTTATTGTTGAAAAGTATGGCCAAACTGGTAAGCACTGGTGTGGAAAGTATGGATGAGGATGAACTCATCAGGCTATCCTTCATGGCATTTGCTAAGGCAAAGGAAAGGTCAGAACAAAAGGGAGATAAGAAGGTCAAGGTGATTGATAGGGCAGTAGAGACTATGAATAAAATACTCCCTACACCTCTTACATTTCAAGGAAAGGATGATGCAGAGAACTTGAACTTGGCACTAGACAACTTTGAAAACCATTTTGAGTCACTATTGAAGATCATAGAGGATAAAGCTAAGAAAAGATACCTTGAAAAGAAGTTGAAGGAAGTTTTCCAATCTATCTCATGGGACTTAGGCATTCTAAAAGAAACTATAATCAAAGCCAAAAGTTGTGTGGCACAAGGAAGAAAAGGTATATAGCTATTGCATAAATCCTATTAGACATGTTAAGAATGTTGATGAAAGTATAGCCAAGGATAGGGATACATTAGACAACATAATGGATAGTTGTGAAACCTCTTCACAAACTGTGTTGGAAATGGATAAGAAAACATCCAATATTTTGGACGAAGTAAATGTCCTGGATACAAAGAAAGGGAGAGTAGTGGAAAGATTTGGTTTCCTAAAGAGTTTAATCACTCCCAAGCTATCAATAATTGAATCTCATCTCAGAGAGATGGTGAAGATTGAGGGATCAATGATAAAATCTCTACCCACTGAGATGAAGGTAGCAAAGACTACATCTTATGCACTGAATGGATTGATCTATGTCAGTGAACTACTGATTAAGTCATGGAAGATGAAGTGAAGACCTTGCAAGATTCCTTCCAAGAAATTATGAATCTAGTGAACTTAAGCACTAAGTAATATATGCTTAAAATTTTGAAATTTTCTAAGTACCTTTTCCATTGATGTCAAAAGGGGAGAAGAAGAGAAGAGAAAAATGAGAAGAAGAGAAGAAGTAAAAAAAAGGAAAAAAAAAGAGAAAGAGAAAATTGTAAATTAAAAGAAAAAGAAAGAAAGAATATGTATAGAGAAGTAGAAGGAAGATAGTGTTTTGACACTTAATAATTTTTCACTAAGTGTTGCCATCAATGCCAAATGGAGAGATTGTTGGCAAGTGATGTTTTGAGAGCACTATAGATCACTTAAGGGTTGTCATTTATGGCATCACATATGATAGAGTGATCACATGAAGTGAATATAAGTATTGGAGACACAGTTATGAAAATGACTAAGTATAGAATCAAAATTATAGTATATTGTTGTACTATTTTGGTCAGTGAAGGTGATATATGATATATTATGGCTTGTGAACTTAGAGGAAGACATTTTGGGATATGTATTACCTTAAGTTAAGGTCACATGTATTTTGGTGTTGAAATTAGTAAGTTACAGTGCTATGAAGGCATGTGTAGATAGAAGAATGATGAAACAGGACATATGAATAGTCATGATGATTGAGGGAAGGCTAGATGGAATGTGGTGTATGTGCTTCTTGGTGTGCTTTCACAAGTGCTAAAAAAACCTTTCTTGTCTTCTTCAAGGATCCTACTTTCCTATAGGATCTCAATAGGCTTAGATGATTAACTAAAACCTTGACAAACTCTTCTCTAAGAGTTAAATTCTTTGTGCTTAACCTTGAAGGACAATCACCTTAAAGTTACTCCAATGCTCTCTCCTACACTTAAAAGACTCCAAGTGCCATCTTCACACAAAATATCAAATTCATTGCAAGGGTATCCAAAACCTTGAAAAAATTCAAAATTTTCCTATTTGAATCCATTTTGATGGATCTCCAAGCCATTTTCTATCGGGTTCAAGATCTAGCCTTGAGGAAGCCTAATTAGGTCTAATTCCTTGTAGCCCTTGACAGGGTCCTTTCTTCATTTTGCATCCAAACTTCCCAATAATCTTGAAAAAAAAATTCCAAATTTGAATACCATTTTGGGAATTTTAAAAGATTCAAAAGGTTTTGGGTCTCTAGGGCATTTGTACATAGGCTTCCTACAATATAGGTCAAATAGGGCTAAAAGGCCTAGTTTTTAGGACTATACTGATTTTTTGCTCAAATCACAACCAAATGGATTGATAAGTTCTCAATCCTTATAACATGACATGATACCTTCATATGTCTTCTAGAACCATGATTTTTCCATACTATACTTCTTTCCCCTCCATGCAATCTTCAATTCTTCACTGTCAAACCTCTAATCGGGCACACTAAGCTCACCTAGGGCTTGACATTAGAAATAGAAACTCGACTCTTCAGGACTCCTAACTCTATATACATTATGTAAAAAGGCTCCACTACAAGATTCATCCACCTTTTTGAGGTTTCAAGTGTTGAATCTCAAGTGGGAGCCATGAAAGCAAAAATAGGCTAAATGAAACCAGCAGACAGTCCAATTCAAACTTATTTTCTCTAAACTAGAAGATTAACTCAAAATGACTAAAACTATGAAGAGAAAAGTCTTAAAACATCCTATTCTACTTAAATCCAAAGCTAACTCTTGAGCTTTAATCCATTACAATACTATAAACATGCAAGAACAATAGATTGTGCACTGTATACAGGAACTCTCCTTTCTTGCTTACCAAATTAACTTGATTACAATACTCTCTATCTCGAGATTCAAGCTTGAGAGAGTCTTAGATTCCATTATCCATATTTTTAGGCAATGTTAGTTTATTTCATACTCCTATATTTTAGGGAATCCAATGTTGCTGAGTTGCATGCAATATTTGCAATAAATTGCCAATGTTGTCATGACAACTTTTGGCATCTTTTACATTCATTAGGCCAACTATAATATAGGGCCTCTATGCTATGTGGTTTGATGAAATAACACCATTAATGACCTTAAAGCATATTCTTTACATTCCTCATGTTTTTAGCACACATTAATAACTCAAATCCAAACTTTAGACTTCTAAGCCTAAGCTAACCAAAATAACTAACAATGACTAATTGGTGACCTTACTTATAACACTAACTCACCTAGTCCACATGACCTACTAATGCCTCAAAGAAAACTCACAAATCTAACTTGGCTAATGTTAGATACAAGCCAAAACTTAAGGGCTTTGAAGATTTCCTAGGTGCCCCTGCACCATCCTCCCCTAAACAAAAGACTTCAATCCACCCTTGGATTGAGTAAGGTGGGATCAATTCACAACTCTTTAAACTCATCTTCCTTGATCCATACTTCATCTTCATCAAATTGGTTGTTCTATTTAATCAAGTGTTCCTTGTATTCCTTAGTTTTAGTCTTCTTGTAGACTCATGAATCCAGTATGTTGTCAGCCTTCTTGGCTGTGGTAGAAGGTAATTTGAGTTCATCCACATCTTGGATGACTTCAATCAAGCTTTGATCCAAATTAGGTGGTGGTCCTTTGTAAGGAACTAGGTCTACAACATTAAAAATAGGGGACAATCCACTATCCTCTGGTAGCTCTATTTTATAAGCATTGTCTCCATAATTTGCTAAGATAGGATAGGGACCTATCCTTCTCATTTGCAATTTGTGAGGGACTACCTTCTATAGTATAGATTTATTTAGATGCACCATCACTAAGTCTCCAACATTGAACTGGATTTCTCTTCTTCTTTCATCAAACTTAGTCATATGTTTCATGGTGTTCTCAGTCAATGTTTTCCTGACTGTATCATGTATCTCCTACATTGCATAGGCAAAATCTTCAGCATATCCACTTCCCTTAACTCCATCCTTTAAGTCTCCTAGCTCATAGACTCCTCTAGGATGTAGACCATATATAATTTCAAAGGGGCTCTTACCTATGGACCTATTCACAGTGTCATTATATGCATACTCAGCCTGTCCAATCAATTGATCCCATTGTTCACCATACTCTTTGGTCAAGAATCTTAATAGATTTCCAAGGCTCCTATTTACCACCTTAGTTTGACCATCTATTTGAGGATGGTATGCATATCCAAAGGACAAATTGGTGCCTAATCTTTCCAAAGAGTCTTCCAAAAGTGACTCATAAACTTGGTGTCTCTATCTGACACAATGGTCATAGGTAACCCATGTATCCTGACTATCTCTTTGAAGAATAGAGAAGCTATTTGGCTGGCATCATTAGTTATCTTACATGGAAAAAAATGAAACATCTTACTAAATCTGTCCACAACTACATAAACACTATCCATTCCTTGTCTTGTCTTGGGTAACCCAACTACAAAGTCCATGCTCAAGCATTCCCATGGCCTAGTGGGAATAGGTACTGGTTGATATAGGCCTACATTTGAAGAGGTTCTTTTGGCCTTTTGAAAAAGAATGCAATTCTCAACATACTTCCTAACATCAAGGTTCATTCTTGGCCAAAAGTAGAACCTCTAAACACGTTCTTGTGTCTTAGTGATCCCAAAGTGACCACTCAATGCACCATTATGATTTTCCTAAATCAAATTCTCCCTTATAGACCCTCTAGGGACACATAACTAATTTCCCTTAAATAAGAGATCACTTTGCATAGTATATTCAGGATTTTCTATGGAAATGATTCTTATACTCAGCACATACCTTGTAAATATCTACAAAGTCCTCATCATCAACATATAGAGCCTAGAAATTATCTATTCCCACACTCTTTAGTTGTATCTCTTGGATGGTGAGAGGTCTTCTACTCAAGGCATCTTCCACCTTGTTGATTACTCCCTTCTTGTGCTTGATGTTAAATGTGTATGCTTGCAGGTATTCAACCCACTTCATGTGTTTATGACTGACTTTCTCTTGAGAGTTCAAGAAACTTAGAGCTTAGTTGTTTAAATAGACTATGAACTCCTTGGGAAGGAAATAATGCCTCCATTTCCTTAAGGCCTAAACTAGAGCATACATCTCAAGGTCATAAGAAGATTATTTCTTCTTGGCTTCACTCAACTTCTCTAAATGGAAAGCCACTGGTCTATCCTCTTGGCTTAAAACAGCTCCAATAGCCACATTGCTTGCATCACACTCTATGGTGAATAGCTTCTCAAAGCTTGGCAACACTAAAAGAGGTTGTGTAGAAATATTTTCCTTTAACAACTCAAAGGTCTTGTTAGCTTGGTCATTCCATACAAACTTATTCTTCATGCCTCCTTTAATGGTGTCCAACATAGGACCACAAATAGCACCTAATTGCCTTATAAACTTTCTGTAGTATTGAGAAAGGCCATGAAAACTTCCTACCTATGTTGCTATCCTTGGAGTAGGCCAATTGAGGATAGCTTCCACTTTACTATTGTCCATTTTCAGATTTCCATGAGATAGAACAAACCCAAGGTATACCAATTCCTGTCTCATGAACTCATATTTCTCCAAATTTATCATCAACCTTTCATAATGTAGCTTCTTGATAACAATATCTAGGTGTTGGAGATGCTCATCCTTTGTCTTGCTATAAATCAATATATCATCAAGATATACCAGTACAAATTTATCAATATAGTCCTTAAGAACTTCATTCATGAGCCTCATGATGTGGAGGGGGCATTAGATAGTCCAAATGGCATGACAAGCCATTCATACAAACCTTCATTGGTTTTGAAGGTTTCTTTCCACTCAAATCCCTCATGTATTCTTATTTGGTGATAGCCACTCTTTAAGTCTATCTTGCTAAAATACTTGGCTTCTCCTAGACAATCCATTAGGTCTTCAATCCTAGGTATAGGAAACCTATACCTAATGGTTATCCTATTAATAGCCCTTGAATCAGTACAAAGCCTCCAAGTTCCTCCCTTTTTAGGTGCTAGGATAGTGGGTATGACACATGGGCTAATGCACTTTCTAATGAGGCCTTGGTTTAAAAGCTCTTGGATTTGCCTAGTAATTTCCTCATTTTGTTGAGGGGTCATCTTATAGGCTGCCTTATTGGGAAGGGTAGCTCTTGGTATGAAGTCTATCCTATGACTTATAGCTCTTTTAGGGGGTAATTTTGATGGTTTTCCATCACTTACTATGCCTTCATAAGTCTACAGCATACTTTGTATCTCCTTAGGTAGCTCTGGATTTTTAGCTGCCTTGCCTTCATCTACTTCTCTTGACCTTGACACCAATGCAAAGCCAACTCCTTCTCCTTCTTCCATGGCTTCTACGAACTCTTTTTCACCAACCATGAGTACATTAGGACTTTTTGTCTCCATCTATGTGTCCTTTAACAGTGACTATATTTTAAATGTCACATTATCATTCTTGAAAGTATAATATTTCTTCAGTCCATCATGCATAGCTTGGTGGTCAAATTGCCATGGTCTACCTAGGAGAAAGTGACATGCATCCATAGGTAACACATCACATAATACCTTATCCTTATACCTCCCAATTGAAAAATCAACCCAAGCTTACTCATTCACCAACACATGTTGTCCTTCATTCAGCCATGTGACCTTGTAAGGACTAGTGTGGGGTAACCTTGTCATATTTAACTTGCTGACTGCTTCCTCTGACAAAATTTTTTTAGTAGACCCTGAGTCAGTCATGACTCTACACACCTTTCCCATCATCTTGCATTTTATCCTAAATAGGGATCTTCTTTGGCTTGGCTCCTCTTTCACTAGCTCTTTGATCAAGGTTCTCCTCATCATGAGGTTCTCACCTTCCTCTGATGTTAATGGTACCTCAGGGTGATTCACTATTGCATTTGTTTCCTCATGAATAATATTGACTCTTTTATCACATCCTTGAGAAGTAATACCCTTCTCTGGACACCTATAGGAAGGGTGTCCCACTTGGTTACAATGGTAGCATTTCATGTTGGCAAAATAATTTCCTCTTCCTTGTCCACCACTTCTTCCTCTAAAGTTAGAGCTCCTCCTCTACTACCTCTACTAGAACTTCCCTCTTCCTGCTCAGTGTATTTGATTTCTCCTTGAGCCTTTGACTCTGAACTCCTTCCACCATATCCACTTATTTACCATCTACTATCTCTTCCTCTACCTTTGTCTCTTGAGGTGCTAGAATCTTTCTTCTTTCTCAACTTCTCCTCTACCTTGACAGCAAGTTGATAGCATTTTTGTATGGTGTCAGGAGTCATAAGACTCATCTCATCTTGAATGTTCCACTTGAGCCAATTAAGGCACCTTGCTACCTTCACCTTCTCATCCTCTACAACTCATGATCTCATGCAAAGTTTTTGGAACTCCTTGGTATATGAGTTCACATCCAAGTCTTTTTGCCTAAGAATTTGCCTCTTCTCATGGAGTTGGATTTCATAATCCTCTAGCACATATGCCTCCTTGATTTTGGTCACCATTTCCTTCCATGTAGAAATTGGATTCTTACCTTCTTTTTCCCTCTCATCTTGTAGAAAATTCCACCAAGTGAGTGAAAGACCTCTCAATCTAGCTTTGGCCACTTTACCCTTTTGAGCCTCTATGATACCATCACACTCAAAGTGGTTCTCTAGTCCTTCTATCCAATCTAGGACTATCTCAGGTTCCATCTTCCTATTGAAGATAAGAATGCCTTCCAATTTGTTTCCACTCAAGGCTTTCAATGCCTTCAAGAATGGTTCTTCAACCAATATTGGGTTTGGTTTAGGGACTTCATCCTCCAAAGGAATCTCCTTTTGTTTTCCATCTATCTTATCATTAGGTTCTTCCGCCTTTACATCTACTCCATCCACCTTTAACTCTAATTGAGCCAATCTTTCCCAGAGTAGTCTATTCCCCTCTTCTTGGTCTTCCACCTTCTTGGCTAACTCAAAATTAGTCACCATTGTACTATATGATTCAAAAGATTTATTCTCTCCTACGGATTCAGTAGTTTGAAACATTAACCATGAGCTTGATCAAAATAAGCTCTGATACCAATATGGTGTATGTACTTCTTGGTGTTCTTACACAAGTGCTAAGAAGAACTTGCTTATCTTCTTCAAAGATCCTACTTTCCTCTAGGATCTCAACAGGCTTAGATGATTAACTAAAACCTTGACAAACTCTTCTCTAAGAGTTAAATTCTTTGTGCTTAACCTTGAAGGACAATCACCTTAAAGTTACTCCAATGCTCTATCCTACACTTAGAAGACTCCAAGTGCCATCTTCACACACACTATCAAATTCATTGTAGGGGTATCCAACACCTTGAAAACATTCAAAATGTTCCTATTTTAATCCATTTTGATGGATCTCCAAGCCCTTTTCTATCGTGTTCAAGATCTAGCCTTGAGGAAGCCTAATTAGGCCTAATTCCTTGTAGACCTTGACAGGGTCCTTTCTTCATTTCATGTCCAAACTTCCCAAACAACCTGAAAAAAAAATTCCACATTCGAGTACCCTTTTAGGAATTTTAAAAGATTCAAAAGGTTTTGGATCTCTAGGACATTCGTACACACGCTTCCTACAATATAGGTCAAATAGGGCTAAAAGACCTAGTTTTCAGGACTATACTGATTTCTTGCTCAAATCACAACCAAATGGATTAATAAGTTCACAATCCTTCTAAAATGACATGATACCTTCATATGTCTTCTAGAACCATGATTTTTTTGTATTGTACTTCTTTCCCCTGCATGCAATCTTCAATTCTTCACTGTCAAACCTCTAACCGGGCACACTAAGCTCACCTACGACTTGACATTAGAAATAGAAACTCAACTCCTCAGGACTCCTAACTCTATATAAATTATGTACAAAGGCTCCACTACAATATTCATCCACCTTTTTGAGGTTTCAAGGGTTGAATCTCAAGTGGGAGCCATGAAAGCAAAAATAGGCTAAATGAAACCAGCAAACAGTCTAATTCAAACTTATTTTCTCTCAATTAGAAGATTAAATCAAAATGACTAATAATATCAAGAGAAAAGTCTTAAAACATCCTATTCTACTTAAATCCAAAACTAACTCTTGAGCTTTAACCAATTAAAATACTATAAACATGCAAGAATAGTAGACTGTGCACTATATACAGGAACTCTCCTTGCTTGCTTACCAAATTAACTTGATTACAATACTCTCTATCTCAAGATTCAAGCCTAAGAGAGTCTTAGATGTCATTATCCATATGTTTAGGCCTTGTTAGTTTATTTCCTACTCCTATCTTTTAGGGAATCCAATGTTTCCGAGTTGCATGCAACATTTGCAATAAATTGCCAATGTTGTCATGACAACTTTTGGCATCTTTTACATTCATTAGGCCAACTAGAATATAGGGCCTCTATGCTATGTGGTTTGATGAAATAACACCATTAATGACCTTAAAGCATCTTCTCTACATCCCTCATGTGTTTAGGACACATTAATAACTCAAATCCCAACTTTAGACTTCTAAGCCTAAGCTAACCAAAACAACTAATAATGACTAATTGGTCACCTTAGTTCTAACACTAACTCACCTAGTACACATGACCTACTAAGGCCTCAAAGAAAAGTCACAACTCTAACTTGGCTAATGTCAGATACAAGCCAAAACTTAAGGGCTTTGAGGATTGCATAGGTGCTCCTGCACCATCCTCCCCTAAACAAAAGACTTCAATCCACCCTTGGATTGAGTAAGGTGGGATCAATTCCAAACTTTTTAAACTCAACTTCCTTGATCCATACTTTATATGCATCAGATTGGCTGTGCCATTTTATCAAGTTTTCCTTGTATTCCTTGGTTCTAGTCTTCTTGTAGACTCTTGAATCCAGTATGTTGTCAGCCTTCTTGACTGTGGTAGAAGGTAATTTGAGTTCATCCACATATTGGATGACTTCAATCAATATTTGATCCAAATCAGGTGGTGGTCCTTTGTAAGGAACCAGGCCTACAACATTGAAAACATCAGATAGTCCACTATCCTCTGATAGCTCTATTTTATAAGCATTGTCTCCATACTTTGCTAAGATAGGACAGGGACCTATACTTCCCATTTACAATTTGTGAGGGACTCCCTTCTATAGTATGGATTTATTTAGATGCACCATCACTAAGTCTCCAACATTGAATTGGATTTCTTTTCTTCCTTCATCAACCTTAGTCATATGTTTCATGGTGTTCTAAGTCAATGTTTTCCTGACTATATCATGTATCTCCTACATTGCATAAGCAAAATCTTCAGCATATCCACTTCCCTTAACTCCATCCTTTAAGTCTCTTAGCTCATAGACTCCTCTAGGATGTAGACCATATACAATTTCAAAGGGGCTCTTACCTATGGACCTGTTCACAGTGTCATTATATGCATACTCAGTCTGTCCAATCAATTGATCTCATTGTTGACCATACTTTTTGGTCAAGCATCTTAATAGATTTCCAAGGCTCCTATTTACCAGCTCGGTTTGACCATCTATTTGTAGATGGTATGTAGATCCAAAGGACAAATTGGTGTCTAATATTTTCCAAAGAGTCTTCAAAAAGTGACTCATAAAATTAGTGTCTCTATCTAACACAATGCTCATAGGTAACCCATGTATCTTGACTATCTCTTTAAAGAATAGATAAGCTATTTGGCTGGCATCATTAGTTGTCTTAGATGGCACAAAATGAGCCATCATACTAAATCTATCCACAACTACATAAACTCTATCCATTCCTTGTCTTGTCTTGGGTAACCCAACTACAAAGTCCATACTCAAGCATTCCCATGGCCTAGTGGGAGTAGGTAGTGGTTGATATAGGCTTGCACTTGAAGAAGTTCCTTTGGCCTTTTGACACACAATGCAATTCTCAACATACCTCCTAACATCAAGGTTCATTCTTGGCCAAAAGTAGAACCTCTAAACAAGTTCTTGTGTCTTAGTGATCCCAAAGTGACCACTCAATGCACCATTATGCTTTTCCTGAATCAAATTATCCCTTATAGACCCTCTAGGGACACATAAGTGATTTCCCTTAAATAAGAGATCACTTTGCAAAGTATATTCAGCATATTTTCTATGGAAATGATTCTTATACTCAGCACATACCTTGTAAATATCTGCAAATTCCTCATTATCAGCATATAGATCCTTGAAATTATCTATTCCCATGCTCTTTAGTTGTATCTCTTGGATGGTGAGAGCTCTTCTACTCAAGGCATCTGCCACCTTGTTGAGTACTCCCTTCTTGTGCTTGATGTTAAATGTGTATTCTTGCAAGTATTCAACCCACTTCATGTGCTTATGATTGACTTTCTCTTGAGAGTTCAAGAAACTTAGAGCTTGGTTGTCTGAATAGACTATGAGCTCCTTGGGAAGAAAATAATGCCTCCATTTCATTAAGCCCTAAACTAGAGCATACATCTCAAGGTCATAAGAAGAGTATTTCTTCTTGGCTTCACTCAACTTCTCTTAATGGAAAGCCACTGGTCTACCCTCTTGACTTAGAATAGCTCCAATAGCCACATTGCTTGCATCACACTCTATGGTGAATAGCTTCTCAAAGCTTGGCAACACTAAAAGAGGTTGTGTAGAAATATTTTTGTTTAACAACTCAAAGCTCTTGTTAGCTTGGTCATTCCATACAAACTTAGTCTTCATGCCTCCTTTAATGGTGTCCAACATAGGAGCACAAATAGCACTGAATTGTGTTATAAATGTTCTATAGTATTGAGCAAGGCCATGAAAACTTCTTACCTCTATGGTTGTCCTTGGAGTAGGCCAATTGAGGATGGCTTCCACTTTTCTATTGTCCATTTTCAGATTTCCATGAGATAGAAAAAACCCAAGGTATACCAATTCCTATATCATGAACTCACATTTCTCCAAATTTATCATCAACCTTTCATCATGCAGTTTCTTGATAACAATCTCTAGGTGTTGGAGATGCTCATCCTTTGTCTTGCTATAAATCAATATATCATCAAGATATACCACTACAAATTTACCATCAAGTATGGAACATACTTGACTCTTTGAAAAGACAAGCTATTGAAGATTATATGAGGATAAGAGAAAAGACACTGGATGAAAACCTCCCAGTATGCTCATTTGAAGAGAAATCATTTCTATTAGATTTGGTGAAGCCTCGCCTAAGAACTAAGCTCAAAACTCTACAAATAATGAATAAGGATTATGAGTTGGTTGAAAAGGAAACATATAAGGCATTTGAGAAGGTATTCTTGGATAGACACATGTATCCAACTTCTATGCTTGCAACCCAAGTCCCCTCTAAGAAAGCCAAGGAATCTAAGATCCCTAATGCACCTATGATAGGTCCACAAGATTTTGTGCCCACAATGAAAGAAGCAATGGAAACAAAGGATGACACTATTATGATTGACAATGTTGAGATACCCATGGCAACAATAGATAAGGATCTTGATAAGTTTGAGGAAGCCTTTGTGAGCACTGAGGAAGTTGAGATTCTATGTGCTGAAGAATCCCCTAAGTAGCAAGAAGTCCTAATTGAAGACTTAATTGGACAGGAAGAAGAGAAGGAAGATTAACCTACAAAAGAGACCTATATTGAAATTCCAGTGAAGGTAAAGAGTGAATTTATGGACAACACACTCCTTACCCCTAAGTCCTCAATTTCATTGTTGTCAAGTTTGATCCCTGATACAATTAGTTTAGACTCATGGGGAGAAGAAGATCTAATGAAAATAAGTGTGTTAGCTATGGAGAAAGATAAATAGAAACAAGTAATGAGAAATCCATTATTTGTAGAATCAATTAGCATAATAAACAGTCTACTACCCAAGGATAAGAAAGTGATAAATGTTCATTTAGTGGATGATGTTAGTAGCATCCTATCAAGCTTAAAAGAAAATTTCTCAAATCTTGAAGAATCAACATCTAAAATTTTAGAAGAGAAATATCTGAAGAAAATGTTGAATGAATTGATAGAAATTTCTCACTTGACCCTAATTCTCTAAAGGTTGGTCAAGCTATGCTGAAGGAGATAGAAGAAAGAGGAAGGAAGATAATTGCTGATTGTATGAACGAAGACAAACTCACTGCAGACCATTCCAAGAAGATTTAGGAAGCAGAATCTATAATGGTAGTAGTAAGAAAATTAGTGGAAGATCCCTCCTAGGATATTAACATGTGCAATAATATGTATTATGGATAGATAGACAAAATTGAGAAGGCAGAGAAAGAGACGGCTAAGATAAGAACTAGAAAAAGTTAGTTAAGACATGCACTTGCACCCTCTCTAGATGTCCTCAATTAGAATATCAAGAATATAGATGATACTATTATGACATATGATCAAGGTCCCTATATATATTTTTAAAAGATGGAGAATCTAACCTATGCATTATGCGCTCATCTATAGATAGTTGATGCACTAAAGGTTTTTTGGCAGCAAGAAATTGTAAACCTTTAGATTGCATACCCAGATGTACTCTCTATGTAAGTACTTGCAGATTCATTTTTTGAGTGCCTTTGCCATTAATGTCAAAGGGGGAGTAGAGTAATATGGGAGTAGAGTAGTAGAGTAATATGATATAAGAGAGATATAAGATAGAGTATATGATGTACAGTATTCAAAAAAGGATAAGATAGAAAGTTTTTGTAAAGATGTAGTTTAGAAACTTCTGCATATTCCTTTGTTGCCATTAATGAAAAAGGGGGAGATTGTTGGAAAGTTAACTTTACTAGTGTATATGACTAAGTTTATTATTGGCATTATGGAAACAAAGTCATATGAAGTTTTGGAGTCAGAGCACTAACTTAGAAGATCATAATTTGGCTAAGTATGGAAGACAGAGCAGATAGTAAAGCACCTAATGAATAGAGCATCAGTGCACATGTGTATGATCAAGTTTTGGTATGCACCCTTGAAGATAATATTTTGAGCTGTTATAATGCTAAGTCTAAGAATGCATGGTCAGATGTGATAGCATGAAGAATTTATAGTGAGTTGAAGTGACACAGACAGTAAGCGACATAACATAACAGACCATGCAACTGGCAAGAAAGAATTTGATTAGCGAGTATTATTTTGTTTTGTAAAGGCTATGCACCTATTGTATTTATGTTATAGACTTGTTAATATCATTTTATGTAAACACGCTTGAGCTAATTCACTTGGAAGCATTGTATGTGTTAAGTTATAGGTTGGCCTAGTAGTTAGTTATGGTTGTGTCTATTTAGCATGTATATAAGTGACATGCACTTTTTTATTTGAGTATGAGATGGCATATAGAGATGAGAAAAAGTATGTGAAGTATGTATTAGAGTAGTAAGAATGATATAGAGCTTTACAAGAGGTTAAAGAATCATCACACAAAAGGAATTGATTAGACAACAATGTCATAGAAATAGTTCACCCTTGTAGATATAGTGTGTATCTGATATCCAGGAGGTTGTAGCCTTCTCTATTGAAAAGTGAGCTTTGGTAGTGAGCCTTACACCCCTAATGAGGTTTGTTACTTCAAGACTCCTAACAGGGTCCAACCTTTGACTAGGTCATTGTACTAAGCATTGTAATGACTTCTCCTAACATGGAAAAGGAACATTAACAAGGAAAAGGAACATTAAGAGGTTCATAATACAAAGTACAATCATTAGTGGGTATTAATTCCCACTGGGGTTTTTCCTTTGGCCAAGGTTTCCCTGTAATCATATCTGGTGTTATGTGTTATGGTTGTTTACTTTATTTTCTTTAATATCCAATTTAGTAATTACGTAATTGGGCTAAGTTTCAAGAATCAAAAAAATATTAATATTATAGAACACTGATTCACCCCCCCTCTCAGTGTTCCCATTCCTAACACATGTTACATGGTAGCTACTGGGAGTGAAACATAAAAAGCACTCTCTAAATAGTGTTAGAACTTAAACTTGTAGATGAATAGAAGATTCAGAAAACTCTTGAAATTACAACTCATGTATACCCAATTGATGCATCTAGCACAATTCAAATGCTAAGGTATTAAGGTTTTAAAACCTTCTTCACTTCGAGTATGAAACTCAAGCGGGTTTACCTTTCTCAACAGCTTCAACAAAGCATAAAAATAGAGATCTATGTGCTTGACATAGATACTTCAACTCACAAATATGCAATAAAAGTAAATGAATAGATTATTTAAGTTTTTGGTGGTAGATACAAGCAAATCAAGGAATAGTCAGTTCCTTATTCATTGGGAATCTAAGTCTAACCCTACATCAACTGAATCCTACTAAGATGAATATACTAAGAACTTGAATGAAATTTTTGGCATTCCTTCTTCCGATCACTATCCCTGTTATCAAATCCATATATAGATAATTGATTCCCAGAAGCCTCCCTTAAGAATTATTCTTTCCTTGAAAGAACTTAAGCTCAACCCCTATGTTTACCTTATAAACAATGCATTAAAAAGCCTTACAGTTTAACACATAAAAGAACCAAATCATCCATACATGAAGACAATCAGAAAATAGCAACAAATTTCTTGTATTTTGTATTAATAAATCAACTGCATCAGTACAATTTGACAAAGATTTCTTAGAAAATCCAGTCCTATATTCAAAATTTTCTTTACATAGTATAACTGACCACCTCTTGCAAAAGAACCAAAATTGCTTTATATACTACTAGCCATCTTGGAATCCTCAAGAGGATGCAACAAGCTTTAGATGGCTAGGAAAATGACTTGCACTACAAAAAAAAAGGTACAAACATAATGACAAAGACTAGAGAAAACAAAAAGTAGTTCTCAACAACTAGAATCTTCACAGGTGGCACCTTTGTCTGAGGATACTTCAGAGCAGTTACTTGATTTTTCACATGAATGATGACCACCATTATAGGCTAACCTACATCATCCTTTGTTTGATACATGCTCTCCCTAGAATTTTGGATCAGGTGCTATGTGTACTTTACTCTTCTTCTTCTTCTAGCTCTAAGACAACTGGCTTCTTCTTCTTTTTCTTTGTACTCTTGTCCCAAGCTACCACATCATCATTAGATGGCCAATTATAACTCTGTAGTTCCTGTACTATCTTCAACTACTCTTCCCACTTGGAATTAGTTATGCTCTTAACCTCTATAACAAACTTTATGCAATCATTTTCAACTTTGAATAAGTTGTCAATTATATTGTTGCACCCATCCAAGTCTACAGAACCATCACCATCAAGGAAAGCCTCCTACCTAATCACCATTTGATCCATTGATGATTTCCACTCATCAATACTTACCACACCTTGATCATCATTATAAACATAAGGCATATATTTACTATATTTTTTGTCAAACATAGCCAACTTGGCCTTCACTTGATTTGATTTTCCTTTGAAAAAATTTGTAACAACACTAACCAATCCAATCTTCTCATATACCTCTGTCACCACTTCAGGGATATCAGGCCTATGCTCCTGTAAGGCATCAAGATTTTCAAACAACAAATTCCTCCTGGACCATGCACTGTAAAGTGGCTCCAAAGTAGCCAGTGACTCATTTACTTTCTCATTTTCTTTATGTAACAAGATAACTGATTGATGGACTAACTCCATCTTCTCCTTTATTTTGCTCTATCTATGTTGCACAACCTTTGTCATGGTCTTCAATGCTACATCCAGTCTCACCTTTTCTAGATCCTCATTTGGCTGGTCAAGAACTTCTACCTCTGGCTGAGGAGGGGCCTCAATTTGAAAAGGAGGAGGAACTACGTTTGAAGCTTCTTCAAGCTTAGCTTTTAAATCCTCAAGTTCACCCTCCATTTTCTTGATAACCATGAGCTTCAAATCTCTATCCTTAGCAACCATCATTGAATTTTCAAATAACTTGTCATACCTTTCAGACAACTGGATGGTTTTTGCCTCATTAAGGTGGGCAAAGTGCGTTACTGCCTTGGACACCTCAAGATTAGTGGTGTTTTGGATGGTCTAGATAATTTTATCTCATTCCATCTTATCTTCAATACTTACTAGAGATGGCTTTTGAGTTCTAGGAGCCAAGGACCACAATGCAATAGCTTGAGACTTAGGGTCATAACCACTCCCTCTTATCATGTCATCTATCTGCACTTCATATGATAGGCTACCCTCTGGCTTTTTTCTTATTTGATCAATGATGAAGGCAGAGGTCAAGTCCCATCTAGGAGTTAAAAGCATTCCACTTGATCTAACCATCTCCCTTGCCTCCTCCATAGTTCTACAACTTATTTTACTTCTCACTCACTACCTCAGTGCCAATAATCTCAATTATCTTCAGAATAGCTTTGAGCATAGAAAGTAATGAAGTCCTACCTATATACTTTCAAGAATTGAATGTGTACAATTGCTGAATCATCACAAATCTTGGCTAAGTCATTTCTGCATATTACCAACCTTCAAATCAAAGGTAGTCATGGTGTGGATGTTGACAGGTTGATTTAAAAAAAAAAAAAAGAGCGCAAGAGCAATGACCATGGATTTTTGCATTAAAACCCTTAATTACTAACAAAAACCTTCGTTAAAACCTAATTGGATGACATTTTACCCTTTTCCAGCTTGGCAAAGTACCTTTTCCATGTTGCAATGGCTCCTAACATTGATTAGAATGAAAACTTAACCAGACTTGATTCATAGATCCGGTGAAAAAAGGATCTCATGATCTCTGCAAGAAATACTAATCCTAGGTTAAGTTTGGAGATCCAACGACAAGGCCATTCATGAAATCTTGGAGTGATCTCTTAACTCATGACTTTACTTAGAGATTTAGTGACCACCATTGATCCCAAAGATGATCAACAGTCCCCAGACTATCTTTTAAATCCATCATAATCCCGCCAAAATTAGAGATTGGGTGACTAAAGGAAATCTCTAGTTCTCAGAATGCTTGATTCAATCATAATTAAACTCAGAGAACAAGCGACCAAAGACTTTGCCAATTCTTGCAATCCTTTTCTTAACTTAGCAAACATCTAGAGAATCAGTGAATAGAGCCTTTTACAAACCCGTGAGCACATCACCTTAACCATAGTGACATTTAGAGAATTAGTGAAAAACTAAATCTCTTAATCTCGAGAAGCCACACTTAACTCTTATTCCATCTCGTGATTCAGCAAAGATGAATATCTTGCATTCTTGGAAAGAAATGCTTAACCACGGTCAGATTTTGAGATTGAGATAATAACCCATATCTCACATTCATTAAATACTTTTTATACCTTAGGTTACATTTTGAGAATATACGCTGATTGTAGATCCTAAAAACAATTAGCAGCTAATGCTTTTAATTTTTCCTTGTTCGCTAGATTGCAAAAAGACTTGGGACTTCACTAACTGATTCTAAGATTCAGCGAACACATGACTTCGCTAGGTCACCAAATGATTTAGAGCATTGCCAACTTTTCCTGAGATCAGGTGACTAAAAAGAATTATATCCATTGCCAAATTACTTTATCAGAGCCGCCAAACTTAGTGAGCATGAAAATAAGACTTAGTCATTCAATTGCCAAAGGATTTATTGTAGGACCCATTCTTTGTGAGATTAAAACAATGTCGTTGATCCTAGAGATGATCAATGGTCCTCACTGAATCGCTAGAAGATTTTACACTTAGCTATCCAATTTAGAGAATAGGAGATAGCCGCCATGCCAAGTTGCCAGAAGTTGAAGTGAAACCACTAGGAAATAAGAGAACAGGGGACTACACAGTCGATGAATTGCTAAATGTTAAGACTAACCATGACATAAACTGGGAGATTCAATGACTAAGAAAAAGATAACAAAGGATTCACCACTATTGCTAGTTCGCTGAAAGACTTGAAGACATGGAAAAATATTGCACGATTTAGTGAAGAGAAGGAAAAGAATGACCACGTGCAAATTGGAAGACTTAAGTGACCAAAAAGTAATGCACAAATATAAGGAAATAGGGAACACTTAAGACAAACCAAGATAATGATCACACCAAGGCCAAAATAATTAGGGCAAGGGTTTATCAACACAAATATGACATATTTTGAGGAATTTTAAAACCCTAAACTAGACAAAGCATATGCAAAGACATAGGACAAGGACTTGAAACAAAAACCTCATAAAACCTAAAATATATCCAACAAATAGGACCAAACCTAAATAATTGATCCACCATATGTTGCACATGAAATAGAACCACTACCAAAATGGATAACAATAAACATTTTAAACACATAATTTGGTGAACAACTTTACCAATACACCAAAGATATCGGTACACATCAATCGATAGAGAAAAATAACTAAATCATAAATAAATCTCCACTATGCATGAAATGTGTTGACATTAATGAAAACCATTAACATGAACATCATCAACTTATCATTCTAATAATTAAGGCCTCCTATTGGCCTCTTTGTAACAAACAAACAAAAGACTATCTCCTAATTCTCTACCTCATTACATAACTTTTTAATTTTTATCCCTTTTCTCTATCTTATTTTTCATGTACAACCCTTCACCTCATCTAGACCGCAATGTCTTACTACATAGCCTCTTCCTTTATCCCCTTATCTCTCTTTTGCATATTCTCTTATATGATATCTACTATAATTTGATATCTTTCATTGAATTCCAAACAATTCCCATACTTGAGATGTTTGATTTCACCTGTGATGACCTTCCATTGCTCCATGAAGTTGAATGGTTTTTATATGCATTTGTTTGACAATTCTAATTTTTCATTATGTATTAGAATCTTTTCATCATTTAAAATCATCAACCAATTTTAAAACATTATCTTTTTCTATATCATTGGCTTCATTGACAATGGGGAGTTGAATGGGTCACTTACACTTGTAAACATTGCATTTGAAGTATTAAATACCTTTTCATGCTCTATTACCTTTACATTCTTTTATTCTTTTCTTAGTGCATTATTATTCATGAATTTCATATGCCTTTGTCCTTTATGTTTCCTATTGGTCTTCTATCTACACAACCTTTATTTTTTTATTTCCTTAAAGCTTTTATCTCACGAAAAAATAAATTTAAAAAAAAGTACATTCATATACATGTAGTTACAAAGGATTATTAAACTACTGATGAATGTGATACATCATCTTCACACTCTTCACATGATGGCTTTACAAATTCACATGGAAACATAAATGAATATCCTAGTCAAGGGAATAATAGAAACCTAATGTTCATTGATTTATTTTTCCATTTTGCAAACATGTATATCAAGGTACTTTCAACAACAACATCTTGTAAAAAAACCTCTAAATAATTGATGGATGTCCATGCCTTGTAATTCACAAGTCAAAATCAACCATGGAGAGATACCAGTTGAAACCACTAAGCCAAAGAAACTTAAAACATTATTTTTGAGTGGTGTTGATTTCTGACTTTCCTAGGTGCTCCTACGCTAAAATTATATTTTGTTGATGAGATATATAACATTTTATACTACATTGAAAGTGGATACAAGGTAAACTACTTTTATTTTTGTTCACATCTTAGAACTAATAACTTTCTTTGGCAAAAGGCTTCTGCAAGCTAAGAGATAAACTAATTTTGAATCTCCCTATTTATGTACTCTCATGGGTAATAACCATTTCATGACCTAGCATATTTCATGGTGCATTTATTGCTTAGTTGATAGGTTCTAGATGCTTGTCCCAACAAAATATCATTTGCAACATTTTTATCCTTCTCTATTAGACTAGCTAACATTTCCCACCAAATAGATGTAGATTCATCTATAGTGAAGCCAAATTGATTAGGCCCTAAAATTGATTCCCTTGAGAGAGTTGTGATGACTTCCGTAACTGCTTATTTTAATATTGGGTCTCATTCTATCTGGATCATCAATTGATTTGGTGAACTACAATTTTTTATTATATTATAGTTATATTTTTAAACCTTAATTTACTATTTTCTTTCATGAATCTTCATTTTTTATCAATTAATAGTCGCATGTAGGAAACTACTTATTTTAAGATTGTGTTTCAAACTTCCTAGATCATTAATTAATTTGACAAACTATATGTTTAGATTGTATTATAATTATGATTTTTGAACCTTAATTTTATACTATCTTTCATTAATCTTCATCTTTTATTGATAAATAGCCATATTTAGAAAACTATTTATTTTAAGAATGTGTTTAATTCTGCTTGCATCATGAATCTATTTGGTAAACTACAATTTTTTATTTTTTATTAGTTGTATTTTTTGATTTTGAAAACAATTAGCGACTGTCACTTTTAAATTTGCCTTGTTCGCCAGATCGCCAAAAGACTTGGGACTTCACTAACTGATTCTGAGATTTAGCGAACACATGACTTTGCTAGGTCGCCAAATGATTTAGAGCATTGCCAATTTTTCTTGAGATCAGGCGACTGAAGATAATTATATCCATTGCCAAATTACTTTATCAGAGCCACCAAACTTAGTGAGCATGAAAATAAGACTTAGTCATTCAATCGCCAAAGGATTTACTGTAGGACCCATTCTTTGTGAGATTAAAACAATGTCGTTGATCCTAGAGATGATCAACGGTCCTTGATAAATAGTTGGAAGATTTTAAACTTAGCTGTTTGATTCAGAGAATAGGAGATAGCCACCATGCCAAGTCACCAGAAGTTGAAGTGAAACCACCAGGAAATAAGAGAACATGAGACTACACAGTCACTGAATCACTGAATGTTAAGACTAACTGTGACATAAACTAGGAGATTTAGTGAATAAGAAAAAGATAACAAAGGATTCACCACTGTCGCTAGTTCACTGAAAGACTTGAAGACATGGAAAAATATTGCACAATTTTGCGAAGACAAGGAAAAGAATGACCATGCACAAATTGGAAGACTTAAGTGACCAAAAAGTAATGCACAAATATAAGGGACTAGGGCGCACTTAAGACAAACCAAGAGACTGATCACACCAAGGCCAAAGTACTTAGGGCAAGGGTTTATCAACACAAATATGACATATTTTGAGGAATTTTAAAACCCTAAACTAGACAAAGCATACACAAAGACATAGGACAAGGACCTGAAACAAAAACCTTAGAAAACCTAAAATATATCCAACAAATAGGACCAAACCTAAATAATTGATCCACCATATGTTGCACATGAAATAGAACCACTACCAAAATTTATAAGAATAAACATTTAAAACACATAATTTGGTGAACAACTTTACCAATACACCAAACATATCGGTACACATCAATTGATAGAGAAAAATAACTAAATCATAAATAAATCTCCTCTATGCATGAAATATATTGACATTAATGAAAACCATTAACATGAACATCATCAACTTATCATTCTAATAATTAAGGCCTCCTATTGGCCTCTTTGTAACAAACAAACAAAAGACTATCTCCTAATTCTCTACCTCATTACATAACATTTTAATTTTTAGCCCTCTTCTCTATCTTATTTTTCATGTACAACCCTTCACCTCATCTTGACTGCAATGTCTTACTACATATCCTCTTCCTTTATCCCCTTATCTCTCTTTTGCATATTCTCTTATATGATATCTACTATAATTTGATATCTTTCATTGAATTCCAAACGATTCCCATACTTGAGATGTTTGATTTCACCTGTGATGACCTTCCATTGCTCCATGAAGTTGAATGGTTTTTATATGCATTTGTTTGAAAATTCTAATTTTTCATTATGTATTAGAAGCTTTTCATCATTTAAAATAGTCAACCAATTTTAAAACATTATCTCTTTCTATATCATTGGCTTCATTGGCAATGGGGAGTTGAATGGGTCACTTACACT
The DNA here is from genome assembly GCA_027943335.1 of Chamaecyparis obtusa. Taxonomy (NCBI): domain Eukaryota; kingdom Viridiplantae; phylum Streptophyta; class Pinopsida; order Cupressales; family Cupressaceae; genus Chamaecyparis; species Chamaecyparis obtusa. The sequence continues at coordinate 1,043,866 of BSBK01006612.1, forward strand.
TGTAAACATTGCATTTGAAGTATTAAATACCTTTTCATGCTCTATGACCTTTACATTATTTTATTCTTTGCTTAGTGCATTATTATTCTTCAATTTTTTATGCCTTTGTCCTTCATGTTGCCTATTGGTCTTCTATCTACACAACCTTTCTTTTTTAATGTCCTTAAAGCTTTTATCTCACGAAAAAATAAATTTTAAAAAAAGTACATTCATATACATGTAGTTACAAAGGATTATTAAACTGCTGATGAATGTGATGCATCATCTTCACACTCTTCACGTGATGGCTTTACAAATTCACATGGAAACATAAATGAATATCCTAGTCAAGGGAATAATAGAAACCTAATGTTCATTGATTTATTTTTCCATTTTGCATACATGTATATCAAGGTACTTTCAACAACAACATCTCGTAAAAAAACCTCTAAATAATCGATGGATGTCCATGCCTTGGAAGTCACAATTCAAAATCAACTGTGGAGAGATACCAATTGAAACCATTAAGCCAAAGAAACTTAAAATATTATTTTTGGGTGGTGTTGATTTCCGACTTTCCTAGGTGCTCCTACACTAAAATTATATTTTGTTGATGAGATATTTAACATTTTATGCTACATTGAAAGTGGATACAAGGTAAACTACTTTTATTTTTGTTCACATCTTAGAACTAATAACTTTCTTTGGGTAATAAATTTCATATGTACTCTCATGGGTAATAACCATTTCATGACCTAGCATATTTCATGGTGCATTTGTTGCTTAGTTGATAGGTTCTAGATGCTTGTCCCAACAAAATATCATTTGCCTCATTTTTATCCATCTCTATTAGACTAGCTAACATTTCCCACCAAATAGATGTAGATTCATCTATAGTGAAGCCAAATTGATTAGGCCCTAAAATTGATTCCCTTGAGAGAGTTGTGATGACTTCCATAACTGCTTATTTTAATATTAGGTCTCATTCTGTCTGGATCATCAATTGATTTGGTGAACTACAATTTTAGATTGTATTATAGTTATATTTGTAAACCTTAATTTACTATTTTCTTTCATGAATCTTCATTTTTTATCAATTAATAGTCACATGTAGGAAACTACTTATTTTAAGATTATGTTTCAAACTTCCTAGACCATTAATTAATTTGACAAACTATATATTTAGATTGTATTATAATTATGATTTTTGAACCTTAATTTTATATTGTCTTTCATTAATCTTCATCTTTTATTGATAAATAGCCATATTTAGAAAACTATTTATTTTAAGATTGTGTTTAATTCTACTTGCATCATGAATCTATTTGGTAAACTACAATTTTTTTTTTTTAATTAGTTGTATTTTTTGAACCTTGACTTTCTATCATCTTTCACGAATCTTCATTTTTATTGATTTAAAGTCATATTTAGAAAACTGCTTATTTTAAAATTGTGTTTTCTTCTTCCTGGATCATTATTTGACTTGGTGAGCTATAATTTTAGATTATTTAATAGTTTTATTTTTTGAGCCTTAATTTTCTATCGCCTTTCACAAATCCTCTTTTTTATTGATTTATAGCCGCTTTTAGAAAACTGCATATTTTAAGATTGTGTTTTATTATAGTTGTGTTTTTTGTACCTTAATTTATTACTGCATTTCATGAATCTTTTTTATTGATTTATACATGTATTTAGAAAACTTCTTGTTTGAATCTTGTGTTTCATTCTTCTTGGATGCATCAATTGATTTGGTGAACTACAATTTTAGATTATTTTATAGTTTTATTTTTAGAACCTTAATTTATTATTGCCTTTCACAAATCTTCATTTTTTTTTATCAATTTATATATATTGTAGACTACGATTTTGATCAGTATCTATTCGGAACAAGCGTAAACAAGGAAAACATTAGATTTAATTCTAGCATTTATATTAGTCCAAAACATAAACATAAAAAATCAAAACACCTCAGATTGAGCAAAAATAGATGCATCTAAGCACTGTTTGATTTTCTCTAATAAGAGGAATGTGGGTGTGCTCTCTAAGCACTTGGAGCTTGCTCCTAAGGCTTCAAACATCGTAATGATGCTAAGAATGATTAAGCTAGATTCATTTTAATCCAAATAAAAGTATTATATTGCTGAAAATGATGTGCAAATGCTATGAAAGAGGTTAGATTAATCCATTATGCTATGCTAATGTGAGTTACAAAAGCATAAAAATGAAGTAAGCTAACAAAGTATGCTAAATGCTTAAGCTCTAGAATGAAACTAACATTATAACACTACTCAATGTAAAAGATGTGAATTAGTGTTTTGCTCTTGGAAGAGGAGGGTATTTATAGGATTTGCGGAAGGGCTTGGGTTAGGAAGGAGAGTTAGGGTCAAAGGTAAGGTTTGGGGTAGAGTTTGGGGTATGGTAAGGTTTAACCTTGGTCAAAGTTGCTCACACGTGTGTGAGAAACACTAGGGAAGTGTGCAAAGGGGATAAGAGTGGAAGAAGAGACATGGGCCTCATTTATGGCTTGTAATAAGCCTTAATGAGGGTGTCAGAGGCATTTAGGAGCATGTAAGGCTCATTTATGAGGGTTGTTGACCCAAAGTCAAAGTTTGAAGGGTTAGGCTAGAAAGGGTAGGAATCACTTTTTAATCAGGTTTAGGGTGAGATTAGAAATTCTAGAAGAGGCTAGGGATTTCTAGAAGATTTTTAAGGTTTTAGGATTTAAATAAATATTTTATTTATTTAAAGGATTTTTGGTCAATTTATCAATTAATAATTAATAAATAGGTGAAAATCATTCAAACTTGATTTAAATGATTTGGGGAGAGATTCTTTAATTAAAGATGTTTAATTAAAATAGGAGGATTTAATGGCATAAAAATAAATTAAATAATTAATTAATTAATAAATGATGATGTCATTAGGGCTTTTTGGAAAATAAAAATATTTTTATTTTATAAAATATTTTTAGGTGTCTACATTTTTCCCCTCTTTGATGCGATGTCGCAAGTGGCGTGGCCTCAAAGATAAGAAAATAAGATGCCCCAGGCTAGGATTTAGAGGAATAAGGTGTTGTGCCCCCTTGAGAAAATAATGCAAAGAGGAAACATTGTGGAATTTTCTTGAAAGGAAACATAAAGGAAGGGGAATGAAGGAAGGAAGAAGGGAGGATAAGTAGCCATACTTCCAAGAGCAAAGATGGAGTTATGCAAGATGAGATGGAATGCAAGATGAGATGGAATGCAAAATGCAAGATGCAACTATATTCAAAGATGTAAGATGCAAGATGCAAGAGTAATTTATATGATGCAAGATGGGGGATTTGGGGAGCTCCAAGTGTAAATGTGGAGAGCACAACCTAGTTTGATATAGCAATAGTAGAGACCTTCCAAGGATACTAGGATCAAAAGGCCTTGTCACTAGTGTTGCATAGGACTGGTGCGAAAAAAACACACAAATTTTCCTCAGCATCACACATGAACCCAAGAGAAAGCATGGTATAAATGATCCTAGAGAAACCATAAACAAATGACATTTCCCAAGTGCACCATGTAACCCAGAAGATCATATATGAACCGTGCAAGGTTCATGTCCGACTGACTCATAGGTAGAAGCAAGAAATCAAAAGACCTTGCCCTAGATTGGCCTCATTCGCAGCACACCATGATATAAAAGATCATGGCAACTTTGAGGAGAGGAAAAGTGAGAAGCTGTAAAAGATTAACAAGATCCAAAGGATAAAATCCAAGACCAAAATGATAAGTCCAAAAGATAGCCTTCACCAAGGAGAGAGATTGATTTGATTGATGGTGGGAAGATTGGTCTGAACGTGTGGAAGGATACATCCACGCAGACCTGGTGTGATTGGTGGAAGGTTAGATCTGACATGAAGAAGGATACATCAGTGCGGACTGGTGAGTAGGCTTAGTCTAGACAATACATAAGCATATAGCTATTTGGACCCATGCGGATGGGGAGAATGTTGTGGTGTTGTTCGCTGGCAAATGATGAGTCAAAGATAATCATTATGATCAAGGATAGTTGACAATGGATGTTGCTGAAGTACAAGGCTAGGTGGGACAAGATATCTAATCAAATGTAGTTGCAGGACTAACGAGGAGATTTACAATAAGATAGGATGATATGGACAATGAATGGGGAGATCTACAATGGATATGTACAGAAGCTCATGATTTGGAATAGGAAATCTTGCTATACAGGGTATTTACAGGATGGATTGCACTATACAAGATATATTCTAGAAGGATTGTGCTAGAAAAGATATATACAAGATGTTCGGGATTGGGGATAGCATTTGATTGTGGCATTGGATAGGCTTGAGGATAGAACACCTTGGAATGAAGGGTTGGTGGTGGCGATGGGGATTGGATAAAGAGGACTGGGATTGAGGATGGGGGGATAAGAGTTTGATAAATAATGTCTTAGTCCACTATGTATGGTCCCTTTGTCCAGGTTTTCACCAATACACTTGTGCAAGGTTCTTGAATTGCCAATTTTTCACCATTGGATGATTATTTTTCTTTGCTTTTTTGCTTTTTTGATTTTTTAGTTTTTGTATTTTTCTGGCTTTTCCAATTTTAATGGATTTTTTGAATATGTAAGATCTGGTTCAGGCATAGAATCTCTTTATATGTATGATGTTGATAGGATCATTCAAAGGCTCACCTTCTGGTGTTGATAATTGATAGGGTTTGGAGCCAAAGCATGCTATGACAACACAGGGGCCCAACCAAGTAGGTTCAAACTTGCCTTTTTTGTCTCGGTGCGCTTGGACCTTTTGATTTTCCTTTAGGACCATGTTTCCCACTTGGAATTATCTAGGATGGAATTTCTTATTATAACTCCTTTTGAGTCGATTCTAGTATGCAACCAGGTGATCATATGCTTGCTACCTATTTTCATCTAATAGGTCCAGATGTGTGAGGCGTGCCACATGATAGTCTTCATTTGTAGTATAATTCTTCATGGAGATATGCAATGATGGGAGCTCAACCTCGATGGGTAGAATGGCTTCGGCACCATATACAAGGGAATATGGGGTGGTGCCTATGGGAGTGTGATAGGCCCAAAGGGCGGGATATATTTGGAGGTGTCAATGATGACCAGAATCATTGATAGCCTTCTTGAGGATTTTGAGGATATTTTTATTGGTTGCGTTAGCTTGGCCATTTCCTTGAGGGAAATATGGACTAGAGAAATGATGATTGATGTGGAGTCTGGCACATAGATCATCCACATACTAATTTTAAAAATGTGTTATGTTGTCTGTGAAGATGGTAGATGGTATACCGAAGTGGCAGACAAAGTGGTAAAGGATGAACTTGGATATTTGGATGTCAGTAGTTAGGGTGAGTGGAATCGCTTCAACCCATTTTGTGAAGTACTCTATGGTAGTTATAATGTATTTATGTCCATCTAAGGAAAGGGGAGTGATTAACCCAATGAGGTTGAAGCCCCAACATGAAAATGGCCAAGGTGGCGCAATGGGATGCAAGTCTTGTGCTGGTGCATGAATCAGATTTGCATGTTGTTGACATGGCAAACATTTCTTGACAAAATCACAAGCTTCATGTTCCATGGTTGGAAAATAATACTCAACTCAAAGAAACTTCTTTTTGAGAGCCATGCCACTCGTGTGGGCACTAAAAATTCTAGTGTGGACCTCTTTTAAAGCCAGGATGACCTCGTTCAAATCTAAACACCTAGAGAGAATATTATGGTATCCTTGATGATAAAGGGTGTTGGCTAGAAGAATGTAGTGGGAAGCTCTACAAATTAAGTTTTGGCATTGGTTTTTGGTTAGATGGGGAGATATGATACCATTTTTAAGATATGTGTGGATGTGATGGTACCATGGGGACTGAGGACCAACCAAGACACACAACATTTCTACATCATTGTTCTCATAAGCAAGTGTGTGTAGCTGCTCGACTAAGAATTCATATTATGATGAGTCACATGGGATCTCTAGCAAGGATCTGATGGTTGCCATTGCATCAAATGATTTGTTCTAAAGCCTTGGTATCTGCATGAACTATAGGTTCAGGAAGTGCTCTTTTAGTCTGTCCACTAGTTCTTTGTAGGGTAGCAGCTTGTCGTCCTTTGTCTAAAATTCATCTAGGACCTGCTTGATAATCAGCTGAGAATCTCCAAACACTTTTAGTTCTATGATGTTCCATTGGATAGTTATTTTGAGACCTGAGATGAGGGTCTCATATTCTACAATGTTATAAGTACACAAGAATCCCAATTTGAATAGTTTGGGAATATAGTCACCTTGAGGTGTGATGAATAGGATTCCGGCCCCTGATCCATGTGATGTGTAGGATCCATCAAAGTATAACTTCCACATGGGCTATTCTTCTATCATACATAAGTGCTCATTAGGGAATTCCATGATTAGTGGATACGCATCTACCAGAGGTTCTTTTGCTAGCTAATCGGTAATTACTTGCCCTTTGATTGTGTTCCAATCTATGTACTGGATGTCAAACTCACTAAGTAACATGACCCATTTTGCCATACGGCCTGTTAGAGTTGTTCTTGATAACAGATACTTGAGAGAGTCTACTTTTGAGATAAGATTGATTGTATGGCTAAGCATGTAGTGTCTAAGCTTTTGAGCGGTGAAAACCACTGCAAGACATGCTTTCTCCATTGGTGAATAATTGAGCTCATATCCAACAAGAGTTTGACTGATATAGTAAATGGATCTCTTTGTTCTTCTCATCATGTTGTGATAAGAGTGCCCCCAATGTTGTAGTGGTTGTTGAAATGTAGAGTTTGAGAGGGCATCCTGAAATTGGTGGTACAAGGATGGGATAGTTAGCTAGATACTATTTTAACTTCTCAAAGCTTCTCTAACAAATAGGATCCCATTGAAGCTTGTGTCCTTGCAAAGTAGATGCGTAAAGGGTTGGCACTTGTCTGCCAACTATGATATGAAGCATTGCACTGATTGGAGATTTACTTATAGGCTTCAAAGCTGCTTGAGTGTTCTAGGAGGAGGCATTTCCATATTGGCTTTGACCTTTTTGGGGTCAATCTTTATGCCGTGTTGTGATATGATGAAACCTAGAAGCTTTCCAGATGTTACACCAAAGACACATTTCTTTGGATTCAGCTTCAATCCATAATGATGTAGATGATCGAACACACTCTCAAGGATGTTTAGGTGTTCACCTCGTGTCTTTGATTTTGCAATAATATCATCCACATAGTCCTCTGTGGTTTTGTGGATCATGTCATAGAAGATAGCTATCATTTCTTGTTGATATGTAGCTCCTGCATTCTTTAGCCCAAATGGCATCATGTTGTAGCAGAAGGTACCCCATGACGTAGTGAATGTTATTTTGTGTTGGTCTACTTCTACTATTTGTATATGACTATACCTAGAGAAGCCATCCTTGAGTGCAAACATCTCATGGCCCATTGTAAGGTCTATGATCATGTCTATGTTGGGTAGCGAGAAATCATCCTTGGGACATGCTTTATTCAAATCCTTGAACTATGTGCAGATTCTTATCTCTCCTAAAGGTTTGGTAATAGGCACCATGTTGGAAATCCACTCAAAGTAATCAATGGCTCTAATGATCTTTGCATTTAAGAGTTTTTCCAATTTTGTTTTTACCAGGAGAGCTACTATAGGATACATTTTGTGAAGCTTCTACTTTACTGGCTTTGTTGGGTTCCACTATAAGATTGTGTACTACTAGATCTGGATCAAGTCCTAGCATGTGTGTGTATGACTATGTAAAGTTGGTAGTGGCTTCTTGGAGTAGTGCAATGAAAGCCATTTCTTTACTCTTTGTTAAAGATGCTGCAATGTAGGTGATTCTTAGACATTCTTCTATACCCAAGTTGACTGGCTTGGTTTCCTTAATGATGATAGGTAACTTCTCGGGTCTATAATCCTAGATGGGAGGAAGAGGCAAGTCTCCATCTTCTAGCACCTTAGAAATGTTTTCACTAGAAGATACGCCCTTTATTTTCTCCTTTTTAGAGTTAGAATGCACCCCAAAGGGGTTTTCACATAAGGACTCATTATTTTCTTTTTCTATTTCAATTTTGCGGCTAGAGCTTGCCTCCTCCCTGAAATATCCTTTAGGGTCAAGCTTGCAGATGTGCGCTAATTCCTGATGTTGATCTACTTATTGGCTTGATGCTCCCATGAACCCTAGGAGTGCTTGCATGTTTTGGTACTCATCAATATGTGTGATGCTTGGTTGGTCCCAGTCTATGAGTTTAGGGTGGATGAGGAGAAGTTCTATGAGGTTAATGGTGAGTTGATGGAGCAAAGATGTGTCCAGGAGGGTATCATCATCAAAGATGTCATCATAGGATTTCTTTTCTTCCTTGTTGGGGATGTCTTCATTCTCTATGAGGTCATCCTAGCTATTTGAGAAGGGAACATTGGTCATGTTGGTGCACCCAGTTGTGATATTTGGCTCTTGTATATGTAGGTGAGGGGTATTAAAGCCAAGACCTTGATGCTTTGGATTCTTTGATGCTATGATGGGGTCTTTTCTTCCACCTTCTTTGTGGTCCTAGACCACTGCCTTGGTATTTCTAGTGTTTAGTAGCGTACTTGTGTGATTGTGGATATTTTTCTTTGAAGTAGCTGAGGAGTTGAGTATCAGGTGGTGGGGGATCTCTATACAACCACCTATTGATGTCAAGGTCCATCTCTTGACTCTCTATATTTCCATGGGATACAAAATTCATAGGTCCCATTTTCTTGATTTTGTGCTTGGCTTTAGTGGGCTCGATTTGGTGACTTGGGTTCCCTTGTGTGTGTGGATCAAGACGTAGGGCTCCTACTGCAAAGGTATCGATCAAGCTATTTTCACCACAACCCTGATTGTTGATCTTGATGGAAGAGAGAGTTGAGGTGAGGATGGTCTCTGGATCACTATGGGATTGTGAAGAGCTAGCAATAGAAGTGCCAATGTCAGTTCTAGGACAATGGGTGGAATGAGGGAATGATTCTTCCATTGCATGATAATATGCGAAGGGTTGGGGATCATCATGGATGGTAACCTTAGTGCCTTGATGCATAAATTTGATGCACTAATGGTAAGTAGATGGTACAACCTTGATGGAATGGATCCATGGTTGGCCAAGGAGGATGTTAAATGGTAGGTCAAGATCAACAACATGCCAGATGGTATCTTGAGTTGCTGGGCCTAGCTTGATAGGAAAAAGAATGGTACCTTTAGAGGTACGCTCCAAGTTATCATATGCTTTGATGGTGATGACTTCATGTGATATGTCAGCCTCTATGAACCCTATCTAGTGAATAAATTTCAAAGTGCACAGGTTTAGGGCTAAGCCATTATCTATCATGACCATTTTAATAGAAAAATTTCTGACCATAACGGCGATGGGGAGAGGGAGATTATGGTCAGGTGCAACAAGTGGTATGTCAGATGGCTTGAAGGATAGAGCACATGATGCAGATAGATGTTCGACAAGGTTTTTGAATTGGATGGCATTTATGTCTAGGGACACATCCTTCTTGGATGGTTCGGTTGAGGATTTCTTGATAGAGGGGTGAAGTGTGGAGAAGGTCAAGGATGGAGATTTATGTAGGTGTATTCCCAAGATGTTTTATAAGGTTGTATTGTGCATTGTGAGCTGGCCTTGGTCTTGCACCGGTGATAGATATCTGAGCTTTGTAGGTAGTAATAGTACACTGACTATCTACTCCTTTGACGTGGATGACATTGACTATGGGCTCAACTTGGGTTATACATCCAATGAATTTGTCATAGTTGATATGAGCAGTAGTATAGTTATTATGGCCAGCATGGTCTCCTTGCTTTCCTTTGCCTTGGTTCTGGGGTGGAGGATTGGGATTGATTTGGTTCTTCCTAGAACTGTGTTGTGGGAACATGTTTTGATAAATTTGTAGATTGGCATTAGGAAAAGCTTGTGTCATGCCCCACAACGGAATCAGGAAGAGAACAAAGATTCTATTTGTAAAAGAAAAACCTAAGTAATGATCTATGAAATTTTTTGAATTTTTAAAACAATTATATGAACAAAACTTAAACTTAGTTTCCTCCCAAGGTTCCCTTCTATTTAATGCATGATTCATTTAAGTCCATTAAGTAAACTAAAAACAAGATATACTTCTCAAAGCAAATTACATCATATCACTATAAGATTCTTTATTAAGAACTACAAAGTACTTCCATTTCAATTTTCCATTTAAAATCATCTATCCTCCTAAGTATCCTTTATGAACAATATAATTTTTAAATCAAATAGAATCATCTAAACCATTTGATACATTGCAAGTAATACATTTTTTTTTCAATAGCCTTTCCTTGAATCATCACTAGTTAAAATCATACTACTTAACTAAAAATCATTTTCTTTTCCAACATACATCTGATACATAAAGTTCACATCTCCCTTTTCCCTTTTCCTAAGTCTACCCATTCCAAATACTTCATTTTGAATTACATCAATGATTACATTACATTCATCTCTGCTCAGGAGGTAACAATAACTTTACATCAAGATAAATAATTACAAAGCCTTCATTCTTCAAAAACTATTACATAAGCAAGCATGAATCTTCAAACACTACATCCGCAAAAGATACCTCGATAAAAATATTTACCACCCAACCAGGTGGAAACCTAAAAGGCCCACTCCCCCATGCTAGGAGATAAACACCAAGGTCCAAAAAGAAGGAATAGCTAGGCCAAACCTAGGGTTGGGTAACCTTTCCCAAATAGCAAATAAAAGATGATCAAAGTATAAATCTTTCCCCAAAAGGTTCTAAGGCTTGGTAGAAAATCTAAGCAACAACCTAAGTGAGTGTCATTGCATAGCCCTCACCCCTTGGGTTGTCCTGGTACTAGCCGTTGCGAGCCCCAACCCCCAAGTAGGCACATGTGGGATCGAATGCCTTTTGTACAGACAAGCACCATTCGATCGTACCTACGCATAGGTACCTTTTCCCACTCCCATCCATAGCCTTTACTAGCACTAATGGCATGGGTGAGGCACATTTAATCTTTTTAATGTTTTAACCCATTCCCATAAGTTTAATTAATTTTTCACTTGTTAAATAACTCTTCAGTCAGTTATCCCGGTTCTAGCCACTTAGGGCCCTGACCCCGCACTGAGAGCCACTCACTTGGTGTCGTTAGGTTTTCTACCCTTAACCCACACATCACAAATACATCATACATATAGTAAAAACACCTCATAAACACACCTATAAACTTACTTCAAGGAACAACATAGAATAGGATAGTTTAGGGATGTTTAGGAAAATTAGGAGCGGTCAAGGGAACCCTAGGATAGTTCTGATCTTCCAGACAATCCTAAACCCTAACCTTACTCCCTACACACATGCTAAACCTATTAAGGAATCTAAATATACCATATAAATTTCATCAAACAAGAAGTGTTCATAAATAAAGTTTACACAAATTTCCATATAGTTTATACAAAATTCCATATGCTTGAAATTTGACTAAGTCTGAATTTTATTAAAAATCTAAAATCTAGAAGTTGCAGCTTAACTCCTAAAAATCTGAAACCTATTCCAATCAATTCAAAAGGTACCTATTCCCTTTATACAAGTATAACTTAAAGTATAAGAAATTAAAGTATCGTAACACATTTGTTAGGTTCCTGCGCATTTGTCCAATATGACTGTGCACATGTTTTAGAAACCTACGCATATGTTCAAGATACCTATGCATTTGTGCAGGATGACAGAAAATAAAAAAAATGATAAACAAATCCCACTTGCGGAAAAAAATGTGCATTATGGGGACTATGGATACCAAATCTAGGAAAGACCCATTTGAGATCTCCCAGTTTCCATACAAGAATAGCCCTTCAACAGGGATTACTAGCCATCTAAGTCTACTTTAGAATTGGAGAAAGAAACTAAGTTCCTATGATAGACTTAAACTATGAGGGTCACTAGAACAATCTCAAGATCTGATAGTTCCTAGAGACCCCTGAGACATATGGGAGAATGTCACAAGGATCTTAGGAAGTTCTCAGACTCCATCTAATTCCAAAATGAAAATCAACAGACTCCTAATTGATTAAACATTCTTTTGATTACAATAATGCTTCTATAAACATTCAAATCCCAACTATTCCATTATACAAATGATAACAGCATAATCCAACTCTAATTTTCCATTCTACCTTCATCCAGCAAGCAAATAACAAAAGAAAAACAACTCACATAGGGATTACATACTTATTTATGCAACACAATATCAATATTATCGTCTATCCTAATGTTATTTCGCAATAATACAGACTTAGTATAATAGCAAACCATTCACTATCTTGCAAATTCGCACAAGAAAACAAGTAGATAAACATATTAGCACTCAAACAAGACAATACTCAAATGAAGGATCATCTCCTGGGATAGATCCTACCTAGTGTCCTGCGGAGATACCATTGATGAAGGTGGATCCAACCATCTCAGCCTTCCTCACGCACTTCTCCAGACTCCTTCCAAAAAGAAAACTATGATATAAATCCTCTGAGACAAATCTCTAGCCACCTAAACATCTCAATCTGATATCGTAAAACTATAATAAAGCCTTCCTAAGAAATTATTCCTGCCAACTCCTTTTCTCACAGGAATTTTTTCCTATTAATAAACTAAGGAAGTGGTTGCACGAGAAAATCCAACCGATGCAACCATTCAAAACTAATGGTTGGTTAATAGTTTAGAATTAATTTATCCAATAACAATAACCATTCCCGGAAGGATATATTTATAATAATAGTAATAATTTCTTCTCATATATCCTTTATTTAAGGAAGACCAATAGTAATTTCTATCCTTTTTTTAAAACATAATTACTATTTATTTAATTTCTATTCCATATAGATAATATTACTTATTATCTATTGATGCAATAATTTATTATCCACAAACCAATTTATATATAAATATAATTTAATATAATAATTCATATTTCATAATTAATTATAAATATATGTATCCATATGCATATGTATGCACCCATATGCCTATGTGTACATATACCATCGCATGTATTATACAAAAAGCATATTATTATTATTATTATTAATATCACCATCACATTATTATCAATGTTATAGAACATATGACTATTATTGACATATAAATACATTGATTTAATCAAGCACTAGATCATACTTCATAAAAGATACGATAATCCATATAAGATAACTTCTAACAAATGATAGAATATTCTATACAAAGGAACTAGAGTTACCATTCACAACATCACCTAATCAATAAATGCATGAAGCAAGCAACAAGCTGACATGATAGCATATCATCAACACAAGGACTAACTCAGGAACTCCCCATCCTAAGGAATAGAAAAGGATTAGAGGTAGAGTTCCTTCATGTGGAACCTGGTGATATCTCTGTAACAACAACAATGATCAAGGATTTTGAGGGATCACTCAGACTTGTGAAGCTAGGTGGAGATGATACTCGGTACCTGTAATCTTGTATCACCAAGAATAGATACATATATATACATATGGATATACAAATCAGATATATGTAAGCAGATGACCAATATCGATACATCATGTGGACCTTAACTAAGTGAGTAACTACGACTTCATCCTGAGTCATGAAAACACATCAGACACATATCTATGAAACAATAAACATCATGATAATGGTTAGATTCAAATCCTAAGTTAGATCCATAAAACATATAAAAATAGATGGTTTTCTAATCTCATAAACATATAATTGATAACCATAAATGAGCATATCCATCATATCATCATCCAAAAAACATAAATGTAAATGTATAGTTCTAACCATCATAATAAAATGTCCAAATCAGAAAAGTCTAAGTATCACCATAGGAGAGGTATTATAGCTTGGGCTGGTGTGTCCACTTGGATCTCCTTTATGTCTATGAGATCTTGGATGTAATGCTTTAGTTTCATACACCTTAGGGTGGTGTTTCCTTTGATGTGATGATAATCAAAGTACTCATGATCATTGTACCAATTAGGCTTGGGAGTTGCATCATCAAACCGTTTGATTGGTGGGTACATAATCAGATTAGCCTTGGCCATGCGAGGAAAGACTATGTCTAGAGGTTCACCAAGAGGTGTGAATAGTCTCTTCTAATAAGTCTGGGCTTGAGTCCTGTTTTGATTGGGAGTCGTTGATATGGCATTGGCTTGATAGGTTGGATTGCCTTGATTTTCTTGATGAGGTTGTTGCTGATAGTTCTACATGGGTTGCTAATTAATGGGATATTGTTGCTGGTAGGTCTACGTAGGCTGTTAATTGATTTGAGGTTGTTGTTTCTGATATGTAGGAGTAGGTGTAGGACTTACCACAATGATTTGGACATGCTTAGTATCTATGGCTCCATTAGTAACAACATTCTTGTTTCAATTCCATTAACGGGTTTTATCATTGCTAGGTTTGCCATAGGAATCATCCTTATAGTGTCAGATTGTGCCTTTGTTGAGGAGGCCTCTCTCAACATATATTCCCTTGATTTTGATATGTTGGTAAGTTTGGATGTAGTTCATCCTCATGAAGTGGGATAGTTTGGGATGCAATTTATTGATAAAGATCTTGGTTAGATGCTTCTCAGGTGGTTGGTATGATAACCTAGTAGTGAGGTTCTACCACTGTTGCAAGTAGTATTAGGAATGAATGCTAAATATATCCTATGGGGAAGTATTTGTATCCATTCTCTGGTAGTTTTTGTTGCATTCATGACTATGATTGTCATTGATGTCAACATAGTGATCTACTGAAGATTAGCAGAGAAGCAGAAAGTGTTTGTATTAGCGTACATAGGATATTGAAGATCAAGCTATACGGAGTTGAGGACTTAATCTATGATGTTTCTTGAGATAATGGTTAAGAGAACATACAAAAATTCAACTATTCATGATAGTTATGTGTACTTCAGTGGAAGCAGTATTCAAGTAGTGTTCTTGAGAAACAATTTGTGGAAATCAGATGATACCTCCTAATCAAGATAGAATCTGAGTATGCAAGGTTGTACACATGATGATTGTGATGTGGACATGCCAACAAGGTCAGAGGTTGCATGAGTGAATAATTGTATTAATTGGAAGCTGATAGTTTTATGTAATTGTGGAATATTGTGTAATGTGTGGAAGATTTTATTTTGTAAATTGTATCCCAACTCATTTGTAACTATTTGAGTGTGGTATAAAGGAAGGATTATTTTCCTTATTGTAATGTAGTATTGTATGAAAGTGAATTGTGGAATTGAGAAATACTTGTTGTAAGAGGATATGGAAGTACAAAGATCTGGTATTGAGATCTGATGAAGTAGTTCATGCAGTTTGGTACAGTTAGAGGAGAATTGATAAGTTGTTGAGATCAATAATATTTTTGTATTATTATTTTGAGTAATATAGAGATCAGTTGGATAGTGTGTTCAATGATCTTTCCCTTGAAGTTGTTTGGACAGTGGGTCCTTCTATCTTCTATAACTCCTAACAGGGTTAGAATCTTTTAATAGGGTTTCAAAGTCTCCTAATAGAGATTCATATGTATTGAATATATTTCATAAGACTCCTAACAGAGTCCATCCTCTCACAAGGAATATTCATATTAATGCATCTTCTGTGGGCATCATTCCCACCAGGGTTTACTCTCTGATCAAGAGGTTCCCTAGTCAACATATCTTGTGTTATTGTGTATGTATATCTTTCTATGGTTATTGATTACATTTCTTACATGGTTGAAATCTATTAAAGGTGATAAAAGTTGTATTTATCTTGTAACTAATTCACCCCCCCCTCTCAGTTATCTTGGTGACCTTTCCTTTCTAACAATTGGTATTAGAGCAGTAGGTCCCTAAAGGAAAATTTTAACAACTTAAGGAGATCAATGGAAAATCATTTCAGGAAAGAAAGCCCTAAGTTTGATGGAGTGAACTTTCACAACTGGAAAAAAAAGATGAAGATACATTTTCTTTTTTTAGGACCAGAATACTGGTTAATCACAAAGAAAAAGAAGACTGTCATTGAAGAAGACAAAATTGAAGAATGTACTAATGAGGAGAGAGACCTATTCATGTGTAACATACTTGCCAAAGAAGCACTCTTGTCAGCCCTTGCGAAAAATGAGTACAGTCAGGTAAAATATCTAAAACCATCTCATGAAATTTGGTTAGCTTTACAATCTACTCTTGAAGGTGATGAACATGCAAAGAGAGTCAGATTACATAATTGGATATGTGCATTTGAAGATATAAGAATGATGGAAGATGAATCTATTAAAAGCTATATTGGTAGAATGTCAGAAATTGTTGCGGGTATAAAATCTTGTGAAGGAATCAAGACAGAGAATGAAGTGATAAGGAAAATTCTAAGGACATTAACTATTGCATTTAAGTAGACAACACAGATGATTGATCAATTTATGCCTTGTACTGATAACTTCACTAGAGAAACCCTTCTTGGAAGACTAGAAGTAGTAGAGATAAACTTGAGATATTCGAGAGATCTACCTAGAATGGAGAGAACATTCAACGCACTTAGTATTCATCCTACTTTGTTAAGAAGCATTAGTGTAACTAGAGATTATGATAGTGGCAGCAGATCTAAGAATGAAGAAGACATGAAGATTGAGGAAGGAATTGCCTTGCTTGTGAAAATAGAACCAGATGGTAAGAAAAAATTTAAATGTTGGACTTATCAAGAATATGGTCATTTTGCATCTAAATATCCTAAGAGAGTAAAGAAGTATAGAAAGAACTTTAAACTAGAAGATCTAAAGAATTTTACTATGTTAATGATGAAGAATTTGAAGCTAGTATGGAGAAATCTCTAAGTGAAAGTGATAATGAGAATGATGATATAGGATTTGTAGCAATAAAAGAAGAAAACCCTGAAACAAAAGTTAAAGAAGAAAAAGATTTAGTTTCTCAAGTAGAAAATAGATCTAATTGGATTATAAATAGTGGTTGTTCACATCATATGACTGGAGACATGAAACACCTTGTTTGATAAAAGGAATAGGATCTATTACTCTTGATGGAAAGACTAACACTGATGATGTTTACTTTGTGGATGGATTGAAACATAACCTTTTGAGTGTTGGATAGCTAGTTGATAAGGGATATCAAGTTTGGTTTACTGAGAAAACTTGTGTAATCAAAGACAATGATGGTAATTTGATTGGAATTGGATAAAGAACCAGAGGTAATGTATTTCAGTTGAATCCTACTAAGATGACATGCTTGATTACTAAGATTTCAATTAAAGTTGGTTATGGCACAAAATATTTTGTCCTATAAACTTTGATAACATTGTGAAAGTAAGTACTACACTTGCAGTAAGAGATTTGCCTAAAATTATGAAACCTACTAACATGATTTGCAAGGAATGTGTTATGGCTAAATAGAAGAGAAGCTCATTTCCTAGCAAGAAGTTCACAACAACAAAGAAGTTGGAAATTGTTCATACATATTTGAGCGGTCCCACAAGGACTAGAGGATTCTATGGTGAAAGGTATTTTATGATTCTTGTTTATGATTTTACAAGAATAATATGGATTAAATTTCTTAAAGAAAAGTCTGAGGCATTTGATAAGTTTAGAGTAATTAAGAATAAAGTTGAGAATGAATCTGGAATGAAGATTAAATGTTTGAGATCAGATAGAGGTAGAGAATTTACTTCAAAATAATTTAACACTTTTTGTGAAGTGAATGGAATTAAGAGATAGTTTTCAGCCCCTAGAAAACTTGAACAAAATGGTATTGTAGAAAGAAGAAAGAGGTTAGTAACTAACGCAACAAGAGCCATGCTATTTGAAAATGGCTTGGTGAAGATATTCTGGAGAGAAGCAGTGATTATAGCAGTATATACAATGAACAAAGTATAGATTAGAGTAGACACAGATAAGACACCTTATGAACTATGGTTTTGACATGCACCATCAGTTAAGTATTTTAGAATTTCTGGAAGTAAATGTTATATTAAGAGAGATGATGACTTTGGAAAGTTTAACCCTAGAGGTGTTGAAGGTCTATTTCTTGTTTATTCATTGAAAAGCAAAGCTTATATATGTTTCAATAAAAGAACTAAAACTATTGTTGAGAGTGCAAATGTTAAAGTTGATGAAAAGTTCAAAATTCAGGAAAGAATGCTTGATTATGAATCAGATGAAGGAACTCCTCCTAAAATTGATCAAGAAAATGTTGAATTATTCTATGAAACTGACAGTGATTTGTTGAATGAAAGCTACATTGAGGAAATCATAGAAGAACCTATAGTTGAAGCAAGAACTGAGACAGTGACACCTAACAGGAATCTAACAATAAATCATCCTATTGAGTAGATTATTGGGAGCATAGACAAAGGAGTTCTGACATGAAATAAGGTACAAGAATAATTGTGTTTAATTTCTCAAATTGAACCTAAATCTACTAGTGAAGCATGTGAAGATGAATATTGGATTAAAGCTATGAAGGAAGAACTATATCGAATTGAAAAGAACAAGACTTGGGAATTGGTCCCTAGATGTAAAGATAAGAATGTTATAGGAACTAAATGGGTATTCAGGAACAAGATGAATGAACAAGGAGAATTTTTAAAGGAATAAAGCAAGACTGGTATGTAAAGGATACTCATAGCAAGAAGGAATTGACTATGAAGAAACTTTTTCACTTGTAGCAAAAATTGAAGCAGTAAGAATGTTTTTGGCTTATGCAGCCTATAAGAAATTTAAATTATATCAGATGGATGTGAAGTCAACATTTCTGAATAGAGAGATAGAAGAAGAAGTTTACATTGAGTAGTCTGAAGGATTTCCCTTAACTCATGAAGGAGACATGGTATGTAAACTGAACAAAGATTTATCTAGATTTAAACAAGCACCTAGAACTTGGTATGCAAGACTGGATAAGTATTTGAGAAAATTAGGATTTACTAAAGGCACAACAGATAGTAACTTGTATATGAAAGAAATTAAAAATGGTTTGTGCGTTGTAGTTATTTTTGTTGATGATATTATCTTTGGAGGAGAAGATGAAGCCAGTGATAAATTTGTAGATGAAATGAAGACTGAATTTGAAATGAGTATGATTGGTGAGATGAAATATTTTTTAGGATTGCAAATAACATAGAACAATGATGGTATCTTTTTATGTCAAAAAAAGTACTTGAATGACCTATTCAAGAGATTTGGAATGGAGAACTATAAGCTAGTTGGCAAACCTATGGTAACTAGACACAAGTTATCTAGCATAGATGAGACTCCTATAATTGAACAGAAGAAGTACAGATCTATGATTGGAGGATTGCAATATTTAACTCATACAAGACTAGACATATCACATGTGGTTGGAATCGTTGCAAGATTTCAAGCCGATCCTAAAGAATCACATTATGCAGCAATAAAAAGGATACTGAGGTACTTGAAAGACACAATTGAATATGGATTGTGGTATGAAATATCTAATGACTTTACCCTATGTTCATATAAAGATGCAGATTGGGGAGGTAGTGTTGATGACAAAAAGAGTGCAAGTGGTGGAGCATTTATTCTTGGAGGAAGATTGGTTTCTTGGCTAAGCAAGAAACAAAATTGTATTTCATAGAGCACAAGAGAAGTAGAATATGTAGTAGCAACAAACAATTGTAACCAGATAATATGGATGAAATAAATGTTTAAGGATATTGGAATAAACTTTGATGAGCCTATTGTTATACGCTGTGATAACACCAGTACAGTATGTCTAAGAATCATGTACTACATTCTAAGACAAAGCATATAAAAATAAAGTATCATATAGTGAGAGAGAAATTTGTAGAGAAAGAAGTCATACTTGAGTATCTAAGTACAAAAGAGTAGATTGCAGATATATTTACAAAGCCTTTTCCTAAACATATATTTGATTATTTGAGAGGTATGCTTGGGGTTATGCCCTAGCCTACTTTTGAGAAGTGATGTAGATTGTTGAATAAGTCCAGTGGTATATGAGCCTTATCCTTTTCTGGACTGGATGTTGGTACTTCCTCTATGGGGGAGTATGTGTTTCTAAGCTGAGTCATGAGGACTCTAGTGAATGTATTTTCTGAAAAGTGTCTTTTGACATTGAAGTTGTTGTTGACATAGTGGTGTAACATCTATCATTGATGTCAATGGGGGAGAAGGATACATGAAAAACTATGTATTGAAGAGAATTTGAGGGAGAAGGATACAAGAAATATAAAATGGCAAACTAAAAGAATTGAGTAGGAAAATGAAGCAAGATTTGATTGATGAAGAGGACTTGAAAAGATTGCAGAGCAGTAGTGTTGCAGTGTTGGTATTCATGGAAATTGGATGTTTTTTCATCTATGTTGCCATCAATGCCAATGGGGGAGATTTTTAGGAATGAATGATGAATATATCCGATGGGGGAGTATTCACAACCATTCTGTAGTAGTTATTGTTGCATTCATGACTACGATTGTCATTGATGTCAACCTAGTGATCTACTGAAGATTAGTAGAGAAGCAGACAATGTTTGTATTAGCGCACGTGAGATATTGAAGATCAAGATATGCGGAGTTGAGAACTTAATATATGATGTTTCCTAAGATTTTTGTTAAGAGTGCATATGGAAATTCATCTATTCATGATAGTTATGTGTAATTTAGTGGAATTAGTATTCAGGCAGTGTTCCTGAGAAACGGTTTATGGAAATTAGATGATATCTTCTAATTGGGATAGAATCTGAGCATGCAAGGTTGTATAGATGATGAATACATGATGATTGTAATGTGGAGGTGACAACAAGGTCAAATGTCACATGACTGAAGAGTTATCTTAAATTGAAGCTGACAATTTTATGTAATTGTGGAATATTGTGTAACGTGTGGAAGATTTTATTTTGTAAATTGTATGCCGACTCATTTGTAATTATTTGAGTGTGGTATAAAATAAGGATTATTTTCCTTATTGTAATGTAGTATTGTATGAAAGTGAATTGAAGAATTGAGAAATACTTGTTATAAGAGGATATGTGAAGTACAAAGATTTGGTATTGAGATTTGATGAAGCAGTTGGTGTGGTTTGGCACAGTCAGAGAAGTGATAATTTTTTGAGATCAATAATCTTTTGGTATTGTTCTATTGAGTAATATAGAGATTAGTTGGATAGTGTGTTTAGTGATCTTTCCCTTGAAGCTATTTGGATAGTGGGTCCTTCTGTCTTCCATAACTCCTAACACGGTTAGAATCTTTTAACAGGGATTCAAAGTTTCCTAATAGAGATTCATATGTACTGAATGTATTTCATAAGGCTCCTAACAGAGTCCATCCTCTCGCAAGGAATATTCATATTAGTGCATCTTTTGTGGGCATCATTCCCACTGGGGTTTACTCTCTGATCAAGAGGTTCCCTAGTTAACATATCTTGTGTTATTGTGTTGTTGTGTATGTATATCTTTCTATGGTTGTTGATTACATTGCTTACATAGTTAAAATATATTAAAGGTGATAAAAGTTGTATTTATCTAATAATTGATTCACCCCCCCCCCCCTCTCAGTTATCTTCATGGACTTTACTTTCTAACAATTGGTATCAGAGCAGTAGGTCCTTGAAGGAAAAGTTTAACAACTTAAGCAAATCCATGGCAAATCATTTTTGGAAAGAAAGCCCTAAGTTTGATGGAGTGAACTTTGATAGCTCGAAAGAAAAGATGAAGATGAATTTTCTTTGTTTAGGACTAGGATAATGATTAATCACAAAGAACAAGAAGACTATCATTGAAGAAGACAAAATTGAAGAATGTACTAATGAGGAGAGAAAACTATTCATGTGTAAAACACTTTCCAGAAGAGCACTCTTGTTAGCCCTTTCAGAAAATGAGTACAGTCAGGTAAAATATCTAAAAACATCTCATGAAATTTTGTTACCTTTACAATCTACTTTTGAAGGTGATGAACATGCAAAGAGAGTTAGATTACATAATTTGATATGTTCATTTGAAGATATAAGAATGATGGAAGATGAATTTGTTAGAAGCTATATTGGTAGAATGTCAGAAATTGTTGTAGGTATAAAATCCTATGAAGGAATCAAGACAAAGAATGAAGTGATATGGAAAATTCTAAGAACATTCACTTCTAAATTTAAGTAGACAATGTAGATGATTGAGAAAGTTATACCTTGTACTAAGAATTTCACTTGAGAAACCCTTCTTGGAAGACTAGAAGTAGGAGAGATGAACTTGAGACAATCTAGAGATCTACCTAGAATGGAGACAATATTCAATGCATTTAGTATTCATCCTACTTTTTCAAGAAGCATTAGTGTAAGCAGAGATTATGCTAGTGGTAGTAGATCTAAGAATGAAGAAGACATGAATATTGAGGAAGGAATTGCCCTGCTTGTGAAAACAAAACCAAATGGTAAGAAAATTATTAAATGTTGGACTTGTCAATAATATGGTCATTTTGCACCTAAATGTCCTAAGAGAGTAAAGAAGTATAGAAAGAACTTTAAACCTCGAAGATCTAAAGAATGTTACTATGCTAATGATGAAGAATTTGAAGCTAGTATGGAGAAATCTCTAAGTGAAAGTGATAATGAGAATGATGATATAGGATTTGTAGCAATAAAAGAAGAAAACCTTGAAATAGAAGTTAAAGAAGAAAAAGCTTTAGTTTCTCAAGTAGAAAAGAGATCTAATTAGATTATAGATAGTGGTTGTTCACATCATATGACTAGAGACATGAAGAAATTCATATATTTTAACAATTATGATGGAGGAATTTTTAGAGTTTGAAACAATGCACCTTGTTTGATAAAAGGAATAGGATCTATTACTCTTGATGGATAGACTAAAACTGGTGATGTTTACTTTGTGGATGGATTGAAACATAACCTTTTGAGTGTTAGATAGCTAGTTGATAAGGGATATCAAGTTTGGTTTACTGAGAAAACTTGTGTAATCAAAGACAAGGATGGTAATTTGATAGGAGCTGGATCAAGAACCAGAGGTAATGTATTTCAGTTGAATCCTACTAAGATGACATTCTTGATTACTAAGATTGATGAAATTTGGTTATGGTATAGAAGATTTTTTCATATAAACTTTGATAACATTGTGAAAGTACGTACTACACTTGCAGTAAGAGATTTTCCTAAAATTATGAAACCTACTAACATGATTTGCAAGGAATATGTTATGGCTAAACATAAGAGAAGCTCATTTCCTAGCAAGAAGTTTACAATAGCAAAGAATTTGGAAATTGTTCATACATATTTGAGCAATCGCACAAGGACTAGAGGATTCTATGGTGAAAGGTATTTTATGATTCTTGTTGATGATTTTACAAGAATGATGTGGATTGCATTTCTTAAAGAAAAGTCTAAGGCATTTGATAAGTTTAGAGTAATTAAGAACAAAGTTGAGAATGAATCTGGAATGAAGATTAAATGTTTGAGATTAGATAGAGGTGGAGAATTTACTTCAAAATAATTTAACACTTTTTGTGAAGTGAATGGAATTAAGAGATAGTTTTCATCCCCTAGAACACCTAAACAAAATGGTATTGCAGAAAGAAGAAAGAGGTCAGTAACTGGAGCAGCAAGAGCCATGCTATTTGAAAATGACTTGGTGAAGATATTCTAGAGAGAAGAAGTGAATACAATAGTATATACAATTAATAGAGTACAGATCAAAGCAGACATAGATAAGACACCTTATGAACTATGGTTTGGACATGCACCATCAATTAAGTATTTTAGAATTTTTGGACTTAAATTTTATATTAAGAGAGATGATAACATTGGAAATTTTGACCCTAGAAGTGATGAAGGTATATTTCTTGGTTATTCATTGAAAAGCAAAGCTTATAGATGTTTCAATAAAAGAACTAAAACTATTTTTGAGAGTGAAAATTTTAAAGTTGATGAAAAGTTCAAAATTCAGGAAAGAATGCTTGATTATGAATTAGATGAAGGAACTCGTCCTAGAATTGATCAAGAAAATGTTGAATTATTCTATGAAACTGATAGTGATTTACAGAATGAAAGATACATTAAGGAAATCATAGAAGAACCTATAATTGAAGCAAGAACTAAGATAGTGACACCTAACATGAATCATCCCGTTGAGCAGATTATTGGGAGAATAGAAAGAGGAGTTTTGACATCAAATAAGGTACAAGAATAATTGTGTTTAATTTCTCAAATTGAACCTAAATCTACCAGTGAAGCCTATGAAGATGAATATTGGATTAAAGCTATGAAGGAAGAACTAGATCGAATTGAAAAGAACAAGACTTGGGAATTGGTCCCTAGACGTAAAGATAAGAATGTTATAGGAACTAAATGGGTATTCAGGAACAAGATGAATGAACAAGGAGAAGTTGTAAGAAATAAAGAAAGATTGGTATGTAAAGGATACTCATAGCAAGAAGGAATTGACTATGAAGAAATTTTTTCACCTGTAGCAAGAATTGAAGTAGTAAGAATGTTTTTAGCTTATGCAGCCTATAAGAAATTTAAAGTATATTAGATAGATGTGAAGTTAGCATTTATGAATGGAGAGTTAGAAGAAGTTTACATTGAGAAACCTAAAGGTTTTCCCTTAACTCATGGAGGAGACATGGTATGTAAACTAAACAAAGCTTTATATGGACTTAAACAAACACCTAGAACTTGGTATGCAAGACTGGATAAGTATTTGATAAAATTAGGATTTACTAAAGGCACATCAGAGAGTAACTTGTATATGAAATAAATTGAAAATGGTTTGTTGGTTGTAGTTATTTTTGTTGATGATATTATCTTTGGAGGAGAAGATGAAGCCAGTGATAAATTTGCTGATGAAATGAAGACTGAATTTGAAATGAGTATGATTGGTGAGACGAAATATTTTTTAGGATTGCAAATAACACAGAACAGTGATGGTATCTTTTTATGTCAAAAAAAGTACTTGAATGACCTATTCAAGAGATTTGGAATGGAGAATTATAAGCCGGTTGGCACACCTATGGTAACTAGACACAAGTTATCTAGCATAGATGAGACTCCTATAGTTGAACATAAGAAGTATAGATCTATGATTGGAGGATTGCAATATTTAACTCATACAAGACTAGACATATCACATGCGGTTGGAATTGTTGCAAGATTTAAAGCTGATCCTAAAGAATCATATTATACAATAGTAAAAAGCATACTGAGGTACTTGAAAGGCACAATTGAATATGGATTGTGGTATGAAATATCTGATGACTTTACCCTATGTGCATATACAGATGCAGATTGGGGAGGTAGTGTTGATGAAAAAAAGAGTACAAGTGGTGGAGCATTTTTTCTTGGAGGAAGATTGGTTTCTTGGCTAAGAAAGAAACAAAATTATATTTCATAGAGCATAGCGGAAGTAGAATATGTAGCAGTATCAAACAATTGTAACCAGATAATATGGATGAAACAAATGTTGAAGGATATTTGGATAAAATTTGATGAGCATGTTGTTATACACTGTGATAACACCAGTATAGTAAGTATGTCTAAGAATCTTGTACTACATTCTAAGACAAATCATATAGAAATAAAGTATCATATAGTGAGAGAGAAAGTTGTAGAGAAAGAAGTCAAACTTGAGTATATAAGTAAAAAAGAGTAGATTGCGGTTATATTTAGAAAGCCTTTGCATAACGATACATTTGAGTATTTGAGAGGTATGCTTGGGGTTATTCCCCATCCTAATTTTGAGAAGTGATGTAGATTGTTGCATTAGTCCAATGGTATATGAGCCTTATCATTTTCTGGATTGGATGTTGGTACTTCCTCTATGGGGGAGTATGTGTTTCTGAGCTAAGTCATGAGGACTCTAGTGAATGTATTTTCTAAAAAGTGTCTTTTTGACATTGAAGTTGTTGTTGACATAGTGATGTAACATATGTCATTGATGTCAATGAGGGAGAAGGATACATGAAAAACCATGTATTGAAGAGAATTTTAGGGATAAGGTTACAAGCAATATAAAATGGAAAACTAAAAGAATTGAGCAAGAAAATGAAGCAAGATTTGATTGATGAAGAGGACTTGAAAAGATTTCAGAGCAGTAGTGTTGCAGTGTTGGTATTCATGGAACTCGGATTTTTTTCAACTATGTTTCCATCAATGCCAATGGGGGAGATTGTTAGGGATGAATGCTGAATATATCCTATGGGGGAGTATTCACAACCATTCTGTAGTATTTTTTTTTGCATTCATGATTGTGATTGTCATTGATGTCAACATAGTGATCTACTGAAAATTAGTAGAGAAACAGACAATGTTTGTATTAGCGCATGTGGGATATTCAAGATCAAGATATGTGGAGTTGAGGACTTAATCTATGATGTTTCCTAAGATCATGGTTAAGAGCACATATGGAAATTCAACTATTCATGACAATTATGTGTAATTCGGTGGAAGTAGTATTCGGGCAATGTTTCTGAGAAATAGTTTTTGGAATTCAGATGATATCTCCTAATCAGGATAGAATCTGAGCATGTGAGGTTATAGAGATGATGAAGACATGATGATTTTGATGTAGACATGACAGCAAGGTTAGAGGTTGCATGAGTGAAGAATTATCTTAATTGGAAGCTGTCAGTTTTATGTAATAATGGAATATTGTGTAACGTGTGGAAGATTTTATTTTGTAAATTGTATGCTGAATCATTTGTAATTATTTGAGTGTGGTATAAAGGAAGTATTATTTTCCTTATTGTAATTTAGTATTGTATGAAAGTGAATTGCGGAATTGAGCAATACTTTTTTTAAGAGGATATGTGAAGTACAGAGATCTGGTATTGAGATATGATGAAGCAGTTGGTGCAGTTTGGCATAGTCAGAGGAGACATGATAAGTTGTTGAGATCAATAATATTTTGGTATTATTCTATTGAGTAATATAGAGATTAGTTTGACAGTGCATTCAGTGATCTTTCCCTTGGAGCTATTTGGATAGTGGGTCCTTCTGTCTTCCATAACTCCTAACAAGATTAGAAACTTTTAACAGGGATTCAAAGTCTCCTAACAGAGATTCATATCTACTAAATGTATTTCATAAGGCTTCTAATAGAGTTCATCCTCTCACAAGGAATATTCATATTAGTGCATGTTTTGTGGGCATCATTCCCACCAGGGTTTACTCTTTGATTAAGAGGTTCCCTAATCAACATATCTTGTGTTATTGTGTTATTGTGTATATATATATATATTTATGGTTTTTTATTACATTGCTTACATGGTTGAATTATATTAAAGGTGATAAAAAATTTATTTATCTAATAACTGATTCAGCCCCCCCTCTTAGTTATCTTGGTGGACTTTAGTTTCTAACAACTTGTTACAAGTAGTAGTTGTTGTTGCACCAAAAGATCGACCTATCAATGCCCGATACAACCACTAGACTTATAGAAGACACATGAGGCTGTTAAACCATATCATGAATCCATAGGGGAGCACTGACCATTTTTCCATTAATCTCCCCCTCAACATTACTCGAGGAGATTCAGACCTGTGACCAAGCTCTGATAGCCGGCTAGCATTTCTCCTCCTTTCTGCTTTGAGTTGCAAAGGTCTAATAAGGACAACTCATTCTTGACATTATGGGCATACTATGCAACAAACTTCTCAGAGAGCTTGACAAAGGTTGAGATTGTCCCATAAAGTATCTTGTAAAACCACTCAACAATAGTTCCTCCTAAAATCTTAGGGAATATGCGCTTAAGGTAGTTATCACTCTATGCCACTTCTTAGCATGCCATATAGAACTCTTTGATGTGATTTATGGGGTCTCCTTTCCCTCGATATTTATTGAATTTGGGTGTCTTGAAGTGGTTAGGGAAAGGGACAACCATGATTGATCGATCGAAAGGATAGGGACATACCTCTCCAAATTTGAAGGTTTTATTCTTTGTTCAAGATTTTAGCTCCTTAAGAGCATTCTTTATTTCTTCCCACTTGACATTGGTCAGCATTTGAGTGGGTACTCCCATTTGGAAAGGATCTAGTGGTGCTAGGGAATAAGGGTGATTTTGTGGTGGATATTGTAGAGTGGGATATGGAGATTTCCTAGCAAGATAAGTGGATTGGAATGGATTTTGAGGTGATGATTTCTAGGGATGATATTATTGCTAAGGTGCAGGGGCATACTGCTATGGGGGATATGAACTAGCTTGTTGTTGGGGTACAATGAGATTTTGTTGGGTTTGCACTGGATGTGATGAAGCTTGTTGCTGCTGGGGGATGATGGGATTTTGTTGTTGCTACGAGGGGAAGTATTGTTGTTGTGGGGGAGGTTGGTGTCATAGTGAATCTTTCTAATAGGCTTGTTAATATGATTTAGAACAATAGAGGGGGGGGTGAATCAATTGTTCTTAGGTCTAGATGTATAAAAAAAATCTTTAAGTTCTTCAACAAATTAGATCTAATAACCAACACCTACTCAGTCATTACTGATTGCATAATAGAAACATATAACAATCCAATCCACTTATCCAATAGCATCTAACTTGTAAAACATAGAAACATTCAAACCAAAAAATTCACACAAGTATAAACACCAAGATGTATAATGGAAACCCAATTTGGGAAAAACCACTTTGTAACATGTTACTATTATGTTCACTCTTCTGAAGTGAGCTCGGTGAAAAGCCAACCCTATCAAAGGTTACAAACACACTATCAGGTGTGACCGGGTTAAAGGATTTAAACCACTCTGTTAAAAGTGCACCTTGTTATAGGACTTACATACACTCCATTAGAATGCAACCTTGTTCAAATGATTTATACCTATGACTGTTAGGTCAACCTCTGTTAAAAGGATTTTGACTGTTACAATGGTTAGAAAGTAGCAGTAATATTGATTTGAGAAACATACAACTCACTTTGCAAATATCAGATCCAATTCTGTACACATATGCTAGCTTACTAACTATGAACCTTTTCCATCTCCATCACTGATCTGCTTGAAACCCTTCAAGTGATCACAGCACTTCTCCTTCAGCCTTTTCTGCTTAGACAATCAATAACATCAACAATACTTCTAGCATCAACTTCTCTCTCTCTATATATCTTCAACCTCTCGCTTGGGTTTCCTTAATACTACCTCTTTTAGGTCAATACATCTTTTTCCGCTTAATATCCTTTGTAGATCTTAGGGTTAGGTTAGATTCATTGAATCCATCCTACATTATGTTCTTCAGCTATCCTTTTGAAATATTTTGAATCTCTTAAAGATTTACAATAAAACATTTTACAGTGCATTAAATGCTTTCATACAATCAATAAATAAAGTCAACACATTTTACATAATCCAAGAATTCAATGATGTCAGCTGGAAATCTGAATTCTTCATCAAATGCAAATTACTAATGCTTGGTTAATACTGTGTCCAACTTATTGATCTTCTCTGGAAAGCTCGGTCACCACATAAACTATTTCCTCAGCTAACACTGTCTTCCTCAGCAATTAACTGGTGTTCGGTCAACACTGATTTTACTCGGTAGTCACTAGCTCGGTCGACACAAACAACACTCGGCTTAAACTAGATTTCTTCACTTTTTCTCGGTTAAGCCTACTAGTTTAGTCTTCATTCTTACTTAGATAAATAATACATTGTCTTATCATTGTGCCACATTATCAAGTACTCATTGAAGTATCAAGATAACTCAACCTTTCCTTAGGTGTTGTTGTTACCAACCTTGCCTATCCCCTTAGAAACACTCAAATAGATATAGTACTTTCTTAAATAGCAATAGTCTTACTAGTTAAGGTTTGACATCAATGACAATACAACAATTACTTCAATTATAGTTTCCAACAATCTCCCTCTTTGGCATTGATGGCAACACCATATGAATATCACATGAATTACCAACCAATCCAAAAACTTATCTGTCCATCAAAGAAGTTTATAATATCCTTAGCTTCATTTTGATACAGAATCAATTAGCCATGCTTAACCATCCAATGAATTTCTCCAACTGTCTTGATCTTCACATTTTGTGTATTCATCTGTCATCATCTCCCTCTTTGACAAAAATGCCAAAGTAGCAAAAAAAACATACATCCTGCAGATGTAGATATCATCCTTTCAGTTTAGTAGAATATTTATCCCTCTATCATCTTGCTTATGACTTATTCTGACTTTGTTGTGTTCTTCACAACTCTAGGCTACTCCTAAGGTGTGACCTTTCTCTGCATCAATTTGTTAGATGTTCTTTGCAGCACACTTGATGTAGTGCTCCTAGCTTGACTAGGCAGCCTGAGTTAGGGGAAGGACCCCTAATTGACTTCTCAGGTATTTACGAGCTTCTTTAGATAAAAATTTAGTGAATATATCTGCTAATTATTCCTTGGTATTCACATATTCCATGTGGACCTCTTTATCTTGTACCAGTTCTCTCAAGTAATGATACTTGATGGCAATGTGTTTGGTCTTTGTGTGCATCACTGGGTTTTTAGAGATGTTGATAGCACTTGTGTTGTCACAAAAGATGACAACTGGTTTAGTGGTTTCTTCTTTCATGCCTACCAACAATTCTTTTCTCCATATCAAATTTGAACAATTCATAGATGCAGCCACATACTCAGCTTCAGCAGTAGATTGGGAAATGCAATTTTGTTTCTTTCTTATCCAGGAAACTAATCTCTGTCCACGAAAGAAAGATCCACCACTAGTACTCTTTCTTTCATCTACATTTCCTACCCAATCAGCATTTGTATACACTCTCAGTTAAAATTTTTCATGCTTCTTGTAGTACAACCCATAGTCAATAGTTCCCTTCAAATATCTCATGATTCTTTTAACCACCATCATGTGAGTTTCCTTATGATTGGCAAAAAATCTTGCCACAATCCCAACAACTAATGCAATATCTGGTCTGCTATGTACAACATATTGTAGCTTTTTGATCATAGATCTATACAAAGTCTAGTTAACTTCTACAACATCACCATTCTTAGACAACTTCTAACCAGTAGCCATGGGAGTACTTACTAGCCTTGAATCTTCCATACCAAAGGTTTTCAGTATCTCATGAACATATTTAGACTGGGTGATGAAAATTCCTTTCTCCATCTGATATACTTGCAAACCAACAAAAAATTTGATCTCCCCAAACATACTCATTTCAAACTTAGTTTGCATTTCTTTTGAGAATTTCTTACGCAAGGCATCTTGTCCACCAAATATAATATCATCTACAAAGATCTTGGCTAAGAAGATTCCTTTACCTTCTTCATCTTTCATGTACAAATTGCTTGTGTCATTTGTCCTTGAGAATCCAATCTATATTAGGTAGTTGTGTAATCTCTCATACCATGCTCTGGGAGCTTGCTTTAGTCCATACAATGCTTTATTCAGTTTGCAAACCATGTGTCTTCTGTTTGGATCAACAAATCCTTCTTGTTGTTCAATATATACTTCTTCTTCCAATATACCATTTAAAAATATAGACTTGACATCCATTTGGTATACCTTGAAATCTTTATAAGCAGCATATGCAAGCAAAGTTTTGACTCCTTCCAATCTTGCTATAGGGGAAAATGTTTCCCATAATCTATTCCTTCTTCTTGTGCGTAGTCTTTTCATACCATCCTAGCCTTGTTTCTTGTGATTTGACCATGTTCATTCAGCTTATTATGAAATACCCACTTTGTCCCAATGACATTCTTATCTTCTGGTCTCAGCACCAGAGTCTAGGTATCATTCTTCTCTATCTGGTCAATCTCCTCATTCATTGCTTCTATCTAGTCTTCATTTTCTAATGCATCCTTTGTTGTCTTAGGCTCATATTCACATAGTAAACATGTTGGATCTCTTGTCTTGCTTCTAGTTTGAATTCCATTATAATTATCTCCAATGATCTGTTCAGGCTTGTGATGTCTCCTTAAGTATTGTGCTAGAATAGGTTCTGCTCTTCTTTCATTTGGATCATCAAGTTCACCAACAAGATTCTCAGATTCAGCTTCTAAATGCTCGACAACCTCTTCCTGATACTCAACAGCTTCTTCCTCTCACTCAGCATGTTCTTCTTCTCTCTCGGCATTGTTATCCTGATGCTCAACATTGCTTACCTGAGACTCAGCATCAGGTGCAGGTCTGTCACTTGCCTCTTCTTCCTCTATATACACAAAAGATCTATAATCTTCTGGTACTTTGTTACTATCAGCTTCATTTTTCTCTACATACTCATCAACTTTAACATTCACACTTTCCATAATTTTGTTAGTGTTAGAATTCAAACACTTATAAGCTTTATTTTTTGTGGAATAGCTTAGGAATATACCCTCATTGCTTTTAGCATCAAATTTTCCATTCCTACTATCCTTCAATATGTAGCACTTACTTCCAAAAATTCTAAAGTACTTTACATTCTATGCGTACCCATGCCATAATTCATAAGGTGTCAGATTTGTACCTTTTTTTATCTGTACTTAGTTAAGAGTATAAACAACTGTACTTATAGCTTCTTTCCAATACTTCTATGCAACATTCTTTTCAGTCATTAATGTCTGTGCACAGTCCAAGATAGATCTATTCCTTCTCTGCTATACCATTTTGTGGAGGAGTTATAGGTGCAAACATCTATCTTTCGATCCCTCTATCATTGAAAAATAGATTAAACTCATTTGATGTAAATTCTCCACCTCGGTCAGATCTCAGACACTTTAGGTTTTTACCTGTCTCTTTTTCAACCTTAGCCACATACCACTTAAATAATTGTAAAGCATCAGATTTTTCCTTTAAGAACATTACATGCATCATTCTGGTATAATCATCAACAAACATAATAAAATATCTAGCACCACAATAGCCTTGTACACCCATCAGTCCACAAAGGTCAGTATGAACCAAATCTAAGATATTCTTAGAAGTAAAGGTTTTTCTCTTGAAACTAGACTTAGTCATCTTACCCAACTGACATTCTTTGCACATTACATTCTCAATTTTCTTCAATCTAAGTAGACCTCTCACTTTATTTTTCTTGCTAATTTCTACTAGATTATCAAAGTTAACATGACATAGCCACTTATGTCATAACCAAATATCATCAAGTTGTGCAATCATACATGTTTCTTCAGATAGGTCTAGATAGAACAAATTACCTCTTGTCTATTCTTCACTTCCAATCAGTTCACCTGTGGCATCAAATATTTTGGCCTTCCTATAATGAAATTCCACTTGGTAGCCAGTGCTATTAAGCTGTGCAACACTCAGTAGATTATAATTAAGACCCTCAACCCAATAAGCATTTTCACAAGAGATCTTATCAGTCAACTTAATCAATCATTTTCCTCTAATAGGACATGGTGCATCATTTTCAAATTTCACACTCCTACCTTTATAATGATTTAAGGTATCAAACTTACTCTTATCTCTAGTCATATGATGTGAATAACCACTATCAATAATCCATTTATCATTTTTATTCACATAAGATATCAATGCATTTTTCTCATACTCATCAGATTTTTCTTTCATTGCAACATAGACAACTTCAATTTCAATATCATCACTATTAGTGTCAGTCTCTTCTTTAGCAATGTAGAAAGATTTCTTACCTTTCCCTTTGTAGTCCTTGTATCTTTGGTAACCTTTATCTTCTCTTTTGTCTTTATGCTTGTTGTCTCTTTCTTCATCCTTATTGTCCCTGTCAGGACATCTAGCAACTATATGAACAACTTTATTACATGAAAAACATATAATAGGGAGTTTACCTTTGTACCTTCCTTTTCCCCTTTTCAGTCTTCTATCCATAAGAGCTTCTAGATCCTCAAGTTCTTCATCAAATGTGCCACTGTCACTATCACTTTCACTTTCACTTTCACTGATGCATCTTTCTTTTTCCTTCTTTGACTTATTCAGAACCATTTGTGACTTAAAAGAAGATTCAATACTACCAATAGTGAAGTTATCATAGTTAGAAAGTTCAAAAGCAATAAGCTTACAAACCAAACTTTCTAAAGTAAGGGCATTAGGAGAGTTACATCTAGATTCCTAGATTGCAGAAATTTTGATTGCATAGATAGGATGTAGAGTTCTCAATACTTTTCCTATTATAGTTTCATCCTCAATAGTTCCATTTGCTCCTCTAATAGCATTTACAACTTCTTTTATTCTACCACAATATTGTGCAATATTCTCACCTTCTTGCATTCTCATTTTATCAAATTTACCTTTTAGGCTCATGACTTTTGCTCTCAACACATTCACATCACCGCCATAGATACTTGTAAGGGTGTCCCACATTTTTTTTGCAGTACTGTAGTCTTTGATGTCTTCAAATTCTGGATAACTTAGGGTAAACACAATCTCCAACATTGCTTGGTTGTGCTCTTGTTTAGCTTTCATTTCCATGGCAGTCAGAGGTGCAATAGGTTTGACATAGTCATGCTTAATGTAATACTTAGTAGAATCACCAATACCAGTCAGATACAGCTTCATCAAACTTTGCCATGCAGGAAAGTTTTCCTTATTGAGCTTTGGTACCTCCTTATACATCTTGATCATTTGCTTTAACTTCAAAATTGCTCTTTGTAAGCACCAATAGCTCTGATACCAATTTTTAATATGATTTAGAACAACAAAGAGGGGGGGGGGGTGAATCAGTTGCTCTCAGGTTTAGATGTATAAAAACAATCTTTAAACTCTTCAACAAATCAAATCTAATAACCAACACCTAATTGGTCATTAATGATTGCATAACAGAAACATATAAAAGTGTAGTCCACTTATCCAATAGCATCTAACTTGTAAAACATAGAAATGTTCAAACCAAAACATTCACACAAGTATAAACACCAGGATTTATAGTGGAAACCCAGTTTGGGAAAAACCACTTTGTAACATGTTACTATTATGTTCACTCTTCTAAAGTGAGCTCGGTGAAAAGCCAACCCTGTCAAAGGTTACAAACACACTATCAGGTGTGACCCAGTTAAAGGATTTAAACCACTTTGTTAAAAGTGCACCTTGTTATAGGACTTACATAAACTCCATTAGAATGCAACCTTGTTCAAAGGATTTATACCTATGACTGTTAGGTCAACCTCTGTTAAAAGGATTTTGACTATTACAATGGTTAGAAAGTAGCAGTAATATTGATCTGAGAAACATACAACTCACTTTGAAAATATCAGATCCAATTCCATACACATATGTTGGCTTACTGACTGTGAACCTTTTCCATCTCCATCAATGATCTTCTCGAAACCCTTCAAGTGATCACAACACTTCTCCTTCAACCTTTTCTACTTAGACAGTCAATAACATCAATAATACTTCCAACATCCACTTCTCTCTCTATATATCTTCAACCTCTTGCTTAGGTTTCATTAATACTACCTCTTTTAGATCAATACATATTTTTCCACTTAATCTCCTTCATAGATCTTAGGGTTAGGTTAGATTCATTGAATCCATCCTACATTGTGTTTTTTTGGCTATCCTTTTGAAATATTTTGAATCTCTTAAAGATTTACAATAAAATGTTTTGTAGTGCACTAAATGCTTTCATACAATCAATAAATAAAGTCAACATGTTTTACATAATCCAAGAATTCAATGATGTTAGCTGGAAATCTAAATTCTTCATGAAATGCAAAATATTGACGCTCGGTCAATACTGTGTCCAACTTCTCGGTCTTCTCTGGAAAGCTTGGTCACCACATAAACCATTTCCTTGGCTAACACTATCTTCCTCGGTAATTAACTGGTGTTCGGTCAACACTGATTTTACTCGGCACTCACTAGCTCAATCGACACAAACAACACTCAGCTTAAACTAGATTTCTTCACTTTTTCTTGGTTAAGCCTACCAGTTTAGTCTTCATTCTTACTTAGATAAATAATACATTGTCTTATCATTGTGCCACATTATCAAGTACTCATTGAAGTATCAAGATAACTCAACCTTTCCTTAGGTGCTATTGTTACCAACCTTACCTATCCCCTTAGCAACACTCAAATAGATATAGTACTTTCTTAAATAGCAATAGTCTTACCAGTTAAGGTTTGACATCAATGACAATACAACAATTGCTTCAATTGCAGTTTCCAACAAGGCTTGGCCTTGATGCACTTGGATTTAGGCTTGGTTGATGTAGGTTGGATGCAATCTTGCATTGCTCAAGGGTGGAATAGATGTTGGGAAGTTGGAAGTAGGAGGTGGTTGTGCAAGGTAGCTTGCGAGATGGGAAGAACTATGTTTTTGGGGAGGTGGAACCATTTGAGAAGTGGTAGGTGGTGCAGATAGATAGTTGGTGTATGATGGAAAGGGTGAAGCTGGTGGAGGTTGTGTTTATTATTTTTGCACTGCTTGGGGGAAGGTGGCTTGTTGGTTTGCTGGTATGGATGTGGAAGAGTGGGTTGGTATTCCTAAGGCTTTCATTTCTTCTTGAGTAAGGCCCCAATGAGAACCAGTTCGTGGTGGGATTTGTGATGTAGAGGATGATGGAAATGCAGATGTGGGGATTTGGGATGTAGATGGTGGATTTGGAAATCCCATGGAAGGCATGTCTATTGTGAAAGTAGTTTTTTGGGCTTGTGTATTGGAGATGAAAGGTGGAGGTGGAATGTATGTTTGGGAAAATCCTGGTTAGGAAGTGGAAGGAGACGCTTATGTTCCCCACATAAAGGGTGGCACTGATATGGAAGCTTGCTGAGTAGGAAAGGGGAATGATTGTGTTGCCCTTGGAAATGATGATGTTGAGGTAGAGGCTTGTTGGGAAAATGAAGGAAATGATTGCATTGCCCCTGGAAATGATGATGTTGCTTGGCTCATAGATGGTGGAGGAACTGCTTGTGTGGTGGCTTGCATAGGATGTGGGAGTTGGTTTTATGCAAAGCTTTTAGCCTGGGTAATGGCTTGAGATGCCATAGAAGATGATGGCATTCCTATGACATAAAATGGAGTGGATTGTGTTATGGCTTGTGTTGTTGGATTTGTGAAACTACTTTGCAAAAGAGGAGGGATGGGCAAAGCTATTTGTGACATGTACAAATTGGGATCATGGATTTGCTGGATGATGGATGCAGGAGCATCTTGGGTCTTGAGCAATCTTGCATCACCAAAAACATTTTATGTTTCCTATACATGTCTATTGTTTGTTTTGTAGCCGTTGATGCTGTTGGCTTCTTGCCTTGCAAAGTTAATGCAGTATTGTGGACCTATTTTTAGCATTCTCCTAAGAGCATGTCATGTCCTAATTCATTTAGATCTGGAAGTTATCGCCATTTTCCTCAGGCATCAATTTTCTGCTAGTTTCATATGAAACATGTCGTATTTCATCTTGTGTGGTTTTGTGTGGGGAAAATGGATCTTGCAAAGTTTGGGATATGTTCTTGGATCATGTGTGGACCTAAACATGGCTTCGCAACATGATTTGTTATTTCTTTCTTTAGTTTTGGTTTCTCCTCCTAAGTGGACCTATAATGTAATTAAATGCCTGACTGGTCAACCTATGGCTTTGCTAGCTATATATTTGGATCTTAGGTTATTTAGTTAGGTAGTTCTAGTTAAAGTAGATAGTAGTAGTAGAAGTAGAAGTGAAGATAATATGCAAGCTGAGACTCATAACTCATAATTCTCATTGTATAAGGCTGAAACCCAAAAGGCCTCATAGTCGAGCATGTTGAAAGATTTAATATAATTGCACTAGTGTTGTTACCAGTTGATTGTCTCATATCCATAGTGTTTTCACCACTTTCATGTGTTTTCATATTGCTTCTATGTGTAACTCTTCGCAGGGCTTGTTTGTGGGTTTAAGTAGTCTCAATTAACCTTGATTCTGCCTTCACCTTCCCTGCCGTTGCGTCAAGTGGTATTAGAGCAAAGTTCTTTCTTGTGGATTGCATCATGGAGAACCTCATTGGATTGGTTGTAGGGTGGTAGATCTAAAATCTAACCTATAACTTGTAGAAGGTTACAATCTTCCTGGAACTTGATTGTCAAGATGGTTTGTGGTAGAGGAAATGATAATGCTATCATGGATATGTTGAGGCAGACTGAAACTAGGCTTGAAGCTATATAGAAAACCTAGACAAGAGGTGCACATCTTGAAGATGTTAGTGATTAAGAAGAATCAACACATAATCCTGAACCTGAAGTTGAGTTGGATGAGGAAAGACTTTTGAGAGTTTTGTCTAATGCTAACTCCAGACCTGCGGTTGAAGTTGCTTGCTATCATGGAAGACTTGAGACTGATACACTTTTGGATTGGATCTTTGAGATGGATAAATACTTTGAGTATGAAGGTACTCTTGATAATAAGAAGGTTAAGATAGCAGTCAAAAATTTGAAAGGTCATGCATCTCTTTGGTGGGATCATTTGAAAATTGAGAGACAAAAGAGAGGAAAAGAAAAGATCAAGACATGGATGAAAATGTTTGGAAAGATGAAGAAATTTCTTCCAGCTAACTACCAAGCTAGTTTGATGAGAAAAATGAAAAATTTGAGACAAAAGGACATGAGTTTGAAAGAGTATACTGAGGAATTTTACAAATTGGATATCAGATCTGGACATGTGGATGATGAAGTTGAGAAAGTGGCTAGATACCTGAATGGCCTAAGGACATCAATTCAAGATAAGATCAGTTATGTTAAAATAGATATTGTGGAAGAAGCATAACAATTTTCTTTGAAGGCTGAAGAGTGATTGACAAAAAGAAATGAACAAAGACAAAGAGGAAGAGGTGGCAGATTTTAGAGAAGTAGAGGCAGATCTTATGGAGAAAGTAGCAGATATGACAATGCAGTACAAGATAAAGGATGGAAAGATGAACCTGCTGGTAGAAGAGGTAATTACTCTAGAGGTAGCTATATTGGTTACTCTAATAATAACAATAGTGGGAAAAGAGATTAGAAATCTTGGTTTAAAGGTACTTGTTACAAATGTGGTGAAGAAGGACATAGAGCTTTTGAATGTACTAACTCTGGAAAGAAGACTGGAGGTAATGGCAGCAATAATTTGGCTTGTGAAGAAGTTGAGGAATTGTCTAATGAACTTGAACATGGTGAGAACTTGATGTTAAGAAGGATCTTGTGGAATGAAGAACTTGATGAGGAACCTATTCTGAGGAAATTTTTTTGCAGAACTAGATGTAAGATCGTTGAGAAATGTTGTAAGGTAATCATTGATAGTGGAAGTTCTGATAATTTGGCATTCGAAGAGCTAGTTAACAAGTTGCAGTTGCAGAGATTGAGACATCCTAAGCCTTACCATATTGCTTGGATCCAGAAGGAGCATAAACTACTTGTAAGTGAACAATGCCTTGTTAAATTCAAAATTGGAAGTTATCATGATGAAGTCTTGTGTGATATTATGTCTATGGATTTTTGTCATATTCTTTTGGGTAGACCTTGGTAGTATGATAGGAAATCTTTGCATGATGGTAGATTGAATCAATATACTATTTGGATGGATGGAAAGAAACAAGTATTATTACCTTTAGTAAAGAAGTTTGATGAAGGTCATTGTACTATAGTCAGAGTATGCTTGGTTAATGGTAAAAAGTTTGCAAGAGAAATGAAAGAAAAAATGTTTGTTTTGCTTTAATTCCAAGAAAAATTGAGAAACAAGATGAGAACATGCACATGAGGTTAAACCTTTGTTGAATAAATTTCATGACACCATTTCTGATAATGTACCTAATGGTTTACCACCTATGAGAAGTATAAGTCACTGTATGGATTTGATATCTAGAGCTAGTTTTCCTAATAAAGCACCACATACATTGAAACCTGATGAAAAGACTGAGTTGAATAGACAAGTGCAAGAATTTCTTGAGAGAGGTTTGATTAGGGAAATTTTGAGTCCTTGTGCAGTACTTGATGTGTTAGCACCAAAAAAGAATGGAGAATGTGCACTAATTCTAGAGCTATAAACAAGATAACAATAAAGTACAGATTTCCTTTACCTAGGATGGATGACATAATGGATGGTTTGAGTGGAGCGAAGTATTTCACAAAGATTGATTTGAAAAGTGGATATCATCATATTAGGATTAGAGAAGGGGATGAATGGAAAACTACTTTTAAGACTAATGAAGGTTTGTATAAATTGTTGGTTATGCCTTTTGGTTTGAATAATGCACCTAGTACTTTCATGAGGCTGATGAATGAATTTTTGAAAAGATTCTTGGGTAAGTTTGTGATTGTATATCTTGATGACATTTTGATATTCAGTAAGAGTAAGGAAGAACATCTTGAACATATCAAACAAGTATTGCAGAGATTGAAGGAAGAAAAGTTATTGATTAGTTTGAAAAAATGTTCATTTATGAAAGAAGAGATTGTGTACCTTGGTTTTGTAATTTTAGCTAATGGATTAAAGATGGATCCTAAGAAAGTGATAGCTATACTTGATTGGCCTACACTATAGAATGTTGGAGAGGTAAGATCATTTCATGGATTGGCAAGTTTTTATAGAAAGTTTATCAGAAATTTCAGTTCTATTTGCAATGCTATGACTGAAACTATGAGAGGAGATAAAAAGGATTTCAAATGGACACATGGAGCACAAAACAGTTTTGAAACATTGAAACAAAGAATTGTAGAATCACCTACACTTTCTTTGCTTGATTATAGTAAATTTTTTCAAGTTGAATGTGATGCTAGTGGAAGTGCAATAGGAGATGTTTTGAGTCAAGAAGGAAGACCTATAGTATTCTTTAGTGAGAAGTTGAATGATGCTAAGAGAAAATATTTAGTTTATGACCAGGAATTCTATACTATTGTTCAAGCTTTGAAGAAATGGAGACATTATTTGATGCCTAAAGATTTTGTGTTGTATACTGACCATAAAGCTTTGCTGTATTTGGGAAGTCGGAATAAATTGAATCAGAGACATATGAAGTGGGCTGAGTTCTTGCATAATTTTTCCTTTTCATTGAATCATAAAAGTGGGTAGTCAAATAAAGTTGATGATTCCTTGAGCTGAAGAAGAAATTTGCTGACAGAAATGAGAGTTGAGATACGTGGTTTTGATGATTTGAAGTGTTTGTATGAAACTGACCTTTATTTTGCAGAGCCTTGGAAAGCTTGTAAAGAAAAAATAGTGAGTGATAAGTGGATTGATTATTTCATTCAATAAGACATGTTGTTTAAAGGAGTTCAACTGTGCATACCTAGAGGATCTATGAGGGAGAACATAATAAATGAGAAACATAGTGGTGGACTTGATGGACATTTTGGGATTGATAAGACTGTGAATTTGATTTCAGAAAGATACTTTTGGCTACAGATTTATAGAGATGTATAAAAAATGGTTAGAGGTTGTAGAATTTTCCAAATAGCAAAAGGAACTAGTCAGAATGTGGAATTGTATACACCTTTTCCTATACCTGATAGAACTTGGGAATATGTGAGTATGGACTTTGTTCTTGGATTGCCTAAAACTCAGAGAGGTAATGATTCTATTTTGGTAGTGGTTGATAGATTTTCAAAGATGGCTCATTTCATACCTTGTAAGAAGACATCTGATGCATTACATGTAGCTGAACTATTTTTCAAGGAAGTGGTAAGATTGTATGGTTTTCCTAAATCTATTGTTTCAGACAGAGATACTAAGTTTACTAGTTACTTTTGGAGAACACTTTGGAAAAGGATGAATGCTGAGTTAAAGTTTAGTTCTACATTTCACCCATAGATAGATGGAGAGACTGAAGTTGTGAACAAAAGTTTGGGAAACTTGTTGAGATGTTTAGTTGGAGATAAACATGCTAATTGGGATTTAGTTTTGGCACAAGCAGAGTTTGCATATAATAATTCTATGAATAGAAGTACTAAGAGGACACCATTTGAGATTGTTACTCAATTTCATCCTAAGGGAACTATAGAGTTGAGAGATTTACCTACTGAGACTAGAAGAACTACTGAAGCTGAGGATTTTGCAGTATACATGAGAACTTTTCATGATGAAGTTAAAAGGAATTTGGAGGACAGTAATCTGAAATATAAATAGAGAGTAGATAAGAGAAGGAGACATAAATCTTTTGAAGT
Organism: Chamaecyparis obtusa; assembly: GCA_027943335.1. Classification (NCBI taxonomy): domain Eukaryota; kingdom Viridiplantae; phylum Streptophyta; class Pinopsida; order Cupressales; family Cupressaceae; genus Chamaecyparis; species Chamaecyparis obtusa. The sequence continues at coordinate 1,085,892 of BSBK01006612.1, forward strand.
TGAAGATGAAGTTATGATTTATTTGAAGAATAATATATTTCCAATTGGTACCTACAACAAGCTAAAAATGAAGAAATTTGGACCTTGTAAGATTTTGAAGAAGTTTAACAGTGGAAATGGTTATGAAGTGGAATTACCAGAGGACATGGACATATCACCTATATTCAAAATTGCTAATATATTTGATTACTTTGAATCAAATGATGAAACTAAAGATGATTTGGATTATCCTAAGAAGAACAAAGACAACATTGAGAAGATCTTGAATAGTAGAGTGAGCAAGAGTACAAGAGGAAAAGACTACATGGAATACCTAGTTCAATGGAAAGATAAGCCAGCTGAAGATAGTTCATGGATTACACAAGCTGAGTTGGATCTTTATGATTCAAGTTAGAGTATGAGTAGTGCCTGATGTGGATATCAGTTCTTTTGTTACCCCAGGTGTCTGATGCAGGAGCATCTTGGCTCTTGAGCAATCTTGCATCACCAAAAATATTTTTTGTTTCCTGTACCTATTTGTTGTTTTTTTTATAGTCGTTTGTGTTGCTAGTTTCTTGCCTTGCAAAGTTAATGTAGTATCGTGGACCTATTCTTGAGCATTATCCTAAGAACACACATCCTAATTCATTTGGATATGGAAGTTATCGCCATTTTTCTCAGGCATCAATTTTCTGCTAGTTTTGCATGAAACGTGTGGTATTTCATCTTGCACAGTTTTGTGTGGAGAAATTATATCTTGCAAAGTTTGGGATATATTATTGGATCACATGTGGACCTAAATGTGGCTTCGCAACATGTTTTGTTATTTCTTGCTTTAGTTTTGGTTTCTCCTCCTAAGTGGACCTATAATGTAATTAAATGCCTGACTGTCTGACCTTTGGCTTTGCTGGCTATATATTTGGATCTTAGGTTGTTTAGTTAGGTAGTTCTAGTTGAAGAAGATAGTAGTAGTAGAAGTAGAAGAGAAGATAATATGCAAGTTGAGACTCTAAATTCATAATTCTCATTGTATAAGGCCGAAACCCAGAAGGCCTCACAGTCAGGCATGTTGAAAGATTTAATATAATTGCACTAGTGTTGTTACTAGTTGCTTGTCTCATTTCCATAGTATTTTCATTGCTTTCATGTGTTTTCATATTGTTTTCATGTGTAACTCTTCGTAGGGCTTGTTTGTGGGTTTGAGAAGTCTCAATTAACCATGATTCTTCCTTCACCTTCCATGCCCTTGCGTCAATGATGGGGGTGTATGCTTCTGCTAGGATTTGGATGGTGTTTATGGGAATGTGAGGTTAGAGATATGGTGGAATAGGAGTACCCTCCTATGCAAAGTTATCCAATATGGCATGTTGATTCTAATAAATAAGTGCACTTACTATTTGTGCATGCCCTAGATGATTCATGAAGGTCTCCATAGAAAATGAAGTAGGGGGTCCATTGGGATCGTCCCATATATTATCAACTTGTGGGTTCTAAGGATTGTAGGTTACCATTGTGCTGGTAGGATTGTTAGGATCTGACAAACTAGTGGCCTGATTGGGATCCATATTCCTTCTCTTCCTAGATCTCATCTCAACAGGCATGGAATGTAGATCTAAGGATGAAAATGAAAATGATGGATGGATGCAAGATGTTTCTAAGAACTCTAAAGACGATGAATGCAAATCTAGAGAAACTCTAAGGAGGGTTGATTTCTAAGATGTGATGCAAGAATTTGGATCAACTAAACGATGGTAGGATGATGATGGATTGGTGAGTCGATGCTTTGATTTGGGTCAAGGATGATAGAAGATTGGTGGAGGATTTACTAAGTGTCAACAAATGAGTTGTTGATTCTTGATGTATGATCAATGGTAGGATTGTCAACATAGGATAGACTAATGATCTTCGGCTAATTGGATTCTTATTATTGCATGCCAATATCTTGCTCAAGATGATGAGGCTAACAAGGATAAGTGTAGATTTCCCTAGACAATTCTCTATCAAAGGGGGGAGATTTTTTATTTTTGGATAAGGATCTGAACACTAAGTTTCTAGGATTTGGATCACTAGATTTGGTGCAAAGATGGTGGGTTCTGATTTTGGATGATAGATGTTGGATTTGGATCAAGGATGATGGATGATGACAAGGATTCTAATTTGGGATTTAAAAATGGAAAGATGATGAAGGATGATGGAATGATGTTATTTCTTCGAGGATGACCTAGAGGCAGCTGAAAAGGATGACCTATGATGCACCTAGGAAGATGATAAATAATGCAAGGATGAAACTAAAAATGACTTAGGATGCAACTAGGGATGGATGGTGATGCAAAGATGAATCTAAGAATGGTCTAGGATGTAAAGGATGTTGAGATAGGATTGTGGGATTTTGAAGGGATGAAGGTTATAAGATGGGCCAAACTAGTCCTCTCTCTCTAGATTGACATAGCAATGATTAAGTTGGAATCGGTATGCAAACTGTTTCACTCTTGCATTATACTCTATGTTGTCCAGACTCTCTTGATTCTTTTCTTCTACTTGGATCACTTTGAGGGAAGGTTGGTAATCTTTGAGATTTCTCTCTACAACTTTCTTCTCTTGATAAACTTGGGAATTGGGAAATCTAGCTTTCTTGTGTTTGGATAAATCAGACATAGCTCGAGAAGATTTGGTAATTGGATTTGAATCATGGCTCTTGGGCATCTAATTTTTGAAGGATCTTTTCTACGAGGATGTTTTGAAATATTTGATCAAGTTTTGTATCAGTTTGATGTTTCTAACGGCAAAGGAAAAAACTAAAAAAAAGACACTTTGAAAGCAATCTCGACAAAAGACAAGGCAACTTTGTGGGATACAAGCAATGAATGACCACTAAAAAATGATAGTTTTTCTGAAGAGAGTGTATGTTTTGAAAAATGTTTGTACTAAGTTTGAAATTTGAAAACACTTCAAACAAACCTACCTAAGGGAAGGATAGTATCAAAATCTTTATCCACAGCTTGATACCTCTAAAAGGGATACATATGGTGAGTGTCTTAAGGTGATCTGGGAAACCACAGGGATCGGTCCTTGCACAAATATTTTGATACCTTCAGGATTAGATCGGGTAGCTTTTGATTTATTAAGATGTAGTTGATATGTGGAGTACTCCCAATCGGTTTGTACACGCATGACTCACTTAAGAGCCTAGTTGACCATGCTGAAATAGTATGGATATTCACCTACCTCAGGCTACCATCAACACACATCGCTCGAGCTTGAGGGGATGAAGAGGGAGTTTGCTCAACGCTTTATTTCTAGACCAACCAAGGAAGTACTAGTTTGAAGTCATTCTCCCAAGAGAAAGTGGTTTTCTCTTTGGACAGGCTTCTCTAAAAGTGAAATAGGTGAACTTATCCAAGTCCAACTTTTTCCACGTTATTTAGCTAATAAGGCTTTTGCAAAATTGGAAAATTTTTAACAAACACACCAAGAAGATGTTCTCTCCCAAATTGATTAGTGAGTTTTGGAAATGAAAGCTTGAAGACATGTGTTTATGAGTTTGATTTTTCCATTTCCTTGAAGACACAAAAAGCTTTAAAAGAGATTTTGCAAGTTGGTTTACCTTGGCATTCAAGATTGAGTTGTAGTTTTTAGGAAATTGATTTGAACTTTTGAAATTCTTTATTTTCCAACCTTAAGTCATTCAAGATTTTTTTCAAGATTTTTGCAATTTGATTCAATTTCTTAGCTTCACTCAAGATTGGTGCTCTAAAATTCAGTTTTTAAACCCCAAAAATAGGTTCCTAGATTGATTTTATGCATGAAAATTTGTGAACGCATTCAAGATTTTTTGCTTTCTAGGACTAAAAGAATGAAGTTTGTTTTTATTTTCCTTTTATTTCCTTTTGTTCACTCAATATTGAATGTGATTTAAAACTTAATTGAAATAATTGATTTTGATTTTTTTCATCCTTTAGAGTCATTCAAAATTTGTTTGATTTATTTCAAGCACTAAAACGAAATGTTTTATTGCATTGATTTTCTTTTATCCCTTAGGAATTCAAGACTTGGTTGTTGTTCATTTTAAGCACCAAACAAAGTGTGTAAGATTTGCCTTCTTCAATTTTATCCTTTTTTAATTTTAAGCCCAAATTGAAATGATGAGGTGTTGTGAGTTTATACAATGTTCATTTTAAGACCTTAGGATTAAGTGTGTTAATTCTATTTTTTTATCATTAATTCATGATCCCACTGACTCTTCCTAATTTTTGGGATAGAATCTAGTAAATTTGTCTAAAGATTTGGATATACCTTTGAACCATCTTTTCGATGCTTTTTGAATCGTCAAAAATGGAGATCGTATGCAAAAATTACAAAGGTTTTCGTGAAAGTGTCTCTTTGTGGTTTTTTCTAGAAAATAAGCCAAGATCCTACAAGAAGAAGAAGAACAAGAAGTAAATGAAATAGAAGAAGAATAAGAAGAAGAATTCCAAATTCTCCCTCAACCTACAAGCTGGAAAAATCATAAAAATACTCCAAATCTCATCAGAATATTAGTAAAGAACCTGTGAAGGGGGTCCCACTGGGCATGCTAGAATATAGACTATGGTTTTGATCTATATCTATTCAGAATAGGCGTAAACAAGGAAACTGTTAGATTTAATTCTAGCATTTATATTAGTCCAAAAAATAAACATAAAAAACTAAGCCACCTCATATTGAGCCAAAATAGATGCATCTAAGCACTGTTTGATTTGCTTTGATAAGAGGGATGTGGGTGTGCTCTCTAAGCACTTGGAGCTTGCCCATAAGGCTTCAAAGATCCTAATGATGCTAAGAATAATTAAGCTAGATTCATTTTAATCCAAAAGAAAGTATTATAGTGCTGAAAATGATGTGCAAATGCTATGAAAGAGGTTAGATTAATCCATTATGCTATGCTAATGTGAGTTACAAAAGCATAAAAATGAAGTAAGCTAGCAAAGTATGCTAAATAGTTAAGCTCTAGAATGAAACTAACATTATAAAACTAATCAATGTAAAAGATGTGAATTGGTGTTTTGCTCTTGGAAGAGGAGGGTATTTATAGGGTTTGAGGAAGGGCTTGGATTAGGAAGGAGAGTTAGCGTTAGAGGTAAGATTTGGAGTAGAGTTTGGGGTATGGTAAGGTTTAACCTTGGTCAAAGTTTCTCACACATGTGTGAGCAACACTAGGGAAGTGTGCAAAGGGGATAAGAATGGAAGAAGAGACATGGGTCTCATTTATGGATTGTAAGAAGCCTTAATGAGGGTGTAAGAGGCATTTATGAGCATGTAAGGCTCATTTATGAGGTTTTTGACCCAAAGTCAAAGTTTGAAGGGTTAGGCTAAAAAGGGTAGGGATTTCTAGAAGATTTCTAAGGTTTTAAGATTTAAATAAATATTTTATTTATTTAAAGGATTTTTGGTCAATTTATCAATTAATAATTAATAAATAGGAGAAAATCACTCAAACTTGATTTAAATAATTTGGGGAGAGATTCTTTAATTAAAGATGTTTAATTAAAATAGGAGGATTTAATGGCATAAAAATAAATTAATTAATTAAATAATTAATAAATGATGATGTCATCAGGGGTTTTTGAAAAATAAAAATATTTTTATTTTCTAAAGGATTTTTAGGTGTCTACACACACACACACACACATATATATTTAGATAGTTATTTATTTTAAGATTGTGTTTCATTCTTCCTAGACCATCAATTGATTTAGTGAACTATAATTATAGTTTTTTTTTGTTAGATTGATAGCTAGAAGGGCCAACACCCAAATGGAGGTCACAAAGGTTCTGCTCATTCAACATAATCCACTTAGAAGCCACATGAGTCACATAGTCAACTCAAGTCACAAAGACCACATAGATGTCACTTTGGGGGATTCAAACATAGATCTCCAATATGAGAACCTTATGGCCTTGCCATTTGAGCACAACCCCATTGAATACAATCTTGGATTGTTTTATAGTTGTATTTTTTGAGCCTTAATTTATTATTTCATTCTTCATTTTTTATTATAGAACAAACATATTTAGAATATTGCTTATTTTAAGATTGTGTTTCAATCTTGCAAAATCATCAATTGATTTGGAGAGCTACAATTTTAGATTGTTTTATAGGTGTTCTTTTTTAACCTTGATTTACTATTTTTTTTCATGAATCTTATTTTTATTGATTTATAGCTATATTTAGAAAATTGTTTATTTTAAGATTGTGTTTCATTCTTCTTGGATCATTAATCGATTTGGTGAACTACTGTTTAATATTATTTTATAGTTGTGTTTTTTAACCTTAATTCACTATTGCCTTTCATGAATCTTCAAATTTTATTGATTTATAGTTGTATTTAGAAAATTGCTTATTTTATGATTGTGGTTCATTCAAGTAATTTTGATATTACACATGTGGACAATGTACCTTGAAGATGCTCTTAAGTGCAATAATAATGTTAATTGAACATGTAATTATTGGACCCCCCAACAACTTATGGCCTATATAGCACTTGTGAATTGATAAATGTGAAATATATTATAGGATCCCCTCTATTTTGGATAAATTATTAGTTAATGATCTTGGAGGTTGTTGTTCATGTTATACTACAACTGATTGAATATTTTAAAGGGCGATATTGACAACTAATTGGATACTTCAAAGGCAAAGATTGATGATCACCAAGCTACAAAGGTATATGTGACACATTAAATTAATTATTATATTGTCATTGACGTCAACTAGTTTTGATTGTACTTGTCATGATAGTTACAAACATCTGAAGAAGGAAATATTGGTGAAGGAATGAGATATTAACATAAAGATGAGATGTATGAGTTATATATGGATATGGTATTCATTGAGTAACTTATTGATGAGTCTATGACAATATGTTAGTGATTTGATTGTATTACATGATTTTGTTAAAGATTCAAGATCAAGAATGAACAAGTTTATGTGGTCGGTAAATGACAAACTTAATATACATCGAGTTGAAAATCATGTACACTGAGAAAGTTTAGTATATACCGAGTACAATATTAATCAAGTTAGAAGTCACTGACACATCATGGTATTGACTGAGTGAAAGAAATAAATAGAATAAATGATTTTTGACTAAATATGTTGAGCTAGACAAATATGGATGATTCCAAGGTTAAAGATATGTTAGAAAGTAAAGTCCACCAAGATAACTGAGAGGGGGGGGTGAATCAGTTATCAGATAATTATAACTTTTATCATCTTTAATAGCATTAAACCATGTAAGCAATATAATTACCAACCATAGAAAGATATTCATACACAATAACACAATGACACAAGATATGTTGACTAGGGAACCTCTTGATCAAAGAGTAAACCCCGATGGGAATGATGCCCACAAAAGATGCACTAATATGAATATTCCTTGTGAAAGGATGGACTTTGTTAGGAGTCTTATGAAATACATTCAGTACATATGAATCCATGTTAGGATATTTTGAATCCCTGTTAAAAGATTCTAACCCTGTTAAGAGTTATGGAAGACAGAAGGACCCACTGCCCAAATAGCTTTAGGGTAAGATCACTGAACACACTGTCCAAATAATCTTTGTATTACTCAATAGAATGATATGTTACCTCTTCTCTGATTGTGCCAAACCGCACTCACTGCTACACCAGATCTCAATTTTAGATCTCTCTACTTCGCATGTCTTCCTCCACAAATTCGCTTTCACATTTAGCTCTTTTCTTCACTTCATATTCATCCACTACTATAAAACAAGGAAAAACATTCCTTCCTTTATACCACACTCAAATAATTACAAATGAGTCAGCATACAATTACAAAATAAAAGTTTCCACACGCTACATCAAAATTACACAAAACTATCAGCTTCCAACTACAATATCTCTCCACTTGTGCGACCTCAAAGTTTGTGCTGTCAACCACATCACTATCAATGTGTCTTCAAATTCCCTTTAACTGTGCAAAACTAGATTCTATCCCGATTAGGAGATATCATCCGATTTCCACAAACCGCTACTCAAGAACACTGTCTGAATACTGCTTCCACCAAAATGCTCATAACTTCCATGAATAAATGAATTACTATTTGCACTCTTAACCATAGACATATAACATATCAAAGAGTATATCCTCAACATCACATAGCTCCAACTACAATATCCCATGTGTGCTAATCCAAACTTTATCTACTTCTCTCCAAGTCTCCAGAAGATCACTATGTTGACATCAATGACAATCATAGTCATGAACACAACAACAACTACTACAGAATGACTGCCAAACATTTAACATTCATTCCTAACAATCTCCCCCATTGGCATTGATGGAAACATAGATGAAAAAACATCCAATATTCCAAAAATCCAATACTGCAACACTGCTGCTTCAAAATCCTCTTCATGAATCAAATCTTGCTCCGTTTTCCTGTTCAGATAGTACAAATAGTTTTTTCATGTACACTTCTCCCCCATTGACATCAATGACAAAAATCTCATCATTATGTCAACAACAAGTCAAATGTCAAAAGACACTATTCAGAAAATACATTCACTACAGTCCTCATGACTCAGCTCATATACACATACTCCCCCATAGAGGAAGTACCAACATCTAGTCTAGAAGAAGGATAAGGCTCATATACCACTGGATGGATGCAACCAAATACATCAATTCTCAAAAGTAGGCTAGGGCATAACCCCAAGCATACCTCTTAGATACTCAAATGCATCCTTAGGCAAAGGCTTTGTAAATATATCTGCTATCTGCTCCTTTGTGCTTATGTACTCAAGTCTGACTTCCTTCTCATCAACTTTCTCTCTTACAACATGATACTTAATCTCTATATGCTTTGTCTTAGAATGTAATACATGATTCTTAGACATACTAATTGTTTTGGTTTTGTCACAATGTATGACAACGGGTTCAACAAACTTTATTCCAATATCCTTCAGCATTTGCTTCATCCAAATTATCTGGTTACAATTGTTTGCTGCTGCTACATATTCTGCTTCTGCTGTGCTCTGTGAGATACAATTTTGCTTCTTGCTCAACCAAGAAACCAATCTTCCTCCAAGGAAAAATGCTCCACCACTGGTGCTTTTCTTATCATCAACACTGCCTCCCCAATCAGCATCTATATATGCACATAGGGTAAAATCATCAGATTTTTTATACCACAATCCATAGTCCATTTGTTGGAAACTGAAATTGAAGCAATTATTCTATTGTCATTGATGTCAAACCTTAACTGGTAAGGCTGTTGCTACTTAGGAAAGTACTATATCTATTATGAGAAGGGAAAGAAAGGATGGTAACAATAGCACCTAGGGAAAGGTTGAGTTATCTTGATACTACAAAGTGTACTTGACTATGTTGTACAATGATAGGACAATGTATTGTTTATCTTAGTAAGATTGAGGACTAAACTGGAAGGCTTAATCGAGCAAAAATGAAGAAATCATGTTTAAGCCAAGTTATGTTAGTGTCGACCGAGTTAGCGTATGCCGAGCAAAAATTTAGTGTCGACCGAGTATCAGTTAATTGCCGAGGAAAACAATATATGCTGAGGAAAAAATTTTAGTAGTGACCGAGCATTTTACATGAAGACTGAGTGGATGATCACAGTATTGACCGAGCATCAACATTTTTATATTTGAAGAGAATTCAGATTTGGAGCTGACATTGTTGAATTCTTGGATTATGTAAAACATGTTGACTTTATTTATTAATTGTATGGAAGCATTTAATGCTTTGTAAAACATTTTATTGTAAATCTTTATGAGATTTGAGATGATTCTAGAAGAGGAGACGAAGAACATGAAGCGGGTAGATTCAATGAATTTGACCTAACCCTAAGATCTACGAAGGAGATTAAGCAGCAAAAGATAAGTTAACCTAATAGAGAAAAGTATTAAGGGAACCTAAACAGTAGGTATGAGAAGGCATGGGTGAAGGAGATGCTGGAAGAACAGTAAGTTTTATTGACTGTATAAGTGAAAAGGCTGAAGGAGGAGTGTGGTGATTGCTTGAAAAAAAGTTTTGAGCAGATCAGAGATGGAAATGGAAAAGTTTCAAAGTCAGTAAACCAACATTTATGTATAGAATTGGATCTGATATTTGCAAAGTAAGTTGTATGTTTTTTAGATCAATGCTACTGCTACTTTCTAACCATTGTAACAATCAAAATCCTTTTAACAGAGGTTGACCTAATAGTCATATGTTAAATCCTTTGAACAAGGTTGCATTCTAATGGAGTGTATGTAAGTCCTGTAACTAGGCTCACTTTTAATAGGGTGATTGAAATCATTTGACCGGGTCACACCTGACAGTGTGTATTGTAACCTTTGACAGGGTTGGCTTTTAACCGAGCTCACTTCAGAAGAGTGAAAATAATAGTAGCATGTTACAAAGTGGTTTTTCCCATATTGGGTTTCCACTATAAATCCTGGTGTCAATACTTGTGTGAATGTTTTGGTTTGAACATTTCTGTGTTTTACAAGTTAGTTACAGATGGGTAGTGGACTATAGTGTTATATGTTTCTATTATTGAATCAATGATGACCGAGTTTGTTTTGGTTGCTTGATCTGATTTAAGGAAAAGTTTTTGAAGTTATTTTATACATCAGGATCTGAGAACAATTGATTTACCCCCCCTCTCTATTGTTCTAAATCATAATAACAATTGGTATCAAAGTTGTGTTGCTTATTGGTGTCTACAGAAAATAAGTTTAAAGGGACTTGAAGCAAATGATCAAGATGTATAAGAAGGAGGTACCGAATCTGAACAAAGATAACTTCCCTGCATGGAAAATCTTGATGAAGCTGCATCTAGCCGGTATTGGTGATTCTACAAAATACTACATTGAGCATGACTATGTCACACCTGTTGCACCTTTGACTACCAAGGAAATGAGAGCTAAGCAAGAACATAATCAAGCAATGCTAGAAATTGCATCTGCCCTAAGCTATCCAGAATTTGAGGATATTAAGGACTGCACAACTGCTAAAGATATGTGGGACACTCTTGCAAAGATCTATGGTGGTGATCTATATGTGCTGAAAGCCAAAGCCGAGAGTCTTAGAGGTAAGTTTGATGAAATGAGAATGAATGAAGATGAAAACATTGCACAATATTATGGTAGAATAAAAGAAGTTGTGAGTGCTATTAGAGGAGCAAATGGAACTATTGATGATGAGACCATAATTGGAAAAGTGCTAAGAACCCTGCGTCCTATATATGCTATTAAGATCTCAACTATTCAGGAATCTAGATGTAACTCTACTAATGTGCTTATCTTGGAAGGTTTGATAGGCAAATTGACTACTTTTGAACTGTCTAACTATGATAATTTCACTGCTGGTAGTATTGGAAATGTTGAATCTGCTTTCAAGTCACAGTTAGTTTTGAATAAGCCGAAGAAAGAAAAAGAAAGATGCACCAGTGAAAGTGAAAGTGAAAGTGAAAGTGATAGTGACACTACTGATGAAGACCTTGAAGATCTAGAAGCTCTTATGGCTAGAAGACTGAGAAGAGGAAAAGGAAAATATAAAGGTAAACTCCCTATTATATATTTTGCATGTAATAAAGTTGGTCATATAGGTGCTAGATGTTCTGACAGGAAGGATAAAGATGAAGAAAGAAACAATAGACACAAAGAAAGAAGAGATGATAAAGGCTACCGAAGGTACAAAGACTACAAAGGAAAAGGTAAGAAATCTTGTTACATTGGTAAAGAAGAGACTGACACTGATAGTAATGATTTTGAAATTGAGGTAGTCTATGTTGCAATGAAAGATGAATCTGATGAGGATGAGAAAACTACATTGATTTCCTATGTGAATAAGAATGACAAATGGATTATAGACAGTGGTTGTTCACATCACATGATTGGTGACAAAAGTAAGTTTGAGACCCTACATCATTATAAAGGTAAAAGTGTAACATTTGGTAATGATGCACCATGTCCTATTAGAGGAAAAGGATTGATTAAACTGACTAATAAAATCTCTTGTGAAAATGCTTATTGGGTTGAAGGATTGAATTATAATTTGCTAAGTGCTACTTAGCTCAATAGAATTGGCTACCGAGTGGAATTTCATCACAAGAAAGCTAAGATATTTGATGCTACTGGTGAACTGATTAGAAGTGGTGAGTAGACTAGAGGTAATTTGTTCTATCTTGACCTATCTAAAGAAATATGTATGATTGCACAACTTTATGACATTTGGTTATGGCATAAGAGGTTATGTCATGTTAATTTTGACAATCTGGTAGAGATAAGTAAGAAGAAGAAAGTAAGAGGCCTACCTAGATTGAAGAAACCTGAGAATGTGATGTGCAAAGAATGCCAGTTAGAAAAAATGACTAAGTCAAGTTTCAAGAGAAAAACCTTTACTTCTGAACACATTTTAGATTTGGTTCATATTGACCTTTGTGGACCTATGGGTATACAAAGTTACTATGGAGTTGGATACTTTATCTTGTTTGTTGATGATCATACTAGGATGATGCATGTAATGTTTCTAAAAGAAAAATCTGATGCCTTTCAATTTTTTGAGTGGTATTTGGCAAAAGTTGAGAAGGAGATAGGTAGGAACCTAAAATGTCTTAGATCTGACTGAGGTGGAGAATTTACATCAAATGAATTCAATCTATTTTGCAATGATAGAGGAATCAAAAGATAGATGTCCACACCAAAGACACCTCCAAAGAATGTTATAGCAGAAAGAAGGAACGGATCTATTTTGGACTGTGCAAGGACATTATTGATTGAAAAGAATGTGGCACAAAAATACTGGAAATAAGCTATAAGTATAGTTGTTTACACTCTTAATCGGGTATAGATCAAGAAAGGTACAAATCTGACACCCTATGAATTATGGTATGGGCATGCACTAAGTGTTAAATACTTTAGAATCTTTGGAAGCAAGTGTTACTTATTGAAAGACAATAGGAATGGAAAGTTTGATGCCAAGAGTGATGAAAGCATATTCCTAGGCTACTCCACAAAAAGTAAAGCTTATAAGTGTTTGAACTCTAACACTAACAAAATTGTGGAAAGTGTGAATGTAAAAATTGATGAGTATGTAGAAAGAAATGAAGCTGATAGCAAAAGAGAATCAGAAGATTATAGATCTTTTGTGTACATTGAGGAAATAGAAGAGGCAAGTAACAGACTTGCACCTGATGCCGAGTCCCAGGCAAGCAATGTCGAGCATCAGGAAAATAGTGCCGAGAGAGAACAAGAACATGTCGTGCTACAAGACAATGCTGCCGAGTATCAGGAAGAGGTTACTGAGCATTCAGAGGCTAAATCTGACAATCTTGTTGGGGAACCTAATGAAATAGAGGAGAAAAATGATGAACCTATTTTGGCAAAATATGTAAGAAGACATCACAAGCTTGAACAAATAATTAGAGATAAAGACACTGGAATTCAGACCAAAATCAAAACCATGGATCCAACATGCTTACTATGTGTGTTTGAACCTAAGACAACTAAAGAGGCATTAGAAAAGGAAGACTGGATACAAGCAATGAATGAAGAAATTGACCAGATTGAGAAGAATGAAACTTGGACTCTGGTGCCGAGACCTGCAAATAAGAATGTTATAGGAACAAAGTGGGTGTTTTGAAACAAGTTGAATGAAAAAGGTGAAATCACTAGGAACAAAGCTAGGCTAGTATGCAAAGGCTACACACAAGAAGAAGGAATAGATTATGGGGAGACATTTGCCCCTGTAGCTAGATTGGAAGGAGTAAGAACCCTACTTGCATATGCTGCTTATAAAGATTTCAAGGTATATCAAATGGATCTCAAGTTTGCATTTTTCAAAGGTGTACTGGAAGAAGAAGTTTACATAGAACAGCCAAAAGGTTTTATTGATACAAACATAAGACACATGGTATGCAAATTGAACAAAGCATTGTATGGATTGAAACAAGCTCCCAGAGCATGGTATGAGAGGTTGCATAACTATCTGATGCAGATTGGATTTTCAAGAACAAATGACACAAGCAATCTGTACTTGAAAGATGAAGAAGGCAAAGGTATTCTATTGGCTAAAATGTTTGTTGATGACATTATTTTTGGTGTACAAGATGCATTGTGTAAAATTTTTTCAAAAGAAATGCAAACTGAATTTGAAATGAGTATGTTTGGTGAGATCAAATTCTTTGTTGGTTTACAAGTATATCAGATGAAGAAAGGAATTTTGATTACATAGTCTAAGTATGTTAATGAAATACTAAATTTTTTTGGAATGGAAGATGCTAGACCAGTAGGAACTCCTATGGTTACTAGACAAAAGTTATCTAAGAATGATGATGCTACAGAAATTAACCAGACTTTGTATAGATCCATGATTGGAAAACTGCAGTATGTTGTACATAGTAGACCAGATATTGCACTAGTTGTTGGGATTGTGGCAAGATTCTCTGCCAATCCTAAGGAAACACACATGATGGTGGTGAAAAGAATCATGAGATACTTGAAAGGAACTACTAACTATGGGTTATATTACAAGAAGAATGACAAATTTGAACTTAGAGTATACACTAATGCTGATTAGGCAGGAAATGTAGATGACAGAAAGAGCACTAGTGGTGGAGCTTTCTTTCTTGGATAGAGATTAGTCTCCTGGACGAGCAAGAAACAAAATTGCATTTCCCAATCTACTGCTGAAGCCGAGTATGTTGCTGCTGCAGTAAACTGTTCAAATTTAATATGGATAAAATAGTTGTTGATAGACATGAAAGAAGAAATCACTGAACTTGTTGTTATTTTCTATGACAACACAGGTGCCATCAATATTTCTAAGAATCCAGTGATGCACACTAAGACCAAGCATATAGCAATCAAGTATCACTATTTGAGGGAATTGGTACAAGACAAGGAAGTCCGAATGGAATATGTGAATACAAAAGAACAATTAGCAGACATATTCACTAAAGCTTTACCTAAAGAAGCTCATGAGTACTTTAGAAGTCAATTAGGGGTCCTTCCCCTAACTGAGGCTACCTAGTCAAGCTAGGAGCACTGCATCAAATATGCTATAGTAGAATAATTGACAAATTGATGCAGAAGATTGTCACACTTTAGGACTGCCCTAGAGTTGTGAAGAAGAAGCAAAGACAACACATTAGTCATAAGCAAGTTGACAGAGGGAGAAACACTGAGCTGCACAGATATATCTACATCTGTTGGATGTAAGTTTTAGTTGCTGCTTTGGCATTTTTGTCAAAGAGGGAGATTGAACTAAAATGATACTATAACACATGAACTAAAGAGTAGGGATGATGAATAGAAATGAAAGATCGGGATAGAGGAAGATCCAGATACTTTTGAGGGTCACAGAAGTGAGATTTATAGATTCTGAATTAGAATGAAGCTAAGGATATTATAAATTTTCTCTGATGAACAGATAAGTTTTTTTTTGGATTGGTTGGTAATCCATGTGTTATTCAAGTGATATCATATGGTGTTTCCATCAATGGCAAAGAGGGAGATTGTTGGAAACTACAATTGAAGCAATTATTGTATTGTCATTGATGTCAAACTTTAACTGGTAAGACTATTGCTACTTAGGAAAGTACTATATCTATTGTGAGAAAGGAAAGAAAGGATGGTAACAATAGCACCTAGGGAAAGGTTGAGTTATCTTGATATTGCAAAGTGTACTTGACTATGTTGTACAATGATGGGACAATGTATTATTTATCTTAGTAAGATTGAGGACTAAAATGGTAGGCTTAACTGAGAAAAAATGAAGAAATCATGTTTAAGCTGAGTTATGTTAGTGTCGACTGAGTATCAGTTAATTGCTGAGGAAAATAGTATATGCCAAGGAAATAGTTTTAGTAGTGACCAAGCATTTTACATGAAGACCAAGTGGATGATCACAGTATTGACCAAGCATCAACATTTTTATATTTGAAGAGAATTCAAATTTGGAGCCAACATTGTTGAATTCTTGGATTATGTAAAATGTGTTGACTTTATTTATTAATTGTATGGAAGCATTTAATACTTTGTAAAATATTTTATTGCAAATCTTTATGAGATTTGAGATGATTCTAGAAGAGGAGACAAAGAACATGAAGTGGGTAGATTCAATGAATTTGACCTAACCCTAAGATCTATGAAGGAGATTACGCGGCAAAAGATAAGTTAACCTAATAGAGAAAAGTATTAAGGGAACCTAAACAGTAGGTATGAGAAGGCATGGGTGAAGGAGATGCTAAAAGAACAGTAAGTTTTACTGACTGTATAAGTGAAAAAGGTTGAAGGAGGAGTGTGGTGATTGCTTGAAGAAAATTTCCAAGTAGATTAGAGATGGAAATGGCAAAGTTTCAAAGTCAGTAAACCAACATTTATGTATGGAATTAGTTCTGATATTTGCAAAGTAAGTTGTATGTTTTTCAAATCAATACTACTGCTACTTTCTAACCATTGTAACAGTCAAAATCCTTTTAACAGAGGTTGACCTAATAGTCATATGTTAAATCCTTTGAACAAGGTTGCATTCTAATGGAGTGTATGTAAGTCCTATAACTAGGCTCACTTTTAACAGGGTGATTGAAATCCTTTAACCGGGTCACACCTAACAGTGTGTATTGTAACCTTTGACAGGGTTGGCTTTTAACCGAGCTCACTTCAAAAGAGTGAAAATAATAGTAGCATGTTACAAAGTGGTTTTTCCCATATTGGGTTTCCACTATAAATCCTAGTGTCAATACTTATGTGAATGTTTTGGTTTGAACATTTTTGTGTTTTACAAGTTAGTTATAGCTGGGTAGTGGACTGCAGTGTATATGTTTCTATTATTGAATCAGTGATGACCGAGTTTGTTTTGGTTGCTTGATCTGATTTAAGAAAAAAAATTTGAAGTTATTTTATACATTAGGACCTGAGAATAACTGATTCACCCCCCCTCTCTATTGTTCTAAATCATATTAACACCATTGTGCCTCTTAAATATCTCAGTATCCTCTTTACTGCTGCATAATGTGATTCTCTAGGTTCAGCTTGAAATCTTGCTACAATTCCAACTGAATGTGCTATATCAGGTCTTGTATGTGTCAAATACTGCAATCCTCCAATCATGGATTTGTATTTCTTCTGTTCAACTATTGGTGTATCATCTGTGCTAGATAATTGATGTCTAGTTACCATAGGTGTTCCAAATGGTTTACAATTCTCCATTCCAAATCTATTCAACAAGTCATTCAGGTACTTTGTCTAACTTAAAAAGGTACCATCATTGTTCTGTGTTATCTGTAATCCCAAAAAGTATTTCATTTCACCAATCATACTCATTTCAAATTCAGTCTTCATTTCATCAGCAAATTTGTCACTAGCTTCATCTTCTCCTCCAAAAATAATGTCATCAACAAAAATAACTATAACCAACAAACCATTTTCAATTTCTTTTGTGTATAGATTGCTATCAGTTGTTCCTTTTGTAAATTCCAATTTTAACAAATACTTGTCCAATCTTACATACCAAGTTCTAGGTGCTTGTTTTAGTCCATATAAAGCTTTCTTTAGTTTACATACCATGTCTCCTTCTTGAGTCAAAGGAAAACCTTCAGGCTACTCAATGTAGACTTCTTCTTCCAATTCTCCATTCAAAAATGCTTACTTCACATCCATCTGATATACTTTGAATTTCTTGTAAGCTGCATAAGCCAAAAAAATTCTCACTGCTTCACTTCTTGCAATAGGTGCAAGGGTTTCTTCATAGTCAATTCCTTCTTGTTGTGAGTATCGCTTACATACCAATCTTTCTTTGTTTCTTACTACTTCTCCTTGTTCATTCATCTTGTTTCTGAATACCCATTTAGCTCCAATAACATTCTTGTCTTTAGGTCTAGGGACCAATTCCCGTGTCTTGTTCTTTTCAATCTGATCTAGTTCTTCTTTCATAGAATTAGTCCAACTTTCATCTTCATAAGCTTCACTATTAGTTTTAGGTTCAATTTGAGAAATCAAATATAACTATTCTTGTACCTTATTCTGAGTTAGAAATCCTCTTTTGATGCTTCCAATAATTTTCCTAATAGGATGATTTCTTGACAAACTCATGTTAGGTGTCACTGTCTTAGATCTCACTACCGGGGTAGGTTCTTCAATGACTTTGTTGTGGCTTTCATTCAACAAATCACTGTCAGTCTCATAAAATAATTTAGTAGATCCAGTGTTAGGTTTAGGATGAGCTTCTTCATCTGATTCATAATAAAGCATTCTTTCTTGAATTTTGAACTTTTCATCAACTTTAACATTTACGCTTTCAACAATAGTCTTAGTTCTTTTATTGTAACATCTATAGGCTTTACTTTTCAAAGAATATCCAAGAAATATACCTTCATCACTTCTAGGATCAAACTTTCCAATATCATCACCTCTCTTTATATAAAATTTGCTTCCAAAGATTCTAAAATACTTAACTGAGGGTGCATGTCCAAACCATAATTCATAGGGTGTCTTGTCTGTGTCTACTCTGATTTGTACTATGTTCATTGTATACACTGCTATGTTCACTGCTTCTCTCCATAATATCTTTGGCAAATCATTCTCAAATAACATAGCTCTTGCTGCTTCAGTTACTGATCTGTTTATTCTTTCTGCAATACTATTTTGTTCAGGTGTTATAGGGGCTGGAAACTGTCTCTTAATGCCATTTTCTTCACAAAAGGTGTTAAACTCTCTAGAAGTAAATTCTCCACCTCTATCAAATTTCAAACATTTAATCTTCATTCCATATTCATTCTCATCTTCAGACTTTTCTTTAAGAAATGCAATCCACATCATTCTTGTAAAATCATCAACAAGAATCATAAAATACCTTTCTCCATAGAATCCTCTAGTCCTGGTAGGACCGCTCAAGTTTGTATGAACAATCTCCAGCTTTTCTGTAGATGTGAACTTCTTACTGGGACAAAAACTTATCTTATGTTTAGCCATCACACATTCTTTGCAAATCATGTTAGTAGGCATCATAATTTTAGGCAAATCTCTTACTGCAAGTGTAGTACTTACTTTCACAATATTGTCAAATTTTATATGACAAAACCTTCTACGTCATAACCAACTATCATCAACCTTAGTAATCAAACATGTCATCTCAGTAGGATTCAACTAAAATACATTGCCTCTTGTTCTAGATCCAGTTCCAATTAGATTTCCATCTTTATCCTTAATCACACAAGTTTTCTCAGTAAACCAAACTTGATATCCCTTATCAACTAACTATCCAACACTCAAAAGATTATGTTTCAATACATCCATAAAATAAAGATCACCAGTATTAGTCTTTCCATCAAG
Organism: Chamaecyparis obtusa; assembly: GCA_027943335.1. Lineage (NCBI taxonomy): Eukaryota > Viridiplantae > Streptophyta > Pinopsida > Cupressales > Cupressaceae > Chamaecyparis > Chamaecyparis obtusa. The sequence continues at coordinate 1,105,216 of BSBK01006612.1, forward strand.
AGTAATAGATCCTATACCTTTAATCAAGCAAGGTGCATTGTTTCCAACTCTAACAACTCCTTCATCATATTCGTTAAACTTTATGAACTTTTTCATGTCTCCAGTCATATGATGTGAACAACCACTATCTATAATCCAATTAACTTTCTTTTCAACTTGAGAAACTAAGGCTTTTTCTTCCTTAACATTAGTTTCAAATTTTTCTTCTTTAATTGCTACAAATCCTATGTCATCATTATTCTCATTATCACTTTCACTTAAAGTTCTCTATATAGTAGCTTCAAGATCTTCATCATTAGCATAATAACATTCCTTAGATCTTCTAGGCTTGAAATTGTTTCTATACTTTTTAAATCTCTTAGGACATTTAGATGCAAAATGACCATATTCTTGACAAGTCCAACATTTAAAAAATTTCTTACCATCTGGTTCTCTCTTCACAAGAAATGCAATACCTTCTTCAATCTTCTTGTCTTCTTCATTTCTAGATTTGCTACTGCCAACATAATCTCCACTCACACTGATGCTTCTTGACAAAGTAGGGCAAACACTAAGAGCACTAAATGCTATCTCCATTCTAGGTAAGTCTCTTGATAACCTCAGGTTCATTTTGCTACTTCCAATCTTCCAAGAAGAGTCTCTCTTGTAAAGTTTATAGTACAAGGTATAACTTGTTCAATCATCTGTGTTTTCTACTTAAATAAAGGAGTCAATGTTCTCAGAATTTTCCATATCACTTCATTTTCTGTCTTTGTTCCTCCACAAGATTTTATGCCTGTAACAATTTCTGACATTCTACTAATATAGCTTCTAACAGATTCATCTTCCAACATTCTTATATCTTGAAATGCACATATCTAATTATGTAATCTAACTCTTTTTGCATGTTCATCACCTTCAAAAAGTAGAGTGTAAAGCATTCCAAATTTCATGAGATTTTTTCAAACATTTTACCTCACTGTACTCATTCTCTGGAAGGGCTGTCAAAAGTGCTTCTCTTGCAAGTATGTTACACATGAATAGATCTCTCTCATTAGCAGTACATGTTTCAAGATTGTCCTCTTCAATGATAGTCTTATCATTCTTTGTAATCAACCAATAACCTGGTCCTAAACATAGTAGGTGTGTCTTCATCTTTTCTTTCCAGCTGTTAAAATTTACTCCATCAAACTTATGGCTTTCTTTCCTAAAATTCGCCATGGATCTCCTTAAGTTGTTAAACTTCTTTTTCAAGGACCTATCGCTCTGATACCAATTGTTAGAAAGTAAAGTCCACCAAGATAACTAAGAGGGGGGGGTGAATCAATTATCAGATAATTATAACTTTTATCATCTTCAACAACATTAAACCATGTAAGCAATATAATTACCAACCATAGAAAGATATTCATACACAATAGCACAATGACACAAGATATGTTGACTAGGGAACCTCTTAATCAAAGAGTAAACCCCGGTGGGAATGATGCCCACAAAAGATGCACTAATATGAATATTTCTTGTGAAAGGATGGACTCTGTTAGGAGTCTTATGAAATACATTCAGTACATATGAATCCCTGATAAGAGATTTTGAATCCCTGTTAAAAGATTCTAACCCTGTTAAGAGTTATGGAAGACAGAAGGACTCACTGCCCAAATAGCTTTAGGGTAAGATCACTGAACACACTATCCAAATAATCTTTTTATTACTCAACAAAATAATATGTTACCTCTTATCTGACTATGCCAAACCACACTCACTATTACACCATATCTCAATTTCAGATCTCTGTACTTCGCATGTCTTCCTTCACAAATTCGCTTTCACATTTAGCTATTTTCTTCACTTCATATTCATCCACTACTATACAAAAAGGAAAAACATTCCTTCCTTTATACCACACTCAAATAATTACAAATGAGTTGAAATACAATTACAAAATAAAAGTTTCCACATGCTACATCAAAATTACACAAAACTATCAGCTTCCAACTACAATATTTCTCCACTCGTGCGACCTCAAAGTTTGTGCTATCAACCACATCACTATAAATGTGTCTTCAACTTCCCTTTAACTGTGCAAAACTAGATTCCATTTTGATTAGGAGATATCATCTGATTTCCACAAACCGCTACTCAGGAATATTGCCTGAATACTGCTTCCACCAAAATGCTCATAACTTCCATGAATAAATGAATTACTGTCTGCACTCTTAACCATAGAAATATAACATATCAAAGAGTATATCCTCAACATTTCATAGCTCCAACTACAATATCCCATGTGCACTAATCCAAACTCTGTCTACTTCTCTGCAAGTCTCTAGAAGATCACTATGTTGACATCAATGACAATCATAGTCATGAATGCAACAACAACTGCTACAGAATGATTGCCAAACATTCAACATTCATTCCTAACAAGATAAAGGTTGTTATGATGATCAAATGACTAAAAAAATTCAAGGATGATTGAATGATCTAGAATGAAATGTGTTACAGACACAAGTTTTGAGGAAGGTTGAAGCGACAAAATCAACGGTGAAGATTAAGAGGCAAAATGTATGGATGAGAAAATTTTTTTTTATCATGTCTATAAAAGGAGACAAGAGATTAATTATGATAAGGATGCACATGAGAAGATGGAATTCATGCAAAGCTGGTCAAACAAGTTAAAGATAGGAACCAAGCAATTCTGCAGACTGCACTAAGAGTTAGAGAAATGATATAACCGAGCAGAATAGAGTTGGAGGATACAAGTAAATTGAAGTGATTATATTGGCCAGAGGTATTTTGAGCTTAGCATAGATATGAAAATCTACAAAGAAAGTTGTTAAAAATTAGGTGTTATATGCGTATGGATGTGATGATTTTTTATTTTGCTTTACATATTACAATTACTAGTTTGATCGGTATATACACTAGATAATTTACTAGTATTCGGTTAAAGAATAGAAATGCACAAAAAAAGTTTTACCGAGTTGTTTAAATTATTTGAATGATTTGTTTTACATCTGAGAGTATTTGGGACTATCGGATAACTAGCCTTAACTAATTCACCCCCCCCCCCCCCCCCTCTCAGTTATCTAACAATTGGTATCAGAACTAGAATACTTGAAGGAAGAAATTTTAAGGACTTAACTAAAAGATCACAAGATGTATAAGAGAGAGGTTCCAAAGATGAACAAAGACAACTTATCAACATGGCAAAGAAGGATGAAGTTATATCTATCAGGGATTGGAGATTCTGTAACATACTATTTAGAAAATGAGTTTATCACTCTTACTAGTCCTTTGACTGTCAACCAGATGAAAGAGAGACAAGAACACAATGCTATGATGATTGAGATTGACTCTTCTTTATCAGATGTTGAATTTGAAGACATTAATGCATGTACAACTGCAAAATAGATGCGAAACAAGCTTACACTAGTTCATGGAGGAGATGTGAATGTGCTTAGGGCAAAAGCTGAAAATCTAAGAGAAAAGTTTGATGATATGGAGATGAAAGATAGTGAGAATATCACTTCATACAACAACTGAGTCAAGGAAGTTGTGAATGTTATTCGAGGAGCAGGTGGAACTATTGATGAAGATATTGTGGTAAGTAAAATTCTCAAAACATTGTTACCTTCCTATGCTATTAAAGTCCCTGCAATACATGAAATGAGAGCAGCCCCTAGCAATAATATTTTACTTGATAGTATGATCAGTAGATTGACTGAATTTGAGATTAATAACTATGACAATAGTATGTTACATAAGGTAGAATCTGCATTTATGTCATCTCTAAAAATTGGAAGAACAAGTAGTAGACATAAGATAAAAAATGAAAGTGAAAGTGAAAGTGAAGAAGATGAACTTGATGAACTTGAAGAACTAATGGCTAGAAGACTTAAAAAAGGCAAAGGAAGATATAGAGGTAAATTACCCTTGGTATGTTTTAAATGCAAAGAAATTGGTCATATTGTTGCAAGATGTCCTGAAAGGAAAGATGATGAGAAAATAAGTGAAAGATCAAATGAAGAAAGAATGATAGAAGAGATTACCGAAATCATAGAGACAACCAGCAGTATGGAAACAAAGATAACTGAGACTACAAAGATAAAGGAAAGAAAGCATGCTACCTAATTGAAGATGAAGATAGTGACACCGAGTCCGAGACTGATGAAGAAATAGAAGTGGTATTTGTTGCATTGAAGGAATATTCTAAAGAAAAAGAAAGGTATGTTGAAACAACACTTATTTATAAGGTTATCAAGAATGATACTTGGATTATTGATAGTGGGTGCACATGTCATATGACTGGTGATGAAGAAAAAATTGAATATCTTGAATATTATAAAGGTGGATTTGTGAAAATGGGAAATGATACACCTTGTCAAGTAAAAGGAAAATGATCTATATTGTTGAATAATAAGATCAGATGTGAGAATGCATATTGGGTGAAAGGACTTAAATATAATCTATTGAGTGTAGCACAATTGAATAATATAGGTCATCGAGTTGCATTTGAGAATAGAAAGGTGAAAATATATGATGAGACTGGAAAGCTGATTGGTACAGGTGAACAATCTAAAGGTAACTTATTCTATTTGGACAATGCTGAAACTTATTGTTTGTTGGCTAAAAATGAAGATGTATGGTTATGGCACAAGAGGTTATGTCATGTGAACTTTGACAACATGGTTAAGATTAGTAAGGAAAGGAAAGTTAGAGGTTTAACAATCTTATCTAAACCTGACCATGTAAGGTGCAAACAATGTCAAATGGGTAAGATGTCAAAGTTTAGTTTCAAGAGAAAACATCACTCATCTAATGCTATTTTGGAGTTAGTTCATACTGATTTATGTGGTCCGATGAAAACTCAAGTTATTATGGAGACAAATATTTTATCTTGTTTGTTGATGACTTCTCTAGGATGATGACTGTCATGTTCTTAAAAGAAAAAATTGAAGCTTTTAAAAAGTTTAAATGGTACAAAATAAAAGTGGAAAAAGAAAGTGGTAAGGAACTAAAATGCTTAAGGTTAGATAGAGGTGGTGAGTTTATTTCTGATGAGTTCACTATTTTTTGTAATGAGCATAGAATTAAGAGATATGTATCTGCACTGACGACACCCCAGCAAAATGGGATTGTTGAAAGGAGGAATAGATCAATTGTTGATTGTTCTAGAATGCTGGTGATTGAAAAGGATGTTGCACAAATGTATTGAAGAGAAGCTATTAGTACTGTTGTTTATACACTAAATTGAGTTCAACTGAAGAAAGAATCAAACACGACACCTTATGAATTATCCAGTATGGTTACACACCTAATGTGAGTTATTTCAAAATATTTGGAAGTAGATGTTACATTCTGAAAGATGACATAAATGAGAAATGGGATTCAAAAAGTGATGAAGGGATATTTCTAAGATATTCTACTAAAAGCAAGGCTTATAAATGTTTGAGCAAGGCTACTAATAAGATGATTAAAAGTGCAAATGTGAGAATTGATGAGTTTGCAGAAATGAATGATGAAGAAAGAAAAAAGGAACCAGAAGATAATGGTAGATTTGTTTATATTGAAGAACTTGAAACTCTATCTGAACAATAGTCTGGTGGTACCAAGCAACAAAATAATGCTACCAAGCAACAACCTTTACAGACCGAACATCAACAAACATTTATTGATGAGAATGATGAGAACACACCGAGTGGAGAACACATTAAAGAACAAAGATCTGAACCTGTACTTGCAAAGTATGTGAGAAGACACATCCACAAGATCAGATAATTGGAGATAAAAGAGAAGGAATGATGACATGAAGTAAGTTAAGGACCAACACATGTTTAGTTTGTGAATTTGAGCCTAAAACTATTAGAGATACATTGGAAAATGATGAATGGATTAAGGAAACGAATGAAGAGATTGAACAAATATAGAAAAATAAGACATGGACATTGGTATCGAGACCTAAAGACAAAAATTTGATTGGAACCAAATGGATATTCAGAAATAAATTGAATGAGAATGAAGATGTAACAAGGAAAAAAACAAGACTAGTTTGCAAAGGTTATGCACAAGAAGAAGGAATTGACTATGGAGAAACTTTTGCACCCGTTAGTAGAATTGAAGGTGTAAGAATGCTACTAGCATATATTTCTTACAAAGGATTTAAGGTATATCAGATGGATGTGAAATCTATATTTCTGAATGAGATACTTGAGGAAGAGGTAAATATTGAACAACCTGAAGGTTTTGTTGATCTTAATCAGAGGAATATGGTATGTAAGTTGCACAAAGCATTATATGGACTAAAACAAGCACCAAGAGCATGGTATGAAAGACTACATTCTTATCTCATAAGAATTGGATTTTTTAGAACAAGTGAGAACATCAATTTGTATTCAAAATGTGAAACTCGTGACAAGATTCTTACTTCTAAAATATTTTTTGATGATATCATATTTGGAGGTCATGATAAACTATGTAAATCCTTTGCTGATGAAATGAGGAAAGAGTTTGAAATGTCAATGTTTGGTGAGATCAATTTTTTTCTTGGATTGTAAATACTACAACAAAAGGAAGGCATATACATCACACAATCTAAATACAATAAATAAGTCTTAAAGACATTCGGTATGGAAGATTCAAAACTAGTCGGTACACCTATGGTAATCAGATGCAAGCTGATAAAGGATGACAAGTCAACCAAGGTAAATCAAACTTTATATAGATCAATGATTGACAAATTAATGTATGTTGTGCATAGTAGACTAGATATTGCACATGTGATTGGAATTGTAGCTAGAGTCTCTGCTAATCCTAAAGAATCACACATGACTGCTATGAAAATAATTTTGAGATACTTGAAGAACACTAAAAATTATGGATTATGGTACAAGAAAGAAGATAATTTTGAGCTAAAAGTTTACACTGATGTTGATTGGGCTGGAAACATTGATAATAGAAAAAGCACTATTGGTGGAGCATTCTTTTTAGGAGAAATATCAGTAACTTGGATAAGTAAGAAACAATGATGCATTTGTTAGTCCACTGCAAAAGCATAATATGTTGTTGTTGCTGCTAATTGTTCAAATATTGCATTGATAAAGAAACTATTGGAAGGTATGAATGAGAAGATCATTGATCCAGTGATAATTTATTGTAATAACACAAGTGCTATTAACATTTCTAAGAATCTAGTGATGCAGGCAAAGACAAAGCACATATCTATTAAGTATCACTACTTCAAGGAACAAGTTTAAGAAAAGAAAGTCAGATTGGAATATGTGAAGTCACAAGAGAAACTTGTTGATATATTTACTAAACCCTTATCGAAGGACACATTTGAATACTTAATAAGTAGACTAGGGGTCCATCCCCTGTTTAATAGTCACTAAGGTGATATGAGGTTGCATCAACCTATACTTTATCAGAATATCTGATGATGTTGATGTATTATGTTCACACTTTGGGTTTCCTAAGGTTGTGAAAGATGAAAGACAAACTGAAACTGCATATCTGTACATGCAAGGTACTAGAATCTGAATTGAATAACAAAGATATTAATTTGGCTACTGAAGAGATGATTATTTTCTTTTTGGCATTGTTGTCAAAGGGAGAGAAATTGCATGAAATATTTAGGAAAGATCCAAAAGGTAGAAGGAATCAATGAAATATCTATCTACAGGGAGATATGATTAGGAAACATTGGAGAAGAGATATCAGTTAGACTTGAAGCTAACCGAAAGGGAGAGACATGATGTTGTGTAGTGACTAAACATATTAAATGCATAAGCTAGGGGGAGCTTATTGAGTCACAACATATACATATAGATTTGTAGATAGATGTTTGGTATTCTATGATATATTTCATATTGTGTTACCATCAATGCCAAAGGGAAAGATTGTTATACTACAACTGATTGAATATTTTAAAGGGAGAGATTGACAAATGATTGGATAATTCAAAAGGAGAGATTGATGATCACTGAGCTACAAAGGTATATGTGACACATTAAATCAGTTATTGATGTCAACTAGTTTTGACTGTACTTATCATGATAGTTATAAACATTTGAAGAAGGAAATATTGGTGAAGGAATGAGATATTAATATAAAGATGAGATGTATGAGCTATATATGGATATGGTATTCATTGAGTAACTTATTGATGAGTCTATGACATTATGTTAGTGATTTGATTGTATTACATGACTTTGTTAAAGATTCAAGATCAAGAATGAACAAGTTTATGGGGTCGGTAAATGAAGAACTTAGTATACATCAAGTTGAAAATAGTGTACACCAAGCAAGTGTCATGTATACTGAGTATAGTATTAACTGAGTTAGAAGTCACCAACACATCATGATATTGACCAAGTGAAAGAAATAAATAAGTGATTGCCGACTAAAGATGATGAGCTGGACAAAAATGGATGATTTTAAGGTTAAAGATAAATTTTGTTATGATGATCAAACGACTAATAAAATTCAAGGATGATCAGATGATCTAGAATGAAACATGTTACAGACAAAATTTCTGAGGAAGGTTGAAGCAAAAAAATCAATGGTGAAGATTAAGAGGCAAAATGTATGGATGCGAAGAAAATGTTTTATCATGTCTATAAAAGGAGACAAGAGATTCATTATGATAAGGATGCGTATGAGAATATTGCATTCATGTGAAGTTGGTCAGACAGGTTAAAGATAGAATCGAGCAATTCTGCAGACCACACCGAGCGTTAGAGAAAGGATTTAACCGAGCAAAACAGAGTTGGAGGATGAAAGGAAAGTGAAGTGATTATATTGGCCAGAGGTATTTTGAGCTTAGCATAGATCTAAAAATATGCAAAGAAAGTTGTATATGAATTAGATCATTTACTATTGCATTCTAACCATTGCTACAGATAAATCTCTTAACCGAGTGAGATTTAACAGTCTTTATTATTTCATTATGACATTCAATGAATTTTGATTATTTTCATGTTGACCCCGTAGTGAATGTTTGGTCACGGAGAAATGTTAGTGATAAATCCTCTAACAAGTTCACACCTTACAGTGTGTTTTGTAACCTTTAACATGGTTGACTCTTAACCGAGCTCACTTCATAAGAGTGAAATTATTTCGGGTATCGGTCCTAGGTGGTTTTTCCCCTAACAAGGTTTCCACATTAAAAATCAAGTGCTATATGTGTATAGATGTGATGATTTGTTTTGTTTTTTACACATTACAATTACTGGCTCGATCGGTATATACACTAGATAATTTACTAGTATTCGATTAATGAACAAAAAGGCACAGACAAAGTTTTACCGAGTTGTTTAAATTGTTTGAATGATTTATTTTATACATCTTAGAGTGTTTGGGATTGTATGATAACTGGACTTAACTAATTCAACCCCATCTCAGTTATCTAATAGTTCAAAGGTTTGAGGATGACAAATCTATGTCCCTAGCTATCATAAACCATCTTCTATCAACCTCATAATACATCCTTCACTTCTAGTATGGGTTGGAGTTGCAAGGGTAGGCCTAAATGGTAAGGGATAACTAGATATAATATTCTTTTGAATTTTGAGACTAGCTCCTATAAGCCTACTAGACTGTTGGATTTGAATGAATGGGTTCTAAAGATCATCAACCCTTTCTATCCTCTAAAACAAGGCTAAAATTAAGTAAAAAGAACAACTACATAGTCGCTAACCTTAGACAATGGAAGACTACTATATTGGGGGAAAGTTAATAGAAGGAAACTTGATAAATGTTAAATGGAAAGAGGTTCAAATGAAGTAATGATGGTTTCTTTTAATATTTGTCTTGGATACACAATTTACATGTTTTTCTATAATAACAAGGTTGCAAAGCAACTAAGTTCCTACCAAAATTTTGGTGGAGTTGAAAAATGTAGAAATATGTTTAATGTTAATGTTAATGTCACCCATTCTCTAACTAGTTGCTTTAAACCTAGATGTGGTTAGTAGAATAGGCTCTTGAAGAAAAATGTATAATATATTAGGTTATGCCCTTGGCCTTTTTGTGCAAAGTACTTGACATTTGAAATGTGTGTGTTATCTTCTACAAGAAGAGCAAAAAAAAAAGTTTGTATTTTAAATATGATTTTATGATATTTATTATTAGATTGTCAATTTTTATAACTTGATATTAATACTTATTATTTTATTCTATTTAAAAAAATCTCTAAGTTTACAAAGATAAAAATATATTAAAAAATAAAATGCATTACAATGTGAATAACAAATTTTGATTTAGACAAAGTGCACAAATTTTATATATCATAAAATATGTATATTTTTATAAATATATAAAATAAAAAATATAGTATAAATATATAATTACTATAATATAAAAATAATAGTTTATATAAAAAAATATATGTAATGTAATATATAGTATTATAATATATATTATAAAACTTTAATCATAAATATTATAAATTACATAAAACAAAAAAACATATTATAAAAATTCATGAAATATAACAGGTGAAATATAACAACCAACTTTTTTCAACAATTTTAAGTAAAAAAATCTGAAAGTTAAATATTTTGCATCTAATCAAATAGTAAAATATGATATTCTTAAAAATATTGAAGAAATTTGATTGGTTAAAATTGAAAAGTTTAATCACTAATTAGACTCGTTGCCTATAGAAAAGAGTGCACACTTTCAATTTAATAATTAATAAGATTTTGTACTTCAAAATAGAACTTTAGAAATGAATGAGAAATTTCAAACTAAAAATTTAAGTCAAATTTTAAATTAAAAAACACTCAAAATCATACACTAATATCAAATGCCCAAAACCACTCAACTAAAATTATATAAAATATACATTTTTACCATTATTGAACACTTGTTTATGTAAAGACTCAGCCAATAATTTGAAGTCATCAAGGTCAAACAATTGATGTATATTTTTTGGAGGTCACATTCTCAAAAACATTAGTTCTAGGTTTTAGGTTCTTATTTAGGTTCTTTTTTCTGGGCTGAGAAAGAGGGTTTTCTTTCCTGCTTCTTTCCCTCTAGAGCCCCACGAAGCAGTGTAAATAAAATATTTTAAATAAATAATATTTAATGGCCTAGCCATTTTTGCCGAATTTTTTTTTAAAAAAAATTAAAAACCTTATAAATTCTAGGAAAAATTATTCATCCTTTATCAGTATTTTATTTAATAAATTTTATTTATTTTAAATTATTTTTCAATTTTAATATATAAATTTTATTCACTCCAAAGTGTTTTTCAAATTTAGTATATAAATTTTATTCCCTCTAAAGTATTTTTCAATTTTGGTATAGAAAACCCTTAAATTTTAGTAAGAGTATTATTAATACACATAATCTTAATATACCCTTTCAAATTCCTTTTATTTTTCAATCATTTCATCTACTAAATTAAATAGAGACCAGGAAAAGTAAAATATAATTGATAACAAGTGCCACGTAGTGGCTAAGTACTTGCCTTTAGTTATAGTAGAAACTAAAGTAGAAGTAATAGTATATTAATTTTTTAATTATTATGTTGAAGATCAACTATTATTTTTAAATAGAGGAGCGGGCAGCGAATGGAGTGAAGGAACAGATAGAGGAGCGGGTAGCAGGTGCAGGTGCAGGGTAATGGTGGTAATGTGCTTACCCAGCTTCGTGGGGAGGTTTTCAAGAAGGAAGATGTTGCGCTCAATACCATTTTTGCATCCACACCGATCATTCAACTTGCATTTCCAATCAATCAGTACAACCAAGGTTTTCAAAAACACCATTTTCCTAAAAAATTCTCTCCAAAAGCTGTTGATTTTCATGGAAAGGATGGGGATGAGTTGCTTAAGATATTTTCAGGCAAAGTGGTTGTGCAACCAGCTAAGCCTTTTTTTGTCAACCCTCGATTTCAAGTTCAACCAACTTTGAAAGCTCATTCTGGTTCTTCTCGTCGACATGTTGTTGATCATTTGAATCAATATGCTTTCAAATCAGATTTGAAGGGCTCCAAGCCAAAAACATATTTTGTTGGTCACTCCAATCAAAAAGCTTTTCCCTTTCTTGAGAAGGGTGAGACATCCGATGCTAGAGCACGTAAGAGTTTACTGAAACAAAACACAAGTCTTTTGAATGGATGAGATTCACATTTCAAACCTATTACAAAGGGTTCCAAGCCAAAACTGCAATATTTGCATGATGCTCACAAACGTCAACGCTTTGACATATGCTATGGGACACCACCTGGTTTGATCCCGCCCCTGCAAACTAAACATGCTCACAAGGGGCCACTGGCTGGAGGAGTTCCCCTCAATCCAAAGTCGCTTAATCATAAATTTGAATGGAGAAAGGTTAAAAAATTAGATCCCCGTCCTTTGGGTCCGCAAGCTTAGAAGTTCCAGGCACCCAAGGATAAAGAAGTTTTCTTTTTGGATCACTTAATTGGTAAACATGTTCTAGGTCTCAGGCAATGCGCCTTGATTGGTAAGTTTTCAAATCCAGAATTGTCTTTTACTGATATCCTTGCTTGGGCTCAACGATTTTGGTTGGGATTGAGAGAGCTCTTTTTTATGGATTCAGATTCAAAGTTCTTTATTGCTATATTTGATTTGATTGAGACTAGAGATTTTTTCCATAAGAAGAAAGGTTGGTTTTGCATGGGTTCAGGGCTTTTTACTATTAAATGGTTTCCAAATTTCAAACCAGATGCAGTATTATGCCAATTTTTTCTAGTATGGATAGCCCTTCCTTCTTTTCCTCTTGAATATAGGAACCCAGTGTACACACAAAAGTAGTGCACTTCTATGAATCCTTACAATCAAGAACACTCAAGAATGAGGTCTCAAAAATCGATCCATAGCTCTCTATGTATGGAGTTGCAAGATTTAAAATTGCTCTCAGCTAGAGCTAATAAACTTAATGACCTTGCTAGTCAACCACACAATGAGAGATTCAAATGAAGACAAGGGCAAGAATGCCAATATCTCCAAGAATCAAATGAAATGCAAATGCAAGCTAGATTAAGATGAATGTGCAAGCTAGAAATGAAAGATGCAAGCTAAGCTATGGAAATGAAAGTACAAACTAAACTATGAAAGGAAAAATGCAAGTGTTACAATCCTTCCTATTAAACTAGATGAGTTATTCTAAAGCATGAAAGGAAATCTAAGCTATGAAAGCATGAAATATGAAGCTACTATGCAAGAATGAAAACTAAACTATGAAGCAATGAAGAAAGCTAAGATGTGATGCAACAATGATCTCCAAAAAGCTTCAAAGTCTTCAAGAATTCCTGCAGCATAAAGTTAACATAAAATTGAATGACCTAGAATGAGGAAGAGAGCTCTTCTTTTATAGGAAATGAGGACAAATGGACCATGGAGATTAAGAGGCAAAAGATTTAATCAACGGTGGAGCTTGAAAGAGGAGCAATCCATGTGCACAAATATCCTCCAATGAGAAAATAAGAGTTGACTTTTGTGTCCATATGAGACAAAAAGTGTTTTTCTCCTTTTTATAAAATAAGAATAATGCTTTATTTGTGCAACTTAGGATAAGAGGAAAAGTGGGGGGCTTTTTATTTAATAAAAGGGAAGGAAATATTCCTTTTAATAAATAAAGACTTTAGGATAAAATGGTTAGCCCAAGGAATAATTGAAAATGATAAAATAGGACTTGATCAAGGAAATTGATATAATTGATAAATGCTGATTTTTGAAAATACTGATTTAGGGATTTGATAAATTGTTGAATGGGAGCCCGAAGTCTAGGCAACCATTTTAGGGTGCATACACCCAGAACTAGTGGAAATTATTGCTAATCAACTAGGAATCTTTATCAAGCATGATTTGATTCCTTATGAGCTTCCCCACCTGGAAGTCAGAGTTTGTCTGCTGGTTTCTCAAAAAATGCTGCTTCCAAAAGATATCCTTCTTAAATCCAAATGGGGTTCTTGGCGGCAAAAAATTAGGTCCCAAGAAGCCTTTGTTATTCATAAATTTTAGAACATCTTAGGGCATTTTATCACTCAATGTGGATTAGTGCAAAGCAATACACTTAAGTGTTGTGTGGAAGTTTGCAATGATCACTGTTCTGATCCTACTAAATGTTCTCTTCGTAATCAGAATGTCCCAGATTTTTTAGATCATGCTATTGATTCATTAGTTGTGGATGATGTGGAACACTGTAGTGGATGCAACAATGATCCTACTAAGATTTTTTCACGATATCAAAATGTTTCACCATTGCAAGATCAATCTTATGACTCTTTGGGAAAGATAATAGTTCCTTTTGCCCAAGACAATGGTAGTCTCAGTAAATTTTTGCAAGGTTTCCTCAGTTCAATTTTTTTTGGGTTATAGATGCTTCAAAAATCCCCATTATTAATCAGTTGTGTCTAGCTTCCACGGTCCTTTCAGATCAAGTATCTCATGATGTCCCTACTTTGCAGATTCCTTCCATACCTAAGCCTTGTCTTGAGTTGTCTAAGTTGTCTAGTTGGTAAGACATGTTGTGTGAATTGAAAAATAAGGCCAAACATTCGAAGCCATCAGATGCAGAGCATGAATTTGTGGAAAATCAGTTAGCTCTTTCAATGGAAGGACAATGTTTTGATGAGATTGCTTCTGAAGAAGTTGAGGACAGTCTTAAGTGTAATGCAGATATCAGTGCTGACTGTCCTGGTTTGACAAATGATACCTTGCATCAAAAAGTTTTTGATATACAGGGGGTTCATAATATTGTCTCAGACTCATTTATATATAAATTGGCTAGTTCCCCTCTTCCAATCACTATTCTATGAGAAGTTCTTAAATTGGATTTGAGTGTTGTTGCAGACCCAGTCCTTCATGACAATTTGTCATTATTTGTAGAGCCTATTACTGCTTCCTCCATAGGGTGGATCAAGTGTTCTAATCAAGAGAATTTGGTAAATGAAAATCCCTCTGCTTTGGAGCTAAATAATGATATGGTGCTTCATCAGAACTCCAATGTTTTAACTCTTAAGATTTTGCATGATGAGGTTTTTGTTGATCAAGTAGACTTGGTTCATCATGTAGATGATCATAAAGTTGTAAGGTCAGACTTTTATTTCTCCACTAAGCTTTCAATTTCTCAATCGCCATTGGAAAATATTGTAATAGCTAAAACCCCGAAAAAGAGAGGGAGAAAGCCAAAGTGCTTAAAGACAAAGGAATAAATTGCTGCTGGTTTGCAGTGAACATTAGATGGTAAGTTTGCTTCAGTTCAAAGATTTATGAGGAGAACAATGTGTTCTCCTCGATCTCAATGAGAATCCTTACTTGGAATTTCAGAGGCATTAATGCCTCTGACAAACGTCAAAGAGTCAAGCAACAATTGGACTCTTTGTCAGCAGACATTGTCCTTTTGCAAGAAACCAAACTTTCACCTGATTCTTTCAACAAGTCAATTAATAAATGGCCACTTTGGAAATCTATTCGTTCTCAAGGTTCAGGTGCTTCTGGGGGTATTATTGTTCTCTGGAATCCTAAGACGGTTATTGGCATTCTCATTAAGCAAGAGGCTAACTGGCAGCTGCTAAGCTTTAAGTATTTTGATTTGTCGTTCATGGTAACTAACATATATGGGCCTTCCTCAACTATTGACAAACATAATCTATGGGTTCTTTTATCTCAGTTAATGCAGGATTATGCTGACTCTCATGTTATCCTAGCAAGGGATTTTAATACAATTGTGTCTCATGATGAGAAGAAAGGAGGAATTTCTCCACCAGTTAGAGTTATGGAAGACTTCTAGAATTTTATTAAGGATAACAAATTGATTGATATTATTCTGGGGAATGGTAGATTTACTTGGACAAACAAAAGGAAAGGTTTCCTCCAAATAGCTAAAAGGCTAGATAGATTTTTATTGTCTCAATTTTGGAATCTGCTTCATATTTCGGCAACTACAGAATTGCTACCTTTTTCTAGGTCTAATCAGTATCCAGTCTTGCTAGACATATCAGTGAATTCCTCAGTGAAGAAATGTAAGTCTTCTTTTAAGTTTCAAAACATGTGGTTTATACATCCGCATTTATTACCACTTCTTAGGCAATGGTGGACTAGCTCCCCTTTTATTCAGGGTTCTAGAATGTTTCAACTATGCAAAAAGCTTCAGTTTCTTAAGAGGAATATCAAATTTTGGAACAAGCATGTCTTTAAGAATATTTTCTCTCAAAAAGACAAGGTGGAAAAAGAACTAGAGAAAATTCACTCTCATATTATATTACATGGCCTGACTTCTGATGTTTTTGTCAAGAAAATGGTCCTTCAGTCTGAATGGGAAGAACTTTGTGGGAGAGAAGAGGAGTTTTGGAGGCAGAAATCGAGAGAGTTATGGCTTAAGGAGGGTGATAAAAATATTAAGTTTTTTCATATGTCAGTGAAACAGAGATGAGCAACAAACGCCATTTTCCAGATCAAGGATTCAGACTCAGGAGTTCTCTTGACAGAGGCTAATTCCATTCAGAATGAGGGAGTCAAATTTTTTAAGAACCTTCTTGCTCCAACTCAAATTTTTCAGGCTAATCCAGAATTAGAAGATGAATTATTGTCGGTTATTCCTCATTTGATCACTGCTCAAGATAATGATGGTCTGTCCAAGAATTTCACCCTTGATGAGATTAAGGAGGATGTTTTTTCTATGTCTCCTGATAAGGCGTCAGGTCCAGATGGATTTATTGCTAGTTTCTTTCAAAAGTGTTGGGATTTTATTTCTTTTGATTTACTTTTTGCAATGGAAGAGTCTAGAAAGCATCGTTTTATGTTAAAAGATTTCAATTCCACAAATATAGCTTTGATTCCAAAGTCTCCTTTGCCAAAGTCCTTTGCATATTTTCGACCGATATCATTGTGTAACACAATTTACAATATTTTTACAAAAGCAATTTATGTAAGATTACAGAAACTTCTTCCTAAAATTATCTCTTTAGAACAAGGAGGTTTCGTGCATGGGAAAGAGACAATGGAAGGAGCTTTAGTGGCACATGAAGTTCTCCATTCTATCAATACTCATCAGTTATCATCATTTGTAGTTAAGTTGGACATGATGAAAGCCTATGATAAGGTTAATTGGAACTTCCTCATTAAAGTGCTTCTTAAATTTGGTTTCTCTCCCAATTGGTGCAAATGGATTAAAGTATGTCTATTCGGTGCTTCATTCTCAATTATCATTAATGGAGTTCCCTCAAGTTTCTTTTCGTCTTCTCAAGGGGTGTGACAGGGAGATCCAATTTCTCCTTCTCTTTTTATCATCATGGCAGAGGCCTTCAGTAGGCTGGTTTCAACAAAGCATGCTCAAAATCTATGGAGGGGTGTCCAAATCCCTAGAACTTCAATTGTTGTTACACATTCTCTTTTTGCAGATGATACCTTGTTATTTGGACATGTTGATGTTCAAGAGGCTAGAATAATTAAAAGGGCCTTAGATTTGTACACTGCAGTATCAGGTCAACATATTAGCGCTCCTAAGTCCAAAGTTTATATTTTCTTTACTAATGCTATTATTTCTGCAAAGATTGTTAAGATTCTGGGTTTTAAGCAAGAGCTTCTCCCTTCTGTCTACTTGGGGATTCCTTTCTTTGTTGGGACTAATAAGTCGGTGTATTGGAATTCCATCATAGACAAAATTAAAAGTAGAGTGTCAGCATGGAGAGTCAGATGACTCTCATTATCAGGTAAAATTCTCCTTGTTTGATCAGTTCTCTCTACTATTCCTAATTATTTCTTTTCTGTGCTTCATTCTCCATCCTATGTGGTTAAGAAAATCAAGTAGATCATTACCAATTTCCTTTGGAGTGGTAATTTTTCAAGGCAAAGGAATATTCCTTTAGTTTCTTTAGATGAAATGTTGTTTGAGAAACAAGGGGGGGGGGGGGTGCTGGGCGGGTGGGCCTACATGATCCTGTTCTCATAAATAAAGCTTATGGAGGTAAATTGGTTTGGCATATGATGAAAAACCAAACAGTATGTGGTGTCAAATTATGCAATCGAAGTATCTTGATTCTATGGATCCCAACCGTATTATTTCGGCTTCCATTCTCCCCCAAGGTTCTGAGGTGTGGAAATTTATGTCTAACTCCAGAGAAGTAATTGCCAATTATGTTTCTTGGGAAATTAATGATGGTCAGTGGGCTTGTTTTTGGGAAGATTCGTGGAATGGTCTTCCTCCTCTTGCTAACATTCAGGAGTTTTTAGATTCTATTCATTTGTTTAAGTCCTCTTGGGGGGAGAAAGTTTGTGATTATGTGGAATCGGTCGATCTTTTTTCCCAGCAAGTTTCCTAGAAAGATCCTTCAATTCTACCTATTTCAGATTCTACTATTTTTCTTTTCAAAGAAATTTTAAACAAAAGGTAGGTTTTCTTGCATGGTCATGAGGATGAAATTTTTTGGGTCCCAGCTAAAGATGGTTGCTACTCGGTTAAGGCAGGATATTCGACTCTTTGTAGATTGGGGGATGATAGGAATAAAAAAAGAGCCTTCTCTTTATGTTGGAATGACTGTACCTTACCTAAAGCAGGTTACTTTTCCTGGCTTGCTCTTAGGAAGTGTCCTCTAACCAGTGACAGATTGGAAAAATTCAATATTGCTTAGCGGTTCAATTGTCTCCTTTGCTAGCAGGAACTTGAGGATGTTGATCATATTTTTTTACAATGTGAGTTTGCACAGATTTGTTGGAAGTTTGTTCTTTAGAAGTTGAATTATTCAATGCCACTTCCTAATTCTCTTTGGGATCTTTTTGAGTCTTGGCCATTACTCTATTCAAATTCTGTCCTCAATTCAATTTGGAAATGTTCTCCTTCTCTAGTTGTTTGGGCTTTATGGTGGGAGAGGAACAAATGGATTTTCAGGCACTCTTCCTCTTCGGTAGATGGTGTTGTTCTTATTATTGAAAAATCAATTTTAGAATTGGTCTCAGCAAACATAAGAAATAATTCTTCGCATATTTTTTTCTCCAATTGGGATGACTCTATTCTTAAGGAGTGGAAGCATATCTTTCTCCCAACCTTTCTCATTATTAATGGACCCTTGAAATTGGATAGATCTCAAATCAGATGGTTGCCACCTGAGTATGGAGTTATTAAGATTAACTTTGATGGTGCCTCTCGTGGCAACCCTGGCATTTTAGGTATTGGTATTTTCTTGCGAAACCACTATGGATCTCCCATAGCCTTTAAATCTTTACCTATTTTGATGGGATCTAATAATGCTGCTGAAGCTTCCACTTTGCTTCAAGGTTTGGTTCTTGCCTCTCCTCTGAAGATTGCCCGAGTCTATGTGGAAGGTGACTCTTTGATTCAAGGTTGCATCAATAGGAAAGTGCTCAATCAAAATTTGGCTTATTTTTTTAAGCAGATTTGGAGGCTTATTGACTCATTTGAAAGTTATGTTATTTCACATTCTTATCGAGAAGGAAATTGAGCTGCAGACTTTCTTTCAAATTTGGGATGTGATGGCATTGAGGTTGATATGTATGATGTGGCTAGAACTCTTAGTGCACATCCCAAATTGGCAGATATCATTAATGATGAGTTGGTCACTATATGATGTCACTGCAATCTTTTATCCTTCTATCCTTGGCCTGCCTCATTTTCTATTTTGGTGATATTTATTATTGTTGGTTTGGCCGTTGTTTGTTGTGACTATCAGCCTTGGTTCTTTCTCCCTTTCGTAGGCTTCATAGTTAGGAGTTCTCAGTAGTTCACAGGATTCTAGTGAGCTTTTTTGTAATTGGACTGAGAAGTGGGGTTTTCTTGCTAGTTCTTTTCCCCATGGAGTTCTTGAACTAGTTTATATATATATATATATATATATATATATATATATATATATATATATATATATATATATATATATATATATATATATATATATATATATATATATATATATATATATATATATATGAAAAATGTAATGGATATTTTCATGCCAAGAGTTAGGAGTTCTCAGTAGTTCACAGGATTCTAGTGAGCTTTTTTGTAATTGGACTGAGAAGTGGGGTTTTCTTGCTAGTTCTTTCCCCATGGAGTTCTTGAACTAGTTTATATATATATATATATATATATATATATATATATATATATATATATATATATATATATATAGTGGTATTTTCTACTTTCGTCAATTTTTTTATTTTATTTTAATTATTATGTTTTATATAGTTATAGTAGAAGTAATAACTTTTTATAATTAATTTTTTAATGTAGAATCATATTGATAGCATTTGAAATTATAAGAATGGAAATCTAATCATAATCTTAAAAGTATTATGTGTTCCTTTTAACCATAATGTTAATTTTAATTAATGATTAAATTACATAATTATGATTATTTATTTTAGATAGTTGTAATAATAAATAATTTCATTTTTTAATTATAATTATTTAAAAAAATTATAAATTATAAATTAAAATTAATTTTAATGCTAGTTTAAATTTTATTTGTATTTTAATTTTATTTTATTAATATATTTTTTAATTATATATGACTGAAATACAATTATATATTAGATTGTATTGTAATATTATATATTTTATATGGGTTTTCACATTAGATGCAATTGATATTTTCCAGATTAATACTATTAAAAATATAGTTTACATAATTTAATTATCCACGCCTAGATTAATGTGTTACACCTAGATTAATAATTGTTCATATTCTACAATCATTTCTAAAAATTCGTAATATTTTTTACAATTTTTTTTTATGAATAGAGACCTTCACTATTAATAGAAATATTAAAGTACAATATTTACAAAAAAAACGCAGAGGAAAATAATCACCCCGCAAGTTCACACGACACTTATATCGGAATTTAAAAACTTAAATAACATGTATGTAAACTTTAGAATGATAAAATAAACTTGAAAAATAAAAAACAACCATTGGTTCACATGATTGTTTTTAATAACTAGTTTACAATCCAAAATTCATTATAATAGTACTATGCCTTATCGACAAGTACTAATAATAATAAATAGTAGTCCCTAAAAGAGATTGGGATGAGAAATGTAATTTTATATAAGAAAAGATAAAAGATTATACAACAAATTTAAGAAAGAATCTTAGTATGTTATATTAGTATTTTTTCAAATATTATATAACTTACAATAGTATTTATATATAATTAAAATAAAAAAATATTGAAAATTTAAATTTGTTTCTATTAATATATATATAATATATTTATAAGACAATTCTTTACAAAAAGATGTTATTTAATTTATAAAATTACACAAGTAAAAAAATAAAAGTAGTTAATAAAATAAAAAATTAGGCCAAAATTTTTATTTTTACATATTAACAAAGTTTAATCAATTATATTTTAATCTCACTGTTGTAACTTAAACAACCTATCTCTGAAAGTAAAATAGAATACCATGTGCTAAGGATGCACAAGGTTCATGAAACCAGCACATGGTTTTCTGACCTCAGTCAGATCCCATTATATTATATAAGAACATCACATCAAAGCTTCATCTTTAGGTGGAATTGTACAGTTATAGCTTTTTCCTCAGTTTGACTCAGAGGATACTTCCAGTACTTCCACTAGAAGGATATTTGCAGTTGAAGAATACATGAAATTGTAGTGCATGTTTGGAGTACTGGTAGATTGTAATAAACTCAACACATTCACCTTGTTCATAGAGACTTTTCACAATAAAAAAGTATGTCTGTGAACAAGTTGAATGTATTGGTGTTACATTCCACAGCACTGCAGGATGTCCAACAGTATCACATATTCTTCAAACTCACTACAGAACAAGTAAACTATGGTTGACAATACAATAGTATTTGTAATAATAGGTATGTTTTTTTTTTTCTCCTTTCAGTTAATTGCCTCTGTTTTGACAATGATATTTGTAAGTTTGTTTTTCCCCTTTCCTTTCTGTTAATTATTCTGTTATTTGGGTTTTAGAGTAGCAACAATACCATCTCCATGGGTATAGCCCTGCTTCACTCTAGCTATCAATACTGCTTCTTGTAGTTCAAATATTTTTAGGTATCTCTGGTTCCTAGAAAATTCTCTATTTTATTTGTATAATTTTTTTTAATGGAACATAATTCCCAGAAAGGAGTTTGATATACAAATACATAATGTCTCAACAATCTGGGGGCTTAATCTAGATTTTTTTTTCGAATCCCTGGGGATGATCCTGGAGATTGACCATGACCATAGATAATCACTTGGGTTATTTCTGTATTTGGATTATTCAATTTCAATAGAAGAATGCATAGTGTTTGTTCAATCTTTGCACTTATATGCTTTGATTTGTATGCGTTGCCCTGTGGATAGTTCCATGCCACAGACAGTTACTTTTGGTTGATCTCTTTATTTAAGTAGCCAACATATTTACAGGACAGCACTGTCGGTAAAGTTTTTCTTATACTTCCTTGATGTCCTTGAGATGAGCTTTCTTTATAAAAGAGCTTTATTTAAAAAAAGAAGTTTGAGGTCTTCTCTCAGGCGAGGAGAAGGTGAAAGCGGTGGTAGAGGGTCTGACAAAGAGGCTCTGTTATTTCTAAGCCAGGTCTGGACTCTGTAGTTTAAACCCTAGTTGGTCTTCTGTTAAAGAGGATATTGGGAGGCCTTGTTGGTCATTCGTAGGTCACTGGACGGCCTTTAAAAGCCTATGTTGTAAGAACTGCAACAGGTTTCTTCTTTTGGCTGCGTAGTTATTAGTTCCTGCCATGCCATGGCAGAGAACTGTTGCCAAGGCTCTATGCTTAAACAGTTATTAATCTTAACACTACCAACCAATCACCATTCAGCATTTTCTAACTATCTATTTTCTGTTACTATTTATATTGGTGAAGCTGCACATTTTTTACCCCTATCTTATTGTGTGTGGTATTTTGTCTATCTGTGATTGACGTTGCAGATGGCGCACAGAGGTATTCACAGATACGGATGCTAGAGAACGCACATGCGGCAAGGTTTCGAGCAGTGCGCTGCAGGGTTGGTGCAGGTCACAATTGCTGGAGGTTTCAAGCACGATCTGCTACAAACGCATCTGCAGTGCACTCAATTTTTTCCCATTGCCCCCCTTGAATTTTTAAGTGATTGGTAAATTCAGCTTCTATAAATTCAAAAATATTCTTTGCGTCCTTTTCAAGATTTCATATTTTTAGTGGTTTGATAATATACATGTATGAAGTATCGAAGAAGGTGGAGTATTCAAATGCAATTTCCCTTGTAGAAACTTATACAGGGAGCTAATTTCAAATTTGTTTATTTGTATTATTTAGCTTATCAATCCATTAAAATTACCAAATTTACAACAATACTCATTCACACATCAACACTGCATTTATTGTGTTTATTTTGGGTTGGAATTTATGTCTAGTTATCACTTGCATTAGTGGGATTTTTGCTCCTTTCTTATTGAAGAAGCATGGACAGATATATGGGAGATCGAGGAAAGAGACCTAAAATTATTGGCCCAGCTGCAAATATCACTGCAGATAGGGTGCCTGATATGGGTAAAAGAAAATTAATGAATTTGTTACTGCTGAGGGGCTATTTTTTTGCCGAGGGCTGAGATATTGGGTTCATATGCTCTCCTATTTGCCCTTCTACGGTAAGTTGAACATTTTTCTTCAATATCGGCTTCAGCATCAATTTCTCAAATGGTTTTACATGCCTTATATTCTACTGATTACACATCTAGGGGTGTTGGAGGCGGCCTTGTGGGCAACGATGCCTTCGAAACAATATCACAGCTACTGCCTGGCTCAAAACTCATTCTTTGGTGATTAGGGTTATTAGGGTTTCGTATATGTTATTTCTGCTAAATTTATCACTTCCCTCTTTTTGGGTTTCTGTTTCAGAATTGGAAGAGCTAGATTTCTTCCTGATGGTTTAAACCATACTAAAGGCCTTCTCCATTTCTTCACTCTGTACATTACCTTCAAGGATCTACTTTTTTATTCTTGCCAATCTTATCATGCAAGTGACTTGTGAAATAACTCAAGATTGTTTAAATTTCTTTATAATCATACAAATCATACTACTAAATCCATTCTCTATTTGTATCTCATAAATTATTATCAATTTTTATATTTTCTCTAGGAGATTTGATTCACAAAATAGTGAATAGATGCATGTTATATAAATCTATTTAAATTAGTTGTTTTTTATTTTGAATCTTCCATTGTTACTTAAATGTTAAGATTTATGTTTTAATCGTTTCTTGGCATCATAACTTTATCTTCTATTTGGATTAAATTTCATTTCTTATAGCCTTTCTTGACTTGGACTGAGTTTCTCTCGTAATAATTTCAGCTTGAAATGCAGCACATTTGTATGTGGCATAAAACCTTCGTTCGCTGCCTACACTAAATTATTTGCAATACTTGCATACATCATATGCTTTCAATTTATTGCGGTATGTTCAATAAGGAGTTTTCCTTTTGTCCAGTTACTTCTGCACTAAATTGTACAACTAAATATTGTATTCTGGTTGATGATAAGTTAAATTAACAAAATCAAAACAAACTAGTGTTCATTATATTTTTTTTCATACAATCTTTTAAGATCTTTTGTATAGTAGTGCCTTCTAACTTAAAGCATTTCTACATTTCTGCAAAATGAAGTGGAGTTTGAGTCTTTAATTAGATTCACATTCTAACTTGGGCATTTCTAGATATCTGCAAAATGAAGTGGAGTTCGAGTCTTTAATTAGATTCACATCTTTCCTATAAGATGGAGGAAAAAATATTCAACACCCAGTACTGAGGACTTAATTGAGTGCTGAATATAGCTGCTGCAAACTTGTCACATGGTAATATAATCTTGAAATCCAAGAAAAATATTAGATCAGAAACAATGACATATTTTTAATTTAAATCATGTTCATCCCAATTCTAATAAATTAACTTTAAATACTTGCTGTTATAATAGTTGTAGCATGATTTTGGTTCCAGCTATTGTTAACCATCTCTTCTGCTTTAATTTCTCTGAACCTCCCAGTCATGAACATAGCCTGCCAACAAAAAAACATTACCAACAGATGATCCGCCTTAAAGAAAGAAGCCCAAGTGGCTTGTATTATGTCCTGGTGTTCTTGTAGAATTCTTAATGGATTCTCTCACTTTTGGAAACATATATTTGAAGTTCCATAGGCAATTTTTATCCTGCATGAAAGTAATTTCTTTTGCTTTGTTTTCTTGAGAGTTTTTTGTTTGCACCGTCCCAATTTTGTAAATGTTTCTCAACCAGGCTGCTTAATATGTTTTAATCCAACGCTTTGTGTTTCAGTACCTACAAGGAAAGTCTTAAAAGTTAAAGCCAATGCTTAAGCATTAAATTTCCTCTTCGTTTTCTTTTCTTAAATTGCGAGTGCAGTTTACCGCACTTAAAAATCCCAAGTAGTTCAGATTCTGTGGGCATGCCTCCTCCAGGAGGATATGCCATTCAAAATAATCATAAGGTACGACAACTTCACAAGTTTAAATTGTAAATACCAATTTGTCCATTTTTATTTTCTGTTTCACCTTTTAATTGTTACACAATATTATTAAAAGACTAAAATTCATAATCTTGACTAATAATGAAAGCAATCTTAATTATATGTTACTATTTTCCCTTATTCAGGCATGGAGTAAAATTGGCATTCTGAAGACCTACAAATCTGAATCTGAATTGAGTGAAATAGCAAGTAGCTCAATAGGTCAAGGTAAATGAGAGTTGTTTAAAGTCCTACAATTTGAACACTGACCGTGTATGCATGTAGGTATTAACTGCAAGATTAGGTTTACTTGGAACGTTCCCTCATGGTCATTTGCTTTCAGGTTTTAATTCTTACTACAGGCTTCTCCCTCCTCCCCTCCCATCTACCAAACCTGCCCTGCCTGCCGTTGGCAGGAACTACGCTGCATTAAGCCCTTGTTCTTTTAGGGTTTGTTTTCTATTTTTTTAAAATTGATATTGTATCTGATATTGGTATTTTGGCTTTACAACCATACAAATGTCACCTTGTATTCTTTTAGGGTTCGTTTTCTATTTTTTTGAACTCTGGTGCCATCTATGCAGGGGCCAAAATGCACCTGATTAGACCATTTGTTTATATTTATTAAATAAATTAAAATTTGTGAAATCATTATACTGCAATTTTTATATTAATTAATAAATACAAATAAAGCTGCATTTTGGCCTCTATATAGATGGCGCCAGAAATAAGAGGTGTCCAAAAGATTTTGTGGGAGAATTTGATAGGATAGGGGTTAAAAAATCAATAGAGTTAGAGCCCTTTGAGATTTGTGAGGAATATATTAAAGGTATTGGTTCTATGAATCTTGTAGTCTTTAAGTTTGGTTTAGGAGTTTTAAGTTTCAAAATTTAAAGAAGTCTGTGGTCTTAGTAATAGAGTAATTTTGTCTTTTATATTTTGTGCAATAAAAATAAAAATTAGTTAAAATATATTTTTTTCTTCAGAATTTTTTAAATGAAAATCTAAACTAAACCTCAAGTGGGGGCTTTGTTCTCAACAAGACTTGATCCCTGGCGGGCTCATTAAGAACCATTCAACTTCACCAATAGATCAACAGCTTATATTGACTAATTAATAGTATTTTCAGTGGCATTCCTAATGATAAGTTCACTCTTGTACTTTCCTTCCGCACTATATTTAATTTTGAATTATCTACCCATTTTAAGGTAATCAACCTAGGTTGACTCTTTTTTTTATGATTACCATTGCTATTTTAAAGGTATTTGGGCTTACACATGCTAGTTGCCTTTGTTTAAGAGATCTTGAGGCCCTTCCTATAAACCATTTGAACAACTTGATCTTACTTTGTAAACAAAGTGTCCCATGAGACCTCTTTTCTTTGAGTCATTTTGGTAAACCATCTTGACATCCTATAATTTTATCAAAATATTGTTTTACAATTATTTGATTGGGAATATTAACTTTGAGCTAACCATGAAATATAAATGTAAGATATTATGTTCCTTTGAATAGATTTCTCAAAACATATTTATATTTTGGACACTTATTTATATGCATTCTTTGATCTATCACCTTGATCCTTTGCTTTTAGGTCAAGATTCTAGTTGTTGGGTCAACTCAATACTTGGAATTATGAACCTTCTATTTTATAATTACCGTACACTCAAATTTTGTTTGAAAGATATATCTTTTTGTCCAAAGGCATAAATTTATATAAATCTATGTGATTTATTGTTATTCTTGTATTCATAGACATTCAATGCATTCATTTACTCATCCTTGATTCTTCTTCTTATTAGTTTGTATATTTTTCACACTTTGATTGTTGTACTTAAAAAACAATTTAGTCTTGCACCAACATTCCTAGGAATTTATATGTATGTATGCATGTGTGTGTATGTATGTATGAGTGTTGTTTTCAATTCTATGTGCACTTATCCATAGGTGGACTTAGCATAATATGTTCCCTCATGACATAATAATAGTCAAACTAATTTATTCTTACATATCACTAGTTCTTATATATTATAAAAAAAGAAAACAAAAGAAGAGAATCATATTGAGGAAGTAGAACATCATAATTTTATAGATTATTATATAAGTCCATGTATAGAACATTTATAGATTATTGTATAAGTCCACGTTTATAGAACATATTTGTGGTTGACTAGGAGCACAACCCTAATCCACATACAAAACTTCATTAAAAAGAGAAGAGAGTATCATAACCATGAAAAGAACGTTGAATGGAAATTTCTTGTTCAAGGTTTCCAAATAAATCAAATTTAAATCTACATCAAATATTATAAAGCAATATACACAGTCTCTTAATTACATACCTTAAATAATTGTTGCAATTATCTAAATTATCAATTCCTACTATTATCAGTTAATTTAAAAATTATATAAATTATATATATCTTAACATATAAATATAAATGTGAAGAAAAAATAGTTTCCTAAGGAGATAATTATTTCCTAAGGATTGATCATCCTTTTCGGATCCCTATGGAGACAATGCTTTCTATAGGATTGATCACATAATCTACTCCTGAGTGTAAAACTTTGTAAGCTGCCCCCATGTGTAAAATTTTTCAAGACGCCCCCATGCGTAAATTTTTCAAGGTAGACTTTACAAGCATAATGAAACTTGATAGACCATCAATTATCCTTCCCCTCTTTCTTTGGCATAAGTGGAACTAGAATAACACAACTTTCTAGCCTTTCCTTCTCCTCCTCTTCTTCCCCCATGAATCACCTAGCATAACACAACTTGCTAGAATGTTGGATTCATGGTCCATATCTCTTCTTTACATTCTCTCATAGCTATGCTAGTGGGTTAGATCATGGATTCTTTTCTTATCTTTGATGTGTGCTCTTTCTATTTTCAGGTGACCACTTGTACTTTTGCAATAGCTTTCTAAGCATGATGCTAGCAATTGAGACATTTTCTTTAGTGAGGTTTGTGCAATTAGTTGACTTGGAATTTTAGTAAGCTTTAGGCTTTTGTTAATATATTATGTGTCCTTGCATATGGATGTACAAGTTAAGATCCTTGGTTTGGGGGTTTATTTCCTAAAACTTAGTGATATTTTATCTCGTTGCAGCTTTTCCATGATCTTCATTTCTTTAGATCTTTCTTTCTTCTACTTTAGCATGAGTATGAGGTGGAATCATACTCTCACTAAAGTGGGGGCTAAATGTATCATCCTAAAAATACAGGACCCATAATTTGGTGCTCATTTTAGCCCCATTTTAGTGTGTATGGGTTTCCACATTGATTTCATGCTCTCCTAACACTTATTGCACCTTAAAATTAACGTTATAAGTCTTATATTGATTCAATTTCTTCAAAACTTGGGGTTAGCCCTTATTTATAAGTGTGCTCTTCTATTTTTTCCCTCCAAGAAAATAATTCATTTCATCAACTAGGCCGTATATACTTATTTGTGGCCTTCATGACTTGTCCCGATCCTGAAATGAGTTGTACTTAGTTTTCCCACATCTACCCTATATTCCTAGCATTCAAACCAAATTTGGACTCATTCTCCAAGGTACATGTTGCTATTGGTGACATATCCATGAGGATTGAGGCCAAAATTTGGCCTGAGGATCTATGCCAGGGTTTTGGTGGGCAATCAAGTCCTGTGGTCAGCCTGCTTGAGTTTTAACCCCTGAAATGATGGATTGAGTATATAAACCCCTTGTCTCTCCTCATTTTAGTATCCATTATCAAGTGCAAGAATTCATGGTCAAGAATCAATCAAGCAATCATATTTCAAGAGCATTCTCAATGTTTTCAAGCATTCAAGTCTTCAATCCTTCAAATAAATCTTTTTCTTCTTCATCAAACATTTTGGCAAAACTACAACATCCATTATCCAAGGATTATCTTTCATAATTTCCTTTTGGGTTTTTTTTGGGAGTTTATTAACATTTATGGTCACATCCAAAGAAGCATGGCATTGTCAAGGCATGAGGTAATTCCGATCTAGCTTCTATTTCATCTTTCCTTATGAATTTTCATTTCATTTGTGAGGTTGATTCTTAAATAGGGGTTTGACTAAGGAAAACACCTTTAGCCAAACTTCTTCCCCATTTTTTTGTGAGCAAGAACAAGTTACGAAGCCATCAGGTATAGATCCATAAAGATTAGGAACTGTTGAATGATCTTTGAAAAAATTAGGCAAAAACACGAGGGACATGTCACCATTCTTGACATGTCTTAGGTACATGTCACCATTGCTAATATGTAGCTTTCCTTTTGAGCCTACATTTGGTAGGAAGCTAGGTTACAACCTCCAAGTCTTAGGTCTACAATTACAGGTCATTCTAGGATCTCAACAGTCAGGAATTCGGGTATAAAAACTCAGTTCTTCTATTTCATTTCCAAATGCATTCAAATTATTCTCCATTCCCCTTTTACATTAGTTTTCTCAATTGGATTAGATCAAATATGTTATTATTGGGTATCTTTGTTACAAGTAGTGGTTTTCGTTGCACCAAAAGATCAACCTTTTAATGCCTGATACAACCACTAGATTTATAGAAGACACATGAGGTGGTTAAGCCACGTCACAAATCCCGAGGGGAGTGTTGACCATTTTGCCAACAATCTCCCCCTCAATGCTACTTGAGGGGATTCGAACCCGTGACCAAGCTCTGATACCATTTGTTACAAGTAGTGGTTATCATTGCACTAAAAGATTGACTAGTTAATGCCTGATACAACCACTAGACTTATAGAAGACACAAAAGGCGGTTAAGCCATGTGACAAATCCTGAGGGGAGCGCTGACCATTTTTCCAACAATCTTGTATATTAATATCATTCTTTTTCTTCTCAAATTTAAGTAGCAAAGGAATAAAAACCCTTCAAGCACAGATATTGCATTAGCATCTTTCTTACCAAGTGGTGGTAATCACATTTTTCTTGAGGTGGTTTTGTATTCCAGTGTGTCATATCAATTGGGAAAAATAACCCTCTTATGTAATCTCCTTTTTATAATGTAATTACAATAGAAGAGAAACTAAAATTGAACTATACAAATCTAAATTTATTGTCAACTAACCAAAATGATCCAACTTCATGCATATAAATGATCAAATATTGTTTGAATTGGATTACACATAAGAAACAAAAAATATTGGTGCTAAAAATTATTTTAGTGATAAATAAATGTGAAAGATTTTATTAAGAAAATAGTTAAAAATGAATACTCTTAATTTTTGAAGATGAAGTTTACTTGTTGACAACCCTTTAACTCATCAAGACTGAGAATTCACATTACCTTTCTAAAAATAAAATTACATAAAATAAAAAAGAGGCTTGACAACCCCTTAACAATCAATTAGTATTCTTTATAGACATCTTCCTTGTTTTTATAACCATTTAAATAATTCAAGTTTTATAAATTTTAATATAAAAGCATTCAAAATAATACTTTGTAAGTAAGAGGGAGGATATTTGCAGTTCAAGAATACATGAAATTTTAGTTTTTGTGCATGTTTGGAGTATTGATAGATTGTAATAAGCTCAACAAATTCACCTTGTCCATACAGACTTTTAAATATAAAAAAGTAATTATGTTTGTGAGAAAGTTGAATGCATTGGTGTTAAATTCCATGCCACTGTAGGATGCCAAACCATATCACATATTCTTCAAAATCACTACAAAACAAGTAAAGTATGTCTAACAATACAATAGTATTTGTAAATTTTGTAGGTATGTTTTTTTGCCCTTTTTGTTAATTGCCTCTATTTTGATGATGAATTGTAAATTTTGTCTTCTTTTCTTTCATTTATGTTAATTACTAATGTTATTCAAGGGTTTTAGAGTAGTAACAATACTATCCCCATTGGTATAACCCTACTTCACTATGGCTATCAATACTTCCTATTGTAGTTCCAATATTTCTAGGTATGGGTATGTTCTATAAAATCCACTATTTTATTTGTAAAATTTATTTGGAACATAATGTCTAGAAAGGAGTTTGAAAATGAAAATAGATAATATTTCAACAATCTACAGGATTAATTTACAACTTTTTTCTGTCTTGCCATAGGGATGATCCTGTAGATTGATCATGACCATATATAATGACTTGGTTCATTTTTGTTTTTAGGTTATTCAATTTCAATGGAAGAATACATTGCATTTTTTTATAATAATTGTTAATATGATTTAGAACAACAGAGAGGGGGGGTGAATTAGTTGTTTTCAGGTCCTGATGTATAAAACAATCTCAAAAACTTATTCTTAAATCATATCCAATAACCAAAACAAACTCGGTCATCATTGATTTAATAATATAAACATCTAACAATGCAGTCCACTACCCAGCTGTAACTTAACTTGCCAAACATAGTAATGTTCAAACCAAAACATTCACACAAGTATTAACACTCGGTTTTATAGTGGAAACCCAATTTGGGAAAAACCACTTTGTAACCATGCTACTAATATTTTCACTCTTCTGAAGTGAGCTCGGTAAAAAGCCAACCCTGTCAAAGGTTACAATACACACTATCAGGTGTGACCCGGTTAAAGGATTTCAATCACCCTGTTAAAAGTGAGCCTAGTCATAAGACTTACATACACTCCATTAGAATGCAACCTTGTTCAAAGGATTTAACATATGACTTTTAGGTCAACCTCTGTTAAATGGATTTTGACTGTTGCAATGGTTAGAAAGTAGCATCAGTATTATCTAAAAAATATACAACTCACTTTGCAAATATCAGATCCGATTCCGTACACTAATGCTGGTTTATTGACTTTGAAACTTTGCCATTTCCATCTCTGATCTCCTCGGAACTTTTCTTCAAGCAATCACCACAATTCTCCTTCAGCCTTTTCTGCTTATATAGTCAATAAAACTTTCCTCTTCCATCATTCTCTATTCTCCATGTACATGCATATCAAAATGCTCAGGTTCCCTTATATTTTCCTCAATTAGGTTAACTCATCTTTTGCCGCTCAATCTCATTCGTAGATCTTAGGGTTAGGTCAGATTCATTGAATCTACCCACTTCATGTTCTTTGGCTCCTTTTCTAAAATCATTTTTAAATCTCTTAAAGATTTATAATAAAACATTTTATAGTGCATTTAATGCTTCCAAACAATCAATAAATAAAGTCAACACATTTTACATAGTTCAAGAATTCAACAATGTCGACTCCAAAATTAAATTCTCTTCAAATATAAAATTGTTGATGCTCGGTCAATACTGTGATTGTCCACTCGGTCTTCATGAAGAAAGCTCGGTCATTACTAAATCTATTTCCTCGGCTTACACTGTCTTCCTTGGCAATTTACTGATGCTTAGTCAACACTATAATTTTGCTCAGCATATACCAACTCAGTCGACACTAACATTACTCGGCTTAAACATGATTTTTTCATTCTTTGCTCGGTTAAGCCTACCAGTTTAGTCTTCAGTCTTACTAAGATAAACAATACATTATCTCATCATTGTGCAACATAGTCAAGTACACTTTGTAGTATCAAGATAACTCAACCTTTCCTTAGGTGCTATTGTTACCAACTTTGCTTAGCCCCTTAGCAACACTCGAATAGATATAGTACTTTCCTAAGTAGTAACAATCTTACCAATTAAGGTTTGACATCAATGACAATACAACAATTGTTTCAATTACAATTTCCAATAGTCTCCCTCTTTGGCATTGATGGCAACACCATATGATATCACCTGAATAACACATGGATTACCAACCAATCCAAAAACTTATCTGTCCATCAGAGGATTATTTATAATATCCTTAGCTTCATTCTAATTTAGAATCCTATAAGCCTCACTTTTGTTACCATCAGAAGTATTCAGATCTCCCTCTATCCTGATCCTTCATTTCAGTTCATCATCCTTATCTTCAGTTTCATTAGTTCATCTCCCTCTTGCCTTTCAGTTTCATATGTTATCATATCAGTTCATCTCCCTCTTTGACAAAAATGCCAAAGCAGCAACTAAAACATACCTCCGTTAGATGTAGATAATATCTGTGCAACTCAGTGTTTCTCACTCTGTCATCTTGCTTATGACCGATTCCTTGTCTTTTCTTCTTTTCACAACTCTAGGCTAACCCTAAAGTGTGACAATCTTCTGCATCAATTTGTCAAATTTTCTGTTGTAGCACATTTGATGTAGTGCTCCTAGCTTGTCTAGGCAGCCTCAGTTAGAGGAAGAACCCCTAATTGACTTCTCAAATACTCATGAGCTTCTCTGGGTAAAGCTTTAGTGAATATGTCTGCTAATTGTTCTTTTGTATTCACATATTTCATTTGGACTTCTTTGTCTTGTACTAATTCTCTCAAGTAGTGATACTTGATTGCAATGTGCTTGGTCTTAGTGTGCATCACTGGATTCTTAGAAATATTGATAGCACTTGTGTTGTCACAGAAAATAACAACAGGTTCAGTGATTTCTTCTTTCATGCCTATCAACAATTGTTTTATCCATACCAAGTTTGAACAGTTTACTGCAACAGCAACATACTCGGCCTCGACAGTAGATTGGGAAATGCAATTTTGTTTCTTGCTTGTCGAGGAGACTAATCTCTATCCAAGAAAGAAAGCTCCACCACTAGTACTCTTTCTGTCATCTACATTTCCTGCCCAATCAACATCTGTATAAACTCTGAGTTCAAATTTTTCATCCTTCTTATAATATAGACCATAGTCAACAGTTCCTTTCAAGTATCTCATAATTCTTTTCATGGCCATCATATGTGTTTCCTTAGGATTGACAGAGAATCTTGCCACAATCCCAACAACTAATGCAATATCTGGTTTGCTATGTACATCATACTGCAATTTTCTAATCATGGATCAGTATAGAGTCTGATTCACTTCTGCAGCATCATCATTCTTAGATAAATTTTGTCCAGTAACCATGGGAGTTCCCATTGGTTTAACATCTTTCATCCCAAAAGTTTTCAGTATTTCATTAACATACTTAGATTGTGTAATGAAAATTCCATTCTTTCTCTGATATACTTGTAAACCCACAAAGAATTTGATCTCACCAAACATACTCATTTCAAATTCAGTTTGCATCTCATTTGAGAAACTTTTACATAATGCATCTTGTCCACAAAAAATAATGTCATCCACAAAATTTTTTGCAAACAGGATACCTTTACCTTCTTCATCCTTCATGTACAGATTGCTTGTGTCATTTTTTCTTGAAAATCCAGTCTGTATCAAGTAGTTGTGCAACCTCTCATACCATGCTCTGGGAGCTTTCTTCAATCCATATAGTGCTTTGTTTAGTTTGCACACCATGTGTCTTCTGTTTGGATCAATAAAACCTTCTAGTTGTTTTATGTAAAATTCTTCTTCTAGTATACCATTCAAAAATGTAGACTTGACATCCATTTGATATGCCTTGAAATCTTTATAAGCAGCATATGCAAGCAGAGTTCTTACTCCTTCTAGTCTAGCTATAGGGGAAAATATCTCCCAATAATCTATTCCTTCTTCTTGTGCGTAGCCTTTGCATACCAGCCTAGCTTTGTTCCTAGTGATTTCACCATTTTCATTCATCTATTCCGAAACACCCACTTTGTTCCTATAACATTTTTATTTTCAAGTCTCGGCACTAGAGTCCAAGTATCATTCTTCTCAATTTGGTCAATTTATTCATTCATTGCTTGTATCCAGTCTTCATTCTCCAATGCTTCTCTAGTTGTCTTTGGTTCAAATTCACACAATAGGCATGTTGGATCCTTAATCTTACTTCTGGTCTAAATTCCAGTATTTTTATCTCCAATTATCTGTTCAGGCCTATGATGTCTTCTTACATATTTTTCCAAAACAGGTTCAGCTGTTCTCTCCTCTATTTCATCATGTTCCTCAATAAGATTGTCAGATTCAACTTTAGAATGCTCAACAACCTCTTCCTAATTTTCAACAGCATTTTCTTGTAGCTCGACATGTTCTTGTTCTCTCTTGGTACTATTTTCCTGACACTCGACAGCTTCTGTCTGTCGCTCGACATTGCTTACCCGAGACTCAGCATCAGGTGCAAGTCTATTACTTACCTCTTCTTCTTCTTCAATGTACACAAAAGATCTATAATCTTCTGGTTCTCTTTTACTATCAACTTCATTTCTTTCTGCATACTCATCAATTTTGACATTCACACTTTCCACAATTTTGTTAGTGTTAGAGTTCAAACACTTATAAGCTTTACTTTTTGTGGAGTACCCTAGGAATATGCCTTCATCACTCTTAGCATCAAAATTTCCATTCCTAGTGTCTTTTAATATATAACACTCACTTCCAAAGATTCTAAAGTATTTAACACTCGGTGCATGCTCATGCCATAATTCATAGGGTGTCAGATTTGTACCTTTCTTGATCTGTACCCAGTTAAGAGTGTAGACAACAATGTTTATAACTTATTTCCAATATTTCTATGCCACATTCTTTTCAATCATCAATGTCCTTGCACAATCCAAGATAGATCTATTTCTCCTTTTTGCTATACCATTCTGTGGAGGTGTTCTAGGTGCAAACATCTATCTTTTAATTCCTCTGTCATTGCAAAATAAATTAAATTCAGTTGATGTAAATTCTCCACCTCGGTCAGATATAAGACATTTCATGTTCCTACTTGTCCCCTTTTCAACTTTAGCCAAATACCACTTAAAGAATTAAAAAAATTCAAATTTTTCTTTTAGAAACATCACATGCATCATCCTAGCATGATCATCAACAAATAAGATAAAGTATCTAGAACCACAGTAACTTGTACACCCATAGGTCCACAAAGGTTAGTATGAACTAAATCTAAAATGTTTTCAGAAGTAAAAGATTTGCTCTTGAAACTTGGCTTTGTCATTTTTCCTAACTAACATTCCTTGCACATCACATTCTCAGGTTTCTTCAATCTAGGTAGACCTCTTACCTTTTTCTTCTTACTTATCTCTACTAGATTGTCAAACTTAACATGTGATGCAGGAGCATCCTAGGTGTAAGAGCAATCTTGCATCAACCAAAAAATTATTTCTGGTTTCTTTTCAATAAGGGCTATCTTGTGCAGAACTGCTATTAATGGAAACTTGCTATTTTTAGTAAGTTGGTCATATGATCTTGAAATGTTCTGATTTCATGTGGAGGTTCATCTTAGTCATATCAGCCTGCCAATAAAGTTTCAATGCTAGATCAAGTCTAGTTTTGAAGATATTGAAATTTTTTGGTGTTTAAAACAGGGTACAGAAACTTTGAACTCAATTTTGAAGGCTTTAGAGGCCCCAGATGAGGTCAAATTTTTAGTTGAATGAAGCTTTCTTAATTTAAATGTTGTAGAGCTCTTCATGCCCTTTCCAAAATGGGGTTATAATAGTCAATCGGGTCAATGGGTGATGACTTATGGTCTTCGAAAGTTGGGCCACCTGAAATGACGGAAAATAAATTTCCTTCTAAATTTCTATTCGGGTTTCAAAAGTTATTTTGAGCCGACTTTGATGTAATAAATTGA
The DNA here is from genome assembly GCA_027943335.1 of Chamaecyparis obtusa. Taxonomy (NCBI): domain Eukaryota; kingdom Viridiplantae; phylum Streptophyta; class Pinopsida; order Cupressales; family Cupressaceae; genus Chamaecyparis; species Chamaecyparis obtusa. The sequence continues at coordinate 1,142,164 of BSBK01006612.1, forward strand.
AAAATAAAATAATTCTAAGTTTGGTCGGCCTTAAAGGCTAAATTTTTGGAACTTTCTTGGGCAGTCGAAATTGCCTATATAAAGAAGGCTCATAGTGTTGTCTAGGGCAGTTCAGGATAGTTCTGGGTAGTAGATCTGGGTATTAATTCGAGGCTTTGTCCTTCAGATTATTGTAAGGGATTGCACACGTGGCTTTGCATATTTTAATTCTGAAAGTTTGTAATTCCACATTTATGGAGATAATAAGAAGCCCATTTTCTATTCTTGCAAATTGCTATTGTTTCTTTGTTTCTGTTATGTGTTTGTGGTATTAAGGGGAGCACCCTTCATCAAGTGGTATCAGAGCCAGGTTTTTCTAAGCGTGTAAACAGATAGCCGACTGTGAGGTAGTTTGCACCAGGACCGTGGTTAGGGTTTCAACGCGCATCGCGAAAATGCCTCCACAAAGGGAACGTGGTGGAAGAGCTGTTGTTGTAACACTTGAGGTTAGAGTGCTCCAGAGACAAGTGTGAGCATTGCAAGAAGAGATTCATAGAGGAATGAATCTTAATGTCAGAGAAAAAAGCGAGGATGAAGCCAAAGAAGAAGATCAAGAAGGAGAAGTAGAAGTTGTGAACTAGGAGGAAGAAAGACTTTTTCGGGCCATTTCCAATATCGAAAAAAGACCTAAGATTGAGGTTCCTACATTTTCAGGAAATCTTAACCCAGAGGAGTTGAGCGACTAGATCAATGAATGTGAAGAGTATTTTGAGTATAAAGATATTGAAGATCCTGATAGGGTCAAATTCGCGAAGGCCAGACTGAAAGGTCATGCGAAGATCTGGTGGCAAGAGATTCAATTGAAATGAAATAGAAGAGGGAAAGATAAAATCACAAGATGAGATTAGATGGTGGATAAATTGAAGTGACAGTTCATCCCTATTGATTATGAGCTTGACCTATTGAAAAAAAAGCAAATTTTGAAGCAAGCAAGATGATTTGTTCATTAGTATACAGAGGAGTTCTATCGAATCCTTATCAGAACAGGCCATGCAGAAGCTGATAAGGAGAAAGTTGCCCATTACTTTAATGGGTTGAGGCCAAGCATTTAGGAGGAGCTGAATTTGGTTTGAATGAACAATATTGAAGAGGCATACCAGTTTTCCCTAAAAGTAGAGGAAAAGCTAAACAAGAAGTTCGAGAGAAGACAAAATGGAAGAGGTCGCGGTGGACGATTTGGTGGACGGTCATATGGAGGCCGAAATGAAAATTCAAAAAAGAAGGATGAGGCCAGTAGCGGCCAAAATCAGAGAGGAAACAACTCCAATCATTTCTAGGATCAGAACAATAGAGATTAGAGAGGAAGAGGAAGAGGACAAGGTTCAGGAAGAGGAGGCTTCCATGGAACATGTTTTCATTGTGGAGAAGAAGGTCATAGGGCATTTGAATGTCCTCAACACCAAGGAAGGATGAATAGGAGGTATGAAGGCTAGGCCAAAGTGGCACATGTAGATGAAGATGCTAGATCCTCAAATTTTGAAGATGCTGAAAGAGGAGAAACATTGATTAACAGAAGAGTCTTGCTGAGCGATGAGAATGAACCTGAACAAAGGAGGAGCCTATTTCGCACTAGATGCAAGTGTGAAGGTAAATGTTGTGATGTGATTATTAATAGTGGAAGCACCGATAATTTGGTGTTAGAAGAGATGGTGACAAAGTTGAAGCTCAAGAGATAGAAACACCCACATCCATATCAGATTGCCTAGGTGCAAGATGACCACAAGGTCATGGTCAGTGAACAATGCCTACTAAAGTTCAAGAATGGCGGGTATCATGATGAGGTACTATGTGATATCATACCTATGGATGCATGTCACATATTTTTGGGTAGGCCATGGTAGTTTGACAGATGTGTTGTGCATGATGGTCGTGCGAATACCTATTCCCTGACAAAGGATGGAGTGTGACATAAGCTAAAGCCATTGAAGGAGACCCAAGAAAAGGTATGTGGTAATGCAAGAATAAATTTTGTTGATGGAAGAAAATTCCTAGATGGTATGAGGCATGAGAATGTGTGTTTTTCCTTAATTCCAAAAGCTGGTAAAAAGAAAATAGAGGGTGTACCTGTAGAGGTTGCAGATTTGTTGAATGAGTTTCAGGATATTGTATCTAATAATGTACCTGATGGATTATCACTGGTAAGGAAGATAAGTCATCAGATGGATTTGATTCCAAGAGCTAGTTTGCCAAACAAGGCAGCACACAGAATGATACCAGCAGAAAGTGAAGAGTTGAATAGACAAGTACATGAGTTATTGTAGAAGGGGTTGATTCGAGAGAGTCTAAGTCCCTGTGTTGTACCACCAGTATTGGCACCAAAGAAGAATGGAGAATGGAGGATGTGTATAGATTCTAGAGCAATAAACAAGATCACAATCAAGTATCAGTTTCCATTGCCATGAATGGATGATATTATGGACTATTTGAGTGGGGCTGTGTATTTCTCAAAGATAGATCTGAAAGAGTGGATATCACCAGATTCAGATCAGAGAAGGAGATGAATGGAAGACTACCTTCAAGACAAAGGAATGACTGTATGAGTGGTTAGTCATGCCTTTTGGGCTAACCAATGCACTGAGCACTTTCATGCGGCTCATGAACGAGGTTCTGAAAGAATTTCTGGGTAAGTTTGTCATTGTTTACCTAGATGATATTTTGATCTTTAGCAAGACATTGGAGGAACATATGATGCATATTTGTATGGTGTTTGAGAAGTTGAGAGATGAGAACTTGTTGATTAATTTGAAGAAGTATAGTTTTGTGAAGAAGGAATTAGTGTATTTGGGATTTGTAGTTTCAGCAGAAGGTCTGAAAATGGATCCAGAGAAAGTACATGCTATCCTTGAATGGCCTACTCCAAGGAGTGCTACTGAGGTAAGATCTTTTTATGGTTTGTCTAGTTTTTACAGAAAGATTATAAAAAATTTTAGCAGTATTTGTGGACCCTTGACTGAAACAATGAGAGGGGATAGAAAAGAGTTCAAGTGGACTAATGGGGAAGATAAGAGTTTTAAACTGTTGAAACAGAAAGTTACAGAACAACCTATTTTAGCACTTCTAGATTTTAATAAGATGTTTCGGGTAGACTGTGATGCTAGTGGTACTGCAATAGGAGTTGTTATGAGCCAAGAAGGTAAACCTATTGCTTATTTCAGTGAGAAGTTAAATGGTGCCAAGAGAAAATATTCTATTTATGATCAGGAATTTGATGCTATAGTTCAGGCATTGAAGAAGTGGAGACACTATCTTCTTCCTAAGGAGTTTGTTTTATATACTGATCATCAAGCTTTACAATATTTGAATAGTCAAGGAAAGTTGAATCAAAGACATTTGAAATGGGTTGAGTTTTTATAGAGTTATACATTTGTTTTGAAACATAGAAGTGGAAAGTCTAACAGGGTTGAAGACACACTTAGCAGAAGGCAACTATTTCTGACAGAGATGTAGATTGAGGTGGTTGGGTTCAAGGAACTCAAGAATTTGTATCTAGAGGATCTTAATTTTGGTGAAGCTTGGAAAGCTTGTATAGAACCTGTTACTCTAGACAGGATGAAGTGGCTGAATTTCATCATTCAAGATGATATGCTATTCAGAGGGAGTCAATTGTGCATTCCAAGAAGTTCTATGAGGGAGAATCTCATTAAGGAGAAGCATAGCGGAGGATTGGCTGGACATTTTGGTCTTGATAAAACCCTTGCTTTAGTTAGTGAGAATTAATATTTGCCACAATTGCAGCAAGATGTCAAGAAGTTTGTATAGAGTTGCAGAGTATGTCAGATGGCGAAAGGAGTGAAGTAGAATACTGGGTTGTATCAACCATTACCTGTACCAGAGAAGCCTTGGGAGGATATCAGTATGGACTTTGTTCTTGGTTTACCAAGGACAAAATGAGGACATGATTCAATTTTTGTGGTAGTTGATTGATTTTCAAAGATGACACATTTTATTCCCTGTAAGAAGACTAATGATGTTTTTCATGTAGCATAATTGTTTTTTAGAGAAGTAGTGAGACTACATGGTTTGCCAAAGAGTATAGTTTCAGATAGGGACACTAAGTTCATTGGATATTTCTGACGTACATTGTGGAAGAAGTTGAAAATAGATTTGAAGTTTAGTTCATCACATCATCCACAAAATGATGGACAGACAAAGGTGGTGAATAGGAGTTTGAAAAATTTGCTGAGATGTTTGGTTGGAGATAAGCCAACAGGATGGGATTTGATTTTATCACGGGCAGAATTTGCATACAATAATTCTGTCAATAGGAGCACTGGTAAATCACCATTCCAGATTGTATATGGGAGTAGTCCTAGAAATGCATTTGAGTTGAGAAAGATAGATAAAGGAGAAATAAGTAGTGCTGAAGTTGAGGATTTTGTAGAACATTTGAAGAACATCCATGAGGAGGTGAGGAAGCATATTACCAAGATAAATGCATAGTATAAGGCTAAGGCAGATGAGAAAAGGAGGCATAAGGAGTTTCAGGTTGGAGATGAAGTCATGGTTCATTTGCGGAAGGAGCGATTTCTGGTTGGTACATATAACAAGCTAAAAATGAAGAAGTTTGGGCCATGTAGGATACTGAAGAAGCATGATTCAGGAAATGCATATGAGGTCGAGTTACCTACTGAGCTAAATATTTCACCAGTATTTAATGTTTCAGATCTAATAGAGTATCATGAAGGAGGTGTTGAAGATGAGGTTACAACAGCATAGTGGAGTATTCCAACAACCAGTTCAAATATCAAGGAGATTGAAGACATGCTAGATAGTCGTGTTGGCAGAAGTACAAGGAATAAGACATATGAAGAATATTTGGTCAAATGGAAAGGATGACCTGTTGAAGATTCATCATAGCTGACAAGGGAGGAGGCTAACCATTTTGATTTTCCTCTTCACACCTGAGTCATGACAAGGTCACTTCTCAAATTACTCCAGGTGTCTGATGTAGGAGCATCTTGGGTGTAAGAGCAATCTTGCATCAACCAAAAAAATATTTCTGGTTTCTTTTCAATAAGGGTTATCTTGTGCAGAACTGCTATTTATGGAAACTTGCTATTTTTAGTAAGTTGGTCATACAATCTTGAAATGTTTTGATTTCACATGTGGAGGTTCATCTTAGTCATATCAGCCTGCCAATAAAGTTTCATTGCTAGATCAAGTCTAGTTTTGAAGATATTGAAAATTTTCGGTGTTCGAAACAAGGTACAGAAACTTTGAACTCAATTTTGAAGGCTTTAGAGGCCCCAGATGAGGTCAAATTTTCAGCTAAATGAAAGTTGCTTGATTCAAGCATTGTAGATCTCTTCATGCCCTTTTCAAAATGGGGTTATAATAGTCAATCGGGTCAACGGGTGATGACTTATGGTCTCTGAAAGTTGGGCCACCTAAAATGGTGGAAAATAAATTTCCTTCTAAATTTTTGTTTGGGTTTCAAAAGTTATTTTGAGCCGACTTTGATGTAATAAATTAAAAAATAAAATAATTCTAAGTTTGGTCGGCCTTAAGGGCTAAATGTCTGGAACCTTCTTGGGCGGTGGAAATTGCCTATTTAAAGAAGGCCTGTCGTGTTGTCTAGATTAGTTCGGGACAGTTCTGGGTAGTGGATCTGGGTATTAATTCGAGGCTTTGTCCTTCAAATTATTGTAAGGGATTTCCCATGTGGCTTTGCATATTTTAATTCTGAAAGTTTGTAATTCAACATTTGCGGAGATAATAAGAAGCCCATTTTCTATTCTTGCAAATTGTTGTTGTTTCTCTATTTCTGTTATGTGTTTGTGGTATTAAGGGGAGCACCCTTCATCAACATGACACAACCTTTTATGCCATAACCAAATATCATCAGGTTATGCAATTAAACATGTTTCTTCAGATAGGTCAAGATAGAACAAATTACCTCTAGTCTGATCTCCACTTCCAATTAGTTCTCCAGTAGCATTAAATATTTTAGCTTGCTTGTGATAAAATTCCACTCAGTAACCTATTTTGTTAAGCTGAGAAACACTTAACAAATTGTAATTAAGACCTTCAACGCAATATGAATTTTTACAAGATATCTTATCATTCAGTTTAATCAAACCTTTTCCTTTAACAGGACATGGTGCATCATTACCAAATTTTACACTTTTACCTCTGTAATGATGTAAGGTCTCAAACTTATTTTTGTCACCAGTCATGTGATGTGAACATCCACTGTCAATAATCCATTTATCATTCTTGTTCACATAGGATATCAATGCAATTTTCTCATCCTCATCAAATTCATCTTTCATTGCAACATAGACTACCTCAATTTCAAAATCATCACTATCAGTGTCAGTCTCTTTTTCAACAATGTAACAAGATTTCTTACCTTTTCCTTTGTAGTCTTTGTTCCATCGGTAGCTTCTGTCATCTTTTCTATCTTTGTGTTTGCTTTTCCTTTCATCATCTTTATCCTTCCTTTCAGGACATCTAGTAGCTATATGACCAACTTTATTACATGCAAAATGTATAATAGGGAGTTTACCTTTATACTTTCCTTTTCCCCTTCTCAGTCTTCTAGCCATAAGAACTTCTAGATCTTCTAGGTCTTCATTAGAAGTGTCACTGTCACTTTCACTATCACTTTCAATTTCACTTTCACTTTCTCTAATGCATCTTTCTTTTTCTTTCTTTGGCTTGTTCAAAACTAGTTGTGACTTGAAAGCAGATTCAACATTTCCAATACTTCCAACAGTGAAATTATCATAGTTAGAGAGTTCAAAAGTAGTTAGCTTACCAACCAAACTTTCCAAAGTAAGCACATTAGCAGAGTTACATCTAGATTCTTGAATAGCTAAGATCTTAATAGCATATATAAGATGCAGGGTTCTTAGTACTTTCCCAATTATATTTTCATCATCAATAGCCCCATTTGCTCCTCTAATAGCATTCACAACTTTTATTCTACCATAATATTGTGCAATGTTTTCACCTTCTTGCATTCTTATTTCATCAAACTTACCTCTAAGACGCTTGGCTTTTGCTTTCAGCACATTTAGGTCAACACCATAGATCCGTGCAAGAGTGTCCCACATATTCTTAGCAGTTGTGCAATCTTTAATGTCCTCAAATTTTGGATAGCTTAGGGCAGATGCAATTTCCAGCATTACCTGATTATGTTCTTGCTTAGCTCTCATTTCTTCGGCAGTCAAATGTGTGATAGGTGAGACATAGCTATTCTCAATTTAGTACTTTGTAGAGTCACCAATACTGGCCAGATATAGCTTCATCAAGCTTTTCCATGCAGGGAAGTTTTCCTTGTTCAGCTTCGGTACCTCCTTATACATCCTAATCATTTACTTCAAGCCGCTTTAAACTTGATTTTTGTCAACACTAATAATAAGAAACAAAGCTTTGATACCAATTGTTAATATGATTTAGAACAATAGAAAGGGGGGTGAATTAGTTGTTCTTAGGTCCCAATGTATAAAACAATCTCAAAAATTTATCCTTAAATCAGATCCAATAACCAAAACAAACTCGGTCATCACTGATTTAATAATAGAAACATCTAACAATGCAGTCCACTACCCAGCTGTAACTTAACTTGCCAAACATAGTAATGTTCAAACTAAAACATTCACACAAGTATCAACACCAAGTTTTATAGTTGAAACCCAATTTGGGAAAAACCACTTTGTAACATGCTACTATTATTTTCACTCTTCTGAAGTGAGCTCAGTAAAAAGCCAACCCTGTCAAAGGTTACAATACACACTGTCAGGTGTGACCCGGTTAAAGGATTTCAATCACCCTGTTAAAAGTGAGGCTAGTCATAGGACTTACATACACTCTATTAGAATGCAACCTTGTTCAAAGGATTTAACATATGACTGTTAGGTCAACCTCTATTAAAAGGATTTTGACTATTATAATGGTTAGAAAATAGCAGCAGTATTATCTGAAAAATATACAACTCACTTTGCAAATATCAGATCCAATTCCATACACTAAAGCTGGTTTACTGACTTTGAAACTTTTCCATTTCCATCTCTGATCTTCTCGGAACTTTTCTTCAAGCAATCACCATAATTCTCCTTCAACCATTTCTACTTATACAGTCAATAAAACTTTCCTCTTCCAGCATTCTCTATTCTCCATGTACATGCATATCAAAATGCTCTGGTTCCCTTATATTTTCCTCAATTAGGTTAACTCATCTTTTGCTGCTCAATCTCATTCGTAGATCTTAGGGTTAGGTCAAATTCATTGAATCTACCCGCTTCATGTTCTTCAGCTCCTTTTCTAAAATCATCTTCAAATCTCTTAAAGATTTACAATAAAACATTTTATAGTGCATTTCATGCTTCCAAAAAATCAATAAATAAAGTCAACATGTTTTACATAATCTAAGAATTCAACAATGTTGGCTCCAAAATTAAATTCTCTTCAAATATAAAATTGCTGATGCTCAGTCGATACTGTGATTGTCCACTCGGTTTTCATGAAGAAAGTTCAGTCATTACTAAAACTATTTCCTCAGCTTACACTGTCTTCCTTGACAATTTACTGATGCTCGGTCGACACTATAATTTTTCTCAGCATATACCAACTCGGTCGACACTAACATTACTCAGCTTAAACATGATTTTTCCATTCTTTGCTCGGTTAAGCCTACCAGTTTAGTCTTCAGTCTCACTAAGATAAATAATACATTATCTCATCATTGTGCAACATAGTCAAGTACACTTTGTAGTATCAAGATAACTCAACCTTTCCTTAGGTTCTATTGTTACCAACCTTGCTTAGCCCCTTAGCAACACTCAAATAGATATAGTAGTTGTGCATACTAAAATGGTGCACTTCTATGGATTATTACATGCAAGGAAACTCAAGAATGAGCCCTCACAAATCGATCCATAGCTCCCTAGGCATGGAGTGCAATGGTTTTTAAGAATGCTCTCAGCTAGAGCTATTTAGTCTATAACCATGCTAGTAAACGATGCAATGGGAGATTCAATGAAGACAAGGGAAAGAATGCCAATATCCTCAAGAATCAAGAATAAAAATGCAATGCAATGCTATGCTAGAAATGGAAATGCAAGCTAAGCTATGAAAGGAAATATGCAAGTGTTACAACCCAAGCTAATTAATCTATGTGAGCTAATCTAGAGCATAGAAATGAAGCTAATCTAAGAAAGCATAAATATGAAGCTAAGATAAAAATGCAAGAATGAGATGTAGATGCTAAGAATGCTCCAAATCTTCAAAAGCTCTGAATGTACCTAGAAAACCTGCAACATAAAGTTAGCATAAAAAGTTGGGGATCTAGAATGAAGAAGAGAGCTCTTCTTTTAAAGGAAATGAGGAGGAATGGACCATGAAGATTAAGAGGTAAAAGATTTAATCAATGGTGGAGCTTGAAGAGAGATCAATCCATGTGCACAAATATCCTCCAATGAGAAAATAAGAGTTGACTTTTGTGTCCATATGAGACAACAAGTGTTTTTTCCCTTTTTATAAAATAAGAATAATGCTTTATTTGTGCAACTTAGGATAAGAGGAAAAGTGGGGGCTTTTTATTTATTAAAAGGGGAGGGAATATTCCTTTTAATCAAATAAAGACTTAGGATAAAATGGTTAGCCCATAGAAAATAATCGAATAAATGATAGAACTAGGATTTGATCAAGAATAAGCAATTTATGATTTAGCAAAAGGGGCTAATAGTCTAGGTGACCATTTTTAGGTGTATACATTTGCCCCTCTTTGACTAATGTGTGATCGATCTGGGAAAACATGCAGTCAAAGAATGAAGTTGAAATGTGAGATCGATTTGGGATCACAAAACAACTCAGATCAGCCAAGAAAGCAAGCAGATAGCCAAGAAGGCAAGCAAATAGCGATCTGACTCCAAAGAATGAAGTGCAGAGAGATAGCAAATCTTGCATGATCAGCCTGGTAGCAATAGTACTGAACACTTAGGAAAGAGATAGCCAATAAGATATGATGCATCTGCCCCCTCAGGATCAAAAGTGAAATCTAGGTAGAGGGAAAGCAGAAGCAAGAGCAGCATGATCAAATCACTAGAAATCATAATCGAAGAAAGAGAACAGAACAACCATCAAGTAGTGAAGGGATGCCCCACACATGGGACCCGGGGCATGAACCAAGCGGTCCCTCAACCCAGAAACACCACAGAGGGGAAGAATTGGAACTTGGGATTGAAAGTGAATGAAAGATTGGAAGTTTGAAAGAGATGGGGATGAAGAGGTGAAGAATGCCCCAGTGAAGATGGAAGGATCAGGCCTCAAAAGGTTAACCAACTGCACAGGAGAAGGAAAAAGATGACTTGGATGATCAAGGTGAACTTGGATTTTGGTTTCGATCTTGAAATGAAAAGAAAATGATGTGATATGAAAGACAAGAAGTGAAAGACATGATCAGGAAGAAGCGAAAGGTGAGCGCAGTTGATTAACAAGTCCATGAAAGATGAAAGGAAAGCTCTCTCCATATGCAAGATGCAAAACTAAACTAACATGAACTTAAGAATGCAAGCTACATGAAAAGTGGTTTACTTGCAAGGTCACAATGCTAATAGACATCTAATATTCATCATCGAGCGTTATTGGTAGCATCGGAAGATCATACAATACACACTAGCATAACTATGTGGATCTGAATATGATCTATATCAGATAGAAATGTGAAAATCCCACCTAGGCATCAAAGACATGTAGGTCAAGATGACTAGTGCAGTGAGATCACCTAAGTTTGATATAGCAAGATTATGCTCACATCGAGACACAAGAAAGTCAAGATGACTATAAGCATGCACTTGCGAAACAGTTAAGGATAATACCTTGTAGGTCCATAGTGTCAAGTAAGACTAGCATAAATGCTCATGACAATGAGGACCGACAAAATATACCCACAAGCAGATAAAGAAATAAAACATGTTCTCATACCCTCAGTCTTCTAGCTATGCATCATCGAAAACTTCTCAGGGAGAGACCACTTAGCAAAGAAATCATCATAGACAACACGCAAAGAAATAAAGTCAAACAAATATCAGCAAGTGAAGTGCGTGTGTGTAGGTCATAGAGTCAAACTTTGAGTATCGCATATGCCAGTGAGAAATATTGCATCATTTAGACTACGGGTAGGACATCTGATAAGTGTTGAGAAACACTCGACACGAGGGTAGTGTTGAAAAACACAGTTGGGGTGGTGTTGAAAAACACCATTTGAGAGGTGCCTAAGAAACCCAGACGCACAAAGAGACCCAAGATAAGCTTAAAATAATTGTATGCCCCCTAGACTAAGACAAGAGTCAATTCCAGGCTAGGAGAGGCAAAGTGAGAAGTGGAGCGAATGAGCGCCATGCAAGACTGATAGACATAGGTGCAGAGGGTCTCAAGCAGTGCCTATTTCTAGGTTTTCACCACTTGATAGATTTATTGCAATTTTTTCAGGACTTTTTATAATTTTTTTTTGTATTTTTGCTACCAAGGTGCCTGTTTCTAGGTTTTCACCAAGGCACTTTTTCAATTTTTTTTTATTTTTTTATTTTTTCAAGACTTTTTATGCTTTTAAAGATTTTTTCAACATCATATATCAATTTTTTTTTTGTATTTTTTTCGTGAGACATCAAAGCGCCTATTGTTAGGTTTTCACTAGGATGCTCATTTTTTCAGTACATTTTATGCTTTTTAGGATTTTTTCAGCATCATATATAAATTTTTTTGGAATTTTTTCAGGATCATAAAATATGTACAAAGAATGCCCCAGACAGAAATGGGCATCAAGAATCTACTTCCTCTAATGTAGAGAACTAATAGGCCCTAGGCCCAAATGCTGCAACTGTGACAATAGGAGGTCTCAACCAGTTCAACCAATAATAACCAGCCCTAAGCAATGTCTGAGCTAGCGGAGGATCGTTAGAATGTGATCCACATATGCCATCGTGGATTTTAGCTAGCACTTTTTTTCACTCCTCTATTTCTAGACACTTAAGGAGAGTTCCATCTAGACCCTTCCTATACAAGTCACCAGAGACAAAGGCAAAGTGTAAGGGATGGCGGAAGGAATGGCGTGGTGGATTTGCAAGAGGAATATGAGGTGGAAGATATGAAAAGATGGTAGGATTGTAAGATTTGTGAGCAGGATAGTGTAATTCATCCACCAGGAACTTGAAGCGAAATTTATGCTTTTTCATTTGTAAGATGGATGTTGAAGTAACCAAGGCATTACCAACTTTGTTCTTAGATCTAGGAATGGGCTGAAGTATAATAGATATGAGATCATGCTTGAGGTAGTGCATCATTTTTTTGTACAGAATCAGCTTGTCATCTTTTATTTGAGAATCATTATTTTTGAGCAGATTTTTATTTTTACTTTTCTTAGGTGCGGATCCTACTTTTTCAAGAAGAATTAGTATGAGTGGAGATTATGCTAGCAACAATAGATCTAGAAATGAAGAAGAAAGGAAGATTGAAGAAGATATTGCCTTGCTTGTGAAGAGAGAACCAGACGACCTAAGAAAATTTTTAAATGTTGGACTTGTCAAGAATATGGTCATTTTGCATCTAAATGTCCTAAAAGAGTCAAGAAGTATAGGAAGAACTTTAATCCTAGAAGATCTAAAGAATTTTACTATGCAAATGATGAAGAATTTGAAACTATTTTGGAGAAATCTTTGAGTGAAAGTGATACTGAGAACAATGATGATATAGGATTTGTAGCAATTAAAGAAGAAAATCCTGAAACTGAAATTAAGGAAGAAAAGGTTTTATTTTCTCAAGTAGAAAAGAAAGATGATTGGATTATAGACAATGGTTGTTCACATCATATGACTAGAGACATGAAAAAGTTCATAAAGTTTAACAATTATGATGGAGTTGTTAGAGTTGGAAACAATGCACCTTGTTTGATTAAAGGTATAGGATCTATTACTCTTGATGGAAAGACTAATACTGATGATGTTTACTTTGTGGATGATTTGAAACATAATCTTTTGAGTTTTGGATAGTTAGTTTATAAGGGATATGAAGTTTGGTTTACTAAGAAAACATGTGTGATAAAAGACAAAGATGAAAATCTGATTGGTACTAGATCTAGAACTAGAGGTAATGTATTTTAGTTGAATCCTACTGAGATGACATGTTTGATTACTAAGATTGATGATAGTTGGTTATGGCACATAATATTTTGTCATATCAACTTTGATAACATTGTGAAAGTAAGTACTACTCTTGCAGTAAGAGATTTTCCTAAAATTATTAAGCCTACTAACATGATGTGCAAGGAATGTGTGATGACTAAGCAGAAGAGAAGCTCATTTCCCAGCAAGAAGTTTACAACAGTAGAGAAGTTGGAGATTGTTCATACAGAATTGAGTGGTCCTACAAGGAATAGAGGATTCTATGGAGAAAGGTATTTTATGATTCTTGTTGATGACTTTACAAGAATGATGTGGATTGCATTTCTTAAAGAAAAATTTGAAGCATTTGATAAGTTTAAGATCATTAAGAACAAAGTTGAGAATGAATCTTGAATGAAGATTGAATGTTTGAGATTGGATAGAGGTGGAGAATTCACTTTTAAAGAATTTAACATCTTTTGTGAAGTTAATGGTATTAAGAGACAATTTTCAGCCCCTAGGACACCTGAACAAAATGGTATTGCAGAAAGAAGAAATAGATTAGTAACTGAAGTAGCAAGAGCTATGTTATTTGAGAATGACTTAGCGAAGATATTTTGGAGAGAAGCAGTGAACATAGCCATGTATACAATGAACATCATATAAATCAGAGCAGACACAGACAAGACACCCTACGAACTATGGTTTGGACATGCACCATCAGTTAAGTATTTTAAAATTTTTGGAAGCAAATGTTATATTAAGAGAGATGATGACATTGGAAAGTTTGATCCTAGAAGTGATGAAGGTATATTTCTTGGTTATTCATTGAAGATAAAAGCTTATAGATGTTACAATAAGAGAACGAAGACTATTGTTGAGAGTGCAAATGTTAAAGTTGATGCAAAGTTCAAAATTTAGGAAAGAATACTTGATTATGAATCAGATGAAGGAACTCACCCTAGACCTAACCTTGAGACTACTGAATTATTTTATGAAACTGACAGTGATTTGTTGAATGAAAGCCACAGTGAGGTAATTGAAGAACTGACACCTAAAGTAAGATCTGAGATAGTGACACCTAACATGAATCTATCAAGGAATCATCCTGTTGAGCAGATTATTGGAAGCATAGATAGAAGAGTTCAAACTCAAAATAAGGTACAAGAACAATTATGTTTGATTTCTCAAATTGAACCTAAATCTACTAGTGAAGCTTGTGAAGATGAACATTGGATTAAAGCTATGAAAGAAAAACTAGATCAGATTGAAAAGAATAAGACATGGGAATTGGTCCCTAGACCTAAATATAAGAATGTTATAGGAACAAAATGGGTATTCATAAACAAGATGAATGAACAAGGAGAAGTGGTAAGGAACAAAGCAAGATTGGTATGTAAAGGATACTCACAACAAGAAGGAATTGACTATGAAGAAACTTTTGCACCAATAGCAAGAATTGAAGCAGTAAGAATGCTTTTGGCCTATGTAGCTTTTAAGAAATTTAAAGTGTATCAGATGGATGTGAAGTTAGCATTTCTGAATGGAGAATTGGAAGAAGAAGTTTACATTGAGCAGCTTGAAAGTTTTTCTTTAACTCAAGAAGTAGACATGGTATGTAAATTGAAGAAAGCTTTATATGGACTAAAGCAAGCACCTAGAAATTGGTATGTGAGATTGGATAAGTATTTGTTGAAATTAGGATTTATAAAAGGTACAAATGATAGCAACCTGTCTACAAAAGAAATTGAAAATGGTTTGTTGATTGTAGTAATTTTTGTTGATGATATTATATTTGGAGGAGAAGATGAAGCCAAAGATAAATTTGTAGATGAAATGAAGATTGAATTTAAAATGAGTATGATTGGTGAGATGAAATAATTTTTAGGATTGCAGATAACACAAAATAGTGATGGTATCTTTGTAAGTCAAATAAAGTACTTGAATGATTTATTGAAGAGATTTGGAATGGAGAACTATAAGCCTATTGGAACACCTATGGTAATTGGACATAAGTTATCTAGCACAGATGAGACTCCTGCAGTGGAACAAAAGAAGTACAAATCTATGATTGGAGGATTGCAGTATTTGACTCATACAAGACCTGATATAGCACATTATGTTGGAATTGTAGATAGATTTTAAGTTGAACCTAGAGAATCACATTATGTAGCAATAAAGAGAATACTGAGGTACTTAAGAGGCACACTTGGGTATGGATCATGGTATGAAAAATCTGATGATTTTACCCTATGTGCATATACATATGCTGATTGGGGAGGCAATGTTGATGATAAAAAGAGCACCAGTGGTGGACCATTTTTCCTTGGAGGAAGATTGGTTTCTTGGCTAAGCAAGAAGAAGAATTGTATTTCACAGAGCACAACAAAAGTAGAATATGTAGTAGCAGTAAAAAATTGTAACCAGATAATTTGGATGATGAAAATGCTGAAGGATATTGGAGTAAAATTTGTTGAACTTGTTGTTATACATTGTGATAACACCAACACAATTTGTATGTCTAAGAACCCTGTGTTACATTCGAAGACAAAGCATATAGAGATAAAGTATCATGTAGTGAGAGAGAAAGTAGTAGAGAAAGAAGTTAGACTTGAGTACATAAGCACAAAGGAGCAAATTGGAGACATATTTACAAAACCTTTGCCTAAGGATACATTTGAGTATTTGAGAAGTATGCTTGGGTTTATGCCTCAGCCTACTTTTGAGAAGTGATGCAGATTGTTGCATCCATCTAGTGGTATATGAGCCGTATTTTTTTTTGGATTGGATGTTGGTACTTCCTCTATGGGGGAGTATGTGTATTTGAGCTGAGTCATGAGGACTCTAGTGAATGTGTTTTCTGAATAGTGTCTTTTGACATTGAAGTTGTTATTGACATAATGATGAAATTTATGTCATTGATGTCAATGGGGGAGAAGTGTACATGAAAAATCATTTGTACCATCTATTGGAGAGAACTGAATAGGAAAATGAAGTAAGATTTGATTGATGAAGAAGAATTGAAGCATTTTCAGTACAACCATGTTGCAGTGATTGGATTTATGGAACTTGGATGTTTTGTCATCTATGTTGCCATCAATGCCAATGGGGGAGATTGTTAGGAATGAATGCTGAATATATCCTATGGGAGAGTATTAGAAACCATTCTATAGTAGTTTTTGTTGCATTCATGACTATGATTGTCATTGATGTCAACACAGTGATCTACTGAAGATTAACAAAGAAGCAGACAATGTTTGAGTTAGCACACTTGGGATATTGAAGATGAAGCTATGCACAGTTAAGGACTTATTCTATGATGTGTTATTAGATCATGGTTAAGAGTGTAGATATTAATTCATTCATTAATGGAAGTTATGAGGAAATCAGTGGAAGCAATATTCAGGCAATGTTCTTGAGTAGCGGTTTGTGGAAATCGGATGATATCTCCTAATTGGGATGGAATCTGGTTATGCACAGTTAGAGAGAAATTGGAGACATATTGATAGTGATGTGGTTGATAGCACAAGATCTGAGGTTGCACAAGTGAAGAATTATATTTATTGGAAGCTGATAGTTTTTGTAAGGAAACTCAGGTGCAGAAACAGCTTCCTACACTAATCTCTAAAGGAAAGTATTGTGCAAATTATTTTAAATCCTTACAATTTCAGATTCGTTAACTACTTTAACAATGATATTACAGCCATATACCATGCATATAGAAAATAGAGAATGACATAATGATTTACCCTGGGGAAACCTTTTGGTAAAAACCCCAGCACTCCAAAACTTGCACAGTGTATTAATCAAAACTATTATAGTTTACAATACACTTGCAATGCAAGTTCTTTCAGAAGATTTTTCCAACTCTTGAAGAAAAATCACAGTAGCATAAAACATTCCAACAATACACTAACTAATCCTATCTTCACAACCCTAAAAAATTCTTATATCATGTGCTTCCCTTTTTAGGGCAACTTCCAAAGATAGCCGTATTAGGGTTTTACCATTCTCTGAGAAAATAGGAACCAAATTTTTTTTTTCGGGGGCCCCAAACCCCATGATTGGGGAAGAGTATATAGTACTCAATTTTATCAATTTTCACATGTCTTCACCTATCATTGAATCTTCCAGACATAGCTCTTACGTGTCATAGGAATCTGTCATAACCATTTTAGCCATGATCTCCTTACACACAATTCAAGATGTTGACACATCAAGTGGAGTGACACATCAACATGCCAACTAGACATGTACACTCACACTTAATTAAATTATTTGCAAGAAATACATTTTACAAAACAAATAATAAGAATAGGAATTATCCAAGGTTGAGACACCTTATTCCTAACATTCTCCCACTTGTCAAAGACCTTGTAAGAGCAATAGGAACATCACATGAACTAACCACTATAGGCCAAAAGGCCCATAGAATCTGAACACCATCTGAACTTCTTAGTGCCCACTAGTTTTGTTAATGCTTCTAAAACATTCTTCACAGTATCTACCTTTTCCAAATTTACCTTTCCATCTTCGACCATATCTCTCACAGAGTGAAACTGCACATCAATGTGCTTCGTTCTGGCATGAAAAGTTGGATTCTTCGCAAGGCAAATAATGCTCTGACTGTCACACCAAATAGTAATATGTTTTGCATCAACACCAACATCATAACATAATATCCTAATCCAAATGTATTCCTTACAAGCATGAGTAGCAGCCATGTACTCAGCTTCTGTAGTGGACAAAGAAACCACAGGTTGTTGCTTACTCATCCAACTGATAGCACCACCAAACATAGTGAACACATAAGCACTGGTGGATCTCCTACTATCAATATCACTTGCCTAATCTAAATCCAAAAACTCATGAATACAAACTGAATGCGAAGATCTAGAAGAGTTACCATGGTAACATATGGAGTAATCTGATGTACCCCTCAAATATCTGAATACTCACTTAACTGCATCCCAATGTACCCATCCAGGGTTGTCCATAAACTGACTCAAGACTCCCACTGCTTGGGAAATATCTGGTCTAGTATAGACCATCGCATACATAAGACTACCAACTTCACTAGCATAAGGTACTCTACTCATGTCCTCCACCTCACTAGGAGATTTTGGACAATCATCTATAGATAACTTTGTTCCCACATAAACATGAACACATAGTGGTCTACATGTTGGAAATTTGGCTAAGGTATGTACATAGATGTTGTCATTATGGAAACATATGTTCCCTATAAAGAGCACATAATCTGGAAAGTAAGTATGGAAGATCGCACACTAAAATTGTCTAAGTATGAAACAGTGATTTTGATAGAGCACTCGATATAGTTTGTTTTGGTGACGTTCACTGGAGCATGATCAGAGTTTGCATAGTTGAACATAGACTCTATGGTGTCTAAGGATACCCCATCTCAGTGCACAAAAGAGTATGGATAGTACAAACAAAGTTATGACTATTTTACCAATGACAGAGTACAATCGACAGTGCAGTTTTGAAGACAGAACTAGTAAATGAATTAAGGGATTATTTTTCTTGTCAAAATAATAACTTAATATTTTAAAGAGATGACATCCTAGATGTTTGCTCTTGGATAAAGATATGAAAGCTAACAAGAGAAAGATATTATGTTTGTATCTTGTATAAATAAAGATGTACCGAACATACTTGAAATGTAACATGTAATATATGTAAATTATGATAGCAGCGAAAGTTGTTGATGCGAAGTTGTAAGCAGTACCATATTGTAATTAGTAAACATTTGTATTACTTGTTTGGATAGTGAGCTCATCTGGTAATCAGGTTTTGTATCTACAACTCCTAACAGGGTTGAGGCTTCTAACAAGGCCTATAGTCCCTTAACCAGGGCTGATACACTATATGATTATAACAGGCTCCTAATAGGGTCAACATCCTTAACCAGATATCTTTTGATTAGTGGATCTTTATGGGTACCATCCCCACTGGGGTTTTTCCTTGGCTAGGGTTTCATCGAGAACATATCATGTGTTATGAGTTCTTTACATTTACTGTTATGTATGCTATTTAGTTTCTTATGCTTTGTATGCACTAAAGTAATCTGTTATATCCATAAGTGGGCAAAAGTAAAAGTTTGTGAAATACTGATTCACCCCCCCTCTCAGTATTTCCTATTTCTAACAATTGGTATCAAAGCACAGTTACTCAGACAAGAAACATTCAAGGAAAGCCTAGCAGCTTGAGTAAGATCTCTATGGATATGGATCAATTACAAAAGAATCTTGAAGAAGCTCTTGAGAAAATTGATATGCTTACTGATGAAATAAATACTTTGAAAAGGAAGTATGATGATGTGAAGAAGCTTATTGAAAAATTGAAAGGTAAGATAGAAAATCTAAAATCTGAGAAGGAATCTAAAATTCTTGTTGAAGATTGTGAAGACTTAGAAAAATAAAATGTGATCCTTAAACATGAATTGAAGATAGCAAATCTGAAGCTTAGCTTGAAAGATGGAAATGACAATTTGAGATTTGAGAATGAAAGTTTAAAGAATGAAAATGAAGATCTGAAATCTAAACTTGGCAAGGTAACATCTGAATTTGATAAAGTCAAACTGCAGTATGATGAACTTGAGAAATACAACAAAATTGTGAAAGGTGAATTGACTCAATCCAAACAACAACTTGAGAGGCTATATTCAAATAGTGAAAAGATTGATAAGCAAGTATCTTATGGAAAACCATTTTATGAAAAAACTGGTCTTGGATTTAACATATTGAAGATAGTTAGTGAAAGCAAGAAACTAGATCTGAATGAATGTGAAAGCAGTGAAGAAAAGAAGTTAGATGAGAACAAATCAAAAGAATCACCTAAGCAAGAAGAATCACCAAAGCAAGAAGAATCACCGAAGCAAGAAGATGCACCAAAGCAAGAAGAACCACTGAAGCAAGAAGAATCATCCAAAGGTATGCAAAGAGAACTCAAAGGTAGATGCTTTACCTGTAATACTATTGGTCATATGAAGAGAGATTGTACAGGTAAACAATTCAAACCTCTTAATGGTTATTGTTATAATTGTCATGGTTTTGGACATAGAGCTATTGAATGTAGAAGATCTAAAGTTATTGAGAATAATTACATTAGAAGAATGCCTAGAAATAATAACAATGTAGATCAGAGATCAATTGAAGACATGAAAAGAAGAAATGGAATAGTATGTTTCAGATGCAACAAAATTGGACATATTGATAGAAATTGCAAGACACAAATCAATCAACAAACACCTAGATATGGAACCAATGGAATCACTTGTTAGATATGTAACAAGATTGGACACACATCAAGATTTTGCAGAATGAACAATGGAGGTTATCATCATAACCCTAACCCTAGAAACTATGCAAGAAGGAATGAAAATGCAGGAAACAAAGAGAAAGGTTGCTGTAGCAATGAAGATGAAGTAAAATTTGTTAAAGGCATAGATCAAGGAGGTATATTCAGCATTGAAGGTAATTAGGAAGGTAATGTGTCTGAAGGTAAGAATGAGTCTTTACCTAACCCTTCTTTAAGTACTTAAATTATGTAAATTTCTATAGTTTAGGAACTTAGAATTAGTATAGAATTAGATTTTGAATGAGTTAAGTTTTGCAAAGTTAGATGAAGGTTTTTTATGTTATACTAATGCTATGGTTAAGTGTGCAAAAGGAAATATTGTGTTTTGCAAGCTCGCAAGAAGATTTATGGTTGCAGGTTTACAAAATCAACTTTTTGGCATTTTGGTGGAAAAATAATTGAATGTGATGTCAGATCGAGTAAATGCTAAGTGTTAAAAGATTGAAATCAAAGTTATTATGATTATCAAGTGATTAGAAGTGATTTTGAAGTGAAGAAAGAAGTTTGGAAGTGATTTATAGAAGTTTGAAGCGCCGATCTAGTGAAAGCCCTAATTTTGTGAATTTAAGGTATTTATCCGACTACGATCTTGAATCAGCTTAAGTAATTAGATATAATCATGGATGTGTCATTGATTCACAACATTAAGGATAAGAACAGACCTAGAAATAAGAAAGATCCAGTTGAACCCTCAGAAAGAGATGCTAGTTTAGCCTTATCATCCGTACCAGATAAAGTTCTTCATTTAGAGAATGTTAAAAGTTATCTTGGATGAAAGTATGAAACCCTAAGGGAGAGTGATTTTAATGGTGAATATAAGAAATTGTACAACTTAGATATGTTAATGAAACAAGGTTATGAACATCTAGAAAACAATGAAATCATTGAGTACTCTATGAAATATGAATTTGATGATGAGTGTACTAAGATCATTTTGAGTAGGATACATAATGGTAAATTTTGGTTAGAAGACAGAGTTATAGACATAACTGCAGACCTAATTCATGATGTGACTGGATTATCAAAAGTTGGTGCAATTCCACTAAATGAGAAAAACATGAGAAAGATTGTGATTGAAAACACCGGTTTAGTATACAATGGCAGAGGTATAGTCATTAGTAAGATTAAGCAAGATGATGTAAAATACTTGTGTAAGATTTTGACAACAAAGTTCTATGGAAGCTCTAGAGAAGATGATATGCTAGCAGGTATGGTACACCTTGTTTATTTGATGTGTGTGGACAAGAAGCCTGTGGTTATGTGTGAAATTCTGAGAATACAGCTATTTGAGAATTTGGAAAAGATAAAAAAAGCTAAATACACTCACTTTAGATTTTCCTCATTGGTTACTTACATGTTCTTCCACTTGCTAAGAAGATTTCCTTACACTATTGAATGGAATGATGGTGAGAATACTATGGCAAGAATCAATAAAGTTTACATGAAACATCTTATCGAGAAGTTTAATGACAGTGTAAAGTTAGTGTTGAAAACTTTTCAGAACATTGTGGTAAATAGATCAAGAATTCCTCCGTCCCTAGTTGAGAAATACAAAGATGATATATGTTTTATGGTTGATACTGATTTCACTTACATTGAGGCAGTAGAACCTAGACATGAATTCATAGACCCTCTTGGCTATGAAATCTTTGAAGTTGAAATAGAAGGTTATGTTCGTAGATTGTTGAAAAGTAAAGTTGATGCTCATAGCAATAGATTTGGAACATATGATGAAAAATTTGGTTCAGCAAAGACATTTAAGGAAGAGAAACAATCAAAGAAGAGAGTGGAGTCTACAATAAAGAAAATTCTAAAAGAATTAGGTATGAGTGAGCAGGAATTTGATATTGCAAAGAAAACTGTAGAAGCAATAAGGCAAAGTGAGATACTATTAGTCCCACCTTTGGCATCAAGTGCATAACCTATTCAAGTAAAGGTAAAGGTTGCAGAACCTGAGAAGGAACAAGAAATCAGTCAAACATAGAAACCCTTTTCTTCAGCACCGAGCAAAAGAATGAAGGCAAGTGCTTCAGGACCAGGTAAAAGATAGAAAACAATTGTTCCACCAATACCTAGAAGAGTTTCATAGATAAAAGATGATGAAGTGACAACGAAGAAGAAATCATGGAAACCAAGGATAAAAAGAGTTAATGAAGATATAATGCAACATGGAGACTTTACCAAAATGAACAAATACTATGATTTATATGGATCCTTTGACAGATTAAATCTTGAGAATGCAATGGTTACACATATGATTTTGTCAAACAAGAAATTTGATACTATTCATGGAAAGATACCAGAGGATTTGTACAATAGACTTGGGAGAAGAAAGATGAGAGCATGAGAAGAAGATACCAAAATGAGAGAAAATGTGATTAGACAGTTCTATGAGATAAGAGATGATGACCATCTTAAACAGATCCTCAAGCCACTTGAAATCCTATTAAGAACCAAAAGAAGAATTATACAAATAATGGGAGGACAGTATGAGCAAGTAAATATTGAAATTGAACAAGTAGTTGTGCAAGTGCTAGCAAACTTGGTAGCAGGAAAAGATAGCAAAGATCAATTAGTTGTAGAACCAGCAGAGAAACAGAGTTCAAAACAAGCAGAGGTAGCAACAGAGGTAGTTGAAGTTGAAGATATTCCCTCTTCTTCCATAAACATTGCACAAAATCTATGGACATTGAAGGAACTAAAGTTACTTTAGATTTAGATGATGCGGTACTCAACAGTTTGGATAACATTGTTGACAATTTGGTTTTGGGAGAGTGAGAAAAGACTATTGAAATAGAGAGTACACAAACTAAAGTGCAAATGGAAACAGAGACCCATACACCTGTTGAACCACAAGAAGACATCAGTCTTACTCCTAAGACTAGAAAGGAGAAAGGAATAGAAACATTGATTGAAGATTTGAGCAAGGAAGTTGATGATGATGATCAATTAGAGTTGATCACTTCTTTAAACAAAATTATTGGAAAGAACAAGAAAGTTAAGAATTTGGAAGGTAGTCTGAAAGATTTGACTGAGAAGCTACAAAGTGTCATATCTACAAAAGTCTTTGATTCAGACCCACATGAAAGAGAAAAGATGGTAATTAATTCTTTTGATGTTGAGTTCACTAATTTGACTGATATTGCTAAGGTTAAGGCTCAGGAAAATTATGAAGCTGAGATGTTGCAGAATATAAGTTAGAATATCAAAAATCACATTGACGGCCTTGATAGACACATTAAGAACTTAAGGAAACATCTTGAGACTGGAAATTTTTTGTACATTCAGTGTACAAAATCTGAAAATATTTTAGTTGAGGAAGAAAAGAAGATAAAAGAGAAGGAAGATAAAATTGTAGTAGAGACAAACTCTTTGGCCAGCCTAAACATAAAGATCAGTACAGTTGAGAATAGGATCAAAAAATTATGTGATGAAATAAGGACTTTGAATGATGAGAAGAATAAGAAAATTATCAGAATAAACATCTTGAGAGAGCATGTCTCAATCAAGTTGACTATAATAGAAGAGCAGCTAGATGAATGTCTTACTGCTAAGACAACATCTCAGAAATTCAATTTTGAATCCCTTCAAGCCTATCAGATTGCAGCATACGGATTGAGTACTTTAATCAATCTAGCAGAATCAATAAAGAAGGCATGGGAGAAAGATTTTGAGACTTGGAAGATAGATTTTGGAGATTGTATTGCAAGCCTACTAGCTTTGTAATAAGATAGTAAGGCAAATGTTTTGACACATTTTTGTATATCCTTTTCCACCCTTTATTTTGTCATTGTTGTCAAAGGGGGAGAGATACTTAGAAAATTGTCTACATATGATAAGGAAGGATACTCATAGGGGGAGTACTATGGAGTATTATGAAGTGTTATCGATTATGTGTATATTTTGAGGAGATATAAGGATAGTATACTTATTTTATACTATGGCCACAATTTTGATACAAATTTTGAGATTTTGACTTGTACACTTAGCCAATTTTCTCATATGTTGCCACCAATGACAAAGGGGGAGATTGTTGGCAATTTGGCTAAGGTATGTACATAGATGTTGTCATTATGGAAACATATGTTCCCTATGAAGAGCACATAAGCTGGAAAGTAAGTATGGAAGATCGTAGACTAAAATTGTCTAAGTATGAAACAATGATTTTGACAGAGCACCTGATACAGTTTGTTTTGGCGATGTTCACTAGAGCATGATCAGAGTTTGTGCAATTAAACATAGACTCTATGGTGTCTAAGGATACCCCATCTCAGTGCGTAGAAGAGTAGGGATAGTACGAACAAAGTTATGACTATTTTACCAATGACAGAGTACAACCGACAGTGCAGTTTTGAAAACAAAACTAGTAAATGAATTAAGGGATTATTTTTCTTGTCAAAATAATAACTTAATATTATAAAGAGATGACATCCTAGATGTTTGATCTTGGATAAAGATATGCAAGCTGACAAGAGAAAGATATTATGTTTGTATCTTGTATAAATAAAGATGTACCGAACATACTTGAAATGTAACATGTAATATATGTAAATTGTGATAGCAGCAAAAGTTGTTGATGTGAAGTTGTAAGCAGTACCATATTGTAATTAGTAAACATTTGTATTACTTTTTTGGGTAGTGAGCTCATCTGGTAATCAGGTTTTGTATCTACAAATCCTAATAGGGTTGAGGCTTCTAACAAGGCCTATAGTCCCTTAACCAGGACTGATACACTATATGATTGTAATAGGCTCCTAATAGGGTCAACATCCTTAACTGGATATCTTTTGATTAGTGGATCTTTATGGGTACCATCCCCACTAGGGTTTTCCCTTGGCCAGGGTTTTCTCAAGAACATATCATGTGTTATGAGTTCTTTACATTTATTGTTATGTATGCTATTTAGTTTCTTATGCTTTGTATGAACTAAAGTAATCTGTTATATCCATAAGTGGGAAAAAGTAAAAGTTTGTGAAATACTAATTCACCCCCCCCTCTCAGTATTTCCTATTTCTAACACTACAATCTGCCATGCTGAACCTGTCCAACACAGACTTCACATACTTACTCTGACTCAACCAAAGTTTTCTATTAGACCTATCTCTATTGATTTCCATACCCAAGATATACCTTGCTACCCCAAGATCTTTCATCTCAAACTATGTTGACAACTGAGATTTAAAATCAGAAATCATACCCTTAGCCTTCCCAAACAACAACATATCATCAACATATAATGCAACAATAAGAAGCCGATCATTTTCAACTCTGAAATAAACACAATGATCTGATTTCAATCTTACAAATCCAATTGACAACACAAAGGCATCAAATTTAAGGTACGACATCCTAGGAGATTGCTTCAAACCATATAGAGATTTATTTAATCTACAAACTAAGGATTCTTTACCTTTAACAATGTAGTGCTCAGGTTGTGACATATAAATCTCTTCCTCCAAATCACCATGAAGGAAAGTTGTCTTCACATCCATCTATTCTATCTCTAAATCATATGATGTGGAAAGAGATAAAATAAATCTAATGGATGTCAACTTTGCAATAGGAGAGAATATTTCACCATAATCTATACCCTCTACCTATGAATACCCCTTTGCAACCAATCTAGATTTGTACCTTTCAACACTGCCATCTGCATAAAATTTCTTCTTGAACACCCATTTATAGCCAACAGATTTTCTCCCTTTAGGCAAAGGTACAAGGTCCCAAGTTTTTTTTTCTCTAATGAAGCCATCTCATCATCCATAGCCTCAATCCAGGAACCTACATCTTCCATGCCCAAAGCCTCTTTCATAGATCTAGGCTCATCAGTGTTAGTAATCAAAGAAAAAGCACAACTGGAATCTAACATAGAATAACCAAACCTTTTTGGTTGCTTTCTTTCTCTCATGGATCTCCTCAAGGGTTGTGGTTGAGGTTGTTCTTCCTCTTCTTCTGAACTATTAGAGATACTAGAGATCTCCTGATGGAGGAGCATCCTGGGTGTAAGAGCAATCTTGTATCACCCAAAAAAATATTTCTATTTTTATATTCAATAAGGGCTATTTTGTGCAGAGCTGCTATTTATGGAAAGTTACTATTTTTGGTAATTTTTGTATGTGCTCAGAATGATCTGATTTCTTTCTTGGAGGTTCATTTTGGTCATACAAGTCAGCCGGTAAAGTTTCATTGCCAGATCAAGTGTATATTGGAAGATATTGAAGATTTTCGGTATTGGCAGCAGGGGACAGAAACTTTGAACTTAGTTTTGGAGGCTTTAGGGGCCCCAGATGAGGTCAAATTTTGGGCTGAATGAAGCTTTCTTAATTCAAGCATTGTAGAGCTCCTCGCGCCCTTTCCGAAATGGGGTTACAATAGTCAATCGGGTCAACTGGTGATGACTTATGGTCTTCGGAAGTTGGGTCACTTGAAATGGCAGAAAATGATTTTTCTTCAAAATTTCTATTCGGGTTTCAAAATTTATTTTGAGCCGACTATGATGTAATGAAATGTAAAATAAAAATAATTCTAAGTTTGGTCGGCCTTATTGGCTAAAATTCTGGAACCTTCCCAGGCGGTGGAAAATTGCCTATATAAGGAAGGCTGTATTATTGTCTTAGGCAGTTCAGAATAGTTCTGGGTAGTAGATCTGGGTAATAGTTCGAGGCTTTGTCCTACAGAATATTGTAAGGGAATGCCCATGTGGCTTTGCATATTGTAATTTTGAAAGTTTGTGATTCCACATTTGTGGAGATAATAAGAAGCCAATTTTCTGTTCTTGCATTTTGTTGTTGTTTCTCTATATCTGTTATGTGTTTGTGGTATTAAGGGGAGCACCCTTCATCAGGTGGTATCAGAGCAGGAGTTCTTGAGTGTGTAAATAGATCGCTGATTATGAGGCAGTTTGCACCAGGACCGTGGCTAGGGTTTCAGTGCGCATCACGAAAATGCCTCCACGAAGGGAACATGGCGGAAGAGCTGGTGTTGTAACACCTGAGGTTAGAGAGCTACAGAGACAAGTGCGAGCATTGAAAGAAGAGATTCGCAAAGGAATGAATATTAATGTCAGAGATGAAAGCGAGGATGAAGCCGAAGAAGAATATCAAGAAGGAGAAGTCAAAATTGTGAACCAGGAGGAAGAAAGACTTTTTCGGGCCATTTCTAAGATTGGGAAAAGACCTAAGATTGAGGTTCCTACATTTTCTGAAAATCTTAACTCAGAAGAATTGATCGACTGGATCAATGAATGTGAGGAATATTTTGAGTATGAAGATGTTGAGGATCCTGATAGGGTCAAATTTGCGAAGGCCAGACTGAAAGGTCATGCGAAGATCTGGTGGCAAGAAATTCAATTAGAGCGAAATAGAAGAGGGAAAGATAAAATCACAAGATGGGATCGGATGGTGGATAAATTGAAGCGATAATTCATTCCTGTTGATTATGAGCTTGACCTACTGAAGAAAATGTAGAGTCTGAAGCAAGCAGGAAGATTTGTTCAGGAGTATACAGAGGAGTTCTATCGACTCCTCATCAGAACAGGCCATGCAGAAGCTAATAAGGAGAAAGTTGCCCGATACCTTAATGGGTTAAGGCCAAGCATTCAGGAGGAGTTGAATCTGGTTCGAATGAACATTATTGAGGAGGCATACCAATTTTCCCTAAAAGTAGAGGAAAAGCTGAACAAGAAGTTCGAGAGCAGACAAAATGGAAGAGGTCGCGGGGGACGATCTGGTGGACGGTCATATGGTGGCCGAAATGAAAATCTGAAAAAGAAGGATGAGGCCAGTAGCAGTCAGAATCAGCGTGGAAATAATTCTAATCGCTTCCAGGATCAGAATAATAGAGATCAGAGAGGAAGAGGAAGAGGACAAGGATCTGGAAGAGGAGGCTTTCGTGGAACATGTTTTCACTGTGGAGAAGAAGGTCATAGGGCATTTGAATGTCCTCAGCGCCAAGGCAGAACAGACAGGAGAAATGAAGGCCAGGCAAGAGTTGCACATGTAGATGAAGATGCCAGATCATCAAATTCTGAAGATGCTGAAAGAGGAGAAAGGTTGATTAACAGAAGAGTCCTGTTGAGTGGTGAGAATGAACCTGAGCAAAGAAGGAGCCTGTTTCGCACCAGGTGCAAGTGCGAAGGTAAATGTTGTGATGTGATTATTGATAGTGGAAGCACTGACAATTTGGTGTCAGAAGAGATGGTGACAAAGTTGAAGCTCAAGAGACAGAAACACCCACATCCATATCGGATTGCCTGGGTACAGGATGACCACAAGGTCATGGTCAATGAACAATGCCTAGTAAAGTTTAAGGTTGGCGGATACCAAGATGAGGTATTGTGTGATATCATATCTATGGATGCATGTCATATGTTGTTGGGTAGACCATGGCAGTTTGACAGATGTGCTGTACATGATGGTCGTGCAAATACCAATTCCCTGACAAAGGATGGAGTGCGACATAAGCTAAAACCATTGAAGGAGACTGAAGAAAAGGTATGTGGTAATGCAAGGATAACTTTTGTTGATGGAAGAAATTTCCTAGATGGTATGAGGCATGAGCATGTATGTTTTGCTTTAATTCCAAAAGCTGGTAAAGAGGAAGTAGAAGATATTCCTGTAGAAGTTGCAGATTTGTTGAATGAGTTTCACGATATTGTATCCGATAACGTGCCTGATGGATTACCACCAGTTAGGAGGGTCAGTCATCAGATGGACTTGATCCCAGGAGTGAGTTTTTTGAATAAGGTAGTACACAGAATGACACCTGCAGAAAGTGAGGAGTTGAACAGACAAGTACATGAACTGTTACAGAAAGGATTAATCCGTGAGAGTCTAAGTCCCTGTGCTATACCAGCAGTATTAGCACCAAAGAAGAATGGAGAATGGAGGATGTGTACAGATTCTAGGGTAATAAACAAGATCACAATCAAGTACAGGTTTTCATTGCCATGAATGGATGATATTATGGACTGTTTGAGTGGAGCTGTGTATTTCTCAAAGATAGATCTGAAAAGTGGATATCATCAGATTCGGATCAAAGAAGGAGATGAATGGAAGACTACCTTCAAGACAAAGGAAGGACTATATGAGTGGTTAGTCATGCCTTTTGGGCTAACCAATGCACCGAGCACTTTCATGCGGCTCATGAATGAGGTTCTGAAAGAATTTCTGGGTAAGTTTGTCATTGTTTACCTAGATGATATTTTGATCTTTAGTAAGACATTGGATGAGCATATGATGCATATTCGTATGGTGTTTGAGAAGTTGAGAGATGAGAAATTGTTGATTAATTTGAAGAAGTGCAGTTTTGTGAAGAAAGAGTTAGTGTATTTGGGATTTGTAGTTTCAGCAGAAGGTTTAAAAATGGACCCAGAGAAGGTACAGGCTATCCTTGAATGGCCTACTTCGAGGAGTGCTTTTGAGGTAAGATCTTTTCATGGTCTAGCTAGCTTTTACAGAAAGTTTATCAGAAATTTTAGCAGTATTTGTGGACCCTTGACTGAAACAATGAGAGGGGATAGAAAAGAGTTTAAGTGGACTAATGGGGCAGAAAAGAGTTTTCAATTGTTGAAACAAAAAGTTATAGAACAACCTATTTTAGCACTTCCAGATTTTAATAAGGTGTTTCAAGTAGATTGTGATGCTAGTGGTACTGCAATAGGAGCTGTTATGAGCCAAGAAGGTAAACCTGTTGCTTATTTCAGTGAGAAATTAAATGATGCCAAGAGAAAATATTCTGTTTATGATCAGGAATTTTATGCTATAGTTCAGGCATTGAAAAAGTGGAGGCACTATCTGCTTCCTAAGGAGTTTGTTTTGTATACTGATCATCAAGCTTTACAATATTTGAATAGTCAAGGAAAATTGAATCAAAGGCATTTGAAATGGGTTGAGTTTTTGCAAAGTTATACATTTGTTTTGAAACACAGGAGTGGAAAGTCTAATAGGGTTGCAGATGCTCTTAGCAGAAGGCAACTATTGCTGATAGAAATGCAGATTGAAGTGGTTGGGTTCAAGGAACTCCAGAATTTGTACCCAGAGGATCCTGATTTTGGTGAAGCTTGGAAAGCTTGTGCAGAACCTGTTACTCTAGACAGGAAAAAATGGTTGGACTTCATCATCCAAGATGATATGCTATTCAGAGGGAGTCAGTTGTGCATTCCACAAAGTTCTATGAGGGAGAATCTCATCAAGGAGAAGCATAGTGGAGGATTGGCTGGATATTTTGGTCGTGATAAAACCCTTGCTTTGGTTGGTGAAAATTATTATTGGCCACAATTGCAGCACGATTTGAAGAAGTTTGTACAGAGTTGTAGAGTATGTCAGATGGCGAAAGGAGTGAAGCAGAATACAGGGTTGTATCAGCCATTACCTATACCAGAGAAGCCTTGGGAGGATATCAGTATGGACTTTGTTCTTGGTTTACCGAGGACACAGCGGGGACATGATTCAATTTTTGTAGTAGTTGACCGATTTTCAAAGATGGCACATTTCATTCCCTGCAGGAAGACTAATGATGCTGTTCATGTAGCAGAATTGTTTTTCAGAGAAGTAGTGAGACTTCATGGTTTGCCAAAGACCATAGTTTCAGATCGGGACACTAAGTTTGTTGGATATTTTTGGCGTACATTGTGGAAGAAGTTGAAGATAGATTTGAAGTTTAGTTCATCACATCATCCACAGACTGATGGATAGATAGAGGTGGTGAATAGGAGTTTGGGAAATTTGCTGAGATGTTTGGTTGGAGATAAGCCAACAAGATGGGATTTGATTTTACCACAGGCGGAATTTGCATACAATAATTCTGTCAACAGGAGCACTGGTAAATCACCATTCTAGATTGTATATGGAAGTAGTCCAAGAAATGCATCTGAATTAAGGAAGATAGATAAAGGAGAAATAAGTAGTGCTGAAGCTGAAGATTTTGCAGAACACTTGAAGAACATCCATGAAGAGGTGAGGAAGCATATTACCAAGATGAACGCACAGTATAAGGCTAAGGCAGATGAGAAAAGGAGGTATAAGAAATTTCAGGTTGGTGATGAAGTCATGGTTCATTTGCGGAAGGAGCGGTTTCCAGTTGGTACATATAACAAGCTGAAAATGAAGAAGTTTGGACCGTGTAGGATACTGAAGAAACATGATTCAGGAAACACATATGAGGTGGAATTGCCTACTGAGCTAAATATTTCACCAGTGTTTAACAATTCAGATCTGACAGAGTATCATGAAGGAGGTGTTGAAGATGAGATCACAGCAGCACAGTGGAGTATTCCAGCAACTAGTTCAGACACTAAGGAGATCGAAGATATACTGGACAGTCGTGTTGGCAGAAGCACAAGGAACAGGACATATGAAGAATATCTGGTCAAGTGGAAAGGATGACCTGTTGAAGATTCATCATGGCTGACAAAGGAGGAGGTTAGCCGTCTTGGCTTTCCTCTGCACACCTGAGTCGTGACAGGGTCACTTCTCAAATTACCCTGGGTGTCTGATGCAGGAGCATCCTGGGTGTAAGAGCAATCTTGTATCACCCAAAAAAATATTTCTATTTTTATATTCAATAAGGGCTATTTTGTGCAGAGCTGCTATTTATGGAAAGTTACTATTTTTGGTAATTTTCGTATGTGCTCAGAATGATCTGATTTCTTTCTTGGAGGTTCATTTTGGTCATACAAGTCTGCCGGTAAAGTTTCATTGCCAGATCAAGTGTATATTGGAAGATATTGAAGATTTTCAGTATTGGCAGCAGGGGACAGAAACTTTGAACTCAGTTTTGGAGGCTTTAGGGGCCCCGGATGAGGTCAAATTTTGGGCTGAATGAAGCTTGCTTAATTCAAGTGTTGTAGAGCTTCTCGCGCCCTTTCCGAAATGGGGTTACAATAGTCAATCGGGTCAACTGGTGATGACTTATGGTCTTCGAAAGTTGGGTCACTTGAAATGGCGGAAAATGATTTTTCTTTAAAATTTCTGTTCGGGTTTCAAAATTTATTTTGAGCTGACTATGATGTAATGAAATGTAAAATAAAAATAATTCTAAGTTTGGTCGGCCTTATTGGCTAAAATTCTGGAACCTTCCCAGGCGGTGGAAAATTGCCTATATAAGGAAGGCTGTATTATTGTCTTAGGCAGTTCAGAATAGTTCTGGGTAGTAGATCTGGGTAATAGTTCGAAGCTTTGTCCTACAGAATATTGTAAGGGAATGCCCATGTGGCTTTGCATATTGTAATTTTGAAAGTTTGTGATTCCACATTTGTGGAGATAATAAGAAGCCAATTTTCTGTTCTTGCATTTTGTTGTTGTTTCTCTATATCTGTTATGTGTTTGTGGTATTAAGGGGAGCACCCTTCATCATCTCCTCATCATTAGGCCCAACATGGTCTCTCTATTTAGTCTTCTCAAGGGTAGGAGGCAACTGAACAACATCTTTTTCCTTTTCTTTTTCATCTAGTTGTAGCACAATAGGAGAAGATGTTAGCTCTTTGAAAATAACATTTCTACTATACAACACCTTACTCATCATAGGATCCCAAAGCTTGTGTCCTTTCACACCAACACTATATCTGATGAAAATACATTTGACAAATTTATTTTCCAACTTAGATCTTTTCTCCTTTGGAACATGTGCATAAGCTTCACAACCAAAAACATAAAGATGTCTAATTGAAGGCTTCTTACCAGACCACACCTCCATGGGTGTCTTACCAACAAGAGCTGATGTAGGAGATTTGTTAACCAAATAGCAAGCAGTGGCCACAGCTTCAGCCCAAAACCTTTGTTCTAAACTAGCTCCACTAAGCATACTCCTAGCCTTCTCCATTAGTATCATTTTCATTCTCTAAAAATCCATTTTGCTGTGGGGTATAAGGAGTTTTCTTATGCCTCTCAATACCTTGTTCTTTATAAAACTATTCAAACTCTACTGAGCAAAACTCACCACCATTGTCAGTTCTCACACACTTAATCTTCTTACTAGTATGATTCTCTACAAGAGCTTTACATTATTTGAACTGAATAAAGACTTGTGTCTTACTTTGAAGGAAATAAATCCAAGTCCTTCTACTATAATAATCTATGAAAGATACAAAAAATACAGACTTGGAGATTGAAGGAACTTTTACAAGACCAAATACATTAGAATGAATAAGATCCAAAATATCAGAAGATTTGTGAGAACTAGAGTAAAACTGAACATGTTTTTGTTTACCATAGACACAGTGTTCACAAAAGTCAAACTTGAGATTGCAATCATTTAACCCCTCAATGATGTTTTAATTTTTCAGGGTTCTTAGACCCTTTTCACCAATGTGGCCAAATCTCATATGCCACAACATTGTCTTTTCTGTAGGAAGCTTACCTTCCAAAGTGTTTGCACTACCATCAGAACCAATAACCACAGACTTCTTCACTGCTCATTCAGATGGTGAGGATGAAGAAGTATTACATAGAGGAATACATGCATCTAGCTGAAATAAGGTACCTCTCCTAGTAACCCTCGCAAGCACTATCGATCCTCTCATCATCTTGCATCCTTCTTTTCAAAAGATAACTTGCACACCTACATCATTCAACATACTTACAGATATTAGGTTTCATGCCAAACCTGGAATGTGTATGACTCTGTTGATTCCATTTACTCATCCATCAAGAAATTTGATAGTGATCCTTCCGCATCCAACTATCTTTAGGTGAGAGTCATCACCCAAGTTCGCCTTTCCACCATCAAACTCTTCATATTTTGAGAACTAGTTTCGATGAGAGGTCTTGTGAAAAGAAGCACTTGGGTCTACCAACCACATATTTTCAGATGCATGGGCTGCCAAAGCTGCAATAAAAGCATCTCCATCTTCTTGAGATTTTTCAGAAGTTGAATCTGAGCCTTTCTTCCTCTTCTTCAGTTCTTTGCAGTCCCTCCGGAAGTGCCCAGTTTTATCATAGTTCCAACATTTCTCCTTAGACTTTCCAAGAGTCTTAGAACTCCCATGAGATTTGGATCTACCATTCTTTGAATTGTTGTCATTCTACTTTCCTCTGTCGTTGGATCTCCTGTGAATAGCAAGGGCTTCCTTAGATGAATTTGAAGTCTTTCTTTGCATCTCCTCAGATAGCAGCAAAGACACCACATCATCCATATGGAATGTGACTATAGTACTTCTAAGAGCCATCACAAGATGGTCCCATGAATCTAGCAAGGAACAAAGTAGGGTCATACAATGATCCTCCTCCTCGATCTTGGCACTGGATGATGCCAACTATGCAATCAATAAATTGAATGCATTGAGATGATCAGTTACAGATCCACCTTCCTCCATTATTACAGAATACAAATTCTTTCTCAGGAACAACTTATTCACCAAGATTTGGCCTGATACATAGACCCAAGCCGTTTCCACAAAGAATTTGCAGTAGTCTGATCAAGAACATTCAAAAGAATGACATCTGCTAGACAAAGTTTGATGAGACCCTTAGCCTTCTGATCCTTGATCTCCCAATCCACTTGAGATATCACTACAGGTTTCACATCAAGTCAAGTAGCCTCCCATAGATCATGATCTTCAAGCATGTCTTCCATCTTGAGTTTCCACAACTCAAAATTAGTGCCATTAAATTTCTCCACCTCCATTCTATTGTATGAGGAACTTGCCATCTCAATCTGCAAATAAGATTCAAAATTCTCTACACAAAACTCCCACTCAACTTGAGATTAGCTCAAAAAACCCTACCCAACAACTAGGATCAAAAGTTGATCAGGCTCTAATACCACTTGTAAGGAAACTTAGGTTCGGAAATAGCTTCCTACACTAATCTCTAAAGGAAAGTATTGTGCAAATTCTTTTAAATCCTTACAATTTCAGATTCATTAACTACTTTAACAATGATATTACAGCCATATACCATGCATATAGAAAATAGAGAATGACATAATGATTTACCCTGGGGAAACCTTTCAATAAAAACCCCAGTACTCCAAAACCTGCATAGTGTATTAATCAAAACTATTATAGTTTACAATACACTTGCAATGCAAGTTCTTTCAGTAGATTTTTCCAACTCTTGAAGACAAATTATGGTAGCATAAAACATTCCAACAATACACTAAATTCTCCTATCTTCACAACCCTAAAAAATTCTTATATCATGCGCTTCCCTTTTTAGGGCAACTTCCAAAGATAGCCGTATTAGGGTTTTACCATTCTCAGAGAAAATAGGAACCTAAAATTTTTTTTCGAGGGCCCCAAACCCCACAATTGGGGAAGAGTGTATAGTACTCAATTTTATTAGTTGCCACATGTCTTCACCTATCATTGAATCTTCCAGACATAGCTCTTACATGTCATAGGAATCTGTCATAACCATTTTAGCCATGATCTCCTTACACATAATTCAAGATGCCGACACATCAAGTGGAGTGACACATCAACATGCCAAAATAGACATGTACACTCACACTTAATTAAATTATTTGCAAGAAATACATTTTACAAAACAAATAATAAGAATAGGAATTATTCAAGGTTGAGACACCTTATTCCTAATAGTTTTGTGTAATTTTGATGTAACGTGTGGAAACTTTTATTTTGTAACTTGTATGCTAACTCATTTGTAATTACTTGAGTGTAGTATAAAGGAAGGAATGTATTCCTTGTTGTAATATGGAATGTGATGAATGTAAGTGTATTGTGAAAGTGAAATTGTTGAAAGAAGATATGTGAAGTACTAAGATTTGGTATTGAGATCTGAAGAAGGAGTTGGTGCGGTTTAGCACAGTCACAGAAGGAGTATTGAATTGTTGAGGTTAGTAATATTTTGGTATTATTCTATTGAGTAATACAAGATCATTTGGATAGTGAGTTCGATGATCTTACCCTGAAGCTATTTGGGCAGTGGGTCCTTCTGTCTTCCATAACTCCTAACAGAGTTAGAATCTTTTAACAGGGATTCAAAATCTCCTAACAGGGATTCATATGTACTGAATGTATTTCATAAGACTCCTAACAGAGTCCATCATTTCACAAGGAATATTCATATTAGTGCATCTTTTGTGGGCATCATTCCCACCGGGGTTTACTCTTTGATCAAGAGGTTCCCTAGTCAACATATCTTGTGTCATTATGTTATTGTGCATGTATATCTTTCTATGGTTGCTGGTTACATTTCTTACATGGTTAAAATCTATTGAAGTTGATAAAAGTTATATTTATCTGATAAATGATTCTTCCCCCCCCCTCTTAGTTAGCTTGGTGGACTTTACTTTCTAACAATCTGATCTTTGTATGCAACTTGATCATGAAGTGAAATGAAAGAGCCAAATGAATGCACTGATAGATGGAAAAGGATATAATATCCATGAAAATCAATAAATAAGCATGGAATACACTATTTCATGTTGACACAGTGAAAATAAGTCACTCCAAATTAAATATTAAGTCATGGAAACATGTCATGGCCGCAAACAATCAAATCATAATACTAGCAAAAAATTGTCGGGATGGGATAACACAACATCTTAACTGACCTCATACATGTGTAAGTAACACTTCCACACATGGAAAAGATCTAGGCCATGAGTAAAAAGTGTGAGATATCAATGAAAATATTTGAATTGGAATGGATGGACCATATGCGATGCAATCTCCCAATGAAAGATTAAAACATCACCGTCGACGCATAAAAACCTTTAAATTGGACAACTGGCATGATTCTGCCACAACCAAGAGAAGAAAATGACAAGATTTTTCTATTTGGCAAGTTGTCATTGCTCCCTGTGGAACTAAAATGGGATAACACAAAATGTTAACCCTACCACGTGGTGTTGTCTGATTGATCCTCGTCATCCCATGATCTGTCATATTGCTCCCTGAAGAGAATTACAACATGGCAGAGGTAAACCATGACTGTTAATGAAGAATGAAGATGCATGGGCTTTAAAACTTGTGAAAATACTGGTCCATATCACTAAATAGAATGGAGACATGTGGTAGAGCCTAATTGATTCACCATTTTGCAAGAGGCAAAAAGGACCACTACAAAATTATGAAATGAGGATAACATGAACCTTGAAGATAACATGATGTGTTAACCCACCTAAAATAGAGTTCAACCCATAATAAACTTCTGAGATCATTTATCTATGCTAGGATGAATGGTGGAAATAATAGCCAACTTGCACCACTCAAATAATTGAATCTTGTTACACTCCTCATCCTCTCCAAATTAGAGATTTTATTTCTAAAGCAGACCACTTTGATTCAAGGCATTTTCAAATCTTTGGATAAAGTATCATAATCATCACAACTCCTTTGAGTTCTATGGGCATCATCTTCTTCTTAAACATCTACCACTTTAATCTTCAAACTATCCAAAATGTGAGTGATGTTACAACTAGGAAAGTTTCCAATACACTCGATTTGAAACTAATTTTCCTCTTTCTCCTATTTGATTTCCTATTCTTCTGACCCATGTTTTCCTCATCTTGGTCCATCATGCCCTTACTTCCTTCCACTATATGTTGATTCCTACCCATGTGGTGTCATTACTGCTAGCATCATTTGGAGAGGCCAATCTTTTAGACTTGCAACATTTTCTTCTAGAACCGTTGTTTCCCTCCACATGTGGTGTCACTAGGTTAGGGTATCCACTCCTAATACTAACGTGTTTTCCATTTTACTAATCCTCAGCATGGTGGCATCACTTCTGACCTACCACTTTATCCCACTCTCCAAATCTACATTGTCCTCACTTATGTTGAAAGTCATGATGACTGGCCCCAACCTCCGACTCACATCAAATTCAAAATTGTTTTAGCACCAGTGAAAGTCTTCCACAACTGCTAGTGGGAGTAGTTTGAAATGACATTAAGGGTTCATTTGGTTTTTGTAATTAAATAACACTATAATTGTAAAATTCTAGTATTTGACAATTTTGGAAGTTTACATATGGAAAATAGTTTTTGGAATATGGCTAGAACCATTTGGTTCACCTAGAATTCTTAATGAGAAGATGGAAAATGTTGTTTGCATAAGGATTTCAAAATATTATAAATTTTTCTTTACCCCCAATTCCCATTTAATGGAATTGGAATTGATTTTCCAATTCCACCTATTTAGATGGAAGATTCAAATGTTGGTTTTGGGGGTAAATGGAATTAACAAATCCCTATTCCAGTTTCATGTTTTGAACACAAACATAAAAAATGTCAATTTCAAGATTTGACAATCCCAATTCTAGTATAATTCCAACAAACTAAAAGGCCCTAATGGTCTAGGGGGTAAGATAAATGGTCCTCATCTTCCTATTTCTCTTTTATATGTCATACTAAGCCTTACAAGAAGAGTAATAAGGTTGAAAGTTCTTAATAGATGTAGGAGTGGGTATGGTGCATGACCACTTCAAATGATGAAGTCTTAACATATGAGAATCATCTAAATTAATAATGTGGTATTTATATTTTACCCTCTACCACAACATCTTACTATTCCTCAAGTTTTTATACATCCTTCCAAATCATTATTGTGCCTTGACCAAATCAAGGCTTGTAGCTCCATAATACTAAATCCAATCAAAATCCTATGGATTTCAAAATTTATTGGCTCCAATAATTTGACCCTATTCTCTCTATCTCCCCATAACTAACAATGATCGAGCACTACAAAGTGCACCAATACCACCCATGAAGACTTACCATTGTATCATCTTAAAATGGAAGCACTTCCATGATAAGAGCATTTAGCCCTTTGAGTAAGTGTTCTGGGGTCATGTTAAGTGCCTTGATCAGGTCTTTTCATGTATTTGGCTTTCTCTCTGCTTTCCACTTCTTCCTTGCACTTGATTTCTTCATTCTAGGTGAAATTAGGGTTAGGATCTCAAGGATTTTCCTTAATTTCCCTCTTCCATGGCTCTATTTTCTAGGTAGAATTTAGAAATAGGTCCTCCTAGCTTTCATCATAGTAATAATAGGATTTTATGTCTATCCCTGACATTCTGTCCTGATCTGATATCATTTCTAGGTTTCTGGGCATCCCTAGGACCTCCTGACTTGGTTATGACTGAATCTGGGCCCAGGGTCAAATTCGAGGTTGATCCTGACTAGGTCAGGATCAAGCTCAAACTTGACTAGGTCAGGATCGAGGTTGAACCTAACTAGGTTAGGTCCAACCTTAATTTTACCCCCCTCATTCAAATTTCCAAAATCTTGGATTTCTGAGATTCGGGCTTTCAGGATATTTATTTTCTCGCCTCTGGGTTAATCATTTCAGGTTTCAGGATGGTAAATCCTTTAATTGCATTTAATCTAGGTATATTTTCTAAAGGTTAGGACCTAATTGGGATTTAATTCTCGAAGGTGGCCCCTCTAGAGGATTGTGCCCTAGTTCACTATAAAAGGAGGCCTTCCTCTCTCATTTTCTACATCCACTTTCATGATCAAGCCATCAAGTTTTCATGAGCAAGCTCTCAAGTGCAAGTAAGTGAATTCAATAAAGTCTTCAAGCATTCAAGTGTTCAAGCATTCATCCATCAAGGAGATCCATTGTTAGCTATTGAAGGATTCAATCTCTTTGGAGCCCCCTTTGATGATCCATCCTTCCACATTCATTCAAGCCCTCTCATATGCAAAGATCAAGTCAAGATTGGTGTTGAAGATCAAATGCCATTGATTGGAGACATCCTACTTCCATTGAAGCATTCCTACTTGTGGATTTGAGGATTCAAATCCTCTACAAGGCCTTCAACATAAGCGAGGTGATTTGTTTCAATTACTTTTTTTATGCAAACTATATTTCAATTCAATTTCAAGGTTAATTCCTAAATTGGGGTTTGACCAAGGCAAACCCCCCATACAAAAAAAACCCCATTTTCTTACAGGTACAGGTGCATAATTTCATATCTGAGAGAGAATTTTGATACCCTTTTCGGCAAACTTTTGAGATCTGCGAACATAATTCGAATCAGACTTCAAATAAAGAATGTAGTATTTGACCTTTTATGATGGTCAAACCTGACCTGAGCTCATCTTGGAGAAAGATTTTTGGGTTTTCTCTATCTTGGCATTTCTAGTCCATAATAGGTTTCAGAATTGCTCGAAAGTACACACAGACACCAGAATTTTACATTTTCCAGATCTGCCCTAATTTGAGGTTAGTATTTGTATTTCAATTATTTCATATTCCAAGCATAAATTTCATTCATAGAGAAATATTGGATTTACTCTCTCTCTCTCTCTTCCATGTTCTCCATAAATTGATTTGATTGTGTATTGACCTCTTGGTTGATCAAATTAGATCTCTTCTTTGGGAATTTGGGTTTTGAGGATAGATCTCATATTTCCCCCTTCCCTTTACATCTTAATAGAGTTGAATCCATTTTAACCCTATTCATTTTGGTGAACCCGACATACCTACTCTCTTTACTTTTGTGGAATTGGATGCCTTATTGTGCTTTCATTTTATGTTGTTAGTATTAGATTTTTCCTTTGTGTTAGATCTTGCATGCTAATTAGATTTCATATTCTTGCTTTATGTGTCCTTAGTTTAGTTCATTTGCATTACATTGGTTTATGAGCTTTACTACCACTATTCCTACTTATAATATTCCAGTTAGAAGAAGTCGTAGACTCATGGGTGCCTTTGATCTTGAATCTTCCTCTCCTTTCCTTAGGATCTCAGATGATAACTTGATTCTTCATGATTCCAATCCTACTATGGAGAAAAAATATTCTCACTCATCTCATGATGAGGATGACGCATTAAGAGTTCCTCTTGAGCAAGTCCAAAAACTTTCCATTGAACTTGATAAAATGGGTAATTGGCTTCTTCAAGAGAACCATAATCAAGATTGCATTCAAGCAATAGAGGTTCTTAAGAAATTTCTCCATGATAGTGATCAAGGTGTTAATCTCTTGCATGGTATTACTCACCTTGTGCATTCAAATGTTAAACCTTTAGTTCAAGAAGCTCAAGATTTAGGGTTGATTCCTCCTATCACTAGTGTTGAACCTCCTTCTCATCCTCTACCTAGTATTCCTATCTATACTCCTCCTTTGGTGACTATGATGGTTCCCTCTATTCCTATGAGTGTTCCTCCTATGTCCCTTCTTACATCACAACCTTCCTATCATAATGTTCCTTTTACTTATTCCAATCCACTTCCAACTATAGTTCCTAGTGTTCCTCCAGTTGTGTCTTCTATTTCTGTAGCCTCTTACACTTTACCTAGTGTGTCTAATGTTGCTACTCATCTTATTTTCTCTAATGATTCAACAATCATCAGTTTGGCTTAGACTATGTCATCCTTACAACAACAACTTGCTTCTTTAACTCAAAACAAGTTTAGTATTCCTACATGTGACATGGGAAGTCCCTTGTCCCAAGACATCATTCGTACTCCTATTCCTTAGAAAGGTGAGATGCCTCATCTTGAGAATTATAATGGAAAAGGATATCTTGTTCATCATGTTAAAACATTCCAAATCCTTTGTAGTGATTATGCTCATGACCATAGGATTTTAGCCAAACTATTTGCTAGAACCTTTCGTGACAAAGCCTTACAATGGTATTGTTCTTTGCCTCCTTATTCTATTGATTCCTTTCCTCAACTTGCTAATGCCTTTATTCAACAATTTCAAAATAATATTGGCCCGCAAGTGTCTTTGACTGATTTGATGCATTGTAAACAAAATGCTAAGGAAAAATTGACTGAATTTATTGGTAGATTTAAGCATTTGCATGTTCAGATTTCCTATCCTGTTCTTGATATTGATATTGAATGTATGTTTATTTCAAATTTGCAAAAGGATATTAGAGATAAGATTCTGCTTACTGAATTTACCTCTTTTCAACAACTCTATGCAACAATTGATCATTATCAATTACAAGTGAGTCAATTTGAGAGCAACACTCCAATGGCTCTTGTTATAGTTGATAAGAGTGTTAGAAAGTAAAGATCCCCAAGATAATTGAGAGGGGGGGGTGAATTAGTTATCAAATAATTTAACCATTTAACTACTTTAAACAATATAATCAATGTACTGATCAACCATAGAAAGATAACCATACACAATTGCACAATAACACAAGATATGTTGACTAGGGAACCTCTTGAAAAGAGTAAACCCTAATGGGAATGATGCCCACAAAATGATGCACTAATATGAAAGTTCCTTGTTAGAGGATGGACCCTATTAGGAGTCTTATGAAATACATTTAGTACATATAAATCCCTCTTAGGCGATTTTGAATCCCTATTAAAAGATTCTAACCCGGTTAAGAGTTTATGGAAGACAGAAGGACCCACTGCCCAAACAACTTCAAGGCAAGATCTCTGAACCCACTATCCAAAAGATCTTATAATTATTCAATAGAATAATATGAAATATATTACCTCCTTCATACTATGCCAAAACCGCACTCTCTACTACACAAGATCACAATTCCAGATCTCTGTACTCACAAGTCTTCCTTCATCACTGAATTAGCTCTTTTCTTCACTTCATGCATATATTCACATCTCAATATTCATAGTAAATATTACAAGAAGGAAAAAATTCCTTCTTATATACGAAACTCAAATAATTACAAATGAGTCGGTCCTCAATTACAAAATAATAAATTCTACACACTACACACAGAATTCACATAAAACTATCAGCTTCCACATACTGTAACTTTCTCCAAACATATCCTTGAAGTTTGTGCTATGAACCACATCATCATTAATGATTATCCAACATCCCTTTAACTGTGCAAAATCAGATTTCATCCCAGCTAAGAGATATCCTGTGATTTCTGAAAATCGCTTCACAGAAACACTGTCTAAAAATTGCTTTCACCAAAATGCTCCTAACTCTCACAAATGAATGAATTTATTTTTGTGCTATTAACCATAGGTTAATAACACACCAAAGAACATACCATCAACTGCAGCAAATCCAATCTACAATACAACATATTTGCAAAACAAAACTGTACCTACTTTCCTGCTAATATCCAAAATATCACTGTGTTGACATCAATGACAATCTAAGTCATGAATGCAACAAAAACTGCTACAGAATGGCTG
This sequence comes from Chamaecyparis obtusa, assembly GCA_027943335.1. Taxonomy (NCBI): domain Eukaryota; kingdom Viridiplantae; phylum Streptophyta; class Pinopsida; order Cupressales; family Cupressaceae; genus Chamaecyparis; species Chamaecyparis obtusa. Next base: position 1,185,740 of record BSBK01006612.1, read on the forward strand.
CCAAAATACTTTGCATTCATTCCTAAAATCTCCCCCATTGGCATTGATGGAGACATAGATGAAAAACATCCAATGTTCCAAAAATCCAATACTGCAACATCACTGCAAAATATCAAATTAAATCTTGCTTCATTTTCCTATTCAGCTCTCTCATACAATCCACAATGTTTTTCATGTATATCTCTCCCCCATTGACATCAATGACATAAATTCCATCACTAAGTCAACAAAAACTTAATGTCAAAAGACACTTTTTAGAAAAATACAATAACAAGAGTCCTCATGACTCAGCTCATAAACTCCCCCATAGAGGAAGTTCCAACATCCAATCCAGAAGAAAGATAGGGCTCATATACCACTAGACGGATGCAATCATCTGCATCAATTCTCAAAAATAGGTTGGGGCATAACCCCAAGCATACCTCTTAGATACACAAATGTATCCTTAGGTAAAGGCTTTGTAAATATATCTACTATCTGCACCTTTGTACTTATGTACTCGAATCTTACTTCTTTTTCTGCAACTTTCTCTCTTACAACATGATACTTGATCTCAATATGTTTATTCCTAGAATGTAAAATAGGATTTTTTGACATACTCACTGTACTGGTGTTATCACAATGTATAACAACAGGCTCATCAAACTTTATTCCAATATCCTTCAACATCTGCTTTATCCAAATAATCTGATTACAATTATTTGCTGCTGCAACATATTCTACTTCTACTGTACTTTGTGAAGTACAATTCTACTTCTTACTTAGCCAAGAGACCAATTTTCCTCCAAAAAAAAAGGCTCCACCACTGGTGCTTTTCTTGTCATCAATGTTGCCTCTCTAATCTATATCAGTATAAGCACATAAAGTAAAATCATCAGAATTCTCATACCATAATCCATAATCCATTGTTCCTTTCAGATATCTTAGTATCCTCTTTACTGCTACATAATGTGATTCTCTAGGTTCTACTTGAAATCTTGCTACAATCCCAACTGAATGTGCTATATCAAGTCTTGTATGTGTCAAGTACTACAATCCTCCAATCATAGATTTGTACTTTTTCTGCTCAACTGCTGGTGTCTCATCTTTGCTAGATAGCTTATGTCTAGTTACCATAGGTGTTCCAATAGGTTTAGAATCTTCCATTCCAAATCTTTTCAATAAGTCATTCAAATACTTAGTCTGACTTACAAATATACCTTCCTTGCTTTGTGTTATCTATAATCCCAAAAAATATTTCATTTCTCCAATCATGCTCATCTCAAATTTAGTCTTCATTTCATCTGCAAATTTGTTACTAGCTTCATCTTCTCCTCCAAAGATAATATCATCAACAAATATAACTATAACCAACAAACCATTCTCAATTTCTTTTGTGTATAAGTTACTATCTGCTGTTCCTTTTATAAATCCCAATTTCAATAAATACTTATCCAATCTTGCATACCAGGTTCTAGGTGCTTGTTTTAATCCATATAAAGCTTTCTTTAACTTACATACCATATTTCCTTCTTGTGTCAAAGGAAAACCTTCAGGATGCTCAATGTAGACTTCTTCTTCCAATTCACCATTCAAAAATGCTGACTTCACATCCATCTGATACACTGAATTTCTTGTAAGCTGCATATGCTAAAAACATTCTCACTGCTTCAATTCTAGCCACAGGTGCAAAAGTTTCTTCATAGTCAATTCCTTCTTATTGTGAATATCCTTTACATACCAATCTTGCTTTATTTCTTATCACTTCTCCTTGTTCATTCATCTTGTTTCTGAATACCCACTTTGTTCCAATCACATTGTTGTCTTCAAGTCTAGGGACCAATTCCCATGTCTTGTTTTTTTCAATCTGCTCCAGTTCTTCTTTCATAGCATTAATCCAATGTTCATCTTCACAAGCTTCATTAGTAGTCTTAGGTGCAATTTGAGAAATCAAACATAAATGTACCTTATTTCGAGTAAAAAATCCTCTATCTAAACTTCCAATAACTTTCTCAACAGGATGATGTCTTGAAGTATACCTGTTAGGTGTCATAGTTATTGATTTTGTTCCAACTGTAGATTCTTCTCTGCTTTCTTCTCTGCTTTCTTCTTTATTTTCTTCTCTATTTTCTTCTCTATTTTCTTTAGTATGACTTTCATTCTGCAAATCACTGTTAGTTTCAAAAAATAATTCTGCATTTTCAATGTTAGGCTGAGGTTGTGCTTCTCAATCAGATTCATAATCAAGCATTCTTTCCTGAATGTTAAACGTCTCATCAACTTTTACATTTGCACTTTCAACAATAGTTTTAGTTCTTTTGTTATAACATCTATATGCTTTGCTTTTTAAAGAATATCCAAGAAATATTCTTTCATCACTTCTAGGATCAAACTTTCCTATATCAACATCTCTCATTATATAACATTTACTTCCAAAAATTCTAAAATACTTAACTGAGGGTGTATGTGCAAACCATAATTCATAAGGTGTCTTGTTTGTATCTACTTTGATTTGTACTCTGTTCATAGTGTATACTACTATGTTCACTGCTTCTCTCCAAAAAGTCTTAGCCAAATCATTTTTAAACAACATAGCTCTTGCTACTTGAGTTATTGACTTGTTCCTTCTTTCTGCAATACCATTTTGTTCTGGTGTTCTAGGGGCTGAAAGTTGTCTCTTAATACCATTCATTTCACAAAAGGTGTTAAACTCTCTAGATGTAAATTCACCACCTCTATCAGATCTTAGACACTTAATCTTCATTCCAGATTCATTCTCAATTTTTCTTTTCATGATCTTAAATTTATTAAATGCTTCAGATTTTTCTTTCAAAAATGAAATCCACATCATTCTTGTAAAATCATCAACAAGAATCATAAAATACCTTTCTCCATAGAATCCTCTAGTCCTAGTAGGACCACTCAAGTCTGTATGAACAATCTCCAGCTTCTCTGTCGATGTGAACTTCTTGTTGGGAAATGAACTCCTTTTCTGCTTTGCCATCATACATTCTTTGCAAATCATGTTAGTAGGTTTCATAATTCTAGGTAAATCTCTTACCGCAAGTGTAGTGCTCACCTTGACAATATTATCAAAGTTTATATGACAAAACCTTTTATGCCATAACCAACTGTCATCAATCCTAGTTATCAAACATTTTATCTCAGTAGGATTCAATTGAAATACATTACCTCTAGTTCTGGATCCTTTTTCAATCAGAATTCCATCTTTATCTTTTATCACACAAGTTTTCTCAGAAAACCAAACTTGATAACCCTTATCAGCCAATTGTCCAATGCTTAGTAGATTATGTCTCAATCCATCAACAAAGTAAACATCATCAGTGTTAGTCTTTCCATCAAGAGTAATAGATCCTATACCCTTAATCAAACAAGGTGCATTGTTACCAACCCTAACAATTCCTCCATCATAATTATCTAACTTAACGAACTTTCTTTTATCTCTAGTCATATGATGTGAACAACCACTACCTATAATCCAATCAGATTTCTTTTCAACTTGTGAAACTAATGCTTTTTCTTCCCTTTTATCAGATTTATAACTTTCTTCTTTAATTGGTACAAGTCCTATTTCCTCAAAGTTATCATTATCACTGTCACTTAAATGTTTTTCATTTCTTGCCTCAAGATCTTCATCATTTGCATAATAACATTCTTTAGATCTCCTAGGTTTAAAGTTGCTTCTATACTTCTTAACTCTTTTAAGACATTTAGATGGAAAATGACCATATTCTTGACAAGTCCAACATTTAATGATTTTCTTACCATTTGGTTCTCTTTTTACAAGTAATGCAATACCTTCTTCAATCTTCTTATCTTCCTCAGATCTGCTACTGCTGGCATAATCTCCATTCACACTAGTACTTCTTGTAGGTCTAATGTTAAGAGCACTGAATGCTATTTCCTTTCTAGGTAGCTCTCCTGATAATCTCAAGTTCATCTCTGCTATTTCTAATCTTCCAAGAAGAGTCTCTCTTGAAAAGTTTGATGTACAAGGTATCACTTGTTCAATCATCTGTGTTGTCTGCTTGAATACTGGTGTCAAAGTTCTCAGAATTTTCCATATCACTTCATTCTCTGTCTTATCAACTCCACAAGACTTTATTCTTATTACAATCTCAGACATCCTACCAATATAGCTTCTAATAGATTCATCTTCCATCATTCTAATATCTTCAAATGTACAAATCCAATTATGTAATCTAGCCTTCTTTGCATGTTCATCACCTTCAAAAGTAGAATGTAAAGCTTTCCAAATTGCATGAGATGTTTTCAAACATCTTACCTAACTATATTCATTCTCCAGTAGTGCTGAAAAAAGTGCTTATCTTGCAAGTATGTTACACATGAATAGATCTAGTTCATCTTTAGTTCCTGCCTCTAGATTGTCTTCCTCAATGATAGTCTTCTCATTATTTGTAATCAACCAATAAATTGGTCCTAAACACAATAGATGTGTCTTCATATTTTCTTTCCAGTTGTCAAAATTTACTCCATCAAACTTAGGGCTTTCTTTTTTGAAATTTTCCATGGATCTCCTTAAGTTGTTAAACTTTTCTTTCAAGGACCTGCTGCTCTGATACCAATTGTTAGAAATTAAAGATCCCCAAGATAACTGAGAGGGGGGGGTGAAACAGTTATCAAATAATTTAACCATTCAACTACTTTAAATAATATAATCAATGTACTAATCAACCATAGAAAGATAACCATACACAATTGCACAATAACACAAGATATGTTGACTAGGGAACCTCTTGAAAAGAGTAAACCCCGGTGGGAATGATGCCCACAAAATGATGCACTAATATGAAAGTTCCTTGTTAGAGGATGGACCCTATTAAGAGTCTTATGAAATACATTCAGTACATATAAATCCCTGTTAGGAGATTTTGAATCCCTGTTAAAAGATTCTAACCCGGTTAAGAGTTTATGGAAGACAGAAGGACCCACTGCCCAAACAACTTCAAGGCAAGATCTCTGAACCCACTGTCCAAAAGATCTTAGAATTATTCAATAGAATAATATGAAATATATTACCTCCTTCACACTGTGCCAAAACCACACTCTCTGCTACACAAGATCACAATTCCAGATCTCTGTACTCACAAGTCTCCCTTCATCACTGGATTAGCTCTTTTCTTCACTTCATGCATATATTCGCATCTCAATCTTCATAGTACATATTACAAAAAGGAAAAACTTCCTTCTTATATACCAAACTCAAATAATTACAAATTAGGTGGTCCTCAATTACAAAATAATAAATTCTACATGCTACACACAAAATTCACATAAAACTGTCGGCTTCCAGATACTGTAACTTTCTCCAAACATATCCTTGAAGTTTGTGCTATGAACCATTTCATCACTAATGAGTCTCCAACATCCCTTTAACTATGCAAAATCAGATTCCATCCTAGCTAAGAGATATCCTCCGATTTCAAAAAATCACTTCACAGAAACATTGTCTAAACACTACTTTCACCAAAATGCTCATAACTCTCACAAATGAATGAATTTATTTTTGCACTATTAACCATAGGTTAATAACATAACAAAGAACATACCATCAACTACACAAAAGCCAATCTACAATACAACATGTGTGCAAAACAAAACTGTACCTACTTTCCTGCTAATATCCAGAATATCACTGTGTTGACATCAATGACAATCTAAGTCATGAATGCAACAAAAACTACTACAGAATGACTGCTAAAAGACTTTGCATTCATTCCTAACAAAGAGTGATGCTGCTCCTAATCCAAACAAGTTTCAAAAATTCAACAACTATGTCAAGATAAACAAACAAGTGAATGCAGTTGCTAATCAAGTTTTTGTTGCATCTCACAATGCCACTTCTGCATCCACTACTTTTTGATTAAATCATGTGTTTAATGCTCTTTCTAAATCTTTACATGCTATTATGAATAGGCTTTTAGCTGCTAATATGATTACTTTACCTCCTATTAAACCTCTTTTACCTACTACAATTGCATCTGAATCTTTTGATCCAAATGCTTTTTATCAATATCATCGTCAGAATGGTCATGATACTGAGAAATGTTATTCTTTAAAACATAAAGTTCAAGATCTAATTGATTCTAAGGCTTTATCTATTAATAATCTAGATAGTAGTGGGAATAAATTTGTTTCTCCTCCTAATCAGAACCTTCAAATATATATGAACCCTTTACCTATGCATGATACTAATACTATTTCTCAACCATCTACTATGGAAATTATGTATGATTCCAAGATGGATGATCTCAATCATGTTGTTAATCAAGTGGAGCATGTTGATCAATTTGTATCTCCACCTCAACCTCAACTTCAACCTCAACCTCTGATTCAACCTCAAGTTCAATCTCAACCTCGATCAAAACCTAAACCTAAAATGAAAACTCAACCTAAACCTTGACAACAACCTAAGAATAAAAGACCTTAGGAAATTTTGATTACCTTTGATGACTCTGAGACTATTAAGGCTCATGATGGTCCCCTTTACATTGCTGCTAGGATTTCTCAGATACCTACTCGTGGTTGTCTTGTTGATCCTACATCCTTAGTCAATGTTATCATTGAAGAAAATATTTTTATGAAAATATTACAATGTAACTTTTATGATACATTGGATGTGTGGATTCAAACTTGCAATGGTTTTCTTTATCCATCCTTTGGTTCTATTACTTTACCAGTTGAACTTTGTGGAAAAATTGTGAACACTACCTTTGTTGTGGTTCCTACTTCTGATCAATTTCAAGTTAAGCTAGGTTTTCCTTGGTTATCTACCATGCATGCTATTGCTTCACCTATCCATAAGTGTCTTAAGTTCATTCATGATGAATAAGTGAAGATGATTAATCATAATCTATATCAACCTTCCAGGCCCAGAGACTATGCTGCTCTGGATTTATTTTGGCCTTCATTACCTAATTCATGTCCTCCTCAACTTGATAATCTTTTTCAATCATATCAAGATTATAAACATCATAAAATTATTGAATTAAGTTCACCTCCTAGGGATCTTAATCATGGTCTTTTACCTACACCCTCGATACCTCCTTTAACTATGACTTCTAGCTCTATTAATCAAGTTCCTTCTACTGAACCTATCAAAGGTCCTATGATTGTTTCTCCTATGGTTAATAATCCTATTGATCTTCCTAAAGAACCTGTGAAGGATCCTATGATTGTTCCTCCTAGTTCTCAACCTATTTCAAATAAATCAAAATGTAATCAATTTGCTAATGAACATCGTAAAAAGCATCATGCTCATGCTAAAGCTCAAAGATCTCTACATTCTACGGATAAACCTATGCATAATGTGGTAGAATAGATTGTTACTAATAATGATGTTCACATGCATGATTATGATGATTCTATTCATATCTTAGATCCTATTTTGATTAATTTGGATGAAGAAGATACTCTTGATGATACTGATGATGTTAATGATGAATATGAAACTATTGACATTGACATTGATTTACCTAATATGCTTTCATCACAGTTAACTCTTACACCTAGTGTTGAACATAGTGATTCTCAAGAGGATTCTTGTTTGGAATTGGCTATCATTCCTACTATGTTGGATATAGTCCCTCTTGCAAGTTACCCACCTTCCCTAAATGATATATAATGAGATGGGGAAAGTAGGCAACACGCTTGATTGGCTTGTCCTTTGTAGTAGCTTTGTTGTGTGTTTTCCTGTTGTATTGTGCTTCTCCCATAATGTGTTTTCTAAATGTTGTTAGATTCTTTTATATGATCCTTGTTACTCAGTTGGTGCAAGGTGATGAAGGAATCAAAACTGTTGTTCAAATTCTTCTATGCATTGTTTAATGTTATGTTGTAACTGTGCTATTGTTTGTAAATTTTTCCTTGTGTAATCTACTTTGATTCAAAATATGGTAGCACTAATTCTTTTTGGTCTCCATGTCATGGTCTGAAAAGATTCTCCTTCGTATATCTTATGTGATCTTTCCTCCTTTGTGATTGTATTTCTACTTTCTTTGGGGAATGATGTCAATTCATTTGCAATAATATCATATATATATATATTATCTTATGATCATACTGACCCCACAGTAGATAGATCCCTTCTGTGTTCTCTATATGTTTTTATGATATTTCCCTTGATTTGTCTTCATCTGGGGGCATCTTGATGTGGAAACATAATCAATGGAGTTGTTTATGTTTCTGTTAAAGCCATTGCTCTTGTTAAAGTGTCAACAATGACTTTAACATGGGGGCATACACTCTGCTCACCTATTGCATACACACACTTTTTGATATACACACATTTTTCAAGATACTTTTTTCCTTTTTGGATTAGTAATTAATCCTTAAAGCATGGGTTTATATTTTTAGGATCTCTTGATCCCTCCAGTTTCAAATATACATATATTTTGATCCCTTAAGGTTGAAAGTGTCCTTAAGATTGGATCTCTTTTGTTTTTGGTTTTATTCTTATGGAATAGAATATTCCTAAGGATCAATCCTTGATGGGTGGACTTGTGAGTAGCCACATTCACTAGGTGGTTCAATTCCATCTTTCCAATTGCGCCATTTTCCTATGTGATTCACAATGGGACATAAGTTCTCATTGGGTGAGGTAATCACACCTTCTTTCTCTCTCTAGAGATGTCTCTCTTATTGTGATCTATGAGTCGATGAAGACTTGAGTCCCTAGGTGCTTAAGGTTTCTCTTTTTCCCTTGGATTACAATAAGATTATCTTTTCATTCTGATCTCCTTTACCAAGAGTTTGCATCGAGTCCATACTCTTGCTAAAGTGAGGGCTTAATGTATCATCTTAAAATGGAAGCACTTCCATGATAAGAGCATTTAGCCCTCTGAGTAAGTGGTCTAGGGTCATGTTAAGCACCTTGATCAGGTCTTTTCATGTATTTGGCTTTCTCCCCACTTTCCACTTTTTCCTTGCACTTGATTTCTTCATTCTAGGTGAAATTAGGGTTAGGATCTCAAGGATTCTCCTTAATTTACCTCTTCCATGGCTCTTTTTTCTAGGTAGGATTCATAAATAGGTCCCCCTAGGTTTTATCATAGTAATAATAGGATTTTATGTCTATCCTTGACATTTTGTCCTAATCTGATATCATTTCTAGGTTTCTTGGCATCCCAGGACCTCCTGACCTGGTTCTAACTGAATTTGGGCCCACGATCAAATTCGAGGTTGATCCTAACTAGGTTAGGATTGAAATCAAACTTGAATAGATCAGGATCAAGGTCAAACCTAACTAGGTCAAGTCCAACCTCAATTTTTCCCCCCTCATTCAAATTTATAGAATCTTGGATTTTCGGGATTCGAGCTTTCAGAATGTTTATTTTCCTACCTCTGGATTAATCATTTCGGGTTTTGGGATGGTAAATCCTTTAATTACATTTAATCTAGGTATATTTTCTAAAGGTTAGGACCTAATTGGGATTTAATTCTCCAAGGTGGCCCCTCTAGAGGATTGTGCCCTAGTTCACTATAAAAGGAGGCCTTCCTCTCTCATATTATACATCCACTTTTATGATCAAGCCATCAAGTTTTGGCAAACAAGTTTTCATGAGCAAGATCTCAAGTGAAAGCAAGTGAATTCAATCAAGTCTTCAAGTATTCAAGTGTTCAAACATTCATCCATCAAGGAGATCCATTGTTAGCTATTGAAGGATTCAATCTCTTTGGAGCCCCCTTTAATGATCCATCCTTCCACATTCATTCAAGCCCTCTCATATGCAAAGATCAAGTCAAGATTGGCATTGAAGATCAAATGCCATTGATTGGAGACATCCTACATCCATTGAAGCATTCCTACTTGTGGATTTGAGGATTCGAATCCTCTACAAGGACTTCAACATAAGTGAGATGATTTGTTTCAATTACTTTGTTTATGCACACTATATTTCAATTCAATTTCAAGGTTAATTCCTTAATTGGGGTTTGACCAAGGAAAACCCCCCATATAAAAAAAACCCCCATTTTCTTTTAGGTACAGGTGCAAAATTTTGGATCTGAGAGTGAATTTGGATACCCTTTTCAGCAAACTTCTGAGACTTGGGAATACAATTTGAATCGGACTTCAAATAAAGAATGTAGTATTTGACCTTTTATGAGGGTCAAACCTGACCTGAGCTCATCATGGAGAAATATTTCTAGGTTTTCTCTATCTCAGCATTTCCAGTCCAGAACACATTTGAGAATTGCTTGAAAGCACACATAGACACCAGAATTTAACATTTTCTAGATCTGCCCTAATTTGAGGTTAGTATTTGTATTTCAATTATTTCATATTCCAAGCATAAATTTCATTCATAGGGAAATATTGGATTTACTCTCTCTCTCTCTCTCTCTCTCTCTCTCTCTCTCTCTCTCTCTCTCTCTCTCTCTCTCTCTCTCTCTCTTCCATGTTCTCCATAAATTGATTCGATTGTGTATTGACCTCTTGGTTTGATCAAATTGGATCTCTTCTTTGGGAATTTGGGTTTTGAGGATAGATCTCATATCTTCCCCCTTCCCTTTCTATTTGAATAGTGGTGAATCCATTTTACCCCTATTCAACCATGTATTGGTTATAGTTGGGAAATCCCACTACAGGAGAGTCTAGATTTAGATTAGGAGAAAATATTGTTTACTCCAACACCTTAGACCCTCCATTTGAAGGCTTAGAGAAGCCATGTAATTATCAACCTATTAGATAACTGAGAGGGGGGGTGAATTAGTTAAGTCCAATTATCTTACAATCCCAAATACTCTCTGATGTATTAAAAAAATATTTTAGGTAATCTAAACAACTCAGTAAAATTTATCTTTGCCTTTTCTTGTTCATTAACTGAATACCAGTAAATTAACTAGTGTATAAATTGATCAAACCAATAATTGTAATGGATAAAGTAAAATAACAAATCATCACATCCATACACATATAACACTTGATTTTTAATGTGGAAACCCTATTAGGGGAAAGACCACTTAGGACTGATACCCAAAATAATTTCACTCTTCTGAAGTGAGCTTAGTTAAGAGCCAACCCTGTTAAAGGTTAGAAAAGACAATGTAAGGTGTGACCTTGTTAGAGGATTTATCACTAATAGTTCTCTATGACCATACTTGTGTCAACAAGAAAACAATCAACATTCATTAATGTCATAAGAAATAATAAAGACTATTAGGTACCACTCGGTTAAGATATTTTGTCTATAACAATGGTTAGAATGCAACAGTAAATGATCTGATTCAATTACAACTTTCTTTAGTAATTCAGATCTATGCTAGGCTCAATATACCTTTGGCCAATATAATCTCTTTGATATGCTTTCATCCTCCAACTTTTTCTACTTAGTTATTGTACACACTAAGATGTGCACTTCTCTAAATCATTGCTTCCAAGAGAGTCCATGGATTGGAAACCTTGAGAAATTGATTTAGAGCTCCATAGGCATGGAGTGCAAGGGTGTTAAGATTGCTCTCAGCTAGAGCTATTAAGCCAATAACCTTGCTAGTAAACCATGCAATGGGAGATTCAAATGAAGACAAGGGAAAGAATGCAAATATCCTCAAGAATCAATATGTGAATACAAATGCAAGCTAGATTAAGATGAATATGCAAGCTAAACTATGGAAATGAAAGAACAAGTATTACAAAGCCTCCTACTTAAGCTAGATGAAGTAATCTAACACATAAAGGAAACTAAGCTAAATATGAAGCTATGAATGCTATGATAATGCAAGAAATGAAACTATGATAACATGTAGATGCAAAAGCCAAGAATGCTCCAAATCTTCAAAAAGCTCCAAAGTGACCTAGAAAACTTGTAGCATAACATTAGCATAAAAAGTTGGGGATCTAGAATGAAGAAGAGAGCTCTCCTTTTATAAGAAATGAGAAGGAATGGACCATAGAGATTAAGAGGAAAAAGATTTAATCAATTGTGGAGCATCAAAGAAGAGCAATCCATGTGCACAAGTATCCTCCAATGAGAAAATAAGAGTTGACTTTTGTGTCCATATGAGACAAAAAGTTCTTTTTCCCTTTTTATAAAATAGGAATAATGCTTTATTGTGCAACTTAGGATAAGAGAGGAAAGTGGGGGGATTTTTATTTAATTAAAAGAGGAGGAAACTCCTTTTAATTAAATAAAGACTTAGGATAAAATGGTTAGCCCATAGAATATAATTGAATAAATGACAGAACTAGGATTTGATCAAGAATAAGCAATTGATGATTTTAGCAAAAATTCTAGCAAAGGGGCTAATAGTCTAGATGACCATTTTTAGGTGTATACATTTTCCCCTCTTTGACTCATGTGAGATTGATTTGGGATCACATGCAGTCAGAGAATAGATCAGCCAAGAAAGAAAGCAATAGCGATCTGACTCCAAAGTATGAAGTGTAGAGAGAGATAGAAAATCCTGCATGGTCAGCCTGGTAGTGACAGTACTGAACACTTAGGAGAGAAATGGACAGTATCAAAACTGGAGATGAGAACTAACATGTCAAGCACAAAGATAGATCAATTAGAGAAAATGGAAAGGTCAAGCATATGCTCTAGAGAATAGCCAATGGAAATAGATGTGTCTTCCCCCTCAGGATCGAAATTGAAATTAGGTAGAGGGAAGGCATAAGCAAGAGCAACATGATCAAATCACTAGAAATCATAATCGAAGATGAAAGATGATAGGATAATTATCAAGTAGGGAAAATATGCCCCAGTCAAGGCCTTAGAGAGAGAGATGAAATGTGAATGAAAGACTAGAAGGGTGAGAGAGATGGGAATGAAGAAGGAAAGAATGCCCTGGTGAAGATCAAAGGGTCAGGCCTCAAAAGGTTAGCCAAGTATGCAGAAGAAGGGAAAAATGTGATTTTGACAATCAAGGTGAACTTGGATTTCGGTTTCGATCCCAAAATGAAGAGAAAATGATGTGATATGAAAGACAAGAAGTGAAAGACATGATCGAGAAGAAGCAAAAGGTGAGTGCAGTTGACCGATAGGTTCACAAAAGATGAAAGGAGAGCTCTCTCCATATGCAAGATGCAAAACTAACTAACATGAACCTAAAAATGCAAGCTATTATGAAAAGTGGTTTACTTGCAAGGTCACAAAGCTATTAGAATCTAATTTTCATCATCGAGCATTATTGGTAGTGTCGCAAGATCATACAATGCACACTAGTATAACTATGTGGATCTAAATATGATCTATATGAGATAGGAATGTGGAAATCCCACCTAGGCACCAAAGACATATAAGTCAAGATGACTAGTGTAGTGAGGTTCCCTAAGTTTGATATAGCAAGATTATGCTCGCATCGAGACACAAGAAAGTCAAGATGACTATAAGCATGCACTTGCAAAAAAAATAGTCAAGGATGATACCTTGTAAGTCCTTAGTGTCAAGTGGATCAAGAACAAATGCTAATGATAGAAAGAACGAACAAGATATACCCACAAGTAGAAAAAGAAATAAAACATGTTCTCATGCCCCAGTCTTCTAGCTATGCATCATTGAAAACAATTAGGGAGAGAAAACTCAACAAAGAAATCATCATAGACAGCACACCAAGAAATAAAGTCAAACAAGTCTTTGCAAGTGTTTAAGTGTGTGTGTGTTGGTCATGGAGTCAAACTTTGAGTATCACATCTGCCAGTGAGAAATATTGCATCATTCTAGACTATGGGTAGGATATCTAATAAGTGTTAAGAAACACTCGATGCTAGAGAAGTGTTGAAAAACACCATTGGGGTGGTGTTGAAAAACACCATTTGAACCAAGAGGCCCAAGAAACCCAAAAGCACAAAGAGACCCAAGATAAGCTAAAACAACGTATGCCCCCAAGACTAAGACAAGAGTCAATTCCAGGCTAGGAGAGGCAAAGTGAGAAGTGGAGCGGAGGAGCGCCATGCAAGACTGATAGACATAGGTGCAAGGGTCTCAAGTAGTGCCTGTTTCTAGGTTTTCACCACTTGATAGATTTTTTCAGGAATATTTTGAATTTTTTTTTATATTTTTGCTACCAAGGCGCCTGTTTCTAGGTTTTCACCAAGGCACTTTTTCTATTTTTTTGAATTTTTGAATTTTTTGATTTTTTTGGTGAGACATCAAAGCACCTATTGCTAGGTTTTCACTAGGATGCTCATTTTTTTAGTACTTTTTATGCTTTTTAGGATTTTTTTAGCATCATATATGAATTTTTTTTGTAATTTTTTTAGGATCAATAAAATATATACAAAGAGCTCAAGGACCTTCAGCATAGAACTTCTGCAATTGTAGAACATTAATAGGCTTGGTAAGCTCTGCTTCCTTTGATGTAGATAACTAAGAGGCACTAAACCCAAATGCTACTATGATAATACAAGGTCCTAACCAATAGGAACCAGCCCTAAGCAATTTCCAAGCTAGTGCGGGATCATTAAAGTGTGATCTACATATACCATCACGGACTTCAGCTAGCACTTTGTCTGACTCCTCTATTTCTAGACACTTAAGGAGAGTTCCATCTAGAGCCTTCCTATACAAGTCACCAAAGACAAGGGTAAAGTGTGAGGCATGATGGATGAGATTTTCAAGGATAACGTGATCTTGGAAATGGGAAAAGATGGTGGCATAGCGGGATGATTCATTAGGATAGCATAATTCTTCCACCAGGAACTGGAAGTGGGATTTATGCTTTTTCAATTGTAAAATGAATGCCGAAGTAACCAAGGCATTAATAGCTTTGATCTAAGCTCTAGGAATGTGCTGAAATATGATAGAGGTGAAATAATTCTTGAAAAAGTTCACCATTTTTTTTGTAGAGAATCAACTTGTCATCTTTTATTTGATAATCATCATTTTTGAGCAGGTCTTTATTTTTACTTTTTTTAGGTTCAGATACCGCTACAATGTGGTTTTTTCCATATGACCATTTCTCTTTTATTTTGATTTGATGATTGAGATACTTGATTTTTGATTCAGTCCTTTTTGTTGCTGGTTCACTGGTGGAAGAAGTAATAGGTTTAATGGCATGTTGATCCTAGGTGGACCAAGCTATGAGATCTAATTTTGTGAGATGAAATAAAGTGACTAGTTCAATAGCATTTATGAAAGGGATGTTATCTCTGGTGACAAGAGAGGTCAAGCCTATAGGGTAAGCTCCAAAAGTGTTAAGATCTAGACTTGTCATAGAAGGACCAGTGTGGTCCACTAAAGAAATACGTGGATTAAACTCATCAAACCCTATGCAAGACTCATCAACTACATCAGGTTGGTCACCATAAGTATGAACCACATCCACTTCCATATCCACTATGGAAGATCCATCAGAGAGAGTATCCCATTCATATTCATTTGAATTTGTTGTTACGCTTCTACTGGGATGCTTGCACCAAGAAGGTTTAGGACCTTTAGAAGTAGAGGCTTCAGCATCATGATGTGTGAGATCTCCTCATTTCATTAACTGCAAAATATTTCTTCATTGTCTAGCTTGGGGATCAAATTCATTATCACTAGACATAGAAGCTTCAGCTAAATCAAGGGTAGGTATGCGTTCTTCTCCCCAAAGGAGTGAAGTAGAAGAAAGATCATCTCCTATTTGAGCCATAGTGTGTAGGGGTGACTCATCTGTATCTATGTCTGAATCACTAAGCATGGGAGCATTTCTAGAACATGTAGGGAGGTCATCATCAACACCATATCCTAGACCTATTGTAATCTTAGAGGGTCGGCCATTAGTATGACTCAAAGGCTCAACTAGGGCGTGCCCATTATCATTTATAGGTCCATGACCTTGATAGTCCATTTTCTACAAAAATTTATAGCCTTTACCATAGTGCTTAGGAGAAATAGGAGTAGCAATAGTAGTACTATCTTCTTGGTCTCTATAGATCCATTCTCTAATAGCTTGTTCTTCTCTTTCTACCTCTAGGGGTATGGACACTTGAACAAAATTACCAAAAATTGTCATGCCAAAAGTAGAAGGCTTCATCTTATCAGAAGGTCTCCCATATGATCTTGGAGATATTGGCATAGTAGCAATGAAATCTAGTGTGTATTCACCCATACCAAGGCTCATCATTTTAAAAGTTTTCTCAGTGGAAACCAAGGATGTAGTAGGATCATTAGAGGGTTTTTTGTGAGGAACAAACATTTCAGTAGCAGCAAGAGCATTGATAGCAATAGAATGATCCCCATGAATCACAATTTCAGCTCCATTATGTGGGAATTTAACACACTGATGGTATGTAGAAGGCACAGCTTGCATGTCATGGATCTAAGGACAACCCAAAAGGATGTTATAAGCAAGTGGGATGTCCAATACTTGGAACATAATGTCTCTCATGACAAGGCCCACTTGGACAGGTAGCATGACAAGACCTTTGGAAGATCTTTCAACTTCATCATATGCTTTTATAGTAATCTTCCATTTAGGATCTACAACAAATTTTGATAAACCCAACTATTGCACAACATTAAAAGAAAGAATATTTAACCCAGCACCATTGTCTATCAGGACTCGGTGGACTCGCGTATTGTAGACCATAACTTCAATATGTAAGGCAAGATTGTGAGGGTGACTAACATGTATGCCATCTTTTGTAGAAAAGGATAGATAATGAGGTGATGAGATGTGGTTGACCATAGCCTGGAACCTATCTGGGTCAATGTCATTAGGGACATTAGCTATATGCAAAGCCTTTTCAAGGATCTCCTTGTGCAAAGGGGATAGCTCAAGCAACTCAAAAATAGATATCTATGCTGGTGTCCATTGCAATTGATGGACAAGATCATAGCTAGACAAAGTTGGAGGAGCTATTGGTTTGGAAGATGAGGCTTGTTTAGGATCAGATGTAGTTTTAAGGACCACTTTAGCTTTCCCCCTAGTAACAACATTCAATGCCTCACTTTGGGAAGATGAAATACCACGTGTTTGCAAGACCAACTTTGGCATACCCTGATTGAATTTATTATCATCTTGAGGTCACATCATAAGAACACTCTCAATAGGCTCTACCATGTTGATCACAGGCAAATTAGAAGTATATGTGTAGTTGATCTTAGCATCATGATTCTTCTTATGTGCTTGGGAGGTTTCACCTTTGTCATACTTAGGTAGAGGATCTTTGAAAGCTATGTGATCAAAATTTTTAACTAAGCCATCTATGAGAACTGTGCCTCCCTCAATGAGATCTTGTATAGCATCTTTAAGTGTGAAACAATTGTCAGTCTTGTGTCCCTTGTTTCTATGATAGTGGCAGTAATGATCCTCTCTCCACCAATCAGGCTTAACTGGTGGATCATAGGGACGAGTTTTCTCAGGAAGCGTAAGATAATTATTTTCAACCAAAGTCTTAAGAATCACATCATATGGTTCAGCCAATGGGGTATAGACCCATCATTGAAATTGCTTCTTTGGCTTATCTGCATTCTGAGGCTTAGGAGCATTTTGAGTGTTGGAAACTTCTTGTAGTTTTGCTGCATACATGGCATTAGAGAGGTTGAAAGTAGGCTCTTTAGCTTTAGGGGCATCTACAACCCCATCATTAACAACAGACTTGTTTCTATTCCAAGGTTTTCTCTCATCTTTTCCATTGCCTCTAGTATCTTTATTTATAACGATATCTCCCTTTCTAATGGCCACATCCTCAATCTGATATGCACTTTCAACCATGTTGTTGAAAGAGGAGAACTATTGTTTCCTTAGATCATAATATAGCTCAGGAACAAGAGTGTTGATGAAAATGTCAATCTTTTCTCTCTCGGGTAGCTAACAAGGATATTGAGAATACAATGACCTCCAACATTGCAAATAAGTAGAAAATAACTCTCCTTGGTTTTGTCTCAAAGCACCAAGATCTATCATGGTGATAGCCTGTTGGATATTGTATGAATAGTGTTGTGTGAAGCACATAGCCAACTCATCAAAAGTCTTCAAAGGAGGTGTCAACTTGGCAAACCATTCTAAAGCTTGTCCTCTTAAGCTTCGAGGGAACAGTCATAGCAAAAATGTGTCTTCATGAAGGAAGTCCATGCTAAGAGTGTAAAAGTGATGCACATGGTCATGAGGATCACCATTTCCATCATACTTGTCATACTTAGGAACCTCAACATCCCTAGGAAATGGGACCATGTATAGACTCCTATCAAATGGAAGAGCGCAAATAGATTCTAGAAAGGAGACCTTTGGAGGCTCTCTTTCTATTGCCATTTGGGTAAGGCATTGATTTGTCTAGTGTAGTTCTTCCTTAAGGACTTCTAATTTAGTTGGTATTCTTTGTTGGACAATTTGTCTGACATCATAGCTGGGAGGAAGATTGTATCCTCTAGAAGTCATATATTGGAAATATTGGTCACCATTGCGCTTTAAAAGCTTAAGCATCTTTCATTGGGAGTCTTCATCTTGTTCAAATGCAATAAGATCCTCACTAGAAATATGATCAATGGCCTCATCCTCATGGTGAGAGGGAGGTGGTCTAGGAGGTGAAGAAGGTACATCAAAAGTTTGTCTTGGAGGAGACCTTGGTGGTGTGTTGTTTCCATTGTTGCCATTGGTGCCAAAGAAAGGTCTATTTTCATCACTACTAGTCTTGGGTTGTTCATGGGACATCCCTGTTGAAGTCATGCACCTAGCAGCTTCCATTAAGCTTTTACTATACTCTCTATCCAAGAGTGCTTGTTTATCTCTTTGCTCAAAGTTTTCTTGCATACGATGATATCTCTCTTGTTCGTTCATAGTAAGTGAGACACTGTCTGTGTTTTTGGGGGTTTTGAACATGAAAAAGAGGAAGCCTCCTTTATACCATGGGGTAGCCTTAGAATCCTTAGAGTGGTCAAAACTAGAACTGTCATTGTGAGTGGGTGCTTGTGAGCATCTAGTTGGAGAAGGTAACTAAGTGTAATTGAATGGAGGATGATTCTCCTACTCAAATTGAGACCAAGTTGTAACCGGCATGAAAAAGAATTCTTGGTTGACTAATAGAATGAGACAAAGTTTCTTAGATGTTGAGATAAGAAAAAGCCAATGATGATCACTTGTTGAGATAGAACAATAGAGATGGCTAGTCAAAGTGCTCAAGAACTTACAACAATCAATTGACACAAGCCTAGATGTGAGCAAGAAGCTTGATCAGTAAGTAGCTAGATAGGTAACCATGTTTTGACAAGTGATCAAAAGGGACATTTGATAAGCTCAAATCCAATAGTTTTAGCTCATTTGTTTTAGTCTAGAACAATCCTAAGCATGTAGGTAAAAAACTAGCTTCAGATAAGAATAGAAAAAGACACTCTACAGCACGTTAAAATGCAAGTGTAACAGCTCCAAATTGCAATAGTAGCAGGACAATAGAATAACTTAGGATTCTTGGTTGAAGGTATGTGATGATGTTTCAGTATCGTATGACTCTTGACCAGTGAATGTGAAAAACTTAGTTTTGAAAGCAATTTGGTCAATGTTGTAGATTGCAAGTACAATTTCTTGGTTTCAAGCACAATAATATCAAGAAGTAGACAAGTTTGCAAATAGTATGGGATCAAACATGTCATAAAACACTTGAAACAAGGGAAAAAGTAACCTTTCCAAGACAAGTAGTTGGGATATCAAAACTGAAAATCTATGAGCATTACCGTGATGTTTGTATGTTCAATAACATTTGCACGAGTATATAACAATGAGAACAATTCAAGCACTTACTACCTAGAAGGACAAAGGCTCAATACTTAGCAACTTGGCCCACACTTGATGTTCCATTGCCTCACACAAAGTGGTTGCCCACAATAGATGTTGGCGTTGTCATGGAAGTGTCAATGACACAACCAAAGGAACACAGATGGTGAGAAATCTTGGGGTGATCCGGGTTATTCCACTTGGATCAATCCTTGCACCAAGAAGCTAAGCAACAAAAATAGGGTGGCCTCTACCTATGGTTCTTAGTAAGGGCTTCTATTCATAGCACCCCTCTTGCTCCCCAAAGGGACTCCTTACCTTGCGAAAAGTAACGAACCTTGCGGCCTCAAGAGTACCTTAAGCATTCTTGCTCAATACTTTCCTCATGGTCACAATCCCACAAGTACTCACATCAAGCGAAGACAAGCACTACGTCTACCAAGGTTTTGTGTCCTTGATAGCCTTGAGATTATAGTGGGTTGGAATAGCTCAGTATTAGCTTGTCCCCACTTGGGTCATTCCTCTTGATTGCTCAAGAGTAGGCCTGCTAAAGGATTCTAAAAGATCTAAACAAAGAAATGGATCAACTTATAAGATTCAAAGTTTTTGTTTCACCACAAGGGTGAAGAGCATACTCCCCTATCTCAAAGCTTTCTCCCAAACACACCAAGAAAATGTTCAATTACCCTCTTGCTTTCAAAATCAAAAGATGGGTCAAGATTTTCTGGTTCATCACAACGGTGAAGAGCATACTTCTCCTACCACCCAAGAATCTCTACAACAAGATATTAAGTGCCTAATAAAAGAAACAACTAGTATATGCCGCACTCAATAAAGAAAATAATTAAACAAGCACTTGATTTGGTTTTTATGCTTTGGGAAGCCCTACAAAAACCATTAGTAGCCCTTGTGCATTTGAAGCTTTGACATGCATTCTTTTGGCAAAATATTTCAAGCAATAAGAGCACCTACAAGCACAACTTGTTAGCCCCACAATGGTTAGCACATAAAAAATTAGATAATCTACAAGTAAAATAGCTGATCAAATGGTAAAATCTGAGAATGAAACTAGCATGGTTGGATTAGGCTCAGAAAGACCTTTCCAATGATATATCACACTTCAATTTTTGATACCGTTTGCAAAAATTTCTCAAAAATGGTTTTCAAAAATTTAGGAAAACTGAAAATAGAAAACAAAATTGACAAATCTAGAATTCTGGTCTTTGCCTATCATAGAATTTCACACAAGATAGTACCAAACCACATGTGAGAATGCACAAGCCCACATGAGAAAGTAAAAAACTACATGCGAGAAATCACAAACCCGCGCGAGAATGTACACTGGCTTGCTCGAGAAAGTGCACTGGCTCATGCAAGAAAATACACAGGCTCGCACAAGAAAGTACTTCATTGCACACAAAAGTGCTATAGTCAGAAAATCTTCATGCGATATAGTGAGAAACCTCACGTGAGATTCTACAATAGTGACACAGAAAATTGCAAAAAAAAAAAAGCAACCGAAACCTACAACAGAAATGCAAGAAAATAAGGACAAAATAGAGTTGTCTTGCCCCACGGTGGGCACCAAAAATGTACACACTAAGATGTGAACTTCTCTAAATCATTGCTTCCAAGAGAATCCATGGATTGGAAACCTTGAGAAATTGATTTAGAGCTCCCTAGGCATGGAGTGCAAGGGTGTTAAGAATGCTCTCAACTAGAGCTAATAAGCCAATAACCTTGCTAGTAAACCATGCAATGGGAGATTCAAATGAAGACAAGGGAAAGAATGCCAATATCCTTAAGAATCAATATGAGAATGCAAATGCAAGCTAGATTAAGATGAATATGCAAGCTAAACTATGGAAATGAAAGAACAAGTATTACAAAGCCTCCTAATTAAGCTAGATGAAGTAATCTAATGCATAAAGGAAACTAAGCTAAATATGAAGCTATGAATGCTATGATAATGCAAGAAATGAAACTATGATAACATGTAGATGCAAAAGCCAAGAATGTTCCAAATCTTCAAAAAGCTCCAAAGTGACCTAGAAAACCTGCAGCATAACATTAGCATAAAAAGTTGGGGATCTAGAATGAAGAAGAGAGCTCTCCTTTTATAAGAAATGAGAAGGAATGGACCATGGAGATTAAGAGGCAAAATATTTAATCAATGATGGAGCATCAAAGAAGAGCAATCCATGTGCACAAGTATCCTCCAATGAGAAAAGAAGAGTTGACTTTTGTGTCCATATGAGACAAAAAGTTCTTTTTCCCTTTTTATAAAATAGGAATAATGCTTTATTGTGCAACTTAGGATAAGAGAGGAAAGTGGGGGGCTTTTTATTTAATTAAAAGAGGAGGAAACTCCTTTTAATTAAATAAAGACTTAGGATAAAATGGTTAGCCAATAGAATATAACTGAATAAATGATAGAACTAGGATTTGATCAAGAATAAGCAATTGATGATTTTAGCAAAAATGCTAGCAAAGGGGCTAATAGTCTAGATGACCATTTTTAGGTGTATACAGTTATCTCCTTTCTCTGACATTTGGCATTGTTTGTAGAATTTCTTGGTTCTTACTTTAACCTATCTAACCAGACTCACATTAATCCAATCTTCTCACATGCATCATCTTCATTGTGAATCTCTTGTCTCCTTATACAAACATAATAAACCATTTTCTTCTCAGCCATAGTTTTTGCCTCTTAATCTTCTAATGGGGAGTACTATCTCTCAAGAGAACTCTTGCTCTACCTAAGACCTATTATTTGGTCTTGCTAGGGTATTCCTCCCTACCCTACTTAGAGATCACTCCTAAGATCCCTATCTCCTTATAGAACTCTCCACCAATGTCAAACACTGAACTATATTTCTCAATCTAGCTATGCACTCATGGGCTCAATTTATCCACTATGCTACCAAACTACTCTTGGGACTAGGAATATATGTCCTTGCTATTCCTTGTTTGTTTTCAATCTAGTTTGTTCCACTTGAATGGATTCTTCTTTAGGTTTTCCATCGAGTTCCTAGTTTTCAAGATTTTAGCCCTTGTAGCTCTTTTAGCCAATTAGGCCTCCTAAATTTAGTATTCTTGTTATAACTCACAACTTCTCCAAATAGACCCCCAAATTGCTTAGGGATTCTCTCTAAATACTTCCTAGTCTTTAATATTTCCTAGGTTTTAGACCCCCAAAGTGTCCGTACATAGGTCTGTCACCAAACTCCCATTTTTAAGGGTTTCTAGGGCATGTGGCTCTATTTGGTTTCTTTAATCTTAACAGGTTCTTTAATGGTATTCTCTGCACTCCTCCTTGCATACACATGACTAGGACATATGACCCTACACTTCTACACCTTTTATTGGCACATTCCAATATATTAAGCAAGCCTCCTTGCTTCTATTCTATGCAAGCACCTAGCCAGAATGCCTCTGTACTCGCCTAGAGCTTGATGGAAAAAAATAGCTCCCCTACAAACAAAGACTCCATAGACCATATTTAAAATATATACAAGGTCCCCTACTTTATTCCAAGAGGCCATGGAAGTTCAACCTCAAGAATTCAAGTGGGGTACATATTTATAAGACTAGCTCTGAACTAGTGAAACACAAAAAAATTACAAAATGTTAATCAGTTGTGCTAAAAAACTAAACCAATGCCACATAGATTAATTACATAACAAAAATTAAAGCCTCAATGCATTTGTTCAATCCTTTCAATCCATTCAATGACTGGATGAAGGTTCTGTTACAAAAATACAGTCAATTCTTGTGCTTTCCAAAACACAGTCCATACAATGTCACTTCCAACTATTAGATTAGGGTTTTTATGACCTTATATATCCTATTCCCACATGTTTTGACCCTTAGGTCAGGCTTAGAACATCATTGAAGCTTTTTCCTAGTTTTTAGGAAATGTTGTCATGACAACTTTGCAAAGTTGCAAAGTTGTCAAGAGTAACTTTACATCTTTTTTACATCTTTTTGCAAACTTGACATTCCACTATCCTACCTAGCATTGCTCAATCTTAAATAATTCCCATGGACCTTAAAACATTTAAAACCATCAAAATTCTCAATGCTACTCCATTTTAGAGTCATGGTCAAACTTTGACCCATGTTGACTTTTCTAGGACTCAGCACCAGAGCCTAATTGAACACACACAACATAAGACTCTAAACACTCTTACCTCAACACACACACAAAATGAACCTTGGGACTTTATAATTATTCATTATTAGCTTGGTGGTTGGCTAGAACCACCTACAAGCCAAAATTTGAAAAGATCTTCCAAAAGACCTTAAGGTGCTCCTGCACCAATCTCCCCCTAGAACAAGGAAGTTAAGGAACATGTGGTGTTAAGAAATCCTCACTAATGCCATGTTTCTTGAAGTCACTCTTGGCTATCCATGCATCCTCTGACTCTAGTTGGTGTCTCCATTTCACTAGGTGCTCCATGTATGTCTTGTGTCTAGTCTTCTTCTTCACTCTTGAATTCAGAATCTTTTCAACTTGTGGTTTGATCTGATCTAATAGTTTGAGTTCTTCCACATCTTTAATCACCTCAGTACTATAATTTTCTTCATCCATCTTTGGTCCTTTCTATTTCACCAAGTCCTTCACATTGAAGATAGGGGAAATGTGTTAGAAAGTAAATTCCACCAAGATAACTGAGAGGGGGGGGGGGGTGAATCATTTATCAGATAATTATAACTTTTATCAACTTCAACAACATTAAACCATGTAAGAAATATAATTACCAACCATAGAAAGATATTCATACACAATAACACAATGCCACAAGATATGTTGACTAGGGAACCTCTTGATCAAAGAGTAAACCCAAGTGGGAATGATGCCCACAAAAGATGCACTAATATGAATATTCCTTGTGAAAGGATGGAATCTATTAGGAGTCTTATGAAATACATTTAGTACATATGAATCCCTGTTAAGAGATTTTGAATCCCTGTTAAAAGATTCTAACCCTGTTAAGGGTTATGGAAGATAGAAGGACCCACTACCCAAAAAGATTTAGGGTAAGATCACTGAACACACTCTCCAAATAATCTTTGTATTACTCAATAGAATAATATGTTACCTCTTCTTTGATTGTGCCAAACCACACTCACTGTTACAGTAGATCTCAATTTTAGATCTCTGTACTTCGCATGTCTTCCTTCACAATTCCCTTTCATATTTAGCTCTTTTCTTCACTTCATATTCATACACTACTATCCTCTTCTATATACAATAAGGAAACACATTCATTCCTTTATACCACACTCAAATAATTACAAATGAGTTGGCATACAATTACAAAATAAAAATTTCCACACGCTACATCAAAATTACACCAAAATGTCAGCTTCCATTTACAATAAATCTTCATTCGTACGACCTCAAAGTTTAAGCTATCATGCATGTCACTATCAATGTGTCTTTAAATTCCCTTTAACCATGCAAAACTAGATTCCATCCCGATTAAGAGATATCATCCGATTTCCACAAACCGCTACTCAGGAACATTGCCTGAATACTGCTTCCACCAAAATGCTCATAACTTCCATGAATAAAATAATTACTCTCTGTGCTCTTAACCATAGACATATAACATATCAAAGAGTATATCCTCAAAATTTCATAGCTCCAACTATAATAACCCATGTGCGCTAATTCAAACTCTGACTGCTTCTCTGCAAGTCTCCAGAAGATCACTGTGTTGATATCAATGACAATCATAGTCATGAATGCAACAACAACTACTACAAAATGGCTGCCAAACATATAGCATTCATTCCTAACAATCTCCCCCATTGGCATTGATGGAAACATAGATGAAAAAACATCTAATGTTCCAAAAATCCAATATTGCAACACTGTTGCTTCAAATCCTCTTCATCAATCAAATCTTGCTTCATTTTCCTATTTAGATAGTACAAATACATTTTTTCATGTACAGTTCTCCCCCATTGACATCAATGATAGGAATTTCATCACTATGTCAACAATAACTCCAATGTCAAAAGACACTATTCAAAAAATACATTCACTAGAGTCCTCATGACTTAGCTCAGATACACATACTCCCCCATAGAGGAACTACCAACATCTAGTCTAGAAGAAGGATAAGGATCATATACCACTAGATGGATGCAACCAACTGCATCACTTCTCAAAATTAGGCTAGGGCATAACCCCAAGCATACCTCTTAGATACTCAAATGTATCCTTAGGAAAAGGATTTGTAAATATATCTACTATCTTCTCCTTTGTACTTATGTACTCAAGTCTGACTTCCTTTTCAGCAACTTGCTCTCTTATAACATGATACTTGATCTCTATATGCTTTGTCTTAGAGTGTAATACAGGATTCTTAAACATACTAATTGTGCTGGTGTTATCACAATGTATGACAATAGGCTCAAAAAACTTTTTTCCAATATCCTTCAACATTTGCTTCATCCAAATTATCTAGTTACAATTGTTTGCTGGTGCTACATATTCTATTTCTATGGTGCTCTCTGAGATACAATTCTACTTCTTTCTTAGACAAGAAACCAATCTTTCTTTGTTTCTTACTACTTCTCCTTTTTCATTCATCTTGTTTCTGAATACGCATTTAGTTCCAATAACATTCTTGTCTTTAGGTCTAGGGACCAATTCCCATGTCTTTAGTTCTTCTTTCATAGCATTAGTCCAACTTTCATCTTCACAAGCTTCACTAGTAGTTTTAGGCTCAATTTGAGAAATCAAACATAACTTTTCTTGTACCTTATTCTGAGTTAGAACTCCTCTTTTGATTCTTCCAATAATTTTCCCAATAGGATGATTCTTTAACAAAATCTTGCTAGGTGTCACTATCTCAAATCTCACTTCAGGTGTAGGTTCTTCAATGACTTCACTATGGCTTTCATTCAACAAATCACTGTCAGTTTCATAAAATAATTCAGTAGATCCAGTGTTAAGTTTATGATGAGCTTCTTCATCTAATTCATAATCAAGCATTCTTTCTTGAATTTTGAACTTTTCATCAACTTTAACATTTGTGCTTTCAACAATGGTCTTAGTTCTTTTATTGTAACATCTATAAGCTTTAATTTTCAAAGAATATCCATGAAATATACCTTCATCACTTCTAGGATCAAACTTTCCAATATCATCATCTCTCTTTAGATAACATTTACTTCCAAAAATTCTAAAATACTTAACTGAGGGTGCATGTCCAAACCATAATTCATAGGGTGTCTTGTCTGTGTCTGCTCTGATTTGTACTCTATTCATTGTATACACTGCTGTGTTCACTGCTTCTCTCTAGAATATCTTCGCCAAATCATTCTCAAAGAACATAGCTCTTGCTGCTTCAGTCACTGATCTATTCCTTCTTTCTGCAATACCATTTTGTTTAGGTGTTCTAGGGGCTGAGAACTATCTCTTAATGCCATTTTCTTCACAAAAGGTGTTAAACTCTCTAGAGGTAAATTCTCTACCTCTATCAGATCTCAAACATTTAATCTTCATTCCAGATTCATTCTCAACTTTATTCTTAACAATATTAAACTTATCAAATGCTTTAGATTTTTCTTTAAGAAATGCAATTCACATCATTCTTGTAAAATCATCAACAAGTATCATAAAATACCTTTCTCCATAGAATCCTCTAGTCCTGGTAGGACCGCTCAAATCTGTATGAACAATTTCCAGCATTTTTGCAGATGTAAACTTCTTACTAGGAAAAGAACTTTTTGTTGGAAATTTAGCTAAGTTGAATGCATAGATGTTGTCATTATGGAAATATATGATCCACATGAAGATCACACAAGTTAGAGAGCAAGTATGACAAAGCGCATTGCATATTTGTCTAAGTGTGAAGACAATATTTTTACCAGTGTACTCGGACATAGTTTTTGTTTGTGACATTGACTGGAGTGAGTTTAATTCTTGTGCACTTGAACATAGACTCTATGGTAACTAATGATGACCCATCTTAGAGCGCAAGCTAGTACAGCATGTACGAAAGAAGTTATGATAGTTTTACTGAAGACAGTGTGAAGTCGACATGACAGTATATGAAGGCAGAATTGGTAAAGAGTTAAGGGATTATTTTGTTTATCAAAATAATGTCTTAACAATATAAAGGGATGACATCCTAGATGTTTAATCTTGGTTAAAATCTATTGGTATATATGTAATTGTCATTGTAAAATGTAGTAACAAGTTGTAATTGTAATAAGCAGCAAGTATTTGTAGAAGTATGATGTGAAGTATATGAAGCATATGTAATAGTGATAGTGAAAGATCAACGAAAGAATATTGATACAAGAAGTATAAGGTTAAGTACCTTGACCTATTTTGTAATTAGTCTATATTGTACATTACTTGTTTGGGCAGTGGGCTCAGTTGGTAATCAAATTTTGTAGTACCAACTCCTAACAAGGTTGAGGCTTCTAACAAGGCCTATAGTCCCTTAATCAGGACTGATACACTATATGTTTGTAATAGACTCCTAACAAGGTCAACATCCTTAATAGGATACTTTTGATTAGTGGATCTTTGTGGGTACCATCCCCACTAGGGTTTTCCCTTGGCTAGGGTTTCCTCGAGAACAAATCATGTGTTATGAGTTCTTTAGTTTTATTGCTATGCATGTTTTTTAGCTTCTTATGTTATGCATGTGTAAAGATAATCTGTTATATCCATAATTGGGAAAAAGATAAAGTTTGTAGAATGCTGATTCACCCCCCTCTTAGTATTCCCCATTTCTAACAATTGGTATCAGAGATTAGTTACTCAAAAAAGAATCATTCAAGGAAAGCCTAGCAGCTTGAGTAAGATCTCTATGGATATGGATCAACTACAAAAGAACCTTGAAGAAGCTCTTGAATAGATTGATATGCTTACTGATAAAAGAGACACTTTGAAAGGAAAATATGATGATGCAAAGAACCTCATTGAGAAATTGAAAAAAAAATTAGAAGATCTGAGGTCTGAAAAGAAATCCAAAGTTCTTATTGAAGATTGTGATGACAATTTAGAAAAAGAAAATGAGATCCTTAACATGAATTGAAGATAGAAAATCTGAAGCTTAGTTTGAAAGATGGAAATGGAAAGAATGAAGCAAATTTGAGATTTGAGAATGAAAGTCTAAAGACTAAAAATGAAGAACTAAAATCTAAACTTGGAAATGTAACATCTAAACTTGAGAAAGTCAATTTGCAGTATACTGAACTTGAGAAATACAACAAGATTGTGAAAGGTGAACTGACTCAATCCAAGCAACAACTTGAAAGGCTATATTCAACTAGTGAGAAGATTGATACACAAGCATCTTTTTAGAAACCATTCTATGACAAGACTGGTCTTGGATTTAACACTCTTAAAGAAAATGATGAAAGCAAGGAACCAGATCTGAAAGTATCTGAAAGCTTAGATGAAAAGAAGTCTGATGAGATCAACAAATCTAAAGATACACCTAAATGAGAAGAATCACCGAAGCAAGATGAATAATCCAAAGGTATGCAAAGAGAATTCAAAGGTAGATGTTTTGCTTGTAATACTATTGGTCATATGAAGAAAGATTGCACAGGTAAGAAATTTAAACCTCTTAATGGTTACTGTTATAACTATCATGGATTTGGACATAGAGCTATTGAATGTAGGAAACCTAAATTTATTGAGAATAATAATAATAGTAGAATGTTTAGGAATACTAACAATGCATATAAGAAACCTACTGAAGATATGAACAAAAGAAATGGAGTAATATGTTATAGATGCAACAAGGTTGGACAAATTGCTAGAAATTACAGATCACAGATTAATCCACCTGGACCAAGATATGGAAGCAATGTAATTGTTTGTCAGATATGCAAAAAGATTGGACATACAACAAGGTTTTTCATAATGAACAATGGATTTTTTCATCCTAACCCTAACCCTAAAAATCATGAAAGAAGGAATGAAGATGCAAGTAACAGATAGAAAGGTTGCTGTAGTAATATAGATGAAGTGTAGTTTGTTAAAAGCATAGATCAAGGAGACATATTCAACATTGAAGGTAATCAGAAAGGTGAAGCATCAAGTGGTAAGAATGAATCCTTACCTGACCTATCTCAAAGCACTTAATTTATGAAAATTATAGTAGATTAGGAACTTAGATTAGTGTAGAAGTAGTATTATGATGAATTAAGTCTTACACAGTTAATGGAAGGTAGTTTATGATATTATGATGCTATGGTTAAGAGCAAAAAGAAAAATATTATGTTTTGCAAGATTGCAAGAAGTTTTAAGTTTTGCAGGATAGCAAAAACAACTTTTTGGAAAGAAGCAAAAAATGAATTGAATGCGATGTCAGAATTAAGTGAGATTGAAGTAATAAAAGGTTATGATCAGTGTTATTTGATCATCAAAGTGAACACAAGTGTTAAGGAGATCAAAGAGAAGTTATTGGAAGCTTTTTGAAATGATTTGGTGAAGGATTTGAGTGCCGAATCTACGCAAGCCCTAAATTCATGAAATCAAGGTATTTTACTTGACAAATTTGTGAATCGGTTAAAGGAATTTGAAGTAATCATGGATGTATCTTTAATTCACAATGTCAGAGATAAAAATAGACCTAGAATGAAGAGGGAACTAGTTGAACCTCTGGAAGAAGACCCTAAGGTAGCTTTATCATCCGTACCAGATGGAGTTTTGCATTTAGAGAATGTAAGAAGTTATCTTGGATGCAAGTTAGAAACCATCAGTGATAGTGATTTTACAAGTGAGTATGAGAAGATTTACAACTAGGACATGTCATTGAAACAAGGATATGATCATTTGAAAGATAATGAGGTTGTTAAGTATGCATTGCAGTATGAGTTTGATAATGAAGAATGCACTAAGATAATCCTTAGCAGAATTCATAATGGGAAGTTTTGGATAGAAGATAGAGTGATAGACATTACAACCGATTTGATTCATGAAGTCACTAGACCATCTAAATCTGGAGCTATTCCTTTAAATGAGAAGAACATGAGGAAAATAGTCATTGATAACACTAATTCATCCTATAATGGCAGAGGAATTGTAATTAGTAAGATCCAACAACCTGATCTTAGATACTTATGCAAGATCCTAACAACCAAGTTTTGTGCAAATTCAAGAGAGGATGACATGGTAGCTAGAATGGTACACATAGCTTATTTGATGTGTGTTGACAAAGTCCCAGTTGATGTGTGTTAAATTCTAAGAATTCAATTATCTGAGAACTTGGAGAAGATTAAGAAGACAAAGTATGCACAATTTAGATTTTCATCTTTGATCACTTACGTGTTTTTTCATCTTTTGAGGAGATTTCCTTACACCATAGGAAATGATTGGAATGATGGACAACATACAATGGAAAGGATTAATGTAGTATATAGAAAGCATGTTATTGATAGTGTTAATGAGAGTGTAGTACTTGTTATTAAGACATTTCAGAATATTGTGTCTAGCAGATCAAGAATTCCACAGTCTCTTGTGGAGAAATACAAGAATGAAATATGTTTTATGGTTGACATTGAATTTACATACATTGAAGCAATTGAACCTAGAATTGAGTTGATAGACCCTCTTGGTTATGAAATATCTAAAATAGAGATAGAAGAATATGTGAACAGGCTACTTAAGTGTAAAGTTGACACTCACAGTAACAGATTTGGAACTTTTGAAGAAAATTTCAACTCTGCAAAGGCTATACTTGAGGAGAAAAAATCTAAGAAAAGAGTTGAGAGCACTATTAAGAAAATATTAAAGGATACATGATTGAAAAAGAGAGAATTCTTAGTGGCAAAGTGGATAGCAACAACAATTAGAGATATTGGACAGAAAGAGATTTTATCTGTACCTCCCTTATCATCTAGTGCAGCACTAGTCAAGGTGAAAGTAGAGGAACCTAAGAAGGAACAAGTAGCAAGCAAACCTACTAGATCTACCTCTTCCACACTGAGCAAGAGAGTGAAAGAAATTGTTGCTAGACCTGGTAAGAGGCATAAAAATTTGGTGTCACTAGTACCTAGGAAAATTGCAGAAATTAAAGATGATGACACTTCTGTGAAGAAGAAAGCATGGAAACCTAGAGTTGAGAGAGTGAATGAAGAAATTATAAAAGATGGAGACTTCACTAAAATGAATAAGTACTATGACATTTATGACTATTCTGATAAATTGAATCTTGAAAATGCAGTGGTCAAGCATTTGATTCTGGCTAATAAGAGTTTTGACTCTATTCAGGGAAAGCTACCTGATGAATTATTGAAGAAACTTGCTAATAGGAAGATGAGAGCACAAGAAGAAGACAAATCTATCAGAGAGAATCTTGTGAAGAAACTATGTGATGAAAGAGATGATGAACATCTTAAACAAATTTTGAAGCCCCTTAGCACCCATTTAAGGACAAAAATGAGAACCATTCAAATTATGGCAGGATAATATGAACAAGTGAATGTAGAGACTGAACAAGCAATAATCAAAGTTATGGCAGAAATTATTGGAGAGACATTAGTTACAGTAGAGAAAGCAGTAGAAGTAGAACAAGAGGATATTCCCTCTCCACCGACTATTAACATTGAAGAAGAATCTATGAATGTTGAAGGTACATGGATCACCTTGGATACTGATGATAATGTATTCAAGAATCTAGAGAACATTGTTGACAATTCAGCTCTTGATGAACCAGATAGAACTACAGAAGTAGAGTAGACCCAATTTACTATTGAAGAACCCAAAGTATCAAAAGTACAAGCATCTGTACCCTCTATAGAAATCAATCTTACTCCTAAGACTGGAAAGAAGAAGAAAATTGGATCTTTAATTTGGGAAAAGAAGTGGATGATGATGATCAGATGGAATGGATCACATCTTTGAACAAAATCATTGGGAAGAATAAGAAAGTTAAAATTCTAGAAGGATGTCTGAAGGACCTAACTGAAAAGCTACAAAGTATTGTGACCACATAGATTGTAGAAGAAAACCCTATGGACAAGGCAAAGAAAGTGATGAGAACTTTTAATGATGAGTTCACTAACCTAGCTGATATTGCAAAAGTGAAAGCACATGCAGACTATGAGGCTAGAATGTTATTGAACATTAGTCAGTACATCAACATTGATATCAATACTCTTGATATTTATATCAAAGATTTGAGGAAACATTTGGAGATAGGAAAATCTTTGTACATACAGTGTACAAAATTAGAAACTTTGATAGCTCAGGAAGATCAGAAGAAAAAATTGAAGGAAGCTAAGATTTTGAATGAAACAAACCTTCTATCTAACCCTAATGTGAAGGTCTGTAATGTTGAGAAGAAAGTTAGGAAACTTTTTGATGAAATCAAAATTATACAAGATGAGAAAGATAGGAAGTGTAGACACCTAAAATCCTTTAGAAAGTAAAGTATTTTTATTTTTTGAAAAATCCCTGATAACATCATCATTTGTTAATTAATTAATTATTTAATTAATTAATTTAATTTTATGTCATTAAATCCCTTTACCTTAATTAAAAATATTTAATTAAGGAATCCCTCCCAAAAATGTTTAAATCTTATTTAAACATTATCTCCTTATTTATTAATTATTTAATTAATAAATTGACCAAAAATTTCAAAATAAATAATTTATTTATTTTTTGCCCAAAACTTGGCCAATTTCCTTAAGACGACTAACCTCTTCTAGAATCTTCTAATCCTTCTTTAATTTTGATTAAAGACTAATCCCATCATTTCCTAACCCTAATCCCAACTCAAAATATTTAATTAAGATTAAATATTTAATCCTCATATTTAATAAATTCATTTTTAATAAATATTCTCAAACCTAAACCATGGAAATAAATAAATCTTTATTTATTTCTTAAAATCCATATTTATCCTAAGGAAGTTCTAGACTCTTCTAGAAAGTCTTTATCTTTGTCCCCCTAATCCTAATCCTAATCCTAATCCCCCCCTAACCTTGTCACATTCCCTAAACAAGGTTAGCCAACTCCTAAGCTTAACCCAAAGTCAACAAACTTCTAGAAACTTCTCTTACATGCATTAAATACATTTAAAGCCTCCTTATCCCTCTTACATGCATTTATGATGCATTTAAGAAGCCCCTCACCCCTTTCTTACACCCTTTGACCTTAGGCACATTTCCCAAATTGTGCACATCCCTCCCATCTTTCAACCCAATGCCCTTATGACACTTGTCACAAGGAGGTGGCCCTGAACTAGCACAATCCATGTGCTCCCCTTTGAAAGAATCTTGGCCCCTCTTAAGGATTTTGATCTTGGCCACTCATTCCTCCTTCTTAAAGCCTATAAATACTCCTCATTTTCAAGAACAAAATATCCATTCACCTTTTATTTCAAGCAATGTTATAATGCTAGAATAGCTCTAAATCATTTAGCTTTCATACTAATTGTTAGTTTTAATCATTTTCAAGCATTTTTAGCTCACATCTTAGCATAGAACTAATGGATTAACTTAGTTTAATTCTTGTTTATGCATCATTCTCACATCTATTTTGGGTTCTAAAATGTACTTAATCATACTAGTTGCATAAATCTTGAGTTCTTGAAGCTTAGGGGAAATTTTGGGTGTTCTACCCAATATTGTCCCATTTTTGGGGTGTTCAAGAATCTTAATCCATCTTAGCATGCATTAGAATATGCTCCAAGTGCTTAGAGAGCACACCCACATCCCCTTAAGCAAGAGAAAATCAAACAGTGCTTGGGTGCACCTGTTTTAGCTCAATCTAAGGTGGCTTAGCTTAGAGTTTTCTTGTTTTGGATTGATTTTATGTTAGATTAAAATCTTAATGTTTGATTGATTTGAGTCTTTCAAAATAGATATAGGCATCCTCAAAAGCCTTGTCTACATTCTGGCACACTCGGTGGGACCCACTTCATGGGTTCTTTGCAAACATTCTGATGGATTTTGGAGTGTTTTCAGATTTTTCAAGCTTATAGGTGGACGGAGTACTTCAAATTCTTCCTCCTCTTCTTGTCTTTATTCTTCTTCTATTCTATCTACATCTACTTCTTCTTCTTCTTGCAGGATCTTGGCCAATTTTACTCAAAAAATAATAATAATCCATAAGGAAGCAAAATCACACATGTTAGGAATGAATGCAAAGTATTTTGGTAGTCATTCTGTAGTAGTTGTTGTTGCATTCATGACTTGGATTGTCATTGATGTCAACACAGTGATATTTTGGATATTAGCATGAAAGTAGGTATAGTTTTATTTTGCGCACATGTTGTATTAAAGATTGGCTTTTGTGCAGTTGATGGTATGTTCTTTGGTGTGTTATTAACCTATGGTTAACAACACAAAAATAAATTCATTCATTTGTAAGAGTTATGAGCATTTTGGTGAAAGCAGTATTTAGACAGTGTTTATGTGTAGCGATGTTCAGAAATCATAGGATATCTCTTAGCTGGGATGGAATCTGATTTTGTGTAGTTAAAGGGATGTTAGAGACTCATTAATGATGATGTGTTTCATAGCACAAACTTGGAGGACATGTTTGGAGAAAGTTACAGTAACTGGAAGCCGATAGTTTTATGTGAATTCTGTGTGTAGCGTGTAGAATTTATTATTTTGTAATTGAGGACCGACTCATTTGTAATTATTTGAGTTTGGTATATAAGAAGGAATTTTTTCCTTATTTTAATGTGTACTATGAAGATTGTGATGCGAATATATGCATGAAGTGAAGAAAAGAGCTAATTCAGTGATGAAGGAAGACTTGTGAGTACAGAGATCTGGAATTGTGATCTTGTGTAGCAGAGAGTGCAGTTTTGGCACAGTGTGAAGGATGTAATATATTTCATATTATTCTATTGAATAATTCTAAGATCTTTTTGATAGTGGGTTCAGAGATCTTGCCTTGAAGCTATTTGGGCAGTGGGTCCTTCTGTCTTCCATAAACTCTTAACCGGGTTAGAATCTTTTAACATGGATTCAAAATCTCCTAACAGGGATTTATATGTACTGAATGTATTTCATAAGACTCCTAATAGGGTCCATCCTCTAACAAGGAACTTTCATATTAGTACATCATTTTGTGGGCATCATTCCCACCGGGGTTTACTCTTTTCAAGAGGTTCCCTAGTTAACATATCTTGTGTTATTGTGCAATTGTGTATGATTATCTTTCTATGGTTGATCAGTACATTGATTATATTGTTTAAAGCTATTGAATGGATAAATTATTAGATAACTGATTCAACCCCCCCCTCTTAGTTATTTTGGGGATCTTTACTTTCTAACAATTGGTATCAGAGCAACAGGTCCTTGAAAGAAAAGTTTAACAACTTAAGGAGATCCATGGTGAATTTTAGAAAAGAAAGCCCTAAGTTTGATGGAGTAAATTTTGATAGCTGGAAAGAAAAGATGAAGACACATCTATTGTGTTTAGGACCAAGTTATTGATTGATTACAAAGAATGAGAAGACTATCATTGAGGAAGACAATCTAGAGGCAGGAACTAAAGATGAACTAGATCTATTCATGTGTAACATACTTGCAAGAGAAGCACTTTTGTCAGCACTACCGAAGAATGAATATAGTCAGGTAAGATGTTTGAAAACATCTCATGCAATTTAGAAAGCTTTACATTCTACTTTTGAATGTGATGAACATGCAAAGAAGGCTAGATTACATAATTGGATTTGTGCATTTGAAGATATCAGAATGATGGAAGATGAATCTATTAGAAGTTATATTGGTAGGATGTCTGAGATTGTGACAGGAATAAAGTCTTGTGGAGGTGATAAGACAGAGAATGAAGTGATATGGAAAATTCTAAGAAATTTGAGACCAGTATTCAAGCAGACAACGCAGATGATTGAACAAGTGATACCTTGTACATCAAACTTTTCAAGAGAGACTCTTCTTGGAAGATTAGAAACAATAGAGATGAACTTGAGATTATCAGGAGAGCTACCTAGAATGGAAACAACATTCAGTGCTCTTAGCATTAGACCTACAAGAAGTGCTAGTGTGAATGGAGATTATGCCAGTAGTAGCAGATCTGAGGAAGATAAGAAGATTGAAGAAGGTATTGCATTACTTGTAAAAAGAGAACCAGATGGTAAGAAAATCTTTAAATGTTGGACTTGTCAAGAATATGGTCATTTTGCATCTAAATGTCCTAAAAGAATTAAGAAGTATAGAAGCAACTTTAAACCTAGGAGATCTAAAGAATGTTATTATGCAAATGATGAAGATTTTGAAGTAGGAATTGAAAAACATTTAAGTGATAGTGATAGTGATAATGATAACTTTGAGGAAATAGGATTTGTAGCAATGAAGGAAGAAAGTTCTGAATCTGTTAAAAGGGAAGAGAAAGCATTAGTTTCACAAGTTGAAAAGAAATCTGATTAGATTATAGATAGTGGTTGTTCACATCATATGACTAGAGATAAAAGAAAGTTTGTTAAGTTAGATAATTATGATGGAGGAATTGTTAGAGTTGGTAACAATGCACCTTGTTTGATTAAGGGTATAGGATCTATTACTCTTGATGGAAAGACTAACACTGATGATGTTTACTTTGTTGATGGACTAAGAAATAATCTACTAAGCATTGGAGAATTGGCTGATAAGGGTTATCAAGTTTGGTTTTCTGAGAAAACTTGTGTGATAAAAGATAAAGATGGAAATCTGATTGGAAAAGGATCCAGAACCAGAGGTAATGTATTTCAATTGAATCCTACTAAGATGACATGTTTGATAACTAGGATTGATGACAGTTGGTTATGGCATAAAAGGTTTTGTCATATAAACTTTGATAATATTGTCAAGGTGAGCACTACACTTGCAGTACGAGATTTACCTAGAAGTATGAAACCTGCTAACATGATTTGCAAAGAATGTATGATGGCAAAGCAGAAAAGGAGTTCATTTCCCAATAAGAAGTTCACATCAGCAGAGAAGTTGGAGATTGTTCATACAGACTTAAGTGGTCCTACTAGGACTAGAGGATTCTATGGTGAAAGGTATTTTATGATTCTTGTTGATGATTTTACAAGAATGATGTGGATTGCATTTTTGAAAGAAAAATCTAAAGCATTTGATAATTTTAAGATCTTGAAAAGAAAAATTGAGAATGAATCTGGAATGAAGATTAAGTGTCTAAGATCTGATAGAGGTGGTGAATTTACATCTAGAGAGTTTAACACCTTTTGTGAAATGAATGGTATTAAGAGACAACTTTCAGCCCCTAGAACACCAGAACAAAATGGTATTGCAGAAAGAAGGAATAGGTCAATAACTGAAGCAGCAAGAGCTATGTTGTTTGGAAATGATTTGGCTAAAAATTTTTGGAGTGTAGTGAACATAGTAGTATACACTATGAACAGAGTACAAATCAAAGAAGATACAAACAAGACACCTTATGAATTATGGTTTGGACATACACCCTCAGTTAAGTATTTAAAATTTTTGGAAGTAAATGTTATATAAAGAGAGATGATGATATAGGAAAGTTTGATCCTAGAAGTGATGAAGGAATATTTCTTGGATATTCTTTAAAAAGAAAAGCATATAGATGTTATAACAAAAGAACTAAGACTATTGTTGAAAGTGCAAATGTAAAAGTTGATGAAAAGTTTAAAATTCAGGAAAGAATGTTTGATTATGAATCTGATGGAGAAGCACAACCTCAGCCTAACATTGAAAATGCAAAATTATTTTTTGAAACTAACAGTGATTTACTGAATGAAAGTCATGCTAAAGAAAATAGAGAAGAAAGCAGAGAAGAATCTACAGTCGAAATAAGATCAGTAACTATGACACCTAACAAGTATACTTCAAGACATCACCCTGTTGAGTGAGTTATTGGAAGTTTAGATAGAGGAGTTTTGACTTGGAATAAGGTACATTTATGTTTGATTTCTCAAATTGAACCTAAGACTACTAATGAAGCTTGTGAAGATGAACATTGGATCAATGCTATGAAAGAAGAACTAGAGCAGATTGAAAAAAACAAGACATGGGAATTGGTCCCTAGACCTGAAGACAAGAATGTGATTGGAACAAAGTGGGTATTCAGAAACAAGATGAATGAACAAGGAGAAGTGATAAGAAAAAAAGCAAGATTAGTATGTAAAGGATATTCACAACAAGAAGGAATTGGCTATGGAGAAACTTTTGCACCTGTGGCCAGACTTGAAGCAGTGAGAATGTTTCTAGCATATGCAACTTACAAGAAATTTAGAGTGTATCAGATGGATGTGAAGTCCACATTTTTGAATGGTGAAATGGAAGAAGAAGTCTACATTGAGAAGCCTGAAGGTTTTCCTTTGACACAAGAAGGAGATATGGTATGTAAGTTAAAAAAAGCTTTATATGGATTAAAACAAGCACCTAGAACCTGGTATGCAAGATTGGATAAGTATTTATTGAAATTGGGATTTATAAAAGGAATAGAAGATAGTAACTTATACACAAAAGAAATTGAGAATGGTTTATTGGTTATAGTTATATTTGTTGATGATATTATCTTTGGAGGAGAAGATGAAGCTAGTGACAAATTTGTAGATGAAATGAAGATTGAATTTGAGATGAGCATGATTGGAGAAATGAAATATTTTTTGGGATTATAGATAACACAAAGCAAGGAAGGTATATTTGTAAGTCAGACTAAGTATTTAAATGAATTATTGAAAATATTTGGAATGGAAGATTCTAAACCTGTTGGAACACCTATGGTAACCAGACATAAGTTATCTAGCAAAGATGAGACACCAGCAGTTGAGCAAAAAAAGTACAGATCTATGATTGGAGGATTGTAGTACTTGACACATACAAGACCTGATATAGCACATTCAGTGGGGATTGTAGCAAGATTTCAAGTAGAACCTAGAGAATCACATTATGCAGTAGTAAAGAGGATACTGAGATATCTGAAAGGAACAATGGATTATGGATTATGGTATGAGAATTTTGATGATTTTATTTTATGTGCCTATACTGATGTAGATAGGGGAGGCAGCGTTGATGACAAGAAAAACACCAATGGTGGAGCCTTTTTTCTTGGAGGTAAATTGGTCTCTTGGCTAAGTAAGAAGCAGAATTGTACTTCACAAAGCATAGCAGAAGTAGAATATGTTGCAGCAACAAATAATTGTAATCAGATTATTTGGATGAAGTAGATGTTGAAAGATATTGGAATAAAGTTTGATGAGCCTGTTATTATACATTGTGATAACACTAGTATAGTGAGTATGTCAAAAAATCCTATTTTACATTCTAAGACTAAACATATTGAGATCAAGTATCATGTTGTAAGAGAGAAAGTTGCAGAAAAAGAAGTAATATTGGAGTACATAAGTACAAAGAAGTAGATAGCAGATATATTTACAAAGCCTTTACCTAAGGATACATTTGTGTATCTAAGAGGTATGCTTGGGGTTATGCCCCAACCTATTTTTGAGAATTGATGCAGATGATTGCATCTATCCAGTGGTATATGAGCCCTATCTTTCTTCTGGATTGGATGTTGGAACTTCCTCTATGGGGGAGTTTATGAGCTATGTCATGAGGACTCTTGTTATTGTATTTTTTTAAATAGTGTCTTTTGACATTAAGTTGTTGTTGACTTAGTGATAGAATTTCCATCATTGATGTCAATGGGGGAGAGATATACATGAAAAACATTATGGATTGTATGAGAGAGCTAATTAGGAAAATGAAGCAAAATTTGATTTGATATTTTGTAGTGATGTTGCAGTATTGGATTTTTGGAACATTGGATGTTTTTCATCTATGTTGCCATCAATCCCAATGGGGGAGATTATTAGGAATGAATGCAAAGTGTTTTGGCAGTCATTCTGTAGCATTTGTTGTTGCATTCATGACTTGGATTGTCATTGATGTCAACATAGTGATATTCTAGATATTAGTAGAAAAGTAGGTACAGTTTTGTTTTGCGCACATGTTGTATTGTAGATTATATTTTGCATAGTTGATGTTATTTTCTTTGGTGTGTTATTAACCTATAGTTTATAGCGTAAAAATAAATTCATTCATTTGTAAGAGTTATGAGCATTTTGGTGAAAGCAGTGTTTAGACAGTGTTTCTGTGTAGCGATGTTCAGAAATCAGAGGATATCTCTTAGCTGGGATGGAATCTGATTTTGTGTAGTTAAAGGGATTTTGGAGACTCATTAATGATGACATGGTTCACAGCACAAACTTTGAGGACATGTTTGGAGAAACTTACAGTAACTGGAAGCTGACAGTTTTATGTGAATTCTATGTGTAGCGTGTAGAATTTATTATTTTGTAATTAAGGACCGACTCATTTGTAATTATTTGAGTTTGGTATATAAGAAGGAATTTTTTTCTTATTTTAATGTGTACTATGAAGATTGTGATGCGAATATATGCATGAAGTGAAGAAAAGAGCTAATTCAGTGATGAAGGAAGACTTGTGAGTACAGAGATCTAGAATTGTGATCTTGTGTAGCAGAGAGTGCAATTTTGGCATAGTGTGAAGGAGGTAATATATTTCATATTATTATATCAAATAATTCTAAGATCTTTTGGACAGTGGGTTCAGAGATCTTGCCTTGAAGCTATTTGGGCAGTGGGTCCTTCTGTCTTCCATAAACTCTTAACCAGGTTAGAATCTTTTAACAGGGATTCAAAATCTCCTAACAGGGATTTATATGTACTGAATGTATTTCATAAGACTCCTAACAGGGTCCATCCTCTAACAAGGAACTTTCATATTAGTACATCATTTTGTGGGCATCATTCCCACCGGGGTTTACTCTTTTCAAGAGGTTCCCTAGTTAACATATCTTGTGTTATTGTGCAATTGTGTATGATTATCTTTCTATGGTTGATCAGTACATTGATTATATTGTTTAAAGCTATTGAATGGATAAATTATCAGATAACTAATTCAACCCCCCCCTCTTAGTTATCTTGGGGATCTTTACTTTGTAACAGTACAAACCTTGTTTTAGTGCTTAAAATGAACCCCCAAATCATTCTTGAATGTGTCAAGGACTAAAATTTGCAAAATTTGTTCTAACAAACAAGAAAAATCAATCAAAACATTTGCATCCTTGCAACATCAAGGTTTTAGATGCATTCATGCAAAAATTAGGAATATTTCAAGTTTTGGGTACTTAAAAAAAGAGGAAAAAAGAGAACCTCAAATTTGCATCTCATTTCTAAAAACATTCAAAATCAATCCTAAAAGTGCACGCAAAAGTTCCTAAAATCAATCCTAAAAAACTTTGTTTTTATTGAAAAACTAACTTCATTTTGCAAAAATCTTGAATGCCTTCTTTTTCAAATGTCACACATCAAAGCTAAATTAGGAAGTTGTCTTTTGGAGCTAAAAAAATCAAAGCAAAGGTCAAAACAAATCTTGAATGAAACTAAAGGAATGAAGCTAAGTCCTAAGAGTCATTGTCATTTTGAAAATCAAACGCACTCTTGAATGCATTAAAAGAAAAAAATCTCTATTCCTTCCTTTTCAGTTCAAGAAAATGCATAATCAAATCTTGAATGCCTTAAAGGATCAAAACAAAGCACTTCAAAGTTCTTAAAACAACACGCCAATCTCAATCTTGAATGATCAAAGAAAGAACTTGCAATCGCTCAAATCGCTTACTTTTTGGAGAAAGAACAACTCAAAATCTAAACACTTGTGTCTTCAGTTATTGAAATTCAAACATCACTTAATCAATTTGGGAAAAACAACAACTTGCTTGATGTGCATCTAGGAGCTTTCATTTTTTAAATCCTTGTTAAAGTAAGCAACGTAGAACATTTGAACTTGGACAAGTTCACTTGTTCTACTTTTAGCGAGGCCTATCTAGGGAGAAAAGCACTTCCTCCTTGGAGAATGACCTCAAACCGGTATCCCCCCCAGCTGGTATATAAATAAAGTGAAGGAAAAAAGTACTCACTTATATCTCCTAATCCACGGGCATTTTGTGCCAAATGCAAATGTCTGGGGATGGTAAATATTCCTCTCCCAACATTGTTGGCTAGGCTCTTAAGTGAGTCATAGGTAGTCAGCATAACCGGGTATGGAGACTCCATGAAACTATTAAAAACCTAATAAAATAGAGGCTACCCTATCTACATCTGAAAGTATCAAAATCCTTGTGCAAGGATCGATTCCAAGGGGTTTACCAGGTCAC
This sequence comes from Chamaecyparis obtusa, assembly GCA_027943335.1. Taxonomy (NCBI): domain Eukaryota; kingdom Viridiplantae; phylum Streptophyta; class Pinopsida; order Cupressales; family Cupressaceae; genus Chamaecyparis; species Chamaecyparis obtusa. Next base: position 1,228,572 of record BSBK01006612.1, read on the forward strand.
CTCAAGATTACTCACCATTTGTATTCCCTTCTAAGGGGTACCAAGTTGTGGGCAAGCAATTTTGATACTCACCTTCCTTAGGTAGATCTGCTTGAAGTGCTTAACAATCAAATACTTCATGAAAACATTATTGGAACATACACTTTCAAAGCTTTATCAGAGTCAATCATCCTGTTTGTATCCCACAAGGTTGCTTTGTCCCTTGTGGAGATTGCTTTTCTGAAAATCTTTGTTGGAATTTATTCTTTGCCATTGAGAAACATCAAACTGATCAACAAAACCAGTTCAAGATACTTAGAACATTTTGTAGAGAAACCCTTGGAATCAGATATCCAAAAGCCTTTTTGTCTCAAACCAACTATTAGGAATTTCGCCAAAGTTATGCCCAATTTGATCAAACATCTGAAAGCTAAATTACCCAAATCCAAAGACTATCAAGAATAGAAATTTGTAGAGAGAAACCTTAAGAGCCATCAACCCTTTATCCAAGCAACCCAAGCAGAAGAAAAATATCAAGAGAAGCTTGATAATATTGGCTATAACGCAAGAGTCAAACAGTTTGCCTACCAATTCTGAGTGAACCATCACTACGTCAATCTTGAAAGAGAAGATTAGCTAGATCCATTGCATGTCCCATTCTACCTTCAGATCTCAAAATCCTATCTTGGTAGTCCTTCATCCTAGTTTCATCCTAGTTTCATCCTTGCATCATCATCAAATCCTTAGTTACATTCTAGAGTCTTTAGTTGCATTCATCATCATCTTCCTAGCAACATCATAGATCATCCATTCCAGTTGCATCTGCATCATCCTTTTAGGAAGAACATTATTTCATCATCCTTCACCATCTTTCTGTCAGTAATCCACAATCAAAATCCCAAATCCTTGATCCAAATCTAGCATCCATCATCCAAAACAAAAGCCACCATCCTTTGCACCAAATCCAGAGATCCAAATCCACAAGCACTTAGTCTTCAAAACCTTTGAGTTGTTTCCATCCCTTATCCTAAATTAGAAATCATCCCCTTTTTGATAGAGCATTATCTAAAGGAAATCCAAATTGTCCTTGCATAGCCTCATCATCTCAAGTAAGAGATTGGCTTGTATTGATAAGAATCCAGTTGACCATAGATCATTAGTCTATCCTAGGTTGGCCAAATCCTATCACTGATCCTCCATCGGGAAAAATAGCAGCTCATTGTTGACACTTAGTAATCTTCCACCAGCATCCCACCAATCCTCCACCCAATCTTGACCCAAATCAGAGCATCCCACCAAGCCTCCATCATCGCCAAGCTTTTTTACCAATCTGTCACCATCTTCCATCAAATCTTTCACCATCTTTGATTCATATCCAAGCATCTCACCAATCCTTGCATTATAGAAATTTCATCATCCTTAGAAGTTCCTTAAGATTGCATCCATAATTCTTTAGAGTCTTTAGGAAATATCTTGCATCCATCTAGCATCTGCATCTCCATGCTTGTCGAGACAAGATTCAGATCTAGAAAAAGAAGGAACATGAATCCTTATCCAATCACCAGTTCATCTGATCCCAACATTTTTACCAGTGCAATGATAGCCTATGATCCCCAAATACAAACTAGAAATACATGGGATGATCCCAATATCCCCTCGGCTCCTCTGGCAATAGAAACATTTGTGAATCATCTAGAGAATCCACTAGTAGTTAATGCACTCATGGCCCAAAACCAACAAAGTATGTTCACTAACTTTGCACAAGAACATACTTCCATTCCACCATATCTCCATCCTCACATTCCCATTAGTACTATCCAAATCCCAGCACAAGTATACTCTCCATTCATCCAACCATTCCTTGATCCAACCTTGCAAACATCTCAAGCAACCTCCACCATTCCCCTTCTTCTGCAAGGAAGCTTCGCAAGTCCAGTAACACAAGCTATAACACCATGTGCTCCATTCCCTATCACAGGTACTTCATCATCCACTATGGCTGCCCAAGCTCTTGCACAAATCCAATTCTTGTCCTAGAATCAACTCCCACCTCTTACACAAACCTTTGCATGAGAAGTTCCACCATCTTCCATAGGCCAAGTAGTACCTTTCACTCTAGGAGGGATGCAATCATCCTACCCCTTCACTTCACAAGCTTCCACATCCACACCTTTTGTGCCAGGAGGGACGCAATCATCTTTTTCTTTCAATCCCCAAGCTTCAGCATCCACACCATCATTTCAGGGGTCAACGCAATCATTTCCCTATTTCACCCAGCAAACCTCTACATCATCTACTCTGGGGGTAGCACAATCTTTCCCCTTTCAAAATTAGAAAACTTCCACATCACCTATTTCATGGGGAACACAAGCGTCCTCTTCATTCTCCCCCCAGCAAGCATCTACCCAGGCACAAGCCCAACAAAATTTCTTCACCATAGGAATACCTTCCATGGGTTTTTCCAATCCACCATTCATATCCCAAACTCCCATTACATCTACCTTCCAGGCATCTGCTGTAGCACAATTCCCACCTCACACTAATTCTTGTTGGGGTCTCACTCAAGAAGACATGAAAGCCTTTGGAATACCAACTCACTCTCCTACATCCATGTTTGCAAACCAACAAGCCACCTTCTCACAAGCAACACAACAACAACCATCTCAACCTCCACCAGCTTCATCCTTCATAAGCTATCCATTCCCAACACCCAGTTCTTTTCAAAAAATTCCTCCACCCTAGTAGCAAAGTTCCTCCCATTTCACAAGTTATCTTGCCCAGCCACCCTTTGCTTCAAGCTTCCCTACATTAGTTCTACCCTTAAGCAATGTGGGAATACACCCAACCTATATCGGTCAACCACAGAGCCAAGTTTAGCAAGGACCATCTTATCAACAAGCTACATCATTCCACCAGCCACCCCCATAGCAACCATACTTCTAGTCATAGCAAAAAACCCCCATCATTCCCTAATAGCAACAAGTTTCCTCATATCAATTACAGTAGCAAGTCCCTGTCATCCCACAACACTAGAAAGTAGTCCCATATCCTCCACCACAATATCCCCCTATGCTACATCAGCAATATCTCCAAAAAACATCACTCCAAAATCCACTCCAATCTACCTATCCCACTGGGCCATCTCCATATCCCACTCCACAATACCCACCTCAAATGGGAGTACCCACTCAAACACCAATCAATGCTGAGTGGGAAGCCATGAAGAACGCTCTTAAGGAGCTTCAAACCGATACTAATAGAAAAACCTACAAGTTTGAGGAGGTGTGTCCTTATCTATTTGACTGATCTATTGCCGCTATACCTTTCTCCAAGCACTTTGAGACACCTAAATTTGATAAATATTGGGGGAAAGGAGATCCAGTCAACCATATTAAAGAATTCTATATGGTATGCCAAGAAGTGGCTTACAGTGATAACTATCTCTTATGACTATTCCCCAAAAGCTTGGGAGGAACTGTTGTTGAATGGTTCTACAAAATACCATGTGGGACTATCACAACCTTTGCTGAAGTTTTTGAGAAGTTCATTGCCCACTATGCCCACAATGTTGAGAATGAGTTGACCTTGTTAGATCTTTGCAACTCAAAATAGAAAGAAGGAGAAAGCCTATCAGAATACTTGCAATGATGGCAGAACCTTACCACCAGGTTATCATACCAGCCACCTGAAAAACATTTGACCAAAATCTTTATTGATAATCTGCATCCTAAGCTGTCCCACTTCATGAGGATGAATTGTCTCCAAACCTATCAAGATATCAAGAGCAAGGGGATAGGTATTGAAAAGGCCCTCCTAGATGAAGGCATGATCTGACACTTCAAAAATGATGCCCAAAAACCTAGCAATGATAAATCTCATTACTAGAATCGTAACAAGAATGTTGTTACTGATGGAGCCACTAATACCAAGAATGTCCAATTTGTCATGTCTAGTCCTCCATCAAATCCTACATACCAACAACAACAAGTGCCCATCTATCAACAACCTCCTCAAGTCCATCAACAACCCACACAACAATATCATTCTCAAAATAATCAGCAGGATTATCAGCAGCAAGCCCATCAAGCTTATCAAGGTAATCCAAATAATTAGGTCAATGCCGTTAATGTTGCTCCCAAACAACACAAGTCCAAATCTTAGAACAATCCAAGGAAGACCTTCACACCACTGGGTGAACCTCTGGATGTTATCTTTCACCAAATGGCCAAGGCCAACTTGATCATGTTTCCACCAATCCAACTAGTTGATGATAACACTCCCAAGCCCGATTGGTACAAAGATCATGAATACTATGATTATCATCATGTCAAAGGACACACTACTTTGAAGTGTATGAGACTCAAAAACTATATCCAAGATCTCATTGATAAAAAAGAGATTCAAGTAGATACACCCGCTCAAGCCTCGCCAAATGCCAATTTACAAATCTATCAGAATGTGTTCCCACAACACAATGCTGGGAAGAACCAAACCAATACCAATCATCCCCAGAATCATGGCAAAGGCAAGAAAGAAGATCACACTACCACCTACATCAATTATGATAAATTTGTTGGATGTATAACCCAAGTTGAGCCCACAGTCAATGCCATCCATGTCAGAGGAGTAGATCATTAATGTGTTGTTACTACTCATAGAGGCTAGATCATTGTTGCTGGTGCCCATCCAAGGCTAGTACACAATGCACACAATGCATAGTATAACCTCATAGAACATCTTGGGAACACACCAGCCAAAATAACCATCTTGGACCTTCTCCGCACTTCACCTCTCCATCAGGAGATCCTTGACCGAGCTCTCAAAGAAGGACATGTCCCCACATACATTAAAACCACCCAGTTTGAGACCCTTGTGGGACATCTATCTGTAGCCTATGCTTTATCCTTCAAAACATCTGACATGCTAGACATTGCACCTAACCATACTCTCCCTCTCCACATCATCGTCATGGTCAGAAACTTTTCCATCAAATAGGTCTTAATAGATAATGGCTCAACCCTGAACTTATGTACTTTAAAATTCATTCAGCAGATTGGGTTCACCCAGGCTGATATAACACATGAAGTAATCACTATCAAAGACTATGAAAACTTGGAGTGTACCTCTAAAGGTACCATTACTTTTCCTATTCAGCTAGGCCCAGAAACACAAGATACCATTTGTCATGTTGTTGATCTTGACCTACCATTCAATATCCTCCTTGGCTGGCCATGGATTCATTCCATCAAGGCTGTACCATCCACATACCATCAGTGCATCAAATTTCCACATCAAGGCACTAAGGTTACCATCCATGCTGATCCCCAACCCTTCACATACTATCGTGTAATGGAAGCATCATTCCCTCACTCCACTCATTGTCCTGGAACTGACATTGGTACTTCTATTGCCAGCTCATACCGATCCCATTGCGATCCAGAAACCATTCTCACCTCCACCCTCTCTTCTGTCAAGATCAATAACCAAGGTTGTGGTGAATATAGCCTACATGATGCATTTTCCATAGGGGCCCTCCCACATGATCCACATACTCAAGGGCACCCGAGTCACCAAAGTAAGCCTATTGAAGAGCATCATGAAATCAAGAGAATGGGACCTATGACTTTTGAATCCCATGGCACATTAAACAGTCAAGAAATGGATCCTAACATTAATAGGTGGTTGTACAAAGATCCCCCACCACCTGACACTCAACTCCTTGGCTACTTCAAAGATAAATACCCACAATCACACAAGTACACTACTGAGCAATGGAACTACCAAGGTGGTGGTCTAGGACAACAAGAAGGTGGAAGTAAAGACCCAATTACAGCATCCAAAAACCCACAACATCAGGGTCTTGGATTTAATACCCCTTGCTTGCATATACAAGGGCCTAATACCACAACTAGGGGCACCAACATGACTAGCATTCCCCTCTTGAATAGCCAAGACAACCTCATAGAAATCAAAGATATCCCTAAAGAGAGAGAAATTAGATCCTATGATGATATCTTTGATGATGACACCCTCTTGGGTACTTTTTTCCTCCAACAACTTGCCATCAATCTCATAGAACTTCCCCTCATTCACCCTCAACTCATAGATTGGGACCAACCAAGCATTGCACACATCGATGAGTTCCAAAGCACGGAAGCACTCCTAGAATTCATGGGGGCATCAGGCCCATAATCAGTTCACAATTCAAAGTCAACTCACATCTATAAGCTTGACCCAGAAGGATACTTTGGAGAGGAGGCAAGCTTTAGCTGCAAAAGAGAAATATAAAAAGTAAAACATGAGTCTTTATGTGAAAACCCTTCTAGGGCACATTCTGATTCCAAAATAGTAAAAATAAAGAGCATATCTTCTAGTGAAAACTTGGCAATTCAAGTGCTAGAAGATGAAGACTTGCCTCTTCCTCCCATCCAAGATTATAGACCAGAGCAGTCACCTGTCATCATAGAAGAAACCAAGCCAGTCAACTTGGGTACAGAGCAATGTCCAAGGATCACCTACATTGCGGCCAACATGACAGAAGGTGAAGAAATGGCTTTGATTGCGCTCCTTAGAGAATCAATCATAAATTTTGCATGGTCATATGCACACATGCCTGGGCTTGATCCTAATCTTGTCATCCATCATCTAGTAGTGGATCCTAATGTCAAGCCAGTAAAGCAGAAGCTGAGAAAAATGCATCCAAAAGTTGCCTTATTAGTCAAAGCAGAGCTTGAAAAACTCCTCCAAGCCAAGATTATCAAAGCTATAGATTACTCCGATTGGATCTCTAACATGGTGCCTATCACAAAGCCTTTAGGAAACATTAGAATATGCAAAGATTTCAAGGACCTAAACAAGGCATGTCCTAAAGATGATTTCCCACTACCAAATATAGACATGATTGTAGATCTTACAGTAGGTCATGAAATGCTGTCACTAATGGATGGCTTTTCAAGCTACAATTAGATTCATATAGTAGAAGCAGATCAACATAAAATAGCATTCAAAACTCCATGGGGTACCTTTTTCTACAACATGATGCCATTTGGGCTAAAGAATGTGGGAGCCACATATCAGAGAGCGATAACAACAATCTTCCATGACATGATCCACAAGATCTTAGAAGACTATGTGGATGATATTCTTGCAAAATCAAAGACATGCCATGAACACCTTGAAATTCTTGAGAGTGTGTTTGATTTCCTGTAGCACTATGGGTTAAAGCTCAATCCAAAGAAATGTGTCTTTGGTGTTACATCTGGAAAGCTTCTAGGTTTCATAGTATCACGATGAGGCATAGAGATCAACCCCAAGAAGGTCAAAGAAATAACAGAAATGCCTCCACCAAGAACACTTAAATAGCTCAGAAGCCTACAAGGAAAGCTTCAATTAGTGTGTTGGTTCATTTCTCAACTAGCAGACAAGTGCCAACCTTTTACGCATCTCTTATGCAAAGACACAAGCTTCAAATGGGATCCCATATGTCAGAGAAGCTTTGATAAACTCAAGGAGTATCTAGCCAACTAGCCCTCTCATACTCTACATCTTGACAACCACTACAGCACTGGGGGCACTCTTAGCTCAGCATGATGATGAAAACAAAGAGAGAGCCATCTACTACATTAGTCGAATTCTCATCGGCTATGAGCTTAATTAATCACCTATGGAAAAAGCATGCCTCACAGTGGTCTTTGTCACTCAAAAGCTTAGACACTACATGCTCAGTCACACAATTAGGCTCATTTCAAAAGTAGATCCCCTCAAATATCTATTATCAAGGACAACTCTCACAAGCCGTATGGAAAAATGGGTCATGTTACTTAGCGAGTTTGATATCTAGTACATAGATCGGAAAGCAATCAAAGGGCAAGTCATTGCCGATTAGCTAGTAGAGGCACCACTGGTGGATGCTTATCCCCTAATTATGGAATTCCCTGATGAACACTTATGTATGATTGAAGAACAACCCATGTGGAAGCTATACTTTGATGGCTCTTACACATTACATGGATCAGGGGTAGGAATCCTATTTGTCATACCTCAAGGTGACTACATCCCAAAGTCATTCAAGTTGGGATTTTCATGTAACAATAACATTGCAGAATATGAGGCACTCATCTCAGGTCTCAAAACAGCCATTCAATGGAATATCACAGAACTGCAAGTGTTTGGAGATTCATAGTTGATTATCAAGCAAGTCCTAGATGAATATCAGACGAAGGATGACAAGCTTCTACCCTACAAAGAACTAGTGGACAGATTGAAAGAGAATTTCCTGAATCTACAATTCACATAGATACCCAAACTTCAGAACAAAGCAACAAATGAAATGGCAACTATTGGATCTTTATTAGAAATCCCTCACGACGCATCACAATATGAATTCCTAGTTGAGCAGCTACATACACTAGCTTATGAGAATGCTGATGTAGAAATGGTGTGTGTCTTGGTTGGTCCTTAGTCCCCGTGGTACCACAACATCCATGCATATCTAAAGAATGGTATCATATCTCTCCATCTCACTAATAACCAACGCCAAAACCTTACTTGTAGAGCTTCCCGCTACACTCTTGTAGCCAACACCCTTTATCATTGAGGATATCACAATATCCTCTCTAGATGTTTAGATTCAAATGAGGCCATCCTGGCTTTACAAGATCTCCATGCTAGAATTTGGGGTGCCCACATGAGTGGCATGGTCCTAGCTAAGTAGTTGCTTCGAGTTGGGTATTATTGGCCAACCATGGAACATGATGCTTGTGAGTTTGTCAGAAAATGTTTACCATGTCAGTAGCATGCAAATTTGATTCATGCACCAGCACAAGACTTGCAACCCATTGCGCCACCTTGGCCATTTTCATGTTGGGGCTTTGACCTTGTCGGCTTAATCACTCCCCTTTCCTCAGATGGACACAAGTACATAATAACTGCCATAGAGTACTTCACCAAATGGGTTGAATTGATTATGCTTACCCTAACTACTGGCATTCAAATATCCAAGTTCATCCTTTACCACATCATTTTTCACTTTGGCATACCATCTACCATCTTCACAAACCATGGCACACCTTTTGAAAACTAGCATGTGGATGATCTGTGTGCTAGACTCCACATCCATCACCATTTCTCTAGTCCATATTTCCCTCAAGGAAATGGCCAGGCTGAGGCAACCAACAAAACTATCTTGAAAATCCTCAAGAAGGTTGTCAATGATTCTAGTCGTGACTGGCACCTCCAAATCAATCCTACCCTTTGGGCCTAACGTACTTCTTATCGCACTCCCATAGGCACCACCCCATATTCCCTTGTATATGGTGCTGAAGTTGTTCTACCGATCGAGGTCAAGCTCCCATCATTGCGAGTCTCCATGAAGAACTACACCACTGATGAAGACTATCGTGTGGCCCATCTCACACAGCTAGCCCTGATAGATGAAAAAAGATATCAAGCATATGATCACCTAGTTGCATACCAAAATTGACTCAAAAGGAGTTATAACAAGAAGGTTCATCCTAGACAGTTTTAGGTCGGTGACATGGTCCTCAAAGAAAATTAGAAGGTCCAAGTAAACAGAGAAAAGAAAGGCAAGTTTGAGCCTACTTGGCTAGGCCCATATGGTGAGCTCCGGTGCCTATCACCTATCTACACTAGAAGGTGAGCCTTTGAATGATCCCATGAACATCATACATCTAAAGAGGTTCTATGCCTGAACCAAATCCTACATATTCAAAAAATCCATAAAAATTGGAAAAAAAAGAAAAATACAAAAAAAAAAAAAAAAGCAAAGAAAAAGAAAAAGAAAAAGAAAAATAATCGTCCAATGGTGAAAACTTGGCAATTCAAGCACCTTGGACAAGTATGTTGGTGAAAACCTGGCAAATAGGTGCCATACATAGTGGACCGAGTCATTATCTATCAAACTCCCATTCCCCCCATCCCACCATCTCAGTCCTTTTTCTACCATCCCCATCCCCATTCACCATCCCCCCACATTCCTCTTTTCATAATCCTCAAGAAAATCCACAATCCCACCTATACCATATCTTGTACCTTATCTTGCACATATCTTGTACCATCTCTTTTATATCCTGTATAGCATGATCCTTTCTGTATATCATGTATAGTGAGATCTTCCTATCCCCAATCCCGAGCTTCTATCCATATCCATTGTATATCTTTTTCCATCTGTTGTACATATCATCCCACCTTGTACATAACGTTGTCAGTCCTACAACAACATTTGATTAGAACATCTTGTCCTACCCAACCTTGTACTTCAAGAACATCACTTGTTGACTATTCTTGATCCTAGTGATTATTCTTTGACTTCATCATTTGCCCAGTGACCAACAACACTCATTCTCTCATCAATCAATGGGTCCTTGAGGATGTATGCTTCCTCCTATCAGACCTAATCTTCTACCAAGCACACCCGGTCTGTGTTGATATATCCGTCCACACATTTAGACCAATCTTCCCACCATCTGTCAATCCATCACATCAAATCTCTCTCCTTGGCAAAGGATGTCCTTTTGGAGTTCTCATTTTGGTCTTGGATTTTGTCCTTTGGATCTTGTTAATCTTTTTTGGCTTCTTGTTGTTCTCTACTTAAAGTTGCCACGATCCTTTATATCATGGTGTGCTACAAATGAGGATAATCTAGGGCAAGGTCTTTTTCTTTTTTGCTTCTACCTGTGAGTCAGTCGTGTGTTTGTGGTTTCTTCAGCATCATTTCCCCCATGCCTCCTTTGGGTTTCATGTGTGATGCTGGGGAAACCCTATGTGTCTTTTTAGTGTCAGTCCTATGCAACATTGGTGACAAGGCCTTGTGATCCCAGTATCCTTGGCAGGTCTCTCACATTGCTATATTAAACTAGGTTGTGCTCTCCACATTTACACTTGGAGCTTCCTCAAATCCCCTGCATCTTGCATCATATAGATTATTCTTGCATCCTCATATAGCTGCATCCTACATTTTGCATTCTATCTTATCTTGCATTCACCCATCTTTGCTCTTGGAAACTTGGTTATTTATCTCCCCTGCTTCCTCAGTCCTTCCTTCTTTGTTTCCTTTCAAGAAAATTCCACAACGTTTACTCCTTGCGTTATTTTTTCGAGGGGGCACAACACATCATTCCTCTAAATTCTAGCCTTGGGCATCTTATTTTCTTGTCTTTGACATCATGCCACTTGCGGCATTGCATCAAAGAGGGGCAAAATGTAGACACCTAAAATCTTTTAGAAAATAAAGTATTTTTATTTTTTGAAAAATCCCTGATGACATCATCATTTGTTAATTAATTATTTAATTAATTAATTAATTTATTTTTATGTCATTAAATCCCTTTACCTTAATTAAAAATATTTAATTAAGGAATCCCTCCCAAAAATGTTTAAATCTTATTTAAACATTATCTCTGTATTTATTAATTATTTAATTAATAAATTGACCAAAAATTCCAAAATAAATAATTTATTTATTTTTTGCCCAAAACTTGGCCAATTTCCTTAAGACCATTAACCTCTTCTAAAATCTTCTAATCCTTCTTTAATTTCGATTAAAGACTAATCTCATCATTTCCTAACCCTAATCCCAACTCAAAATATTTAATTAAGATTAAATATTTAATCCTCATATTTATTAAATTCATTTTTAATAAATATTCTCAAACCTAAACCATGGAAATAAATAAATCTTTATTTATTTCTTAAAATCCATATTTATCCTAAGGAAGTTCTAGACTCTTCTAGAAAGTCTTTATCCTTGTCCCCCTAATCCTAATCCCCCCCTAACCTTGTCACATTCCCTAAACAAGGTTAGCCAACTCCTAAGCTTAACCCAAAGTCAACAAACTTCTAGAAACTTCTCTTACATGCATTAAATACATTTAAAGCCTCCTTATCCCTCTTACATGCATTTATGATGCATTTAAGAAGCCCCTCACCCCTTTCTTACACACTTTGACCTTAGGCACATTTCCCAAATTGTGCACATCCCTCCCATCTTTCAACTCAATGCCCTTACGAAACTTGTCACAAGGAGGTGGCCCTGAATTAGCACAATCCATGTGCTCCCTTTGAAAGAATCTTGGCCCCTCTTAAGGATTTTAATCCTGGCCACTCGTTCCTCCTTCCTAAAGCCTATAAATACTCCTCATTTTCAAGAGCAAAATACCCATTCACCTTTTATTTCAAGCAATGTTATAATGCTAGAATAGCTCTAAATCATTTAGCTTTCATACTAATTGTTAGTTTTAATCATTTTCAAACATTTTTAGCTCACATCTTAGCATAGAACTAATGGATTAACTTAGTTTAATTCTTGTTTATGCATCATTCTCACATCTATTTTGGGTTCTAAAATGTACTTAATCATACTAGTTGCATAAATCTTGAGTTCTTGAAGCCTTAGGGGCAATTTTGGGTGTTCTACCCAATATTGTGCCATTTTTGGGGTGTTCATGAATCTCAATCCATCTTAGCATGCATTAGAATATGTTCCAAGTGTTTAGAGAGCACACCCACATCCCCTTAAGCAAGAGAAAATCAAACAGTGCTTGGGTGCACCTGTTTTAGCTCAATTTGAGGTGGCTTAGCTTAGAGTTTCCTTGTTTTGGATTGATTTCATGTTAGATTAAAATCTTAATGTTTGATTGATTTGAGTCTTTCAAAATAGATATAGGTATCCTCAAAAGCCTTGTCTACAGGAAGTTAAGGAGATATACTCTTTTGAGAGAGCATGTTTCTATGAAGTTAAGTGATACTGAAGAGCAGTTAGAAGATTGTCTTATAGCTAAGACATCTTTTCAGTAATTCAACTTTGAAAACCTCTGAGCTTGTCAAATAGCATCTTATGGGCTGAGCACACTACTTAATGTGGTAGATTCCATTAAGAAATCATGGGAAAAGGAGATAGAAAACATGAAGATAGATTTTGCAGATTGTGTTGCAAGCCTATCAGCTTTTCAATAAATAAATTGAGGTATAACTCTTTTTTGATATAATTTTGTAGCCCTCCCTACCATTATTTTGTCATTGTTGTCAAAGGGGGAGAGATATTTAGGAGAAAATTGATAATATATGATAAGAGTTGATACTCTTAGGGGGAGTATTGTATGATAGATAAGATTTTTGAGGAGTTATAAGGATAGTATATATATGTTATAATATGGCCACAATTTTGTCAATTTTGAGATTTTGGAGTTGCACCCTTAGCCAATTTTCTCATATCTTGCCACCAATGACAAAGGGGGAGATTGTTTGGAATTTGGCTAAGTTGATTGCATAGATGTTGTCATTATGGAAACATATGATCCACATGAAGATCGTACAAGTTAGAGAGCAAGTATCATAGAGTGCATTGCATATTTGTCTAAGTGTGAAGACAATATTTTTACCAGTGTACCCAGACACAATTTTTGTTTGTGACATTGAATGGAGTGAGTTCAGTGCTTGCACACTTGAACATAGACTCTATGGTGACTAATGATGACCCAACTCAGAGTGCAAGTCAGTACGACATGTACAGAAGAAGTTATGATAGTTTTACCGAAGACAGTGTGAAGTCGAGAAGACAGTATATGAAGGTGGAATTGGTAAAGAGTTAAGGGATTATTTTGTTTATCAAAATAATGTCTTAACAATATAAAGGGATGACATCTTAGATGTTTACTCTTGGTTAAAAGCTATTGGTATATATGTAATTTTAATTGTAAAATGTAGTAACAAGTTGTAATTGTAATAACCAGCAAGTATTTGTAGAAGTATGATGCAAAGTATATGAAGCATATGTAATAGCGATAGTGAAAGATCAGTGAAAGAATATTGATGCAAGCAATATAAGGTTAAGTACCTTGACCTATTTTGTAATAAGTGTATATTGTACATTACTTGTTTAGGCAGTGGGCTCAGCTGGTAATCACATTTTGTAGTACCAACTCCTAATAGGGTTGAGGCTTCTAACAAGGCCTATAGTCCCTTAATCAGGACTGATACACTATATGTTTGTAATAGACTCCTAATAGGGTCAACATCCTTAATAAGATACTTTTGATTAGTGGATCTTTGTGGGTACCATCCCCACTAGGGTTTTCCCTTGGCTAGGGTTTCCTCGAGAATAAATCATGTGTTATGAGTTCTTTAGTTTTATTGCTATGCATGTTTTTTAGCTTCTTATGTTATGCATGTGTAAAGATAATCTATTATATCCATAATTGGGAAAAAGATAAAGTTTTTAGAATACTGATTCACCCCCCCTCTCAGTATTCCTTATTTCTAACACTTTTCTATTTAGCCATCACACATTCTTTGCAAATCATGTTAATAGGCTTCATAATTTTAGGCCAATCTCTTACTACAAGTGTAGTACTTACTTTCACAATGTTGTCAAAGTTTATATGACAAAACCTTCTATTCCATAACCAACTATCATCAATTTTAGTAATCAAACATGTCATTTCAGTAGGATTCAATTGAAATACATTACCTCTAGTTCTAGATCCAGTTCCAATCATATTTCCATCTTTATCCTTTATCACACAAGTTTTCTTAGTAAACCAAACTTGATATCCCTTATCAACTAACTGTCCAACACTAAAAAGATTATGTTTCAATCCATCCACAAAATAAACATCATCAGTATTAGTCTTTCCATCAAGAGTAATAAATCCTATACCTTTAATCAAACAAGGTGCATTGTTTCCAACTCTAACAACTCCTCCATCATATTCATTTAACTTTATGAACTTTTTCATGTCTCCAATCATATGATGTGAACAACCACTATCTATAATCCAATCAGCTTTCTTTTCAACTTGAGAAACTAAGGCTTTTTCTTCCTTGACATCAGTTTCAAAATTTTCTTCTTTAATTGCTACAAATCCTATGTCATCATTATTCTCATTATGTCTTTCACTTAAAGTTCTCTTTATACTAGCTTCAAGATCTTCATCATTAGCATAATAACATTCCTTATATCTTCTAGGTTTGAAATTGTTTCTATACTTTTTAACTCTCTTAGGACATTTAGATGCAAAATGATCATATTCTTGACAAGTCCAACATTTAAAATTTTTCTTACTGTCCGGTTCTCTCTTCACAAGCAAGGCAATACCTTCTTCAATCTTCTTATCTTCTTCATTTATAGATCTTCTACTACCAACATAATCTCTACTCACACTGATACTTCTTGACAAAGTAGGGCGAACACTAAGAGCACTGAATGCTGTCTCCATTCTAGGTAAGTCTCCTGATAACCTCAGGTTCATCTTTGTTGCTTCCAATCTTCCAAGAAGAGTCTCTCTTGTAAAGTTTGTAGTACAAGGTATAACTTGTTCAATCATCTATGTTGTCTGCTTAAATACAGGAGTCAATGTCCTTAGAATTTTCCATATCACTTCATTCTCTGTCTTTGTTCCTCCACAAGATTTTATACCAGTAACAATTTCTGACATTCTATCACTATAGCTTCTAATAGATTCATCTTCCAACATTCTTATATATTCGAATGCACATATCCAATTATTTAATCTAACTCTTTTTTCATGTTCATCACCTTCAAAAGTAGAGTGTAAAGCTTTCCAAATTTCATGAGATTTTTTCAAACATTTTACCTGACTGTACTCATTCTCTAGAAGGGCTGTCAAAAATGCTTCTCTTGCAAGTATGTTACACATGAATAGATCTCTCTCATCAGTAGTACATGTTTCAAGATTGTCCTCTTCAATGATAGTCTTATCATTCTTTATAATCAACCAATAACTTGGTCCTAAACATAGTAGGTGTTTCTTCATATTTTCTTTCCAACTGTCAAAATTTATTGCATCAAACTTAGGGCTTTCTTTCTTGAAATTCGCCATGGATCTCCTTAAGCTGTTAAACTTCTTTTTCAAGGACCTGCCGCTCTGATACCAATTATTAGAAAGTAAATTCCACCAAGATAACTGAGAGCAGGGGAGGGGGTGAATCAGTTATCAAATAATTATAACTTTTATCAACTTCAACAACATTAAACCATGTAAGAAATATAATTACCAACCATAGAAAGATATTCATACACAATAACACAATGACACAAGATATGTTGTCTAGGAAACCTCTTGATCAAAGAGTAAACCCTGGTGGGAATAATGCCCACAAAGATGCACTAATATGAATATTCCTTGTGAAAGGATGGACTCTGTTAGGAGTCTTATGAAATACATTCAGTACATATGAATCCCTATTAAAAGATTCTAACCCTGTTAAGAGTTATGGAAGACCGAAGGACCCACTGCCCAAATAGCTTCATGGTAAGATCACTAAACACATTGTCCAAATAATATTTGTATTACTCAATAGAATAATATGTTACCTCTTCTCTGACTATGCCAAACCACAATCATTGTTACACCAGATCTCAATTTCAGATCTCTGTACTTCGCATGTCTTCCTTCACAATTCACTTTCACATTTAGCTCTTTTCTTCACTTCATATTCATACACTAATATCCTCTTCTACATACAATAAGGAAACACATTCCTTCCTTTATACCACAATCAAATAATTACAAATGATTTGGCATATAATTACAAAATAAAAGTTTCCACATGCTACATCAAAATTACACAAAATTGTCAGCTTCCAAATACAATAAATCTTCATTCGTGTGACCTCAAAGTTTGTGCTATCATCCATGTCACTATCAATGTGTCTTCAACTTCCCTTTAACTCTGCAAAATCAGATTCCATCCCGATTAGGAGATATCATCCGATTTCCACAAACTGCTACTCAGGAACACTCCCTAAATACTACTTCCACCAAAATACTCATAACTTCCATGAATAAAAGAATTACTATCTGTGCTCTTAACCATAGACATATAACATATCAAAGAGTATATCCTCAACATCACATAGCTTCAACTACAATAACCCACATACGCTAATTCAAACTCTGACTACTTCTTTGCAAGTCTCCAGAAGATCATTGTGTTGACATCAATGACAATCATAGTCATGAATGCAACAACAACTACTATAGAATGGCTACAAAACATTTAGCATTCATTCCTAACAAAATGGACATCTCCTTGGGTAGTTCCACCTTTTAGGCATTTGGACCATATTTAGCCAACACTTTGCATGGCCCAATCCTTTTCATCCATAGCTTACTTGGTGTGCCCTTCTATAGTCTAGCCTTGTTAAGAATACCATCACCAAGTCACCTACCTCAAATTTTAGGTCTCTTCCCCCTTCATCTCTGTTAGCTTTCAACTTTTGATTGGCCTCCATTAGTGTCTTCTTTACTTGCTCATGTACCTCTCTCATTGATTAAGAAAAATCATCAGCATGACCAGTGATTCCTTCATATCCCTTCATGTCTCTAAGCTCAAGAACTCCTCTTGGATATAGTCCATACACCATTTCAAATGGACTCCTTCCTGTAGTCCTATTTGTATTGTCATTATAAGAAAATTCTTCTTGAGGAATGACTTGTTCACATCCTTGCCGATACTCCTTAGTCAAACATCTCAACAAGTTGCCAAGTACCCTATTAATTACCTCTATCCATCCATCCATTTGAGGATGATATGCAGAGCTATGAGACAAGTTGGTTCCTATCCTCCTCCAAAGAGTCTTCCAGAAGTGTCCCATGAACTTCACATCTCTATTTGCAACTATGCTTATTGGCAACCCATGTATCCTTACTATCTCTTTGAAGAAAAGGTGAGCAATATGAATGGCACCATGTGTGGTTTTACAAGGGATAAAATGGCTCATCTTACTGAATCTGTCTACTACCATAAATACACTATCCAAACCTATTGGTGTCTAGGCAATCCTACTATAAAATCCATGCTTATGTACTCCCAAGGTCTATTTGGGATGGGCAATGATTGGTAAAGACCTTCATTTGATGATGTTCCCTTTTCCTTTTGACACACTCCACATTGCTCAACATACCTTCTTATATCTTTCTAAATTTTAGGCCACCAATAGAATCTCTCCACTAATTCTAGGGTCTTGTTTAACCCAAAGTGTCCACTCAAACTACCATTGTGCTTCTCTTGGATGAGGTTCTCCCTCAGGTAACATCTTGAA
This sequence comes from Chamaecyparis obtusa, assembly GCA_027943335.1. Taxonomy (NCBI): domain Eukaryota; kingdom Viridiplantae; phylum Streptophyta; class Pinopsida; order Cupressales; family Cupressaceae; genus Chamaecyparis; species Chamaecyparis obtusa. Next base: position 1,246,633 of record BSBK01006612.1, read on the forward strand.
ACACATAACTTCTTTCCCTTAAATAGTAAACCATTTTGTAATGTATAGTCAACATATTCACTATGAAAATGATTATCAAATTTAGTGCATACCTTGTGGATCTTTAAGAAATATGCATCTCCTTTATAGAGGTCATTGAGATCTTCAACTCAAATTCTCTATAACTATATCTCTTGGACAATGAACAATCTCCTACTAAGGGCATTTGCAACCTTATTTTTAACCCCATTTTTGTGCTTGATTATAAAGATTTATGACTGTAGGAACTCCATCCATTTGATATGCCTCAAACTAAGTTTCTCCTAAGTATTGATGTAACATAGTGCTTGGTTATTAGTGAAAACCACAAAATTTTTAGGCAATAGGTAGTGCCTCCACTTCTTAAGGGCTTGTACTAAAGCATATAGCTCTAAGTCATAGGATGAATACCTAGACTTTGCCTGATTTAACCTCTCACTAAAGAATTCCACTGGCCTACCTTCTTGGCTTAGGACTACACCCACTGCTATGTTACTTGCATCACATTCCACTATGAATGGTTTGTCAAAACTTGGTAAAACTAGTGTTGTTTGGGTATCTACTTCCTTCTTCAATTTATCAAAACCCTCATTGGCTTCTTTGGTCCATACAAACTTTTTTTTAAGTCCTCCTTTGATGGTGTCAAGGACTCATGTGCATATTTCACTAAATCTTCTAATAAACTTTCCATAGAATTGGGCTAAGCCATGGAAGCTTCTGACTTCAGTTCCTATCCTAGGAGTGGGCCATCTGAGAATGGCTTCAACCTTACTCTTATCCATCTTCAAGTCACCCTTAGATACTACAAATCTTAGGTAGACTAGTTCTTGTTTCATAAACTCACACTTTTCAAGGTTTATGGAGAGCTTCTCCTCTTGAAGTTTCTTCAATACAAGATCTAGGTGCTTCATGTGTTCTTGTGAGGTCCTACCTCAACCCATCCTAGCTTGACATTCGTTTTGACATTTGATTCATTAGGATGATACTTTGAGTATAGATATTTGACCTATTTTGGATTACATATGCTATTATTGGATCTCATGAGATGTTTGCTATAGATTTTTATGATGGTCACGTTAGTCGTACTCTGTATATATGTTCATTTTGGTTCCATGATTATCTATGAGATATGATTCTACATTCTGCATTTGTTAAGTCATCTTTTCGTATAATGGAGATGGGTGGAATCATGGTTTTATGATTAGTTTAGGATTACATGCTTTTGTGGATTATGTAATGTTCATGAAATGCAAATATATATATTGTCAAGTTTAGATGTTAATACTTCATTTTTGAATGATTATCAATGCAAAGATTTTATGATCTACTGACATTGAAATTGAGTGTGCAGGAACATGGTCATGGTTGTAAATTTAGGGAAACAAGAAAGAATCTAAGTGCAATTAGTTTGAAACCAAGGTCAGCTCTAAGAAGAGAATGACCTCATCGTATTGTCATTTTATTAATAAACGTGATGCATGTGTGTATGTGGTTGACAATGTTTGTAAGTAAAATTTTATTTTTGTGAAAATATATAAATGTATTTGTCCACCAAGCATGCCAAATGTGTTTGTGATGTGCACTTTAGTGAGGTGTCACTTGACACTTTGGTGATGATGTGGCATGCTTGAGTGGAATAAGGACCCCACCCTCTCCTTAGTTGGTTTTGAGTATTCCTAAGCTTAGTAGGTGGTTTAAGGAACCAATAATTATGAAACCAATACTTCATTTTCGGATGCATGATTAACTAGGGTTTTTGAGGGGTTCTATGGAGTCCCAGGGTGTGGTTTAGGTTAGATTTCGGTGGCCCAAGGATAGTACTTGGGTTAGGGGGCTTATTTCTTCTATTTTCACTTTTCTAGGCCACCTTTTTGCCTCTCCAAATAGGCCATTTTTGATATGTACGAAAATGGAAATGCTATCTAGGATGTCTCACCTTTTCATGTGTTGAAATTCATTCCATACCTTTAGTAAGGGAAAGTGTCATATTGTCTAGGATCTAGAAACCTAATTTTTTTGGGAAGGGAGATGAAAGGAGAATGTTTGAATGACTTTAGGGGATAGAGACTTAGGAAAGACTTACTTGTTCATTTTTGTCTAAGTTAGATTTGGAGAGAGTGAGAGGTGATCTAGAGAGGTTTGGGCTAGTAGATTGGAGAAGGATAGCAAGCTTGGAGTCAAGAGGAGCTCATCTTCAAGTCTTCATTTAGCCTTGGCTTAGGAGGAGGTTGGTGGTTTCCTATCTTGTGATTATTTTGTATATGCTTTGGAAGAAATGTACTATGAGAAATTTGTGAATTGTATTACCTTGTGTGAATCTTATATTGTTTGGTTTCATTTTGAGATTTTTCTTTCAAACTTGTTTGTCTTCTTGAATTTGCATGGTGTTTATGGGTGTGCAAGTTCTCTCCTCATCCTTGGGAGGATTTGAGGATAACTTGGGTTAAGGGCCTAGTTGGGATTTCCTTACGTATGAGAACATGGTTGTATGGGCACCATGAGGGCCTTCTTATGTTTGTTTTGGGGGCCATAAGGGAATTGTTTTTTCTCATGAATTTGAGTTGTTTGGTTGGAAGGGCCTTGTGAAGGCTTGTAATACATGATAAAATGTTGTTTTGTTATAAGTTAGGTGTCTCCATAAGAGAAGATTCCACCTTCACCCATTCTATGGATTCTATATTTAGAGTCCTTTGTGCAAGCTTAAGAAGGGAGTAAAATGTGAAAATCTATGTTCCAATTTGTGTTTGAATGTTTATGCTTGAGTTGTATGACTATATCCCATCCTTGTCTTGTTTCCCGAAGCTCAGGGGTGGCCATGTAATGGCCTAGGATGGGAGGTGAGCCTCCATGGCCATGTGAAGAAAGTCTTGTGTTTGCAAGTTTGGATTCCTAGTTTGAGGGAGTAATCCAAGTTTGAAGTTCAAGTTTAAGTTGAGAAATTTTGGTTTAAGACTGTTCTTAGGTGAACAGCTTTGGAGATCTTGCTCTATGCATTTTGGTTTCAAAACAAAGAAATTGTATTATTTTATGAGCTGAAATTTAGACTGATTATTCTTGTAGTTTTCTAAAAATTAAGACAGTTTAATAGCTCTCTTATAGTACTGGAATCTGTAATTATTATTTGAATTTTAAAATCAGTTCTCTACATAAATGTTAATTTGAGTAGACATGAACTGGAAATGTCAAATTAATTTCATTATTTAGAAAAGGTTGAATTTCTTGCAACTGAAGATTATTTATTAAATCGGTTATCCAGCATGATGTAATATGGAAAAAAAACTTATATATAGGAAGTTTTGATTAGTTTCTTTTTATTAACTCTTTAAAAGATAAAATATTATGAATCTATGTTGAGCAATTAAATGTTGTTAAAGATTATTGTCTGTTACTACTATGTCTCAGATTTCTTGCATTAGAAAATGTCTTATGTTTGAGCAATAAGTGCATGGAAGAATCTGGGTATATGTTTAGTACTTCTATCAAGTTTATAAAATTTAGTATCTGATTGTATAGATGCCAAAATAAAAGTTGTGTACAAATTTTACTTTCAGATTTGAGTATGAATCACAGTTCTATAAATGTATGGAAAGGACAAGACTAAAGCTTAAAAATTATGTAAGAAATTAATACATATTAAGTCGTAAATCTAATTTATATTTATTCACAAAGAAATGATTAGAACATATTCTATTCCCATCCCTGATAACATTCTGGTACTAATATATTTGTATATATATGTATTATATATGTTATATTATTCATAAAAACATGAATAATATAAAATATATGATATCATATACAATACACTCATTAAAAAAAGGGGCATAAATTAAACAATGCCAAAGAACAATTAAATAACTCGTAATATTATATGAAATAACAAAATATATATTATAAATTATATATAAAATAATGCATAAAATGTAATGTAAATTATAATATTATACAAAAATAATATAATGAAATAAATAGTAAAAATATATATAATATAATATTAAATATTATATACTATACAATAAGATATTATATATTATATAATATTTAATATTATAATATACCATAATATATATAATATAATAATAAATATTATATACTATACAATAAAATATTATATATTAAATAATATTTAATATTATAATATATATATCGTAATTAGTTTTTTTTTTTTATAAAATTGTTTTTATAAAATTGAATGGCAAAGTTAGGGCTGAGCCCTTCCCCCTCCTCGTGGCAACACTATCGTGACTAAGTCACGATAGTGACTGTGATCACTATTGCGACCTAGGTCACGGGCAGTGATCATAGTCACTGACCTGACTGCAGTCACGATAGTGACTTCGGTCGCTGTCATGACTGTAGTCATGACAATGATCATGAACATTGCCAAAGCCATTGTCGTGGCTACCATGTGTGGCTTAGGGTTTTAAACCCTCCAAAAAAATAAATACACCCTGCAATATTTATAAAATATATTACGTGAAGTATAAATAGGGGTTTTTCTACAAACGCAAATTATTTTTTTAGAAAATAACCCTCTCTGCTATGTACCAACAAAATGAAACTAATACGGACTTTGATCCATTGTAAAAAAGAAGAAAACTTAATCTCAAGTCTTTTGCCATTTTAAGAAATCGACGCCCTATTTCATTGTCATTCCGAATAGTTGCAAAACATATACATTTGCAGTCGATCTGAGCACCAGATCCAAAATGAAAACAATATAATAATAAAATAATGCCTTCTAATGCCATTGAAATGGCTGGAAGAAAACCAGTGCTTGCCAATGACCTGTGTATCAGATTAGAAATTTAGAGCTCCTCATTTCCTTAAGCATAAGCAAATAGTACTAGTGCCAATATATGAAACTAGTTTACCCGTAATATATCAACAACAGTTGAGCAAGCTTTCAGGTGTGGTTAGAAGAGGATCTATTATGAGTTAAGAGATCTCTGGCTGGTCCATTCCCTTACTTCTCTTGAGAGCATCCATGTTCTCACAAAATGTATTATCCCCTCATTGCTTCCTCAAATCCCTGCATAAGAAAATGAAATTATGAGAGATTTTAGGGTTTTCTGGAAGTTATAATATGGCCCCAAACCCTAATTTCAAATTAAGGTTTGTAGGCCCCATTTCATTAATAACTTATTTTATTTTAGTGGTTATGTTTTTTCTTATGGACTTATTTAATGAATAAGTTTTGGCCATTTATATTTTATTGAGCAAAGAGTGAGAAATTTAATTGGTGAAATGTTTGTTTTGTTTACATAAAGTTAGTGGTATATTTTTGAGAGAAATTTTTAGAAGGTTGGTAAATTTTAATATGTTAGCAGTAATTAAGTTTAATAGTTATGGTTAATTTCCCCTTCCATATGTTTTATCAATATCGTTAATTAAATTAGGTTATGGCTTTTATCTCCTTAGTCAATTTTTAATTCGAAGAATTAGTAAGTTGTAAAAAGTTTTATAATATTTGGGGATGGGGATTAAGGATATTAGTCTTATTTAATTTTTAAAGAAATGTATTGTAACGGAGGTTAATTAATATTGTTCTAAAATATTCAGATTTAATTCCCTTAGTATATATGAACTCAATTTTTACATAATACTATTATGGGAAAATTATAGGTGTTATTTTTATCCCTTACACCATTTCTCTATTTTCTAATTAATAGTTGAACTTAAATCATTAGTGGACTTAAGTAAATAGTAGATTATTTTGTCCTTTGACTAAATTTTAAAAATATGATAATAAGGTTATATTTGGAAGATTTCATGAAATCATTAACCTTATAAATATATATTCATGTAATGAAGGAATTTAGTTTTCTTTTAGTGTATTAGTTGAGATTAATATTTAAATTCTTTTTCTAAACATTACCTTTATTGGATTAAAATCATATATTTAAGGTCCATAGAGTTATTCCATTTTTAATCTTAATATTAACGCAAAATAATTAGGGAGTTGATATCTCCTTGTCTTATCCTTTCCCAGTCACCTTATGTCTTTCGACGTGTAGGGAATGAAGGCATGCCAGCACATGCCTCTTGCTCCCTTATATGATGTCCTGTGACTTGCCCATGCAAACTATCATACCCGAAGCTTCGCATCATTGGGCTACTTGAGAAAACTAGTTCTGTTTTATGTTCAAGATAATGTTTTAAAACAAAAATTGTTTTTGTGTTTTTGTCCAATTATTTTGGGCATTACATTCTGGTATCAGAGAACAGTTTCTACTCTAGGAACCTTTTAACCCATTACATTTGCCTAACTTATAGTTGTTTTTTCCTTAGTGTAGGATGCCTCTAGTCACGCATAGTGCTCACTGACATGGGCAGAGACGCAGATGCGAATGTGTGGCAATAGAGGGAGATGAGTGAGGAACTGATGGGCTAGGTGATGAGCAGAGGCCTCCACCCTTTCCGCGACCTAATCCTAATCAGGATGTCCTTAATGACTTACAAAATCTAGCTAACATTATCATGGACAGGTTACCCTAGGAGGCCAGCAGACTGGGAACCAAGAGTAGAGTAGGATTCCCCCCCCTAGATGAGTAGCAGAGTAGGTAGTTGATGAGGGCAAGTCGGTGCATAGGCCAGAGCCGCCACCAAGACTAGTTCCAAGAGTACCTTGTGACACAGGGGACCTGATCAAAGACCTTATCAGATTACAACCACCACCCTTTTTGGGATCCATGGTTGGGATAGAGGTAGAGGCTTGGCTTTTAAGCCTCGAGAATTGCTTTGGGTTGCATTCTTATGAGAGCAACCTTAAGGCATGCTTTGGAGTACACATGCTTAGGGGTAACACTTCCACTTGGTGGAAGCAGGAGGAGGTTAAGAGTCACCTTACCATGGACACCCTCACATGGGAGATCTTCTTGGAGAGATTTCAAGCCCGATATATGTCGGAGCATTTCAGACAGCGTTGCATCAATGAGTTTCATGATCTATAGAAGAGAGGCATGTGAGTAGCCTAGTATGCGAACAAGTTTCTCAAACTCCTTCCTTATGTGGACTACATGAAGGATGAGAAACTCCAGGTCAACTACTTCATCAAGGGGTTGAACTATGCCATAGCTAACAGAGTGTAGATAGTACCTGCAAGAGATCTACGTGATACAATGGAGAGGACCATGGTAGCTAAGGAGATCCATAATAGATCTCATGATGCCCAAGACTGGTCACAGAACTGGAATGCCAAATCTTAGTCTTCTAGTTTCTAGAAGTCTCATTGGAAGGGAAACCATAAGAACTCATTAGGATCATCTAGGGAACCTCAGCAGTAGTAGTAGCAGCAGCCACTATAGTCTTAATAAAATCAAAAACAAAAATCTTCTCAGGGATAGCAAGGCTCTAAGCCCAAGCAGTGGCACTCACAGGGATCTTGACAAGATCAAAGAGAATAGTATCAAGCTTCCAGAGGTGGATTCAGTGCGTGTAGTGCTACAGGAGGAAAACAATAGTCTAGGCCTTAGAGTATATAGATATAGGCTAGAGGACCTTGCTACACATGTGTTGCCATGGGGCACATAGATAGGGATTTGCCTATAGGTTGTTCAGCCAGTAATCAAATAGTGGCAACTTTTGAGCCTATGGTAGGAGACATAGGTAGAGCACATAGAGTATTCATAGTGGTTGATAACCACCAGTCTACCAGGCCATAGTCATTGAGGCTACAGGCATGATCAGAGGTAGTAGTGTTTCTATCCTTTTTGATTCTGGAGCCACTGACTCTTTTATTTCACCTTTCATAGTGGAGCGATGTAGGCTAGTGGTAGCTAGGCAGGATGTTAGTTGGGAGGTTGAGTTAGCCTCAGGAGCTAGGGTATCCCTTAATTCCTTGGTGAGAGGTTGCCAGTTGCAGATTAGAGACTTTACCACCATAAATGGCCTTCATGTCACACCACTTGGACCCTATGATGTTGTTCTCGGCATGGATTGGCTCTATTCCTATAGGGCCAAGATGGATTGTAGGCAGAAGATAGTGGAGTGTTTAGATGATGATGGGGTGACCTTAGTTATTGCAAGAGTCCAAAGACCTATATCCCTTCATATGATTTCAGCTATGCAGCTTAAGCAGTTCTTGCGAAAGGGTTGTCAGTTATATGCTATCACTATCAGTGATAGAGAGGAGGAGGTAGAGGAGACTTCTCTTGATGACCACCCTATTCTTTAGGATTTTGTAGATGTATTTCCTTCTTAGTTATTGGGTATGCCACCACCTAGGGCAATGGACTTTCATATAGATCTTGTTCTAGGAGCAAAGCCAGTTTCTAGAGCGCCCTATAGGATGACTACACATGAGCTCAACGAGGTCAAGATTCAGTTAGAGAAGCTCTTGGAGAAAGGGCACATTCATCCTAGTGTATCTCCATGGGGTGCACCCATCATCTTCATTAAGAAGAAGGATGGATCTCTTAGGTTGTGCATGTAATACACCCAAAATGGGCTATAAGCTCACTAATCTTCTATATCAACAATTCAAACAAAATCAACATCAAAGTCCTAACCTAAGGCACATCTAAACATCATCGAATCCTAATTGATTATCTTAAATTCTGCATTGGGGAATATTCCTAGCGATATTCTTAATTATCTTAATTATCTTTAATTTAATGATTATTTGGCAATAAATCACATTTATCCTAAAGTTTGATTAATTGAATATTTCCAATATTTAATTAATTAGATTTAATTCTACCACTTAATTATTTAATTGAATTTGATTCTATTTATTCCTAGATATTATTATTTAAATTTGACAATAAATCAAAATTCCTATCATTAATTGATTAAATTCTTATTTAATTAATTAAAGCAAGTTGTCATATTTAATAATATTATTTTTGGAATAAAATTTTGAAAAAATGATTGATTAACCCTTAAATCAATTGTTTTATTTTTAATAGCAGTTAAGATGGAAATAAATCACTTTTATTTATTAAATTAATTCATAAATAAAACATGCACAATCATAAAAGTAGACAACTATCAATTATCAATTAAAGCTAAACTCTATTTTGAGTTAAAGCTTAGCTTTTGTATGTTTTTGTGAATTAAATTATCTTTATTATCAGATAACTCAAAAATCAACCTGAGTTATTTGAGTGATTTATGGCTTTTTCTCATGCACCTCCAAAGCCATGGATTTCTATAAAACCAAGGCTTAGCTCTTCATAATTCATCTCAAAAAAATTGCAAACTTACTCTATAGGAATCATAGCATATCAGATTTGGAGAATTTGCACAATTGGAGCTTGAAAGATAAATTTGAGGATTCGAAGCTTTGTGAGATCAATTTCAAATTCATAGCTTTCATATTATTGTTAGAATTTTCATTCTCATATCATATCATTTCTAGATTAGCATTGCATATCAATTTTCATATTAGCATAGATTCATATCAGTTTTCATCATATTATTGCATAGAAAATATAAAAAAAATAGATTAATTGCATTCATATTTCATATCAGTTTGGCATTCAAATCCTTCATTTAGGTGTCATCTAGGTCACTGATCTCGATAACAATCTGAGAACATTAATCTCGCACCTACTAGAAGGCAGTAAATCGCTTGGATAAATTAGATTTCAATTTTGCACGATTTTGATTTTTGCTAACCTCTAATGTTTTACTGAAGTGTTGTGTCTACAGATGAGGTACAATTTTCACACACACATTTCTGGCACCCACCGTGGGGCCCTAAAATGGGTTTCCAATTCAATTCTATCAATTTTTGTCTTTTTCTCCTCGGTTTTTGTGCAAAAATATGATTTTTATTTTTTGTTTGTACAATCTTCGTACGAGTTTCTAACAAAATTTGTATGATTTTGAACCCATTGGCATATGAAAGTTGACCGAGTATCATTTCATCAGGCACCCACTATCATTTGGAGGCTGGATCATCATTTCATCAGACACCCAGTGTCGTACGAGTTTCCAGACTGTCGTCTGGTAATAGACCCAGTGTCATACAAGTTTCAGCATCAGGTTTCAACTATCATCTGGTAACAGACCCACTGTCATATGAGTTTCGGTACCAAATTTCAATTGTCATTTCATTTTTGTAGGCAGTTTGTCAGATTTGATTTTTGGATTTTGACTGATAGCTAACCCTAACAATTGAAATTTATTATTTCTGATTGATTTCTGCTGGTTTTGATTGGAAAAAGTACAAGAATTACTCAAAATTAGGTAAACATCTACTAAGCGCATTGCAAGGATCTCAGGTATTCCACTTGTGCTGATAATATTTTGATTTGGGGCTTAAAATAAATCTCTCATGTGTCTAGCTTGGGTGATTCTTTTCATGCTTTTGTTTTACACACTTGCATAATTGATACTAGGTTGTGACCCCTTAAGGATTCATTAAGTGGTCTTAGATACTTGTGATTGATCTTGATTGCTATCTTGGGTTATTGGACTCGCTAATCCACTGGCCCCTCATTCCACCCCGTGGTTGCAATCTCAGCACCATAAAGGGGAGGGGTCAATAGGACAAAAGTGTTAAGTGTTCCACTTGGAAACCCTTTTGTGCTTTTAGGAAATCAGTTGTTTTCTAAGTTGGGGACTCATTTTTAGCTTGTGTGAGGTGTTAAGTGTTCCACCTTGTGGACTCATCTCATATTCTCTTTAAGCATTAAGTGTTCCTCTTTCTGCTTTTTGGATACTTTTGGTAGATTTTCTTTTGGAAACATACATCTATGCTTACATAGTAATTAGGCCCTATGAACACTATTCATGATTCTTGAGAGATTGGATTCCTAGCGAAATCCTTCTTGACGACAGAATCCTTGTAGGTAGGGAGGATACTTAGTGCGTTTCACATTCAACTTGGTTAGTGCACCTTCCCTTATTGATTGATACATTCTCTCCCAAGAGAGGTTGATAGATCACATGGGGTAGACATCACGAGCTTTGGTGAATCAAAATTGGTTAGTGCATCTTCCCTTATTGATTGATACATTCTCTCTCTGGAGGGGTTGATAGATCACGTGGGGTTGATATCATAGACCTTGGTGAGACAAACTTTGTCTTAGCATGTCAGATTAATCTTCTTTCTTTGTTTGTGTTAAAAGTGAAGAGGCATCAAAACCTTGGATCTCGAGCCAAGTCCCCTTGTGGTATCATACCATGAGTCACCTTTAGAGAGGGTTAACCATAGCAGACAATCCCTTCACAGGGCAAACTGCATTGATAGAACCTCAAGCGGTAATAGCCATTTTCACTGTGGTAGTGACAGCCGCTATATAAATGTCCTTGTGGAAGAAATATCCATGGGTATGGTTCATTGTTGGGTTGTCAGATCTCCCAAGCAGCTCTTGAAGATTAAGTTCTTAGATTGTGTCAAAACCCTGGTGCATCAGGATTAGAGTTCACCTCTTTGGATCATAAAAGTTGCAGAGTCAAACCATTACTAAAAGCCCTAGTGAGGCCAAATTTTCATTTTATAGGGTATATGTGCGTTATTGAAAATCATTTTGGAACATACACAATTAGTGCTTCTGAGGATTAGAATGAATAAGTCACTTGATTGTTCATGCGCAAGGTTGCTTTTTCCCTTGTTCATTGTTTTCAAACATGCTTGAAATCACTTGCTTACTGTTTTGCGTGCTTCTTTATCTATCTAGTTATTGAAAATGAACAAATATGTTACAATCCTCAAATCTGGACAATACAATTTGCAAACAATTCAAATTTGAAAACTCAAAATTTGCAAAATCTGAAGTAAAATCCTTTTCTGGAGTCAAAAGTCATCTTAGGAGGTTAGAAAGTCATATGAGTTTCCATCAAGTGTCATTTAATTACAACCCATCTGTTGTATGATTGAGTACCTAGTGTCATATGAGTTTCCATGCTAGCAAATTCTCAAAGTCAAAATCTTGCAACTGTTGTATGAGATTTTCAACTGTCGTTTCATTGCTACCCAACTGTCGTATGAGATTTTCAACTGTCATTTCATTGATAACCAACTGTTGTATGATAACCAACCCAGTGTCGTACAAGTTTTGATGCCAAAAAATTCTAAGAGTCAAAATCTTGCTTGCAATTATCGTATGAGTTTTGCAACTGTCATTTCACAGCATACCCACTATCGTATGAGTCTGCAGAGTGTCGTTTGGGAAATTTTTGAAAGTTGTCAAAAAAATTGTCAAAATTGCCAGATATTTAGCTTTTTCAGCCTAATTTCAGAATCTATCGAATGAATCACTATGTTAGGAATAGAGCAGTAGCTATTAAGATTCCAATCATTTTCCTAAAGTGGCCTTTTGAATTTGATTCAGCCTTCTATTTAATTGATTTGAGTCCTTATCATCCTGTGTCAAAACCTTGTCATAACTATCAATCTTCAATCAATCATCAAAATGACTAAGTGTTGTGATATCTTGTCCGCTATCTTTTGGGAACCTACCCATACATCTAGGGCATAATATCCTTCATCCACATCTAATCAAATCTTCAAATCAATCAAACCTTGACAAGGTTGCATCATCTGATCATCTTGATTCAATTCATTCTTTGGTTATCTGGATCTTATTCTTTTGTTTCACTTGAGGTGAATGGTGGAGACTAGAGCTTCCTCTCACAAGAAATCTATCACCACTCTCCAAACTCCATCTCTTGAGCAACTCATCAATTTTGGTCTTTACGAGGATGATGGTCTTGGCAACTATCGATTGAAATCTAGTTACATACCTCCTCCATCAACTCATGGAGGTACTCAACATACCCCTCATCAATCTAATCCAGGGAGTCCACAAACTCCTACCATGTCTCAAGCAAGGAAAAATTTTGGCTCTCAAAGAGCTCAATCTCAACATGGTGCAGATCAGGAACCCACACCTGAAGAAATTGCTCAATATCAAAATGACGATAACTTCAAACGAATGATGAAGCATTTCTTGAAAGAAGATAGAGAAGCACACTTTTTACAATTAGCTCATCAAGGAGCTAAACTTCCTCCCAGCTTTAATGTTGAAGACATCATTACACATGAGGAAGAGAATCCACTCATAGCTATGATGAAATAGATGCATGCTATACAAGTTGAACTTAACAATCTCAAGAAAGAGAAGGAACCTAAAGAGTTCTCCATGGAGGCTCTATGTCCTTTTCCATTTGACAAAGACTTGTACGTGCCACCATTTCCAAAAAGAGTGGAGATGCCAAAGTATGATAAATATGATGGGCACTCTGACCCTCAAGATCATGTCAGGGAATTTTGTACACAATCAATGGAGTTCATGCATGAACCAACCTACCTTATGCTTCTCTTCCCTCGATCTCTAGGGGGAGCATCCATTCATTGGTTTTCAAAATTGCCTTCTAGTATCAAAACTTTTGAGGAGTTGATCAAATTGTTTTATCAACAATACTACAATATTCAGCACCCAATCACCATGATCGATATCTGTAATCTCAAACAATACCCAGGGGAACCATTCCTAACATTTCTCAAGAGTGGAGGAAGAAGTTCTCTCTATATGCCAGATCTATTCCAGAAATAGAAAAATTGGAAATCTTCATCAACAACCTAGTTCTAGAAATCAATTATCCTCTACAAATGCAAGATCATACATCTTTTGATAAGATGGTGGATAATGCTATCAAAATCAAAAAAGTGCTTGTGAAAAAAGGAGAAATCACACTTCAAAAAGACAAGTATGAATCAGGATCCAGTTCTAAAGACAAGAACAAAAATTGGAACAAGAACAAAGGCATCATCACAGATGGCATTATTGACACTGTTCATGCCCCATCAAAGGCACCAACCTACAATCTCACTCTTGGCACTCAAGCCATTAAAGCTTCAGATAAAAAGTCTTCTCAACCATCTCAAAGGAAGCCAAAATACAAAAAATGGGATAAACATAAAAAATTTACTCCTCTAGGAGAGTCTTTAGAATCAGCTATGAAAACTCTACTGGTTGATAACATCATCTCTTTACCACCAATCCGACCAAATGATTAGGACTCCAAACCAAAATGGTGGAGAGAAAATGAATTTTGTGATTTCCATCGGAGTAAAGGTCACAAAACTAGTAGTTGCTACCACTTGAAGCATACCATTCAAGATCTGATCGATAGTGGAGACATCACAATTGAAAATCCCAAGAGTAATAACGATCGTACAACATTCACAGAACCATTTCTGAAACATGGTCAAGAAGTTTCAACTTCTCAGCCTAATATGGGGGCAAAAGTCAACTATGCCTACCCTAGAAATAATGCTGTCATCAATATGGTTGAACCATGTCTCTCTGAAAGTTGCAATGTCATCACAATTGTATGAAGAGACAAAGATCATTCCTTAGCTAATGTAGTTACTCGATCATAGGCTCCAATACATCTAAAAGGACAAATCCTAGATTCATCAAATGCTCCTAAGGTGCCCTTCAATCTTTCATCTGCTTCTAAACAGAAGGCTACTTCCAAATCTTCCAATCCAAAGGATACAAGGCCTACATCTTATAGCATTGTTCAACAACTCCAGCACACTAATGTGAAAATCTCCATGTTTGAGTTGCTTCGAATATCTCCAGCTCATAGAGCCATTCTCGATAAAGCTTTGCTTGGTTCCAATGTTCGTGATGACCTTGATTTAGATAGGTTCCAGACTATGGTTGGACATCTTACATCTCCACAATATATCTCCTTTTTAGAGGAAGATGACAACTCCTTGAGTCACCTACATAATCAGCCTTTGCATATAGAAGTCTTGATCCAGAATCATAGAGTCAAACATGTGTTGATAGATGGGGGCGCTGGCCTAAACATTTGTTCTTACAGCTTGATCACGCAATTGGGATTTTTAGAATTGGCTATTGATCCTAGAAAGAAAATAACTATCAAGGCCTATGATGAACAAGAAAGATCTTCTAAAGGCACCATTGTCTTACCAATCAGAGTGGGTCCAGTTATCAAAGATACCATCTGTCAAGTGCTTGATCTACATTTGGCCTACAATGTCCTTCTAGGGAGACCAGGGATACATGAAATGCAAGCTATTCCTTCTACATACCATCAATGTTTGAAGCTTCCTTATGAAGGAGTAGAGGTTACTATCCCCACAGATCTGAATACAACTTGCAACACCTTGAAAGAAAGTGCAGATAAGCTTGTGCCTAATAATAGAGAATCTTCCATTGAACCAACTAAAGAAGCATCCACATCTAAAATGAAAGATCTTGCAAAAGAGGTTAATATCAAAGCAAATAGTATGGGAGAATATACTATCGAGCCAGTCTTATCTTTGACATCTCTCCCTATCTCACCTAAGTCTTATGGGCAATCTTTGAAACAATCCAAACCAGACTCTAAAGAACCTTTGGAAGCATATAAAAAGAATTTTGTAGCAGAACAAGTATCCAAGCAAGAATTTGAAGAGGATGAGGCTGTGCTATCATGGCTATACAAAGATGAACCTAAATCTCAAGTTGTTCAAACTGGTGACTTTGTAGTATCCAAACTCCCTTCCAAGTCATATGGTCCAGGAGATAAATTAATAGCTAAGATGGGATATTCTGGTAAAGGACCTCTAGGAATCAAAGGAAAAGGTCTTGAGGTACCTATCCCACATACTGGTAGAGAAAATAAAAAAAAAGTTGGCTTAGGATTTACGAAGAAACCCTATCACCTCAAAGGTAATTGTTCCCATGTCATAGAGCAGATCGCACTAGGAGAACCTCTTCTTAAGAAAGAAGAAATAGAACCATCAGATAGTGATTTAGATAGTTCAGAACTCATCCCCTATGAAAAATTTCTTAAAGAGATCAAAGACCTTCTTGATGATAAAGATGATCCTATCAAGAGAATTAATGTAGTAGAAACACAAGAACCTACTATCAATCAAGAGATAGTTGCAACACAAGAACCAGCTAATCTTGAAAACAATCAAGAAGAGGGAATTGGTAGTGATTCTAAGACAAATTCTCATGAGTATGAATACAAATCAGAATCTGAGGGTAACCCTTCTTGGGGTATTCACCCTGACTTTACTCATGTTATAATATTTCCTAGAGATCTTGAATCAGAAGATGAATCAAATGACTACGAATGGGGAGCCATTCTAGAACTAGATGAAGATGATCTTATCATAGAGAAACAAGTTGATGTTATTCACCAATATGTACCTAATCCCAATGTGAGTCTAGAGTGAAATGATGAACCTATCGAGTCTGATCCACCTATAGCTGAATTCAACTCCCATGATGATATTGAGCCTATTCATGAATTGAATGTCTTAAGTTGTAATATCACCCTTGAACTCAAGCATCGGGTTAGTACCAATGATGATAGATCCATATCCATAAACACTATCTCCCAATCTTTCCCTACTTTGACTATCCAATATCCAGAACTTATTGATCAAACCTCCACAAATCTAAGCCATGGTATTTATACCTTCCTTAATGACTATGCCCTTGCTTGCTACCTCAATGTAGTTGAGCCTATGAGTACTTCCATCAGTGAACCAAGCATTAGCATGACCAAGTCAGACATCAAATATCTTAGTTAGAAAAACAAGAATAAAAAGAAAAAGAAAAAGAGTTCTGAGGGTGAAAACCACTTTGTGGAAGTCTCAGAACCTACAAAAGTAAAAATAAAAGATGTATCCAAAGGTGAAAACCTCTTTGAGGCACCAAAGGATGAGATATTTGATGTCCTTCCGAGTCATTTATAGGATAGATCTCCATTTCTAATTGAGCCCACTCAATCCATCAATTTGGGTACAACAGAGGAACCACAATTGGTACATGTAGCACAATCATTATCATAAGAAGAGAAGCAAAAATTTACAACATTCCTAGCAGAGAAGAAGATCAAATTTGCATGGAAATATTTAGATATGCCAGGATTGGATCCTGATCTCATAATGCATCATTTATCTATCGCTCCAAATGTCAACCCTGTCAAGCAAAAATTAAGAAAGATGCATCCTCATGTTGCACTCTTGGTAAAAGCTGAATTAGAGAAGCTCCTAAATTCTGGATTCATCTGAGTTATTGACTATGTAGAGTGGATCTCTAATATTGTACCTATTTCTAAACCAGATGGGTCAATCATAGTGTGCACAGACTTTAGAGATGTGAATAGAGCATGCCCTAAGGATGATTTTCCACTACCTAACATTGATATGATAGTGGACATGACTATGGGTTTCAAGATGTATTCCTTAATGGATGGTTTCTCTGGATATAACTAATTAAAAATTGCTCCAAAGGACCAAGAGAAAACTGCTTTCACATGTGCGTGGGGCACCTTCTGCTGGAATGTCATGCCATTTGGGCTCAAAAATGCTAGTGCTACATATCAAAGAGCAATGACATCTATTTTCCATGACATGATGCATCGAACTATGGAAGATTATGTTGATGACACTTTAGCAAAATCTATGATTAGAACTGAACATCTAAAGGACTTGAGCATGATCCTAGAAAGAATGGAAAAGTTTAGTCTCTAACTAAATCCTAAGAAGTGTGCTTTTGGTGTCACTTCTGGAAAGCTCTTAGGATACATAGTTTCAAACAAGGGCATTGAAGTTGATCTAGCTAAAGTCAAGGCTATAATAGAGATGCAACCTCCCATGAATATCAGTCAAATGAGGACCTTGCAAGGAAGAGTTCAATCTATCAGAAGATTCATATCACAGCTAGCGGACATATCACAGCCTTTTACAAAAACATTACACAAAGGTGTGACCTTTGCATGGAATGAAGAATGTGAGAATAAATTTAACCATATCAAGAAGTATCTATCAAATCCACCTATCTTGATGCCTCCTATTCATGGGAAGCCATTGATCTTATATGTCTCCGCAACGGCCACATCACTAGGGGCATTGCTAGCACAACATGATGAAGAGAAAAAGGAAAGAGCCATTTATTATATAAGCAGAACATTGGTGGCATATGAAAAGAACTATTCTATGATTGAGAAAGCTTGTCTCACTGTGATCTTTGCATCATAGAAACTGAGACACTATATGTTAGCTCATACCATGCATCTAGTAGCAAAAATTGATCCACTAAAATACCTACTAAGCAAGGTTGCCCTCATAGGTAGACTGGCTAAATGGGTCATGCTTCTAAGCGAATTTGACATTGAATACGTTGAAAGAAAAGCTATAAAAGGTCAAGTTATTGCTGATCAACTAGCGGATGCACCCATGTTTGATGACACACCAATGCATTTGGAATTTCCAGACTCCTCTATTATGCACCTATCTTCTAGAGAATGGCAATTGTTCTTTGATGGCTCCTATACATAGAATGGATCTAGAGCAGGCATATTGTTCATAACTCCTCAAGGATACTCCATCCCAAAAGCATTCAGACTAAATTTCCCCTAGACAAACAATATTGTGGAATATGAAGCCCTCTTGAATGGTATGAAATTAGCAATTGAATGGAGAGTAACAGAGCTACACATTCATGGAGACTCTCAACTTGTTATTCATCAAGTCAATGATGTGTACCAAACTAAGATGAAAAGCTCATTCCTTTCAAGAGAATGGTAGATGATCTTAAGAAATATTTCATATCTATCACATTTGAGCAAATTCCTAAAATGGAGAACAAGGCTGCCAATGCAATGGCAACACTATCTACTTTATTACAGCAGCCTGAACATGAGCTACGCTACGAGTTTCTAGTGGAAGCACTATCTCATCCTGCATATGACTCCCTCGAAACCTACATGATCTGCACTGTTGTAGGTCATGATTCATCCCAATATAAAAACCTATTTTCCTATCTCCAAGACCAAATCATTCCCGATACCTTCAACCACCATGAAAAGAGAAACCTTATCCATAATGCCTCCTGATATGTCATCATTAGTAATGATCTATACAAATGAGGTCTAGATGGTACGCTACTTAGATGTTTAGAATGGGAAGAGTCTCAACGTGCATTAGAGGAAGTCCATGATGGTATTTGAGGGTCACACTCGAACGGTTTAACACTAGCTCAAAAACTTATTAGGGCTGGGTACTATTGGCCTGAAATGGAGAAAGAGACTATCAAATTTGCTAAGAATTGTCAAAAGTGTCAAGTACATGGCAACCTAATTCATGCTCCAGGGAGGGATCTAATCCCCTTTACAACACAATGGCCTTTCCATCAATGGGCATTTGATCTTATCAGGATGATTCATCCTCATTCTTCTAATGGACATACCCATATAATCACAGCCACAGATTATTTTACAAAATGGGTAGAGGGGGTCCCTTTGACACAAGCAATAGGGAAATAGATCTCTATGTTCATATTGAACTATATCATATGCAGATATGGGATACCTCATTCTATAATCATAGATAATGATCGGCAATTCAAGAACAAAGACCTAGATGATCTATGTGCCAAATTCAAGATAACACAACATTGGTCTTCTATCTACTATCCTCAAGGGAATGGACAAGCTGAGGCCTCTAACAAAAATTTATTGAAGATATTGCACAGAACAGTAAACAAAATTGACAGAGACTGACATCTCATGATTAATCCAACTCTATGGGCCTACAGAACAAGTATCAGAACACCTACTAGGGCTACACCTTTCACTTTAGTTTATGGGTCAGAAGCGGTACTACCTATTGAGGTTGAAATCCCATCACTCAGAATTAGAATGCATGGTCTAGTAATTGATGATGACTATAGAGTGTCTAGGTTGCAAGAACTGGAACTACTAGATGAGCACAGACAAGTAGCATATGATCATCTTAGAGTATATTAGAAGAGAATGTCTAGAGGCTACAACAAGAAAGTCAGACATAGAGAATTTCAGGTTGGTGATCTAGTCTTGAGAGAAAATCCTAAAAATCAATCACATCGAGAACGCAAGGGGAAGTTTGAACCCAACTGGCTGGGTCCCTTTGTAATCACTACTACTTTTGGCTTTGGTGCCTATCAACTCTCAACGACTGAAGGAGAACAGCTTTGAGAACCAATCAACATTCTCCATCTAAAGAAATTCTACGCCTAAGGCATTCAGTCTATGGTAAAATGTCCTAAAAAATTATAAAAATCAGAAAAAGTCTTGAAAAAATGAATATCTTGGTGAAAACCTAGCAATAGGCACCTTGATGATTCACAAAAAAAATTTGAAAATATCAAAAATATCAAAAAAATTGAAAAAATGAAAAAAGTACAAAAAAATAAAAAAATATCAAAAGTACAAAAAAATTAAAAAAAATGAAAAATAAAAAAAAAATGAAAAAGAAAATGAAGAAAAAGTGCCTTGGTGAAAACCTGGAAATAGGTGCCTTGGTAGCAAAAATAGAATCTCTACCAAGATGGTGAAAACCCGGCAAACGGGCACCACTTGTTTCAAAATTCTCCATCTATCAGCGCAATCTTGGTCTTTCCTAGCTTTCAGTTTTGCTTTCGTTTGTACATATCTCCCAGTTTGTTTTTGCATTCTTGTTCTCCATAAGTCAGTTTGTACACCAATCAGCTCAAGTGTCTGTATCCTATCAATGTTCAAACTTGGGGGCAATCAATGTCATATCCTATGGTCTCCAGTATATCTTAGACATATTATAGCCGCTCAGAGTCCTTTGAAGCTTCGTGTGAGTTAGTCAGTTAGTCTTGTCTCCAGAAAGGATTTTGCATCAACAACGCAATCAAACATCAAAACTCAACTGAAAACAATCTATGCTTTTTTTACATGCTTTTATCTCCTTGTATGCTTACTGATTCACATTAAGATTTTTTTGCACATTGTGTCCCTTCGAGCTCTTCGATGATGTCCTTTATAGGATTTAGAGAGTGATGACTAGGGGCATAATCTTTTCTTTGTTTTCTTCTTGTATGTGAAAATCTAAAAACTTTGGAAATTCTAGATTGAAATGGTGTCTGACTGTTAGAGCCTCTATCTCAAATTGGATGGCCATGTGTACCTTGACCATTGATACCCAGAAGATTCAAGGAAGTTTGATCTAACTATTATCTTTTGAGCGAGTTCTTTCTCCTCTTGTGAAACATGATCTTACCTAAGGATGTGAATGATAAAGGGTCACTACAGGTAATTCACATTGGATTTAGAATAATCTCTTAGCTGTTTGATGTGTTTGTAATGCAAGGCATATTCAGGTCATCATGACGTTTATGTTTTGATGCTTGTACAAATTGCTATATCAAAATGGACAAGATATTCAGGTCATCCTGGCATTTGTGCCTTGGTGATCATATCTAATCCGACATTCCGAAAACAAAATCAATATTCATATATCCATGGTTGTTGACCAGTGGGTGTTGTATTGATTCTGGTGCATACAAATCAATATTCATATGTCTATGGTTTCATAGCTAGTGGGCATTGTATTGATTTATCCAGTTACCTAAAAGTTCAATGATGATAACAAATCGACACATGATCAGTGACTAGGTCCTAGGT
Source organism: Chamaecyparis obtusa (assembly GCA_027943335.1). Lineage (NCBI taxonomy): Eukaryota > Viridiplantae > Streptophyta > Pinopsida > Cupressales > Cupressaceae > Chamaecyparis > Chamaecyparis obtusa. The sequence continues at coordinate 1,268,053 of BSBK01006612.1, forward strand.
CTTAGGTTGCATTTCATTTTGCATGTCTCTTTGCATTTTGCATGTTGCATGATCTCAAAATGGCTAAAAAAACTTCAAAACTTAAACAATTCTTCACATCTAACGAGAGCTAAGTCTCACTTGAAGGTCTCTTCATCAAACCGCAAGCAGTAACCCTCCGGGGTTAAACATTCTTTTGACATAAGACTGAGTACTTGTCTTCATCAACCTGCAAAAACATATCATGTGTATCACTGCATTTACATCTTATATCATTATCATTTGTTACATTACATTACATTTATTACATAAGCATAAATCATACATACATATTTTCATAATCAATTACATTTGCATAATATCCATACATATGAAAGAAATCATTGCATTGCATCGATCCATACATACATTCTACACTAATCATAGCATAAGCATAACATGATATCATCATAAATCCACATCATGAAAAGTACAAATCAAGTCACAATCAAAATATCAATCTCATATATATAAAAAATCTTGAAATGTGTCAGGGGTGCACTACTGGCACAATGTACAAAAGAATGAGCTCTGGAGAGCTATCAGAATCAAAATGGTATATCAGTGATAACAAAGAATAGAATATATCAAAACATGACCACAGGAATCAAATCTCAGCATGCTCCTTGGTATCTGGTGGAGGAGGTGGTGGTGCATCTGGTATGACCTCTACCCTCGGTGCCCTGGCTCCCTCTGAGGCTGCCATGTACTCAGAGTATGTAGGTACTCTTTGCTCAGTAGGAACAACAACATAGTATGCAAACACATAGTAGGAAGCTCGTGAGGTCTGATGGGTCACCTCTATCTATAGTCTTTGAACCTCTGAGCGAAGCTCTACATGAAGCTCAGTGCGTTGCCTATCTACCTTCCGAAACCTCTCCTCCCATCTAGCACTTTGTACCTTCAGGTCCCGGACTTGAGCTCTGAGCTGTCTAATCATCTCTAATGAAGTGAGAGGAACAGTAGGCTCTACTGCAACTGTTGGCATCTCTATATCCTATGCTAGCTACTTTGGTTGCTGTCCAGTGGTCTCTGATCTACGCACCTTACGATGTCTAACCTCCACACCCAAATCAAACATAGTGTCTACCTGTGTGGGATCTGCATCACCACCTACAAACTGCTCACCTGCTAACACCTCATTTGTCACACCAACACTACCCAAAGTATCCCTCTCACCCCTGGATCGTCTATGTGACCCTGTGGATATACCTATGGGAGATGTAGAAGGATGAGGAGGCCTCATATGCCTAGATGATCTCTGCAATGGAGCTGTTGCTCTCTGTCTGGGTGGTGTAGGATGCACTGCCTGTGGTCTTGGGCCCTGTACCATTAGAGCACCTGTAACATCCATCACCTCCTCCATGGAGGGTATCAACTCCGTAGGATCTGAGAATCTATGGATGGGATGATCTGCAAGCCATGCAATGTATCTGTCTGTCACTCCTACATTGACAACCTATGGCTGGTAGTTCCAATCTCTACCTATAATGGCACTGTACTCCTCTGCACATAAGGAATAGGAGAGCCTCAGTGTCCATCCAAGCCCGATCTCACGCATAATGTGCACATATGCATTGTACTCTCATGGGGTATCCTATCTATGTCCATACTAATGCCACACTCTGCTAATCACAAATCTCTCTAGAATAGTGGGAGAGCAGCCAATAAGCACTTGACTTTGAAAAAGAAAACTATACTGCTCCCTCGCAGTGGGCCAGACCTCTATCTGCAAATATGGCCTCCAATGAACAAAATTCATGTCATCTAGACATCGCCAGAAGTACTCGGTATGACCCATCCAGACTTGTGTGACATAACCAACATATGTATATCACTGGCTCCTGTGGCTACCACTGTATCTAAAAAATTGGTCTCAATACTGAGATATGCTCCCAGGCCATATCTGTAATACAAGAGCTCCTGAAGCAAAGCTCTTGCAATCCTAATAAACGATCTCATGCATCTCTAAAAAAATATGTGCCAAGAGGCACTGACCCTAGGCAAGCTCAGTAGGCATGGCCATAAGCAGTGCTACCATCGGAGCCCATCCCATCAAAAAGCTGTTCTGCTGATGGCCTGGCATGATGAGCTCCCTGATCATACCAGTAATAATGCACTCTAAACGGTGCATCTGACCATATCTCTATACAAGGGTCTCCCAGGAAATGGACCCTGTCAACTATGTATCATCTCCAAATAGACGCCTAAAGGCATGAAGACCACCCTGACTAGAACTCACATACTCAGGATGCCGACTACTATGAAATGGAATGCACAGTATCTTATAGATGTCCTCTAGAGTCACGATCATCTCTCCAGTAGGTAAATGAAATGTCTGTGTCTTCGAGTGGAATCTCTCAATCAAGGCAGTCAAAAGGCCATGATTTACCCTAATGTCAGGTAAATGAATCAAATACTTGAATCCATAGGCAACAAGATGAACCCTCATCGGGTCTGGAAGCACGACACATAATCTCTGGGTAGCCAGGTATGAATGTCAGACATGTACATCTAGATATGTCACCTATATCATACCAAAAAAGGGCATTCTATCAGGAATTAGGTTCAATAATAGGCTAATAGTACATAAATTGGACAGTTAGGTACTTCAGAAGGTAGGTCAACCAGTCAGATATCAGAATTAGGCATCAGAAAAGTCAAAATTTGGCCCTAAAAGTCAGTTTTCAACACTTTGTTTTTCATATGACAGTCCAGACTAGCATCAAATGTCGTACAACATTCCACAGAAGACCAAACGACAATACATGGTCATACGACACTATGCCCAGGATCATACGAGTTTCGAGGGACCCAGTGAAATGTTGTACGACACAAGGGTCCCTCTCATACGACACTTGGGTGGACTTTAAATGACAAAGGAAATTCAAATGAAGTGTCGTACGAGTCTGGGTTGAGACTCATATGAGTTTTCAAACATGAAAAAATTAAAAAAGCAAAACACGTACGAAAAAAATTAAAAAATGCTAGGAACATGAAAAATTTGAATTTTCAGAGGGGCATAGAGGTCCACCTACCGGATGTCCATACTGTCGAGGTCTCTGGTATCTCCGGCTGTGCTTGAATCGATGCGAACTCACAAGAACCTTTAGATCTTGTTGTTCTACCATTTTCTTGCTCAGAGGGCTCCGCACTATTTCCAAAATCAAATGGTTGAAATGAATTGAAAATGACCCTTCAGGCCTTTATATAGCATTTGACCTAATTTTCAAAAGTGCTCCATTTTTCATGAAAATTGCACCCCTGGCTAATTTCGACATTCTGAATCCATTTTTAGGATCAAAATTCAAATCTGAGATCATTTAATATGTCAAAATCATGATTTAAAAGTTTTGGGCCCAGAACGGTCTACTGCTTGCATATTCAACCTTCCATCATCACAGAAATCTAGTATTCAACTTAACTGATTATCTTACATCAAACTATCAAACTTTCAACTTGGTCAACCATGGTCAACTCATGGTCAAACCTAGTCAAACTTGGTCTTTTGGGACCTTCTAAATGATGTAGAATGTGTTCTCAAACATGTTTAACCACTTCTCAAATCAATTAACATGCTTCTAAACTTTAACACTGACTTCTCTTGTCAGATTTCAATTTTAATCCCGAAGGGGGCATGGTATTGCACATCATTCAAAGTCTGTAAATCAATTTCTATCAATATCTTTCATCAGTAATCAAGACAACAACCATGTCTAGTTACTGACTCATCAAAAGTCCTCATCGCTTGGGGCAAATCTATCATCACTTGGGGCATATCAGATTCATCGATCCATATCAATTTGGTATCCTCCTAATCTTGTAATTTGTATCGGCTTTTTGCAACCATTGGTTCATCAGTGTTATTTCCTTGGTTCTTTGGCAACTGAAGGGTTCGGATGTGATACCTGCTAGTTTTGCTAAGACAATCGAGTCTAGAACCAGTCACTCACTTCTTTGCAATCCTAAGGTTTGGAATCAAGCATTTTGACACTTTTTCCCAATCATAGGTTCCTTTGCTGTTATAGTGAACATTATCTTTGGTCATTCAGGACCTATTATCTTCATATCAAATCAATATCAATCAGCTTCTGTCTCATATCAATTATCAATTTCGAATCAGTTTCATATCTCTATCAAATACAGACTATCTTTGAACCACTGCGCTTCGCACAGTAATTCAAAGAGGGGCAAAATGTAATACCCCAAAAATGGGCTATAAGTTCACTAATCTTCTATATCAACAATTCAAACAAAATCAACATCAAAGTCCTAACCTAAAGCACATCTAAACATCATCGAATCCTAATTGATTATCTTAAATTCTGCATCGGGGAATATTCCTAGCGATATTCTTAATTATCTTAATTATCTTTAATTTAATGATTATTTGGCGATAAATCACATTTATCCTAAAGTTTGATTAATTGAATATTCTCAATATTTAATTAATTAGATTTAATTCTACCACTTAATTATTTAATTTAATTTAATTCTATTTATTCCTAAATATTATTATTTAAATTTGACAATAAATCAAAATTCCTATCATTAATTGATTAAATTATTATTTAATTAATTAAAGCAAGTTGTCATATTTAATAATATTATTTTTGGAATAAAAGTTTGAAAAAATGATTGATTAACCCTTAAATCAATTGTTTTATTTTTAAAAGCAGTTAAGATGGAAATAAATCACTTTTATTTATTAAATTAATTCATAAATAAAACATGCACAATCATAAAAGCAGACAACTATCAATTATCAATTAAAGCTAAACTCTATTTTGAGTTAAAGCTTAGCTTTTGCATGTTTTTGTGAATTAAATTATCTTTATTTTCAGATAACTCAAAAATCAACCTGAGTTATTTGAGTGATTTATGGCTTTTTCTCATGCACCTCCAAAGCCCTGGATTTCTATAATACCAAGGCTCAACTCTTCATAATTCATCTCAAGAAAATTGCAAACTTACTCTACAGGAATCATAGCATATCAGATTTGGAGAATTTGCACAATTGGAGCTTGAAAGATAAATTTGAGGATTCGAAGCTTTGTGAGATCAATTTCAAATTCATAGCTTTCATATTATTGTTAGAATTTTCATTCTCATATCATATCATTTCTAGATTAGCATTGCATATCAATTTTCATATTAGCATAGATTCATATCAGTTTTCATCATATTATTGCATAGAAAATATCAAAAAAATAGATTAATTGCATTCATATTTCATATCAGTTTGGCATTCAAATCCTTTGTTAGGTGTCATCTAGGTCACTAATCTCGATAACAATCTGAGAACATCAATCTCACACCTACTAGAAGGTAGTAAATCACTTGGATAAATTAGATTTCAATTTTGCACGATTTTGATTTTTGCTAACCTCTAATATTTTACTAAAGTGTTGTGTCTACAGATTAGGTACAATTTTCACACACACAGTGCATGGATTACCGACAGCTGAACAAGGTGACCATCAAGAATCGGTATCCCCTTCCTAGGATTGATGACTTATTTTATTAGCTTTAGGGAGCCTGAGTGTTCTCGAAGATAGACTTGAAGTCAGGTTATCACCAGCTGAGGATCGTGGATAGTGACATCCACAAGACTACTTTCCGCACATGATATGGACATTATGAGTTCACGGTGGTACCTTCTGGAATCACAAATGCTGTAGTTGTATTCATGAACCTCATGAATGGAGTATTTCATTCATTTTTAGAAAGATTTGTGGTGATATTATTGGATGACATATTGATATACTCTCGAGATGAGCACGAGCATGAGGAGCATTTGAGACAAGTCTTGCAGTGCTTGAGAGATAATCAGTTGTACGATAGCTTACCAAAGTGTGTATTTTTTAGGATAGAGGTTCACTATTTAGGCCATGTGATATTAGGAGATGGGATCTCAGTTGACCCATCTAAGATTAGGGTGATTATGGATTGGTCGGCACCCACTAGTGTGACAGAGGTCAGGAGCTTCATGGGCCTTGTAGGCTATTACAGACATTTTGTTGAGGGTTTTTCTAGAGTGGCCCATCCCATCACTTCCCTTTAGAGGAAAGGGAATAAGTTTGAGTGGATAGAGAGGTGCGAGAGAGCTTTTTAGGAGCTCAAGAGAGCACTTACCAGTGCACCTATACTTGCGGTACCTGATCCTTCAGTAGATTTTTTGGTATGTACAAATGCTTCTTTAGATGGGATTGGGGCAGTACTGATGCAGGATGGTCAGGCTATTGCCTATGAGTCCAGAAAGCTCAAGACTCATGAGCTTAATTATCCTACCCATGACCTTGAGCTAGTAGCAGTGGTGTATGATTTGATGAGATGGTGACATTTCTTACTAGGCCATAGATTTGAGCTTCATTCAAATCATCAAAGTCTCCAGTATATATTCACTCAGCCGAACCTCAATGCTAGACAAAGGAGATGGATGGAGTTCCTATGCGAGTATGACTTTGACGTTCACTACATCAAGGGTAAGGAGAATGTGGTAGTAGATGCCTTGAGTAGGAGACATCATGAGCTCTCAGCTATGACTACTAGTACAGATTTGAGAGGGTGCATACTACAACACTTACAAGAGGATACCTTCTATTTAGAGGTTAGACAGATGGTTTAGGATCAGAGACCCCTAGAGGGGAAGTTCATAGATTATACCCTAGAGTTTGATGGTCTTCTTCACCATAGAGGATGTATTTATGTACCTTCTTTCAGAGGGTTTCCTGATTTCATCACCCTTGAGGCTCATAGAGCTCCTTATGTAGTGCACCCCAGAGTTAATAAGTTACATGTAGATTTGAGACAACTTTATCACTGGCCAGGTTTGAGGACACACATTGCAGAGATAGTGGCTAGATGCTTAGAGTGTTAGTGGGTTAAGGAAGAGCACCATCATCTAGGAGGACTTCTACAGTCTCATGAGATTCCAGAGTGGAAGTGGGACATTATATCTATGGATTTTATAGTTGGTCTTCCTATGTCATCTTGTCGCCACGATGCCATTATGGTGATGGTGGATAGATTAACTAAGGTAGCCCACTTCTCACCCATACATACTAATTTTACAACACCTACAATGGCACAAGTATTTTTGAGGGATATTGTTAGACTTCATGGAATTCCATGCATGATCATATCAGATAGGGACTCACTCTTTACTTCATCTTTTTGGAGAGAGCTATAGACTGCTTTGGGCACTAGGCTCAATTTCAACACAACATATCACCTGGAGACATATGGTCAAACTGAGAGGGTTAATCAGGTGTTAGACGACATGCTACACATGTATGTGATGGATCATCAGGTTAGGTTGGAGGAGTACCTACATTTAGTTGAGTTTTCCTATAATAATGGGCATCATTCATCATTGGGTATGTCTCCATATCAGGCCTTGTATGGTAGATCTTGCACAACACCATTGAGCTGGGACAAGATAGAGGATAGAGTTTCCATTGGTCTAGAGTTGGTCAAACAGATGGAGTAGCAGGTAGATCTAATCAAGCAGTGTCTCAGAGAGGCCCAGGATCGACAGAAGAAGTATGTAGATGCTGGGAGTATTGATAGAGAGTATATGATAGGCGGCAGAGTCTTTTTGAGAGTATGGTTGCATAAGAGCCCAATCCATTTTGGAAAGGGTTCTAAGTTTGCCCCTCACTTTGTCAGACCATTTGAGATTTTGGAGAGGATAGGCCTAGTAGCATACCATTTAGCTTTTCCACCTAGCCTATCACGCATCCAAGATGTCTTTCATGTGTCTATTTTGAGGAAGTATATATATGATGAGTCTCATATTATCGATTGGGATGCTTTATAGGTGGAGTCAGACGGACAGCTGGCTTTGGAGCCAATATGTATTCTGGCTTGCAGGACCCTGGCCCTTCGAGGTTGAGAGCTGGACCAAGTTAGGGTCTAGTGGGATTGCTATGATGAGGTCACAACTTCGTGGGAGGACACAACACAAATGAGAGATCAGTACCCCCATCTTTTTGATGAACTCCAGGAGGAAGTCCTAGGGGGGGAGGATGTGAGGTCCTACCCCAACCCATCCTAGCTTGACATTCTTTTTGACATTTGATTCATCAGGATGATACTCTGAGTATAAATATTTGACCTATTTTGGATTACATATGCTATTATTAGATCTCATGAGATGTTTTCTATAGATTTTTATGATGGTCACATTAGTCGTACTCTGTATATATGTTTGTTTTGGTTCCATGATTATCTATGATATATGATTCTACATTCTACATTTGTTATGTCATCTTTTAGTATAATGGATATGGGTGGAATCATGGTTCTATGATTAGTTTAGGATTACATGCTTTTGTGGATTATGTAATGTTCATGAAATGCATATATATATATTGTCAAGTTTAGATGTTAATACTTCATTTTTGAATGATTATCAATGCAAAGATTTTATGATCTACTGACATTGAAATTGAGTGTGTAGGAAAATGGTCATGGTTGTAAATTTGGGGAAACAAGAGAGGATCTAAGTGCAATCAGTTTGAAACCAAGGTCGACTCTAGGAAGAGAACGACCTCATCATATCATGATTTTATTTGTAAACGTGATGCATGTGTGTATGTGGTTGACAATGTTTGTAAATGTATGTTTGTAAGTAAATGTTTATTTTTGTGAAAATATATAAATTTATTTGTCCACCAAGCATGCCAAATGTGTTTGTGATGTGTGCTTTAGTGAGGTGTCACTTGACACCTTGGTGATGATGTTTCATGCTTGAGTGGAATAAGGACCCCACCCTCTCCTTAGTTGGTTTTGAGTATTTCTAAGCTCAGTAGGTGGTTTAAGGAACCAATAATTATGAAACCAATACTTCATTTTCGGATGCATGATTAACTAGGGTTTTTGAGGGGTTCTGTGGAGTCCCAGGGTGTGGTTTAGGTTAGATTTTGGTGCCCCAAGGCTAGTACTTGGGTTAGGGGGATTTTTTCTTCTATTTTCCATTTCCTAGGCCACCTTTTTGCCTAAACAAATGGGCCATTTTTGATATGTACGAAAATGGAAATGCTATCTAGGATGTCTCTCCTTCTCATGTGTTGAAATTCATTCCATACCTTTAGTAAGGGAAAGTGTCATATTGTCTCAGCTCTAGAAACCTAATTGTTTTGGGAAGGGAGATGAGAGAAGAATGTTTGAATGACTTTAGGGGAGAGAGACTTAGGAAAGACTTACTTGTTCATTTTTGTCTAAGTTAGATTTGGAGAGAGTGAGAGGTGATCTAGAGAGGTTTGGGCTAGTAGATTGGAGAAGGATAGCAAACTTGGAGTCAAGAGGAGCTCATCTTCAATTCTTCATTTAGCCTTGGCTTAGGAGGAGGTTGGTGGTTTCCTATCTTGTGATTATTTTGTATATGCTTTGGAAGAAATGTACTATGAGAAATTTTTGAATTGTATTACCTTGTATGAATCTTATATTGTTTGGTTTCATTTTGAGATTTTTCTTTCAAACTTGTTTGTCTTCTTGAATTTTCTTCATGTTTATGGGTGTGCAAGTTCACTCCTCATCCTTGGGAGGATTTGAGGAGAACTTGGGTGAAGGCCCTAGTTGGGATTTCTTTATGTATGAGAACATGGTTGTATGGGCACCATGAGAGCCTTCTTATGTTTATTTTGGAGGCCATAAAGGTATTGTTGTTGCTCATGGATTTGAGCTGTTTGGTTGGAAGGGCCTTATGAAGGCTTGTAATGCATGATAAAATGTTATTTTTTTATAAGTTAGGTGTCTCCATAAGAGAAGATTCCACCTTCGCCCATTCTATGGATTCTATATTTAGAGTCCTTTGTGCAAGCTTGGGAAGGGAGTAAAATGTGAAAATCTATGTTCCAATTTGTGTTTGAATGTTTATGCTTGAGTTGTATGACTGTATCCCATCCTTTTCTTAGTTCCCCAAGCTTGGGGGTGGCCATGTAATGGCCTAGGCTGGGAGGTGAGCCTCCATGGCCATGTGAAAAAAGTCTTGTGTTTGCAAGTTTGGATTCCTAGTTTGAGGGAGTAATCCAAGTTTGAAGTTCAAGTTTAAGTTGATAAATTTTGGTTTAAGACTATTCTTAGGTGAACAGCTTTGGAGATCTTGCTCTATGCATTTTGGTTTCAAAACAAAGAAATTGTATTATTTTATGAGCTGAAATTTAGACTAGTTATTCTTGTAGTTTTCTAAAAATTAAGACAGTTTAATAGCTCTCTTATAGTACTAGAATCTGTAATTATTATTTGAATTTTAAAATCAGTTCTCTACATAAATGTTAATTTGAGTAGACATGAACTGGAAATGTCAGATTAATTTTATTTTTTAGAAAAGGTTGAATTTCCTCCAACTGAAGATTATTTATTAAATCAGTTTTCCAGCATGATGTAATATGAAAAAAAAACTTATATATAGGATGTTTTGATTAGTTTCTTTTTATTAACTCTTTAAAAGCTAAAATTTTATGAATCTGTGTTGAGAAATTAAATGTTGTTAAAGATTATTGTTTGTTACTACTATGTCTCAGATTTCTTGCATTAGAAAATGTCTTATGTTTGAGCAATGAGTGCATGGAATTTACAGTTGAACTTGTTGATAGGATTTGTAAAACAATTTACTTTACAACAGGTTAGAATTTAAAGTGTTTACATATCTGGGTATATGTTTAGTACTTCTATCAAGTTTATAAAATTTAGTATCTGATTGTATAGATGCCAAAATAAAAGTTGTGTACAAATTTTACTTTCAGATTTGAGTATGAATCACAGTTCTATAAATGTATGGAAAGGACAAGACTAAAACTTAAAAATTATGTAAGAAATTAATACATATTAAGTCGTAAATCTAATTTATACGTATTCACAAAGAAATGATTAGAACATATTATGTTCCTATCCCTGATAACATTCTGGTAATAATATACTAGTCTATATATGTATTATATATGTTATATTATTCATAAAAACATGAATAATATAAAATATATGATATCATATACAATACACTCATTAAGAAAGGGGCATAAATTAAACAATGACAAACAATAGTTAAATAACTAGTAATATTAAATGAAATAACAAAAAATATATATTATAAATTATATATAAAATAATGCATAAAATGTAATGTAAATTATAATATTATAAAAAAATAATATAATGAAATAAACAGTAAAAATATATATAATATAATATTAAATATTATATACTATATAAAGTATTGTATATTATATAATATTTAATATTATAATATACCGTAATATATATATATATAATATATAATAAAATATTGTATATTAAATATTATTTAATATTATAATATATATATCGTAATTAGTTTTGTTTTTTTTAAATTGTTTTTAGAAAATAGAATGGCAAAGTTAGGGCCGAGCCCTTCCCCCTCCCCACGACAGCACTGTCGTGACTAAGTCACGGCAGTGGCTGTGATCACTACCGCGACCTAAGTCACGGGCAGTGATCACAGTCAGTAACATGACTACAGTCACGATAATGACTTCGGTCGTTGTCATGATTGTAGTCACGACAGTGACCATGAACACTACCAAAGCCACTGTCATGGCTAACATGCGCGACTTAGGGTTTTATACCCTCCAAACAAATAAATACACGCTGCAATATTTATAAAATATATTACGTGAATTATAAACAGGGGTTTTTCTACAAACCCAAATTAATTTTTCAAAAAATAAATCTCTCTGCTATGTACTAGCAAAATGAAACTAATATGGATTTGATCCATTGTAAAAAAGAAGAAAACTTAATCTCAAGTCTTTTGCCATTTTAAGAAATAGATGCCCTATTTTATTATCATTCTGAATAGTTGCAAAACATATACATTTGCAGTCGATCCGAGCACCAGATCTAAAAATAAAACAATATAATAATAAAATAATGCCTTCTAATGCCATTGAAATGGCTGAAAGAAAACCAGTGCTTGCCAATGACCTGTGTATCAGATCATAAATTTAGAGCTCTTCATTTCCTTAAGCATAAGCAAAGAGTATTGGTGCCAATATATGAAACTAGTTTACCCATAATAAGATATCAACAACAGTTGAGCAAGCTTTTGGGTGTGGTTAGAAGAGGATCTCTTATGAGTTAAGAGATCTCTGGCTGGTTCATTCCCTCACTTCTCTTGAGAGCATCCATGTTCTCACAAAATGTATTATCCCCTCATTGCTTCCTCAAATCCCTGCATAAGAAAATGAAATTATGAGAGTTTTTAGGGTTTTCTGGAAGTTATAATATGGCCCCAAACCCTAATTTTGAATTAGGGTTTGGAGGGCCCATTTCATTAATAACTTATTTTATTTTAGTGGTTATGTTTTTTCTTATGGACTTATTTAATGAATAAGTTTTGGCCATTTATATTTTATTGAGCAAAGAGTGAGAAATTTAATTGGTGAAATGTTTGTTTTGTTTACATAAAGTTAGTGGTATATTTTTGAGAGAAATTTTGAGAAGGTTGGTAAATTTTAATATGTTAGTAGTAATTAAGTTTAATAGTTATGGTTAATTTCCCCTTCCATATGTTTTATCAATATCGTTAATTAAATTAGGTTATGGCTTTTATCTCCTTAGTCAATTTTTAATTCGAAGAATTAGTAAGTTGTAAAAAGTTTTATAATATTTGGGGATGGGGATTAAGGATATTAGTCTTATTTAATTTTTAAAGAAATGTATTGTAAGGGAGGTTAATTAATATTGTTCTAAAATATTGAGATTTAATTCCCTTAGTATATCTGAACTCAATTTTTACATAATACTGTTATGGGAAAATTTTAGGAGTTATTTTTATCCCTTATACCATTTCTCTATTTTCTAATTAATAGTTGAACTTAAATCATTAGTGGACTTAAGTAAATAGTAGATTATTTTATCCTTTGACTAAATTTTAAAAATATGATAATAAGGTTATATTTGGAAGATTTCATGAAATCATTAACCTTATAAATATATATTAATGTAATGAAGGAATTTAGTTTTCTTTTAGTGTATTAGTTGAGATTAATATTTAAATGCTTTTTCTAAACATTACCTTTATGGGATTAAAATCATATATTTAAAGCTCCATAGAGTTATTCCATTTTTAATCTTAATATTAACTCGAAATAATTAGGGAGTTGATATCTCCTTGTCTTATCCTTTCCCAGTCGCCTTATGTCTTTCGACATGTAGGGAATGAAGGCACGCCAGCACATGCCTCTTGTTCCCTTATATGACATCGGGTGACTTGCCCATGCGAACTATCGTACCCTGAGTTTCACATCGTTGGGCTGCTTGAGAAAACTAGTTTTGTTTTTTGTTCGAGATAGTGTTTTAAAAAAAAATTTGTTGTTGTGTTTTTGTCCAATTATTTTGGGCATTATAGTTCCTCCTTTTTTTTGCTAAAGATGAGAATATCATATAGAAAGTCTACCACAAAGACTCATATATAGTCCTTTAGAAGCTCATTCACCACCTTCATAAAGGTATAACTAGGTGCATTTGTAAGCCCAAATGGCATTACCAACCACTCATATAACCCCTTTGTGGTCTTAAAGGCTGACTTCCACTCATCTCCCTCTTTCATCCTAATTTGATAGTATCCACTTTTTAAATCAATCTTGGAGAAGTATTTAGCACCCCTAAGCAATCCATTAAATCTTCTATTCTAGGAATAATGAATCTATATCTAATAGTGATCCTATTTATTTCCCTAGAATCAGTACAAATTCTCCACTTACCTCCCTTCTTAGGAACCAACACCACTAGGACAACACATGGGCTTATGCTCTTTCTGATCAACCCTTGGTCCAATAGCTCATGAACTTGCCTTTCTATCTTTTTTTCCTTCTCTGGTGTCATCTTGTAGGCAACCTTGTTATTCAATGTTGCTCCTGGCACAAAGTCTATTTGATGACTGATTTCCCTCTTAGGGTATCATGTGGCTAGTGTACCTTCATAGATAATATCCTTGAACTAGTCTAGCAATTTCTCCACTTCTTCTAGCATAGGTGACTGATTAGGTGACTCTTCCTTTGGCTTCAACATGTTAGCATAGCCAACTTCTTCTCCTTCCTTCATGTCTTGTAGGAACTCTTTCCCACTCATTAGGATTGTATTAGAGTCTATCTTCTCCACTACATCTTCTTCAATTAAAGACTAAATCTTGTAAGTTACTCCACTCTTCTTGAATGAGTACTTGTTCTCCTTTCCATGGTGTAATGCCTCACTATCATATTGCCATGGTCTTCCAAGAAACAAATGGCGTGCATCCATTGGTAACACATCACAAAGTATTCTATCTTGATACTTTCCTATGGTGAACTCAACTCATGCTTGTTCATTGACCAATATATTCTACCCCTTATTCAACCAAGTGAATTTATAGGGACACACATGAGGTATCTTGGTGAGGTTCAATTTTTGTACTGCCTCCTTTGAAATGATTTTATTAGTAGACCCTGAATCAATGATGACCCTACACACTTTTCCTAGTATCTTGCACTTGACCCTAAAAAGGGCCCTCCTTTGTTTGCATTCATCCTTTATAGGTGCGTTGATCAAGATCCTTCTCAACATGAGATTCTCTCCTTTCTATGAATCTAAACTCACATTTGAGTGTTTAGAATAGTCCTCTTGGACATAAGCAATATTTTTCTCACCTTGTGAAGAGGATGTATTATTAGGACACCTATATGCATAGTGACCCAATTTCCCACAATTGTAACACTTCATGGAAGAAAAATGAGAGCTTCTTCCAAAGCCACCTGATCTGCCTCTTCCACCATTGTCAGAGCTTCTACCTCTGTATCCTCCTCTGCTATTTAACTAATGGGATTTTTCACCAAACTTAGAATCTCATTGGCCTTTGGTCTCATTGCTCCTTCCACTAGAACCTCCTCTATGTCCACCTCTGGAGTCTCAACCTCTTCCTCTAACTCTAGTATTTGTCTCTTGTTTTTTTTCTCAAATTTTCCTCCACTTTGATAGCCATCAGATAAAAAATATGTAGAGTAGTAAAGAGACTCAACTCTTCTTGTATGTTACATATAAGGCCATTTAGAAACCTAGCAACCTTAATGCTTTCAATTTCTTGCACTCTAGACCTAAGGCTCAGTTTTTGGAACTCTTTCGTATTGATAGCCATATCTAGATCTCTCTGTTTGAGATTTTGCCTTTTTTTATGGAATTAGATGTCATAATATTCTAGAAGATAGTTTTACTTTACCTTAGCCACCATAGTCTTCCAATTGACTATGGGCTTCTTGCCTTCTTTCTCTCTTTCTTCTTGCAAGAACTTCCACCAAGTTAATGCTTGTCCTCTTAGCCTTGATTTGGCTATCTTCACCTTTTGGGCCTCTATAATTCCATCACATTCAAAGTGATTCTCCATGCCCTCAATCCACTCCATAACCAATTTTGCATCCATTCTACCAATGAAGAATGGAATTCCTTCTAGTGCCTTGCCACTTAGTGCCTTTAAGGCTTTAAGGAAAGGCTCCTCTACTAATTGAGGGTCTAGTTCTAGTTCTATTTCTTCTTCTACTTGATTCTTTCCTTTATCTTTTTCCACTTCTAACTATTCTTTCATCTTTCCTACAGTCTCTGCAACCTCTTCTACCTTGTGCTTCATTTCTTCTATAACTTCTTTAAGAAGTCTATTCCTTTCTTGTTTCTCTAAAAAATCTCTAGCTAGTTTTGTATTCATCACCATGGTGATTTCTCCAATGGATTCACTTCCCTCTATCAGACACTTCTCAATTCCCAAGCCTTTTATTAGCTCTGATACCAATTTGATGGGGAGTATTATCTCTCAAGAGCACTCTTTCTCTACCTAAGACCTATTATTTGGTCTTGCTAGGGTATTCCTCCCTACCCTAATCAGAGATCACTCCTAGGATCCCTATCTCCTTATAGAAATATCCACCAATGTCAAACACTCAACTATATTTCTCAATCCAACTATGCACTCATGGGCTCAATTTAGCCACTATTCTCCCAAACTGCTCTTGGGACTAGGAATAGGTGTCCTTTCTATTCCTTGTTATTTTTCAATCCATTTTTTTCCACTTGAATGAATTCTTCTCTGGGTTTCCATTGAGTTCTTAGTTTTCAATATTTTAGGCCTTGTAGCCCTTTTAGCCAATTAGGCCTCCTAAATTTAGTATTCTTGGTGTAACTCACAACTTCTCCAAATAGACCCCCAGGTTGTTTAGGGATTATCTCTAAAGACTTCCTAGGCTTTAAGATTTCCTAGGTTTTAGACCCCCAAAGTGTCTATACATAGGTCTATCACCAAACCCCTATTTTTAAGGGTTTCTAGGGCATGTGGCTCTATTTGGTTTATTTAATCTCAACAGGTGCTTTAATGGTCTTCTTTGCACTCCTCATTTTATACACATGACTAGGAAACATGCCCCTACAATTGTACACCTTTGATTGACACATTCAAATCCATTAAGCAAGCCTCCTTGCTTCTGTTTTGTGCAAGCACCTAGCCAGAATGCCTCTGCATTAACCTAGGGCTTGATGGAAAAATAGATCCCCTATAAAAAATGACTCCACAAACCATATTTATAATATATACAAGGTCCCCTACTTGATTCCAAGAGGTCATGGAAATCCAACCACGGGAATTCAATTGGGGTACATATTTACAAGACTGGCTTTGAACCAGGCAATGAGCTAGTAAAACACAAGCAATTTATAAAATGTTAACTAGTCATGCTAAATAACTAAACCAATGCCACACAGAGTAATTACATAACAAAAATTAAAGCCTCAATGCATTAGTTTAATCTATTCAATCCATTCAATGACTAGATGAAGGCTTTGTTATAAAAACATAGTCAATTCTTGTGCTTTCCAAAACATAGTCCGTACAATGTCACTTCCAATTGTTAGATTAGGGTTTGTCTAACCTTATATATCCTATTCCCACATGTTTGGACCCTTAGGTTTGGCTTAGAACATCATTAAAGCTTTTTCCTAGTTTTTAGGAAATGTTGTCATGACAACTTTGTTAGAATAACTGAGAGGGGGGTGAATCAGTTAGATTAGTTATCCTACAGTCCCAAATACAAAGATGTAACACTTAAAAAATTCCAATAAATTCTACAGATTGGAAACATAAACTATTAAACTATTTGTGCCTTTTACTGATTACCAGTTAATTAACTAATTGTGATTACCGACCAAATCAAATATGAAGTATGTAAAGTATGACAATAAAACAATCATCACAGAAACACATAACATAATGATTTAATGAGGAAATCTTTCTAAGGGAAAAACCACTTGGCACCAGTAACCCAAAATAATTTTCACTCTTCTGAAGTGAGCACGATGAAGATCCAACCTTGTTAAAGGTTACAAACACAGTGTTAGGTGTGACCTTATTAGAGGATTTAAGACTAACAGTTAACTTTAAACTAGCATTCACTATGAGGTCAATAAGATAACAATGTACATTCCTTGAATGACATAGGGGCATAACATAAGATGGTTAAGTCCACTCGATTAGGAGATTTTCTGTATCAATGGTTAAACTGAAATAGTAGTTGATCTGATTACAATACAACTTAAATTACAGATGTTCAGATCTATTCTAAGCCCATATAAATCCTTTGGTCAATATTTCAATTCACTTCCTCAACTTACTTTCACTCGATAATAGCTCTCTGACACTCGGTTTTGTTTTGTAGTTTGGTTCTCCTTCAACTAGTCTGATTAGGCATGCATGAAACTATATTCATGTGAAATCTCTACAATGTTCTTTCTTTCGACATGTTTCAATAAAGAAACTCATATATCTTATATAGACAAATAAACCATTTTTATATCAACCATCAAATTTTGCCGCTTATTCTTCTTCATTGATTTTGC
Organism: Chamaecyparis obtusa; assembly: GCA_027943335.1. NCBI lineage: Eukaryota > Viridiplantae > Streptophyta > Pinopsida > Cupressales > Cupressaceae > Chamaecyparis > Chamaecyparis obtusa. The sequence continues at coordinate 1,285,963 of BSBK01006612.1, forward strand.
TTCTTAAACCTTCCTTGGTAGTTGTGTCAATAACATGTTTCAATTACATCCCTTAGATCTTTTTTGAATTTTGACAACTGTGGATCTCATAACAAACTTTATCCTCAATCTCAAAATCATAACAATTTCCAACTCATCAAATTCAGTCAGGTGAACTAAGAATTTAATACTTTCATCCATACTCAGTTAACAAAGAAATGTGTCGGTGAACACAAGCTCGGTTAATACTTTTTCTCAGTATACACTACACTAGCTCAGTGTATATTGAAGTGCTTCATTTATCGACCACATTGCCTTGTACAATTTTTCTTCCTTCTACATAATAGATTAATGCAACATAATCAAGTCAACAATATGAGATCATAGACTCATCAATAAGTTACCCAAAGTATCCCATATCCTCATTTGTCATATCCATCTCTCTCCATGTAGATATCTCAGTTCTTCATATTTTCTCTCCTTTTTACAAATGTTTAGGTGTTGTAAATTACATGATAAGTACTATCAAAATTAGTTGACATCAATGACAACATAATGAATGATTTAATTATCTTACATATCATTTTAGTAACTTGGTGATCTCCAATCACTGATCTTCAAGTCATTTAGATATTCAATCAGTTGTAGTTCATCAATCTCTCCCTTTGGCATTAATGGCAACACAAGAAATATGAAATTTGTCATGCACATACCAAACATGTATTCTACAATTATGAAAGTAAATGTTATATCTTGGTAAGCTCTCTCTAGCTTGATTTTTAATATGTTTAATCACTACGTTACATAACAGCATTACAAGTGAAGACTCTCCTCTATGGATTTGATCTTTTCAGCTCTAAGATTCCTTCTGTTCTCAACAAAAAATCTTCAAATTTCCCCAACTTTCTCAGATTGTCTCTCCCTTAGATAGATATTTCATTGATCTCTCTGTGTATCTCTCCCTTTGATAATAATGCCAAAGAAAAACATAAAACATACATCTCTACAATAGACAAGTAACTCTTTGTTGTTTGATGTAGACAATGTATCTTTGTATACTGATATGAAAATCTCTGTTCTAGCTCCTCAAATCTTTCACAACCTTAGACATAATCCAAAGTGTGAGCTATGTTGCATCAACATGAATGATCTTCTAATAAGATTAGGTTGATGCAACCTCCAGATCACATTAGTGACTGGTAGATAGGGGACGGACCCCAACCTACTTTTGAGAAGTGATGTAGATTGTTGCACCTGTCCAGTGGTATATGAGCCCTATCTTTCTTTTGGACTAGATGTTGGTACTTCCTCTATGGGGGAGTATGTGAATTTGAGTTGAGTCATGAGAACTCTAGTGAATGTATTTTCTGAAAAGTGTCTTTTGATATTGAAGTTGTTGTTGACATAATGATGAAACATATGTCATTGATGTCAATGGGGGAGAAGTATACATGAAAAACCATCTATTGCAGAAAATTGAATAGGAAAATGAAGCAAGAATTGATTGATGAAGAGAATTTGAAAGTATTTTCAAAGTAGCAGTATTTTAGTGTTGGTATTCATGGAACTTGGATGTTTTTTCATCTATGTTGCCATCAATACCAATGGGGGAGATTGTTAGGAATGAATGCTGAATATATCCTATGGGGTGTTGGACTACAACTGATTTGGAATCTGATTGAAGAATCCATGATTAAAGATCATTGAGGAGTTGCTGATTATATATGTAATATGATTAAATTAGTATTATGTTGTCATTGATGTCAACTAGTTTGACAACACTTATCTTGTAAAGTTACTATATTGAGACATCTGAAGAAAGGTAAAAGAGATGAAGAATGGAGAAATCTACATGGGAAAAGATGTACATGATAGATGAGGATAAGGAACACATTGAGTAACTTGTTGATGAGTCTATGACTTGATGTTATTGACTTTATTATGTTGCATTCATCTATGATGAAGTATAGAGCTGAAAGACACAAAGTAGTGTTGTCAGTAAATGAAGCATTTCTAGTATACACCGACGGACTGTAGTGTATACCGATCACAGTATTAACCGAGTAGTGTTCACTGATGGATTTCTTTGTTAACCGAGCTGAAAAAAATGAACTAAATGATTAGTTTAGCCAATAAGATTGATGAGCTATAAAGTACCTCGATTTCAATGATAACAGATAATGTTTGTTATGAAGATCGAAGGCTAACAAAATTAAAGGAAAATCTAATGGAGCAGATTGAAATGTGTTACTGACACATCAGCCGAGAAAGTTTGAAGTGGCAAAATCTATGAATGTGGTTAAGCAAAAAAATTTTATGGAGGAGAAGAAAATGATTTACTCATCTATATAAGAGACTAGAATTTCATTATGGAATGATGCCAGAAGAAGAAGAAACTACAAGAATATTGCGTGAACAAGGTTTTCATGCATTCTGATTATACTAGTTAAGTAAGAACCGAGCTGTAGAACAATTACTAAGCTATAGAGAGAAATTATCGATGGATAGTAAGTTGATAGAGTATTGAATCTGAAGTGAAATATTGATTAGAAGGATTTGTATGGACTGAATATTGATTTGTAATCTACAATTGAAGTTGTATTAAAGAAGATCATTTACTGTTACATATTTATCCATTGTATATAGTCAAAATCTCTTAGCCGAGTGGACTCTAAAAGTCTTATGATGTATCATTCATAAAATGAACATTGTTATCATGTCAACCCCATAGTGAATGCTGGTTGGATGATAAATTCTAGTCTAAAATCCTCTAATAAGGTCACACCTGACAGTGTGTTTGTAAACCTTTAATAGGGTTGGGTCTTAACTAACCTCACTTTAGAAGAGTGAACAATTTTGGGTTGCCGGTCCCAGGTGGTTTTTCCCTTTACAGGGTTTCCATGTTGAATCTCTTGTGTTATGTGTTGATTGTGATATTTGTTTTTTATCATACTTTTCATGTTACATGTTAGATTTGATTGGTAACTATTATAGTATTAGACTGGTAATCGGTAAAAGCAAAGATAGTAAAAGTAATTATTGTTTACCAAGGAGAAAAAATTGAAGAAGTTGTTTTGAATTATACATTTTTTTGTGGGCCACTAGATAACTGATTCACCCCCCCTCTTAGTTATTCTAAAAATTGGTATCAGAGCAATGGTTTCTTAGAAGAGAGTTTTAAGGACTTAAGCAGAAAGGTCTCAAGATGTATAAGAGGGAAGTACTGAAGTTGAACAAAGAGAATGTCACAGTATGGAAAAGCTGAATGAAGCTGCACATATTTTGGAATTGGGAATTTTGCACTAGATTTGATGGAGAATGTCTACATACAACCACCCACTGGTCCCTTAACTCTTGATCAACTGAAGGACAAGCATGAACAAAATATCACTATGATGGAACTTGCTGTTGCCTATACCGATGCCAAATTTGAAGACATCAAGGGTTGTGATACTACTAAGAAGATGTGGGACAAGTCAAATTTGATATACAGTGGAGATCTGAATGTCAAAAGAGCCCGAGCTAAAAGCCTAAGAGGTAAATTTGATGATATGAGAATGAAAGAAGGTGAGAAAATTATACAATACTCAAATAGACTAAAAGAGGTGGTACATGCTATTAGAGCATTTGATGGAGTGATTGTTGATGAAACAGTGATAAGCAAGATTCTCAGAACTTTGCTACTAGTTTATGCAATTAGGATCTCTACAATTCATGAAACAAGAGCAACATCCAACCTTACTCTTGACACTCTGATTGGTAAACTTACAAGCTTTGAATTAAACAACTTTGATAACAATGTTGTTCCTTCTATTGAATCCACTTTCATCTCTTCTTTGAAGATTGGAAAGTCTAGCAGGAATAGTAAGAATTATGATAGTGATAGTAATACCGATGATGCACTTGATGAGCTTGAAGCTCTTATGGCCAGAAGATTGCCCAAAGGAAAAGGAAGGTATAGAGGCAAGCTAACTTTGGCATGTTTTAACTATAAAGAAGTCAGTCACATCATTACTAGATGTCCTCAGAAGAAAGATGATGATAGATCCAAAGATCGATCTGAAGGAAGCTATGGGAGAAGAGTCAACAAAGGCTACCGACACAACAATAGAGACAATTGAGATGATAAAGGCAAAAAGGTATGTTACATAGCTGAAGATATTGAAACTGAATCTGATTCTGATGATGACATAGAAGTTGTATTTGTTCCAATGAAAGATGACTCAGAGGAAGAAGAGAAACATGAAGAGACAACACTGATCTCTAAAATAAGTAGAAATGATACATGGATCATAGACAATGGCTGTACACATCATATGACTGGTGATGTAGAGAAGTTTGATCATCTTATTGAATATAATGGAGGATCTGTGAGAATGGGAAATGATGCACCTTGTATGGTAAGAGGTAAAGGTTCACTGATGATCAATGACATAATACAATGTGAAAATGCATACTGGGTAGATGGATTGAACTATAATCTATTAAGTGTGGCTCAGCTGAACAATTCAGGCCATCGACTGACTTTTGAGAGCAAAAAGGTGAAGATCTATGATGATGAAGGAAGACTTGTCAGAATTGGTACACAATCCAGAGGTAATATATTCTATCTTGATACGGGCCAATCTTCTTGTTTGTTAATAAAGGATGAAGATGCTTGGTTGTGGCACAAAAGGTTATGCCATGTGAACTTTGACAACATGATCAAGATTAGTAAAAAGAAAAGAGTTAGAGGATTGCCTAACTTGACAAAACCTGATCATACCATGTGCCATGAATGTTAGAAAGGTAAGATGAATAAGTCTAGTTTTAAAAGTAAAGACTACTCAACAAAGAAGATACTTGAGTTGGTTCATACCAACCTATGTGGTCCTATGAGAACTCAGAGCTATTCTGGTGATAGATATTTTATTCTTTTTGTTGATGACTATACTAGACTAATGACTGTTATGTTCCTAAAAGAGAAATCTGAAGCCTTTAAAATATTTAAGTGGTATAAAGCTAAGGTAGAGAAAGAGACTGGAAAAGAAATAAAATGCTTAAGATTTGATAGAGGAGGTGAATTTATCTTTGATGAATTTACTAATTTTTGTAATGAGCATGGAATTAAAAGATAGGTCTCTACACCGAGGACACCTCAGCAAAATGGCATTGCTAAAAGAAGGAACAAGTCTATAATTGACTGTGCTAGAACATTGATGATACAGAAGAATGTTGCTCAGACATATTGGAGGGAAGCTATTAGTACAGTTGTGTATGTTCTTAACTAAGTACAACTGAAGAAGGACACCAACTAAACACCTTATGAGCTATGGTTTGGACACAAACCTACTGTAAGTTATTTCAAGATTTTTGGAAGTAAATGCTTTATTTTGAAAGATGAGAGAAATGGAAAATTTGATTCTAAAGGAGATGAAGGGATATTTCTAGGATATTCCTCTACAAGCACAACATATAAATGTTTGAATAAGGTTACAAATAAGATAGTTCAAAGTACTAATATTTTTTTTGATGAGTTTGATGACAAGAATGTAGAGGAAAGTACAAAGGAACCAGAAGACTACGGTAGATTCACTTGCATTGAACATCCATAGTATCTATCGACGCTACAAGCTGTGACAATTGGTTAGTAGGGAAACAATACAAGACAACAAGCAACACAAACCAATGAACAAGATGGAGCTACCGAGAAAAGAAATGACCTTGAGCAGGATGAGCAAGAAAGGAGAAATCAAGTTTTGGCTATTTTTGTTAGAAGACATCATCCTAAGACACAAATCATTGGAGACAGACATGCTAGAATGCAAGCTAGAAGCAAAACAAGACAAGGTATATGTCTAGTTTGTGAATTTGAACCTAAAAAAGTGACAGTTGCATTAGAGAATGAAGAATGGGTTAATGAAATGAAGGAGGAAATAGAGAAAATAGAGAAGAACAAAACTTGGTCCTTAGTACCCCAACCTAAAGATAAGAATGTTATCGGTACTAAGTGGATATTCAGGAGTAAATTGAATGAAAATGGTGAAGTCACAAGAAATAAAGCTAGATTGGTATGCAAGAGATATGCATAGGAAGAAGGAATTGACTATGGTGAAACATTTGCACTAGTTGCTAGATTGGAAGGAATTAGAATGCTACTTGCATATGCTACACACAAGAAATTCAAAGTCTATCAAATGGATGTGAAGTCAACATTTCTGAATGGTATACTTGAAGAAGAGGTCTACATCAAACAACCTGAAGGATTTGTTGATCCCGACAATAAAGAAATGGTATGTAGATTACATAAAGTTTTATATGGCTTGAAGCAAGCACCTAGAGCATGGTATGAAAGACTACATACTTACTTGTTAAGTATTGGATTTGTTAGAACAAGTGAAAACAACAATCTGTATATGAAAGGTGATACTGATGATACTATTATCATTGCTGAAATATTTGTTGATGATATTTTTTTGGAGGTTCAGATCTTGTCTGCAAGAAATTTGCTGATGAAATGCAAAAGGAATTTGAAATGTCTATGTTTGGAGAGATTAAGTTCTTTCTTGGACTACAAGTGATTTAGTAAAGTGATGGAATATTCATCACACAATCTAAATACATAAAGGAAGTACTAGAGACATTTGGCATGGAAGATGCTAAGCTTGTGAGAACACCAATGGCTACTGGATGAAAATTGACAAAGGAGGATGAAACTATAGAGGTAAACCAGACACTTTACCGATCCATGATTGGTAAGTTAATGTATGTAGTTCATAGTAGACTAGATATAGCACATGCTATGGGTATTATTGCAAGATTTTCTACTAATCCTAGAGAATCACACATGATAGATGTAAAAAGGATCTTAAGATACCTGAAGAAAATAAGAATTATGGATTATGGTATCCTAAGGAAGGGAAGTTTGAACTGAAAGTTTACACCGATGCTGATTGGGCTGGAAATGTGGATGATAGAAAAAGCACCACTGAAGGAGCATTTTTCTTTGGTGAAAGACTTGTAACCTAGACAAGTAAAAAGAAGGCTTGTCTTTCTCAGTATACAGATAAAGTAGAGTATGTTGCTGCTGCTACTAACTGTTCAAACATTGCATATATCAAGAAAGTGTTGGAAGGGATGAATGAGGTAATCACTGACCTGGTGATTATATATTGTGACAACACTAGTGCTATTAATATTTCAAAGAATCCTATGATGCACTCTAAGATAAAGCATATATCTATTAAATATCATTACTTAAGAGAACAAGTGCAAGAGAAGCAAGTGAAGTTAGAATTTTTCACATCAAAAGAACAACTTGCAAATATTTTTACAAAGCCTCTACCGAAGGATACATTTGAATACTTGAGGACTAGACTTGGGGTCCGTCCCCTATCTATTGGTCACTAAGGTGATCTGGTTGTTGCATCAACCTAATTTTATTAGAAGATCATTCATGTTGATGCAACATAGTTCACCCTTTGAATCATGTTCAAGGTTGTGATTAAGTTTGGAGAACTTGAACCAATTGGAATATTAGTATACATAGCTACAGAGGATGACATAATTGATTGTTTATTTATTTCCTTGGCATTGCTATCAAAGGGAGACATAAATAATATGAAAAGGGACAAGCACTAATGAGAATTATCTAAGGGAGAGACAATCTGAATGAGACAGAGTATTGAAGATCAGTTACAGAGAACAGAAGTAGGAACAGGAGAACTGAAAAGATCACAACTACATAATGGTAAAGATGTATTATCTAATGTTGTTCAGTAACATAGTGATTAAATATATTAAGTCTATTCAACTTACAACATTTTGTTCACAAATTTATAGAATATATGTTTGGTATGTGTATGGCACATTTCATATTACTTGAGTTGCCATCAATGCCAAAGGGAGAGATTGTTGGACTGCAACTAATTTGGAATCTAATTGAAGAATCCATGATTAAAGATCACTGAGGAGTTTTTGATTAGATATGTAATATGATTAAATCAGTATTATGTTGTCATTGATGTCAACTAGTTTGACAACACTTATCTTGTAAAGTTACTATACCGAGACATTTGAAGAAAGGTGAAAGAGATGAAGAACAAAGAAATCTACATGGGGAAAGATGTACATGATAGATGAGGATAAGGAACACATTGAGTAACTTGTTGATGAGTCTATGAATTGATGTTATTGATTTTATTATGTTGCATTCATCTATGATGAAGTATAGAGCTGAAAGACACAAAGCAGTGTTGTTGGTAAATGAAGCATTTCTAGTATACACTGATGGAGTGTAGTGTATATTGATCACAGTATTAACCGAGCAGTGTTTACTGACACATTTCTTTGTTAACCGAGTGGAATAGAATAAACTAAATGATTAGTTTAGCCAATAAGATTGATGAGCTGTAAAGTACCTCGATTTCAGTGATAACAAATAATGTTTGTTATGAAGATCAATGGCTAACAAAATTAAAGGAATATCTAATGGAGTAGATTGAAACGTGTTATTAACACATCAGCTGAGAAAGTTTGAAGTGGCAAAATCTATGAATGTGGTTAAGCGGCAAAATTTGATGGAGGAGAAGAAAATGATTTACTCATCTATATAAGAGACTAGAATTTCATTATGGAATGAAGCCAAAAGAAGAAGAAACTGTAGGAATATCACGTGAACAAGGTTTTCATGCATTTGGATCATACTGGTTAAGTAAGAACCGAGTTGCAGAACAATTACCAAGCTAAAAAGAGCAATTACCGATGGATAGTAAGTTGATACAATATTGAATCTGAAGTGAAATATTGATCAGAAGGATTTGTATGGACTGAATATTGATTTGTAATCTGCAATTGAAGTTATATTAAAGTAGATCATTTACTATTACATATTTAACCATTGTATATAGTCAAAATCTCTTAACCGAGTGGACTCTGAAAGTCTTATGATGTATCATTCATAGAATGAACATTGTTATCCTATCAACCCCATAGTGAATGTTTGTTGGATGATAACTTCTAGTCTAAAATTCTCTAACAAGGTCACACTTGACAATGTGTTTGTAAACCTTTAACAGGGTTGGGTTTTAACCGATCTCACTTCAGAAGAGTGAACAATTTTTGGTTGCCGGTCCCAAGTGGTTTTTCCCTCTACAAGGTTTCCATGTTAAATCTCTTGTGTTATGTGTTGATTGTGATATTTGTTTGTTATCATACTTTACATGTTATGTGTTGATTGTGATATCTCCTAATCAGGATTGAATCTAATTATGTGTAGTTATGAGGAATTTGAAGACATGTTGTTAGTGACATGGACATGGATGCAAGGTTTGAGGTCACACGAGTGAAGAATTATCTTAATTAGAAGCTGACAGTTTTGTGTAATTTTTATGTAATGTGTGGAAATTTTTATTTTTTAATTTGTATGCCGACTCATTTGTAATTACTTGAGTGTGGTATAAAGGAAGTAATGTTTTCCTTATTGTAGTATGTAAGTGTATGGTATTTGTGAAAGTGAATTGCAAAATTGTGCAATACTTGTTGGAAGAGGATATGTGAAGTATAGAGATCTGGTATTGAGATTTGATGAAGTAGTTGGTGTGGTTTGGCACAATCAAAGAAGGAGTATTGATTTGTTGAGATTGTTAATCTTTTGGTATTATTCTATTGAGTAATACAAAGATCAATTGGACAGTGTGTTCAGTGATCTTTCACCTGAAGCTGTCTGGGGAGTGGGTCCTTCTGTCTTCCATAACTCCAAACAGAGTTAAGAATATTTTAGTAGGGATTCAAAGTCTCCTAATAGGGACTCATATGTATTGAATGTATTTCATAAGACTCCTAACAAAGTCCATCCTCTCACAATGAAATTTCATATTAGTGCATATTTTATGGGCATCATTCCCACCTGGGTTTACTCTTTGATCAAGAGGTTTCCTAGTCAACATATCTTGTGTTATTCTGTTATTGTGTTATTGTGTATGTTTATCTTTCTATGGTTGTTGGTTACATTGCTTACATGGTTAAAATATATTGAAGTTGATAAAATTTTCATTTATTAGATAACTGATTCACCCCCTGCTTAGTTATCTTGGTAGAATTTACTTTCTAACAATTGGTATCAGAGTGACAAGTCCTTGAAGGAAAAGTTTAACAACTTAAGGAGATCCATAGCAAATCATTTTAGAAAAGAAAGCCATAAGTTTGATGGAGTAAATTTTGACAGCTGGAAAGAAAAGATGAAGACAAACTTACTTTATTTAGGACCAGGTTATTGTTAATCATAAAGAATCAGAAGACTATCATTGATGAAGATAAGATTGAAGAATGTACTAATGAGAAAAGAGATTTATTCATGTGTAACATACTTTCTAGAGAATCACTTTTGTCAGCCCTTCTAGAAAATGAGTACAGTCAGGTAAAATATCTAAAAACATCTCATGAAATTTGGTTAGCTTTACAATCTACTTTTGAAGGTGATGAACATGTAAAGAAAGTCAGATTACACAATTAGATATGTGAATTTGAAGATATAAGAATGATGGAAGATTAATCTGTTAGAAGCTATATTGGTAGAATGTTAGAGACTATTGCAAGTATAAAATCTTGTGGAGGAACCAAGACAGAGAATGAAGTGATATGAAAAATTCCAAGGACATTAACTCTCACATTTAAGCACACAAAACATATGATTGAACAAGTTATACCCTGTACTATAAAATTTACCAAAGAAACTCTTCTTGGAAGATTAGAAGTAGCAAAGATGAACTTGAGACTATTAGAAGATTTACCTAGAATGGAGACAACATTTAGTGCACTTAGTGTTCACCCTACTTTGTCAAGAAGCATCAGTGTAAGCAGAGATTATGCTAGTAGTAGTAGATCTAGAAATGAAGAAGATTGGAAGATTGAAGAAGGTATTTCCTTGCTTATGAAAAGAGAACTAGATGGTAAGAAAATTTTTAAATGTTGGACTTGTCAAGAATTTGGTCATTTTGCATCTAAATATCCTAAAAGAGTTAAGTATAGAAAGAAATTTAAACCTAGAAGATCTAAAGAATGTTATTATGAAAATGATGAACTTGAAGCTAGTTTGGAGAAATCTTTAAGTGAAAGTGATACTGAGAATGATGATATAGGAGTTGTAGCAATTAAAGAAGAAAATCCTGAAATAGAAGTTAAGGAAGATTACACTTTAGTTTATCAAGTAGAAAATAAAGTTGATTAGATTATAGACAGTGGTTGTTCACATCATATGACTGGAGACTGTTAGAATAACTGAGAGGGGGGTGAATTAGTTATCCAATGCCCCAAGTCAAAATGTATAATCCAAAACAATTATACTATTTCTGCAAGTTGGTAAACATATAATACTTTCACTGTTTGTGTATTTACCGATTGTCAGTCTAAACTTTGTAATAATTATCGATTAAATCTAACATGTAATATGAAAATTATGATAACAAAAAAATATCACAATCAACACATAACACAAGAGATTTAACATGGAAACCCTATAAAGGGAAAAACCACTTGGGACCGGCAACCCAAAATTGTTCCCTCTTTTGAAGTGAGGCCGGTCAAGACCCAACCCTGTTAAAGGATTACAAACACACTGTTAGGTGTGACCTTGTTAGAGAATTTTAGACTAGAAGTTATCATCCAACCAACAGTCACTCTTGGGTTGATAGGATAACAATGTTCACTCTATGAATGAAACATCAAAAGACTTTCATAGTCCACTTGGTTAAGAGATTTGATTGTGTACAATGGTTAAATATGTAACTGTAGATGATCTGCCTTAAAAAAAATTTAATTTGTAATTTATAGATCAATGCTCAGCTCATTCAAATATTTCTGACCAATATAACACTTCAGATTCAATATTGTATCAACTTACTATCCGTCAGTAATAACTCTTTGTAGCTGGGTAACTGTTCTATAGCTCGGTTCTTATTAACCAGTATGATCAGAAAAAATTCTCCATGTGATTATTCTGCAGTATCTTCTTCTTCCAGCATACTTCATAAAGAAACCAATGTCTCTTATATAGACGAGTAAATCATTTTATTTTCCTCCATCAGATTTTGCCGCTTAATCATATTCATAGATTTTTCCACCTTAAGCTCCCTCAGCTGATGTGTCAATAACACATTTCAATCTGCTCCATTAGATCCTTTTTTATTTATGTTAGCCATTGATCTTCATAAAAAACATTATCTATTACCTCGATTTCATACACTTTATAGCTCATCAATTTATTGGCTAAACTGATCATTTAATTCCTTTCTATTTTTCTTAGTTAACAAAGAAATGCATCGGTGAACACACGGTCAGTTAATACTACGCTCAGTATACACTACACTTCATTGGTGTATATTGAAATGCTTTATTTACCGACAACACTGCTTTGTGTCTTTCAGCTCTATTCTTCATCATAGATGAATGCAATATAATAAAGTCAATTTCATCAAGTCATAGACTCGTCAATAAGTTACTCAGTGTATTCCTTATCCTCATCTATCATATACATCTTCCTCATGTAGATATTTCTGTTCTTCATCTCTTTCACCTTCCTTCAGATGTGTCAGTATAGTAACTTATAAGATAAGTATTGTCAATCTAGTTGACATCAATGACAACATAATATTGATTTAATCATCTTGCATATCTAATCATCAAATTTTCAGTAATCTTGAATTACGAATTCTTCATTCTAGTTCTAAATCAGTTGTAGTTCATCAATCTCTCCCTTTGGCATTGATGGCAACTCAAGTAATATGAAATGTACCATACAAATACCAAACATGTATTCTACAACTTTGTGATCAAATTCTGTGTAGTGTAAGCTCTCCCTAGCTTAATATGTTTAATCACTACGTTACTAAAACAACATTATAAAATACAACTTTGTCATTCTGTAGATGTAACCTTTTTAGTTCTATTCTCAAATTCCTTTCAGATTATCTCTCCCTTAGATAGTTTTCATTGGTGTATATCTCCTTTTCTTTTCATATTATTTATCTCTCCCTTTGACAACAATGCCAAAGAAACAAATAAATAATCAGCTCTGTAGTAGCTAAATAACTCACTATTTTCCATTACTTCCTCTGTATCTTATTATACTGATATCCCAATCTATTTCATTTCTTCAAACTTAATCACAACCTTGAACAAAATTCAAAGTGTGAACTATGCTACATCAACATGAATGATCTTCTGATAAGATTAGGCTGATGCAACATCCAGATCACATTATTGACTGATAGACAGGGGACGAACCCCAAGTCTAGTCCTCAAATATTCAAAAGTGTCCTTCGGTAGAGGCTTTGTAAAAATGTCTGCAAGTTGTTCTTTAGATGTAACAAATTCTAACTTTACTTGCTTCTCTTGCACTTGTTCTCTTAAGTAGTGATACTTAATTGATATATACTTTTTCTTTGAGTGCATCATAGGATTCTTTGAAATATTAATTGCACTTGTGTTGTCACAGTATATGATCATCAGGTCAGTGATTACCTCATTCATTCCTTCCAACACTTTCTTGATATATGAAATGTTTGAGAAATTAGTAGCAGTAGAAACATACTTTGCTTTAGCTGTAGACTGAGAAATACAAGCCTTCTTTTTACTTGTCTAGGTTACAAGTCTTTCACCAAAGAAAATGCTGCTTTGGTGGTACTTTTTCTATCATCCACATTTCCAGCCCAATCAACATCAGTATAAACTTTCAGCCCAAACTTACCTTCCTTAGGATACCATAATCCATAATCCTCTATTTTTTTTAGATATCTTAAGATTCTTTTAGTAGAAATCATGTGTGATTCTCTAGGATTAGCAGAATATCTAGCAACAATTCCCACAACATGTGCTATATCTGGTCTACTGTGAACTACATACATTAGCTTACCAATCATAGATCGATAAAGTGTCTGGTTTAACTCTATAGTTTCATCTTCTTTTGTCAGTTTACTTCCAGTAGCCATCAGTGTTCCCGTAGGTTTAGCATCTTCCATGCCAAATGTCTTCAAGACTTCCTTTATGTACTTGGACTGTGTGATGAATATCCCATCACTCTATTGTATCACTTGTAATCTAAGAAAGAATTTAATCTCTCTGAACATAGACATTTCAAACTCATTCCTCATGTCATCCACAAAAGATTTACATACATGATCTTGACCTCCAAAAATAATATCATCAACAAAAATTTCAGCAATAGTAATAGTGTCATCAGTATCACCTTTCATGTACAAATTGTTGTTCTCACTGGTTCTTACAAATCTAATACTTAACAAGTAAGTATGAAGCCTTTCATACTATGCTCTCGGTGCTTGCTTCAAACCATATAAAGCTTTGTGTAATCTACATAGTATGTTTCTATTGTCTGGATCAATAAATCCTTCAAGTTGTTCTATGTAGACCTCTTCTTCAAGTATACCATTCAGAAATGCTGATTTCACATCCATTTGATAAACCTTAAATTTCTTGTGTGCAACATATGCAAGTAACATTTTAACTCCTTCCAATCTGGAAATAGGTGAAAATCTTTCACCATAATCAATGCCTTCTTCCTATGCATATCCCTTGCATACCAATCTCGCTTTATTTCTTGTCACTTCACCATTTTCATTCATTTTGTTTCTGAATATCCATTTAGTACCAATCACATTCTTATCTTTAGGTCAGGGTACTAAGGACCAAGTTTTGTTTTTCTCTATTTGTTCTATTTCCTCCTTCATTTCATTAACCCATTCTTCATTTTCTAATGCAACTTTTACATTCTTTGGTTCAAATTCACAAACTAGACATGTACCTTGTCTTGTTTTGCTTCTTGTCTGCATTCTAGCTTGTTTGTTTCCAATAATTTGTGTCTCAAGATGATGTCTTCTGAGAAAACTAGCCAGTACTCAGTTTCTTCTTTCTTGTTCATCCTATTCAGGTTTATTTGCTTGCTCGGTAGCACCATCTTGTTCACCAGTTTCCCTTTCTTGTTCCTTGGGGTTATTTTCCCGCTGACTAGTTGTCACAGGTTGCAACTTTGGTAGATAGTCAGGAGGTTCAATGTAAGTGAATCTACCATAGTCTTCTGGTTCCTTTCTTTCTTCTATGTTTATGTCATCATACTCATCAACACCTACATTAGTACTTTCAATCATCTTATTTGTAACCTTATTCAGACATTTTTATGCTTTACTCTTAGTAGAATATCCTAAGAATATTCCTTCATCACCTTTAGAATAAAATTTCCCATTTCTTTCATCTTTTAGAATAAAATATTTGCTTCCAAAAATTCTAAAATAAATTACAGTAGGTTTGTGTCCAAACCATAGCTCATAAGGTGTCCGGTTGGTGTCCTTCTTTAGTTGTACTCGGTTAAGCACATATACAGCTGTGCTAAAAGCTTCCCTCCAATATGTCTGAGCAACATTCTTTTGTAGCATTAGTTTTCTAGCATAGTCAATGATTGACCTATTCCTTCTTTCAACAATCCCATTTTGCTGAGGTGTTCTCGGTGCAGACACATGTCTCTTAATACCATTCTCATTACATAAATTAGTAAATTCATCAGAGATAAATTCACCTTCTCTATCAGATCTTAAGCATTTGATTTCTTTTCTAGTCTCTTTTTCTACCTTAGCCTTATACCATTTAAACAACTTAAAAGCTTCAGATTTCTCTTTCAGAAACATAATAGTCATCAATCTAGTATAGTCATCAACAAAAAGAATAAAGTATCTATCACCATAATAGCTTTGAGTTCTCATAGGACCACATAGGTCAGTATGAACCAATTCAAGTATCTTCTTTGTTGAGTAGTCTTTTCTTTTAAAACTAGACTTAGTCATCATACCTTTCTGACATTCATGACACATAGCATGATCTAGTTTTGACAAGTTAGGCAATCCTCTAACTCTTTTCTTCTTACTAATCTTGACCATGTTATCAAAATTTACATGACATAACCTCTTATGCCATAACCATGCATCTTCATCTTTCATTAATAAACAAGAAAATTGATCAATATCAAGATAAAATAGATTATCTCTGGATTGTGTACCAGTTTCAACAAGTCTTCCTCCATCATCATAGATTCTTACCTTTCTGCTCTCAAAAGCAAGTCGGTGTCCTGAGTTGTTCAGTTGTGCCACACTTATTAAATTGTAGTTCAATCCATCTACCCAGCATGCATTATCACATTTTATTCTGTCATTAATCATTAGTGAACCTTTACCTCTCACCATACAAGGTGCATCATTTCCCATTCTAACAAATCCACCATCATATTCATCAATTAGATCAAATTTCTCTATATCACCAGTCATATGATGTGTGTAGCCACTGTTTATGATCCATGTATCATTTATGCTTATTTTAGAGATCAGTGTTGTCTCTTCATGTTTCTCTTCTTCTTCTGAATCATCCTTCATAGCAACAAATACTACTTCTACATCATCATCAGTGTTAGATTCAGATTCAAATTCTTTGGCTATGTAACATACCTTTTTCCCTTTGTCATAGCTATCTCGATTATCTTTGTTGTTGTGTCGGTAGCCTTTGTTGACTCTTCTCCCATAGCTTCCTTTGGATCGGTCTTTGGATCTATCATCATATTTCTTATTCGAACATCTAGCAATGATGTGGCCAACTTCTTTACAATTGAAACATGCTAGAGGTAACTTGCCTCTATATCTTCCCTTACCTTTGGGAAATCTTCTGGCCATAAGAGCTTCAAGCTCATCAAGTTCATCATCAATATTACTATCATTGTCATTATTCTTATCATTCTTTCTACTAGACTTACCAATCTTCAAAGAGGACATGAAAGAAGATTCAATAGAAGGTACAACACTATTGTCAAAGTTATTCAATTCAAAGGTTGTAAGCTTACTGATCAGAGTGTTAAGGGTGAGGTTGGATGTAGCCCTTGTTTAATGAATTACAGAGATCCTGATAGCATAAACTAGCAGCAAAGTTCTGAGAATCTTGCTTATCACTATTTCATCATCAATAACTCTGCCAAATGCTCTAATAGCATGTACTACCTCTTTTAGTCTATTTGAATATTTCATAATGTTCTCACCTTCTTTCATCTTCATATCATCAAATCGACCTCTTAGGCTTTATGCTTTGGCTCTCCTGACATTCACATCTCCACTATATATTAGAGTCAGTTTATCCCACATGGCTTTGGCAGTAGTGCATCCCTTAATGTCTTCAAATTCAACATTGGTAGAGGTAGCAACAAGTTCCATCATAGTAATATTGTGTTCATGCCTATCCTTTAGTTGATCAAGAGTGAGGGGACTTGGTGTCGGTTTAATGTAGCCATTCTCCATCAGTTCTAGTGCAAAATTCCCAATTCCAAATATGTGCAACTTCATCCGGCTTTGCCATACTGTGAAGTTATCTTTGTTCAGCTTTGACACTTCCCTCTTATACATCTTGAGACCTTGTTGCTGAAGTCCTTAAAACTCTGTTCTAAGCAACCACAGCTCTGATACCAATTGTTAGAATAACTAAGAGGGGGGTGAATCAGTTAATTAGTGCCCCAAGTCAAAATGTATAATCCAAAACAATTCTACTACTTTTTCAAGTCGGTAACCATATAATACTTTCATTGTCTATGTATTTACCGATTGTCAATCTAAACTTTGTAATAATTACCGATTAAATCTAACATGTAATATGCAAAGTATGATAACAAAAAAATATCACAATCAACACATAACACAAGAGATTTAACGTGGAAACCCTGTAAAGGGAAAAACCACCTGGGACTGACAACCCAAAATTGTTCACTCTTCTAAAGTGAGGTCGGTGAAGACCCAACCCTGTTAAAGGTTTACAAACACACTATTAGGTGTGACCTTGTTAGAGGATTTTAGACCAGAAGTTCTCATCCAACCAACAGTCACTCTAGGGTTGAGAGGATAACAATGTTCACTCTATGAATGAAACATCAAAAGACTTTCATAGTCCACTCGGTTAAGAGATTTGATTGTGTACAATGGTTAAATATGTAACTGTAGATGATCTTCCTTAAAACAACTTCAGTTTGTAGTTTATAGATCAATGTTAAGCTCATTCAAATATTTCTAACCAATATAACACTTCAGATTCAATACTGTATCAACTTACTATCCATCGGTAATAACTCTTTGTAGCTCGATAACTGTTCTGTAGCTCGGTTCTTATTAACCAGTATGATCAGAAAAACTTCTCCATGTGATTATTCTGTAGTATCTTCTTCTTTCGGCATACTTCATAAAGAAACCAATGTCTATTATATAGATGAGTAAATCATTTTATTTTTCTCCATGAGATTTTTCTTCTTAATCATATTCATAGATTTTTTTTCTTTAAGCTCCCTCAATTGATGTGTCAATAACATGTTTCAATCTACTCCATTAGATCCTTTTTTATTTATGTTAGCCATCCATCTTAATAAAAAACATTATCTATTATCTCAATTTCATACACTTTACAACTCATGACTTTATCAGCTAAAATGATCATTTAATTCCTTTTTGTTTTGCTCGGTTAACAAATAAATGCATCGGTGAACAAACACTCAGTTAATACTGTGCTTGGTATACACTACACTTCATTGGTGTATACTGAAATGCTTTATTTACTGACAACACTGCTTTGTGTCTTTCAGCTCTATTCTTCATCTTAGATGAATGCAACATAATAAAGTCAATTTCATCAAGTCATATACTCATCAAAAAGTTACTCAGTGTATTCCTTATCCTCATCTATCATATACATCTTCCTCATTTAGATATTTATGTTCTTCATCTCTTTCACTTTCCTTCAGATGTGTCGGTATAGTAACTTACAAGACAAGTATTGTCAAGCTAGTTGACATCAATGACAACATAATACTGATTTAATCATCTTGCATATCTAATCATCAACTTCTTAGTAATCTTGAATTACAAATTCTTCATTCGGGTTCTAAATCAGTTGTAGTTCATCAGAGACATGAAAAAGTTCATAAAGTTTAACAATTATGATGGAGGAATTGTTAGAGTTGGAAACAATGCACCTTGTTTAATTAAAGGTATAAGATCTATTACTCTTGATGGAAAGACTAATACTGATGATGTTTACTTTGTGGATAGTTTGAAACGTAATCTTTTGAGTGTTGGACAACTAGTTGATAAGGGATATCAAGTTTGGTTTACTGAGAAAATTTGTGTAATAAAAGACAAGGATGGAAATTTGATTGGTACTTGATCAAGAACCAAAGGTAATGTATTTTAGTTGAATCCTACTAAGATGACATGCTTGATTACTAAGATTGATGACAGTTAGCTATGGCACAAAAGAATTTGTCATATAAACTTTGATAACATTGTGAAAGTGAGTACTAGTCTTGCAGTAAGAAATTTGCCTAAGATAATGAAGCCTACTAACATGATTTTCAAGGAATGTGTGATGGCTAAACATAAGAGAAGGTCATTTCCCAGCAAGAAGTTTACAACAATAGAGAAGTTGGAAATTGTTCATACAGATTTGAGCGGTCCCATAAGGACTAGAGGATTCTATGGAGAAAGGTATTTTATGATTCTTGTTGATGATTTTACAAGAATAACGTGAATTGCATTTCTTAAAGAAAAGTCTGAAGCATTTGATAAGTTTAAGATTATTAAGAACAAAGTTGAGAATGAATCTGGAATGAAGATTAAATGTTTGAGATCAGATAGAGGTGGAGAAGTTACTTCAAAATAATTTAACATTTTTTGTGAAGTGAATGGTATTAAGAGACAACTTTCAGCCCCTATGACACCTGAAAAAAATGGTATTGCAGAAAGGAGGAACAGA
Organism: Chamaecyparis obtusa; assembly: GCA_027943335.1. Classification (NCBI taxonomy): domain Eukaryota; kingdom Viridiplantae; phylum Streptophyta; class Pinopsida; order Cupressales; family Cupressaceae; genus Chamaecyparis; species Chamaecyparis obtusa. Next base: position 1,305,754 of record BSBK01006612.1, read on the forward strand.
TCAGTGAATGAAGCAGCAAGAGCCATGTTATTTGAGAATGATTTGGTGAAGATATCTTGGAGAGAAGTAGTGAACACAATAGTGTATCCAATGAACATAGTAAAAATTAGAGCAAACACAGACAAGACACCCTATGAACAATGGTTTGGACATGCACCATCAGTTAAGTATTCTAGAATTTTTGGAAGAAAATGTTATATTAAGAGAGATGATGACATTGGAAAGTTTGATCATAGAAGTGATGAAGGTATATTTCTTGGATATTCATTGAAGAGAAAAGCTTATAGATGTTACAATAAAAGAACTAAGACTATTTGGTGCAGGGGCACCAAGGATCAATGCACAAACCATGTAGAATATGAAACCAACCATGAAGACATTAAAGGCACCTATGGTGTATCAAAGGATCAAGAAAAGAAAAGGGATTCCAAGTGATGTAAATCCAATAAATTATAATGTGTTGGCTTCTATTATGGTTTGATGCCATGAAGTGGCATTTGAATAAAAAATAAAATAATTTATATCCCTGAAATGATTAAATAATGTATCATGGACCATTAGTGTCCAATTGATGTCTTAGGATAGGTTAAAGTTGTAGAAGGAATACAATTAAGTCTCCTAGGTGTTGGAAAACCTATTAAGATCTTAAAATTCCAATTCAGAAGGTTTGACAGCATTTTCTTAGTTTAAAATTTTAAATATTGAAAAAGTAACGACTATTTAGGAATTTAGGAGGGAAATGGGGTTTTTATTGTTTAAAAACTTAACTAATTCCTCAAAACCAGTTGGAAGAGGTTGGGGAAGTTAAGTTTTGATTTATTATATTGTAATCAACTCCATTTGTATGGCAATGAAGCCTGGAGTGTACGGACAAAAATAAGGATTCAATAAAATATAAGTTTTAGTTTGCAAATCTCTTATTCTATGCATTGTTGAAAGGTTTTAACACTCATTGTTTTGGTTTTCAAGTTCAAGGATGGAATAGTAAGCAATATAAGTCATTCATTACAATGTTGAATGCATTGAGATTCACAATAAAACTTGTTCCTAGTGTCATATGCTAGTGTAAACAGTCACTATGGTTGTAAACTATCCTTAATACTTTGAAATTTATAATGTTTCTCATGTAACCTTGCATGGATAATAACTAGAAGGATTAAATAGGATATTTGAAGGAATTGTTACATGTTTTGGAGGATTTGAGAGTCATTTGTTATGACTGTACCTTCAAATCCAGCGACTTAGACTGATTTTCTAAGTTTTCTTTCTTTATTTTGAAGGTTACTTGTAACTAATAGCCATTCCATGGACTCAAAGGCCTAGAATCCATGGAATGAAGATTATTAACCATGTATCATATGAATCTAACTTGGAACTTGTAGAATATTGAATGTAAAGTGTGATCACAGGTTGTGACAGGGTGTGTTCCTTAAGGAAATTGATGGCTATGGAACAACAGTAGAAGATTGGGCTTCATAGCATGGTAATTTTATGATTTGGTTGGTATTATATTGGAAAAATAATGGTGAATCAACCACCAAGAGATTCTAAAAGTGTTTTGAGAAGGGATATTGAAGAAACCCTCAAATCAAGGGCTTAAGAGGGCTATTTTAGAGTTTTCAGTGTTCCTGAGGTGTTGGGTTAAATTAATATTAGATTTAGAGGTTTTAAAACATATTGAAACACTTAGAAAATTTTGGAGTCTTGGGGATATAAGGAACTAGGTGATGCTTTGTTAAATCACCCATTTTTTATGCATTTTTAGGTCACATAGTGAGGACAGTCATACATTGTCCAAAAGAGTCTATATCCAACTTGTAGTATGTTTTGATAGGGCCAAAAGGGTATCTAAATATATCATTTATTTTTTTCATCCTTTGGGAAAGTATAGAGTTATGATCCATTTTATCACTGAACAAGGCTACTAGACAGGGCAATTAGGCCTCTAGGACTGTTTAGTGACTTTTTGCTATTGTGAGTGAAAGATAAGTCTAGAAACCTCAAAAAAACCTTAATCCATCCATATATAAATGAAACACTTCAAATCTATCACTATTTGGCATTGTGAAGAGTCTTGGTTGGGTGGAGTCTTATAAAGCCATTGTGCACTTTTGAGAAAAGTGTGGGTTTCTAAGTCAAATTGAAAACTTAGTTGGTGAATAAGGTACCTCTACATCAAGTGGTATCAGAGCATAGGGAAAGATCTTGTGAAAGGTTTGTATTGGTATTGAGAGGTTTGGTTTCTTGAATCCTTAGATAAGCCCTTGAAGTTGAATCAAGGAGTAGCCCTGAGTTGATTTTTGTACCAAGTTGATCAAGTAACCACGGCTGAAGGAGAGGATGGAGATCTACGACAAAGAATGACCAACATGGAGTTGGGAAATATTGTTAAAGAAAAATTGGTAGATAACAAAAATCTTAAGGCAGCCCTTGAGCAAGAGAAGAAGGATAAATCTAAGAAGGACAAGGAAATGAGGATTATGATGGAGAAAATATTGGCCTTAGAAAGGAGGGACAAGAGCATCAGACATGATGAAGAAGTTTTTGATGATGAAGAAGAAGAAGAGGATCCCCAATGGGAAGAACCATTAGATCCTGATGAGTTGAAGATGGCTAGGTTTGCTAAAGTCATCAAGAGTGGTGATGTAAGGGCAAGAGCTAATTTGCCTACCTATGGAGGAAAGATCGATGATGAGGAACTAATTGATTGGTTTAGTGCAATGGAGAATTTATTTGAGTGTGAAGATGTAGAAGAAAATCAGAAGTTGAAGATAGCAAAGTCCAAGTTGAAAGGACATGCATTGCTTTGGTGGGATTGTGTGCAAGCGGAAAGGTGGAAGAATGGTAAACCCAAGATCACTTCTTGGTACACCATGATGGATAAAATGAAGGCAAAAAAAATTCCAAATGATTATAGAGTTTAGTTGTATAAGAAGATGCAAAATCTGAAACAAAAAGACATGGAGGTGCAAAGGTATACTGAAGAATTTCACAAACTTGATATAAGAGTTACTCACGATGAGGACATGGATGAAAAGATTGCAAGGTATATGGGGGGACTGAGGTTCAACATACAAGATGAACTTAGTCTTGCTACCCCAAGGTCTATTGAGGAATGCTACAAGCTAGCCATCAAGGTTGAAGAAAAGATCAAGAGGAGACAAGAGACACAAGGCAGCACTAGAGGTGGATCTTCCATGAGAGGAAGAGGAGGTAGAGGCAATACTGATTTTATGATCAGAATGACAATGATAAGAACAAGCCCTACTCATCTGATACAAGAGGTGGTTATAGAGGTGGAAGAAGTGGAGGAAGAGGCAATGGGGTATTCATAGACAGGCGCTTCCATTGTAATGAAGTGCATCATCAATCTTTTAGGTGTCCCAAGTGGATTGAAGATAAAGTCAAGGAAAGAAGAGTACATTTGGTGGAAGAAGAAACAAGCAAAGCAGACAAACAAGAACCTATCTTGACATTACTAGAGGAGGGAGAGTACCTATTCATGGGCAAGATTCAAACACCATATCATCTAAGCATTTTCAGATCTAATTGTTTGATCCAAGGTAAAGTTTGTAGACTTATCATAGATTCAGGTGCAAGTCACGATGTGGTGTCTAATGAGGTTTTTAGAAAGTTGAATTTGCAAACATTTGTGCATCCTAATCCATATTATGCTACATGGGTCAATGTGAATCAGAATTTGTTGGTTAGTACTCAAGTCTTGATTGAGTTTTCAGTTGGTAAGTATAGAGACAAGGTGTTATGTGATGTTATGGATATGAGTTGTGGACATTTGATATTAGGCAGGTCTTGGCAATGGTCAAGGAAGGTAATCGATGATGGATTCACTAATAAGTATTTATTTCACTGTGAAGGCAAAAAGTTTGAGTTGCAACCTTTAGTAAGGGGTCAAGAAGCACCTATACTTATGTGTTTTGGGCAGGAGATAACAAAGCAAGTTCAATTTGATACTGGATGGTATAATGGGGGAAAAGTACAATCAAAAGGCAGCCATGAAAGTCCTAGAAGAGGAGAGATTTGGGACTCAGCCTTTGTGCAAGTTGGGACATTCAAGTGTCCTATCAAGCAGCCAAAGATTAGCAAGGGGACATATATGTTGGAATAGAGGTCTAATCCATGCAAGGAATTAGGGAAGAAAGAGGCCTTACAGCCTTCTCACTATCCTTCCCAAGGACAGTCAGCAAACTATTGTTTTTCTTTTGACAATTGGTGTGTGAATGCAGGTTTGAAAGGTGGGAGAAAGAGGCTTACATTGGGGGATTACTTCACCCCTACATTGAAGAGATCTTTCACACCACACAACTCTTGGGACAAGAGTTTTCTTGCAAGTGGGGAGTATGGTGCAGAGGCACCAAGGATCAATGCACAAACCATGAAGAATATGAAACTAACCATGAAGACATTAAAGGCACCTATGGTGTATCAAAGGATCAAGAAAAGAAAAGGGATTCCAAGTGATGAAAATCCAATAAATTATAATGTGTTGGCTTCTATTATGGTTTGATGCCATGAAGTGGCATTTGAATAGAAAATAAAATAATTTATATCCTTGAAATGATTAAATAATGTATCACGGACCATTAGTGTCCAATTGAAGTCTTAGGATAAATTAAAGTTGTAGAAGGAATACATTAAGTCTCCTAGGTGTTGGAAAACGTATTGAGATCTTAAAATTCCAATTCATAAGGTTTGAAAGCATTTTCTTAGTTTAAAATTTTAAATATTGAAAAAGTAACGGCTATTTAGGAATTTAGGAGGGAAATGGGGTTTTTATTGTTTAAAAACTTAACTAATCCCTCAAAACCAGTTGGAAGAGGTTGGGGAAGTTAAGTTTTGATTTATTATATTGTAATCAACTCCATTTGTATGGCAATGAAGCCTAGAGTGTATGAACAGAAACAGGGATTCAATAAAATATAAGTTTTAGTTTGCAAATCTCTTATTCTATGCATTGTTGAAAGGTTTTAACACTCATTGTTTTGGTTTTCAAGTTCAAGGATGGAATATTAAGCAATCTAAATCATTCATTACACTATTGAATGCATTGAGATTAACAATAAAACCTGTTCCAGGTGTTATATGCTGGTGTAAACAGTCACTATGGTTGTAAATTGTCCTTAATACTTTGAAATTTATAATGTTTCTCATGTAACCTTGCATGGCTAATAAATACAAGGATTCAATAGGATATTTGGAGGCATTGTTACATGTTTTGGAGGATTTGAGAGTCATTTTTTATGACTATACCTTCAAATACAGCGGCTTAGACTGATTTTCTAAGTTTTCTTTCTTTATTTTGAAGGTTACTTGTAACTAATAGCCATTCCATGGACTCAAAGGCCTATAATCCATGGAATGAAGATTATTAACCATGTATCATATGAATCTAACTTGGAACTTGTAGAAGATTGAATGTAAAGTGTGATCACAGGTTGTGATAGGGTGTGTTCCTTAAGGAAATTGATGGTTAGGGAGCAGCAGTAGAAGATTGGGCTTCATAGCATGGTAATTTTATGATTTTTTTTTTAGTATATTGGAAAAATAATTGTGAATCAACCACCAAGAGATTTTGAAAGTGTTTTGAGAAGGGAGATTGAAGAAACCCTCAAATCAAGGGCTTAAGAGGGCTATTTTGGAGTTTTTAGTGTTCTCAAGGTTCTGGGTTAAATTCCTCTTGGATTTAGAGGTTTTACAACATATTGAAACACTTAGAAAATTTTGGAGTCTTGGGGATATAAGGAACTAGGTGATGCTTTGTTAAATCACCCATTTTTTATGCATTTTTGGGTCACATAGTGAGGACAGTCATACATTGTTCAAAAGATTCTATATCAAGCTTGTAGTATGTTGTGATAGGGACAAATGGGTATCCAAATATATCATTTATTTTGTTCATCCTTTGGGAAAGTACAGATTTATGATCCATTTTATCACTAAACAGGGCTACTAGACAGGGCAATTAGGCCTCTAGGACTGTTTAGTGACGCTTTGCTATTGTGAGTGAAAGATAAGTCTAGAAACCTCAAAAAACACCTTAATCCATCCATATATACATGAAACACTTCAAATCTATCACTAGTTTGCATTGTGAAGAGTCTTGGTTGGGTGGAGTCTTATAAGCCATTGTGCACTTTTGAGAAAAGTGTGGGTTTCTAAGTCAAATTGAAAACTTAGTTGGTGAATAAGGTCCATTAGCCTTCCCTCTGCATCACTATTATTGAGAGCACAAATGTTAAAGTTGATGAAAAGTTCAAAATTTAGAAAAGAATGCTTGATTATGAATCAGATGAAGGAACTCATCCTAGAACTAATCCAAAGGATGCAAAATTATTCTATGAGACTTACAGTGATTTGTTTAATCAAAGCTACTATGAAGAAATAATTGAAGAACCTACAATAGAAACAAGAAGTGATACAGTGACACCTATCTGGAATCTATCAAGAAATAATCCCATTGAGTAGATTATTGGAAGTATAGACAGAGGAGTTCTGACATGAAATAAAGTACAGGAACAATTCTGTTTAATTTCTCAAATTGAACCTAAATCTACTAGTGAAGCATGTGAAGATAATGATGTAAGAGCGGCCAAGAGGGGCCAAGGAATGGCACACCCTAACCTGAACCACCTTGCTCAACAACACGTGGAAGAAACAACAACATAGTAGGAGAGAGAAAATGTAGGATCTTTCATATATTATATTCAAATAGATTCATACATGTCAGGCTATAAGGCCTTCTTGGTTTCAGCCATATATTACAATGAATTATAGAAGTCCTCCAAACATGTGAGGATCTACGAAGAATCTCAAATCTTCTATCTTCTTACTTCTAACCAAAACTGCCTCCTAAACTCTAACCAAACAACTACATTTATACAAGAGGCTACCAAATTGAGTCAGCCTTTAGATCCACAATCAATAGAAGGAACAGTCAGATCTAGGATCACATGCTTCTAAATGATAGATACCAGCATTAAATCTGTGACCCATAATAAAAGCATAAGTCAGCCTCAACAAGAACTCAAAACAAACCACTTGGTAAGTAAGGATGACTGAGTGCCAGACAAGCACTGTCGAGCACCAGTGAAACAACCAACTGCCTAGGAGATAACTGACCAAACTCAGTAACCAAAGGACACTGACCAACTATCGAGCCAACTCGGTCAAAGAAGGAATTGAGCAACATAGAAAAACTCAAAATCTTTTTGGTGACATAGGATTGCCAAGGACCCAAGATGCTCCTGCATCAGACACCTGGGGTTATTTGAAATGATTCTCTGAATCATTTAGTATATATGATCCAAGCTACATCCAAATCAGACTGTGAAATCCATGAATTGTCTTCAATTGGTCTGTTCTTCCACTTTACTAGATATTCCATATATTGTTTACCTCTTGTACTTCTGCCAACTCTCTACCCCAAAATCTGCTCAACTTCTTCATTTTGTTTCTTACGATATTCCATCGGTACTGTCATGTCTTCTTCAAGTTCATAAAACTCATACAAATCATCAATGTTGAAAATAGGTGATATATCCATGTCATCAGTTAACTCAACTTCATATGCATTTCCACAATCAAATTTTCTCAGAATCTTGCAAGGTCCAAACTTCTTCATCTTCAGCTTCCCATATGTTCCAACAAGAAATGTGCCTTTTATCAAATGAACCATCACTTCATCACCAACATCAAAAGTCTTATGTCTTCTTGATCTATCAGCTCTTTCTTTGTATTTCTGATTACTCTTTTCCAGTTTTAGTTTCACATCTTCATGTAATGTCTTCATGTACTCAACAGATTTTTCTCCTTCAACACTTCTCTTTCTTTCATCATCAATGTCTCTCAAATTAGATATACCTCTTAGTTGTATTCCATTTACAATCTCAAAATGTGTTTTTCTAGTACTCCTATTCATTAAATTATTTTATGCAAATTCTACTTGTTCCAACACAGAATCCCAATTACCTGGTCTATCTCCAACTAAACATCTCAAAAGGTTTACCAAGCTTCTATTCACAACCTCTGTCTGTCCATCAATTTTTGGGTGAAATGTAGAACTATATTTCAACTCAGTACCCAACTTTCTCCAAAGAGTCTTCCAAAAGTATCCAACAAATTTACTATCTCAGTTAGAGATAATACTCCTCGGTAGTCCATGCAATCTGACAATTTCCTTAAAGAAAAGATCTATTACATGTACTGCATTTGATGTCTTTCTACAAGGTATAAAATGTGCCATTTTAGAAAATTTATCCACAACAACAAATATAGAATCATTACCTCTTACTATCTTCAGTAAGAAAAGAACAAAATCCATACTGATGTCAATCCAAGGTTTCTCAGGTATAGAAATCGGTGTATACAATCTATTATTTTGACTAAATCCTTTTGTAACTTGACAAACTCCACAAATTTTCACAAATTTCTGAACATCTTTATACAACTAAGGCCAAAAGTATTTCTCCTTAAGAAAACTCCATGTCTTATCAACACCAAAATGTCCAGCCAAACCACCACTATGTTTATCTTTTATCAAATTAATTCTCATAGGTCCTCTTAGTATACACAACTGAATACCTTTAAGAAACATACCTCCTTGCATAAAATATTCATCCCATTTAGTACTCTATTGATCTTGAATAGGTTCTCTACACTTTCTCCTGCACGGCTCAGAAATTAGGATCAAATTCATAAGAATCTCTCATGTCATCAAAGCCTAAAATTCCAATTTTCATCTCAATCATCAAAGATCCCCTTCTACTCAATGCATTAGCAATTTAGTTAGTGACTCCACTCTTATGTTTTATCACAAATGTATAACTCTGCAAATACTCAACCCATTTCATAGGTCTCTGATTCAACTTATTCTGACTACCCAAATAAGGTAAAGCTTTATGATCGGTAAACAACACAAATTCACTTGGCATAAAATAATGTCTCCATTTATTTAGTGCTTGAATAATAGCATATAATTTTTTATCATAGACATAATATTTCCTTTTTGCATCATTCAGCTTTTCACTAAAGAAAGCAGTAGGTTTACCTTCTTGACTCAACACTACTCCAATTGCACTTCCACTTGCATCACATTCCAATTGAAATAATTTATTAAAATTAGGCAATGCCAAAACAAGAAATTCAAGAACCTTCTACTATAGAGTCTCAAAAATTTATCAGCTTCATGTGTCCACTTAAATTCTCTTTTGTCTCCTCTCATAGTCTCAGTCATAGCATTACAAATTGAACTGAAATTTCTAATGAACTTCCGGTAAAAACTTGCCAAACTATGAAATGATCTTACCTCACTAAGATTCATAGGTGTAGGCCAATTAAAAATAGCTTCAACCTTTTTAGGATCCATTTTCAAACCATCAGCTGAAATCACAAATCCCAAATACACAATCTCCTCTTTCATGAATGAACACTTTTTCAAATTTATTAGCAACTTTTCTTCTTTCAATCTTTGAAAAACTTGTATAATATGAAACACGTGTTCTTCTATGGTCTTACTAAATATCAGAATATCATCAAGATATACAATCACAAACTTACCCAAGAATTTCTTCAAAACTTCATTCATCAACCTCATAAAAGTACTTTGTGCATTAGTTAAACCAAAAGGCATAACCAACCACTCATACAAACCTTCTTTTGTCTTGAAAGAAGTCTTCGATTCATCACCTTCTTTGATTTTTTTATGATGATACCCACTTTTTAAATCAATCTTGGTAAAATACTTTGCTCAAGGCAAACTATCCATTATATCATCCATTCTCAGTATAGGAAACCTATACTTCACTGTTATCTTGTTGATTGCTCTAGAATCAATACACATTCACCATTCTCCATTCTTCTTAGGTGCTAATACCATAGGTACTACACAAGGTCTCAAAATTTATTTGATCAAACCTTTCTCCAACAACTCTTGAATATGTTGGTTCAATTTTGATTCTCGGTAGGTGTTAACCGATGAGGTGCCTTATTCAGTAAACTAGCTCCAGGGATTAGATCCATACAATGATCAATGCTTCTTTTCGGTAGAAAACCATCAGGTACATTATCAAAAATGATTTCACTATACTCAATGAGTAACTTATCAATCTCCTTAGGGACATTATCCTCTATTTTCTTACTTGGTTTGTTAGGAATCACAACAAAACATACATCATTTCTCTTTAAATCCTTAACAAACTTTCTTCCTTCCATCAAGAAAACTTTCACAGATGTGAAAACATTACTAATAGGTTCTTCCATCAAAGGTAACAAGATTTTTTTCTTTCCATTAGCCACAATAGTATACTTATGCAATCTCCCATCATATATAACATGTTTATCATATTGCCAAGGTCTACCCAACAAAATACGACAACAATCCATAGGCATGATATCACATAACACCTTATCATAGTAATTTTCAATCTTCCAATTCACATAACATTGTTCACTTACCAAGAGTGTATGCTCATCTTTGATCCATGAGATTTGATAGGGTTTCAGATGTTTCAACCTTTCCAATTGCGACTTTGTGACCATCTCCTCAGATTCCAGATTCTCTGAGCTACCACTGTCAATAATTACCTTCCAAACTTTGTTAGAAACTCTACATCTGGTCTTGAACAAAATTTTTCTTACCGAATCTTCCTTTTTACCTTCATTCCACAGTGCTCTCCTTACCATCAAGTTATTTTCCTTCTCAGGCTCATTCAGTGACTCTTCTTGCACCAAAGCATTTCTACTATTACCAGCCTTCTTACTTGCATGTGTGTACTCAAATGATCTATGTCCTTCTTCTCCACAATTGTAACAAGTTCCTCAGAAACTTCCTCTATTATAACCACCTCAGTAGTTACTACCTCTACCTCTAGATGGACTTTCACCTTTATCCAGAGTTGTCTTTTCTAGTTCAGATCTACTATTTCCACCATAAGATCTACCTCTTCCTCTAGGGAATCTACCACCTCTACCTCTCTGTCTTTTCTCATGTTTTTTGTTCAATTTCTCCTTAGGTTTCAATGTAAATTGATAAGCTTCAATGTTCTCCAATTTGACCAAACTGATTTCTTCTTGGATGGAAACTCTCAAACCATTCAAGTATCTAGCAATTATTTCTACATCATCTTCATCATGTCCAAATCTGATATCTAATCTATAGAATTCCTTACTATAATCCTTTACCAAGCTATCTTTCTGCCTTAGACTTTGCATTCTTCTAACTAGGTTAATCTGATAACCATAAGGTAAGAACTTTCATTTCAATTTATTCACCATTTTACTCCATACCTTAATTTTTTCTTTTTCGGCCCTCTTTCTGTCTAGCTATAGATGTTCCCACCATAAGGATGCATGAATTTTCAATTTAGTGCTTGCAATTTTCACTTTCTTGTCTTCAGTTACATTTTCATACTCAAAATATTTTTCCATCTCTGTGATCCAATCCACCAATTCATCATAATCTAGCTTTCCACCATACTCAGGAGGATTAAAGTGTGGTGTAGACTTCAGACTTATCAAAGCCTTCAAGAATCTTTCCTCACCCTGATCCATCATAGGTGCAGGTTCTACATCACCTTGTTCTACCTTAATTTCATCATCACTAACATCTTCAAGATGTCTTCCTCTTGTGTGGGCCATTTCAATAGCTTCCCATGTGCTAAAATGTTGACACACTTCTATGAGTCATTATATCCAAGATTTCTCAAGAATGAGGTCTCAAATGGTGGCTCATAGCTCTCTATTCATGGAGTGCAAGGGTTTGTAATGAAGGCCCTCAGATTAGACCTAGTTTGTGCCCATTCAAGTACACCATAAAATGAGAGATTCAAAGAGGAAAAACAAGAATGATAGTCTCCATGATCATCAAGTATGCATGAAAATAAAAATGGAAGCTATTCTAAATGATAACAATACATGAAAGAAAACTAATCTATGAAAGGAAATATGAATCTAATCAATTATGCAAGTGCAATATTAATCTAAATGGATTGCCATGGAGGCATGAGAGAAGAAAACATGAAAAGAGAACTTGCAATGTCCAAGCTCAAGTGCTCAAATTCTCCTCCAAAATTGCTCTCCAAACCTGCATAACAATAACATAAATATTGATATCTAAAATCTCCATGCATAAACATGAGAAGAAGAGGGCTCCTTATAAAGGATTTAGAAGTGAATGGACGATCAAGATTAAGAGGCAAAAACAAATGAGCAATGGTGGAGATTAAATCTTGGTTGATCCATGTGCTCAAGATTCTCAAGAGGCAAAATCAATGGACATGGTTAAGAGGCAAAAAGATGTGTGGAAGAGATTAAGAGGGTAAAAGGAGATTCCACTCATCTTGGAAAGTGTGCATTCAATGTGTAGACAAAAAGTCTTTTTATTTTTATTTTTATTTTATTGTTTATTTATTATTTGTAGCAAAGTGGTTTCCATTATTTAATTAAAAGTTTTTTAATTTATTTAAAAGATATTTTTTCTTTTAATTAAATGTGGCTTAGGATAAAGTGATTTTATTATTTAATTAAAAGATTTTTTTATTTAATTAAAAGAGATCTTTATTTAATTAAAAGGGAGCATGTTCTCTTAATTAAATAAAACTTAGGATAAAATGATCAAACCTTAGGAAATATTAAAATATTTGAATTAATTACAATTTGATCAAGGAAATTGATTTGAATTGAAAATATTGCAAAGAATTGATTCAAGAAATTGATAAATTGATGAATGGGGGCCCAAAGTCTAGGCAACCATTTTAGGGTGCATACACTTCCAATCTAGCAGCAATTTGTCTGAACATGTCTGCCAATCTCAGATCCACATCTCACCTCCCATGAACCATCTTGAAAACCCTCTGCAACTGTAGGTCAGATCACAATCTGCTACCCCACAACAATTCAACTAGGGCTTCACAAGAAGGAACCTTCAAATCTAGATTCACAAACCTAGATCTAGATCTCACGTCGCTCTGATACCACCTGATGCAAGAGCGTTTAGGAGGAGCCAAAGAATGGCACACCCTAACCTAAACCACCTTGCTCAACAACATGTGAAAGAAACAACAACACAGTGGGAGAGAGAAAATGCAAGATCTTTCATATGTTATCTTCAAATAGATTCATACATGCTGAGCTATAAAGCCTTCCTAGTTTCAACTAGATATTCCAATGAATTAGAGAAGTCCTCCAAACATGCGAGGATCTGTGAAAAATCTCAAATCTTCTTTCTTCTTACTTCTAACCAAAACTGCCTCCTAAATTCTAACCAAACAACTACATTTATATAAGAGGCTACCAAACTAAGTTGACCTTTAGATCCATAATCAATAGAAGGAATGGTCAGATCTGGGACTGCATGCTTCCCAATGATGGATACCAGTATTAAATCCATGACCCATAATAAATTCACAAGTAGGCCTCAATAGGAACTCAAAATAAACAACTTGGTAAGCAAGGATCACCAAGCATCAGACAAGCGTCACTAAGTGCCAGTGAAACAACCAACCGCCCAAGAGATAACCAACCAAACTCAATAACCAAAGGAAACTGACCAACTACTGAGCCAACTTGGTCAAAGAAGGAACCGAGCAACAAAGACAAACTCAAAATATTTTTGGTGACACAGGATTTCCAAGGACTCGAGATGCTCCTGCATCAAATGATCATTGGATTAAAGCTATGAAAGAAGAATTAGATTAGATTGAAAAGAACAAGACTTGGGAATTGGTCCCTAGACCTAAAGATAAGAATGTTATAGGAACTAAATAGGTATTCACAAACAAGATGAATGAACAAGGAGAAGTTGTAAGGAACAAAGCAAGATTGGTATGTAAAGGATACTCACAGCAAGAAGGAATTGACTATGAAGAAACTTTTGCACCAATAGCAATAATTGTAGTAAGAATGTTTTTGGCCTATGTAGCTTATAAGAAATAAAAAGTGTATCAGATGGATGTGAAGTCAACATTTCTAAATGGAGAGTTGGAAGAAGAAGTCTACATTGAGCAACTTGAAGGTTTTTCTTTAACTCAAGAAGGAGATATGGTATGTAAACTAAAGAAAGATTTATATGGACTAAAACAAGAACCTATAACTTGGTATGCAAGACTTGATAAGTATTTGATAAAATTAGGATTTACTAAAGGTACTGCAGACAACAACCTGTACACAAAAGAAATTGAGAATGGTTTGTTAGTTGTAGTTATTTTTGTTGATGATATTATCTTTGGAGGAGAAGATGAAGTCAGTGATAAATTTGCAGATGAAATGAAGACTGAATTTGAAATGAGTATGATTGCTGAGATGAAATACTTTTTAGGATTGCAGATAACACAGAACAGTGATGATATCTTTGTAAGTCAGATAAAGTACTTGAATGACTTATTGAAGAGATTTGAAATGGAAAACTGTAAGCCAGTGGGAACACCTATGGTAACCGAACACAAGTTATCTAGCACATATAAGACTCCTACAGTGGAACAGAAAAAGTACAAATCTATGATTGGAGGATTGCAATATTTAACTCATACAAGACCTGATATATAACATGCAGTTGGAATTGTTGCAAGATTTCAAGCTAAAACTAGAGAATCACATTATGCAGTAGTAAAGAGGATACTGAGGTACTTAAGAGGAACAATTGGATATGGATTGTGGTATGAAAAATATGATGATTTTACCCTATGTGCATATACAAATGTTTATTGGGGACGCAGTGTCAATGAAAAAAAGATCACCAGTGGTGGAGCATTTTTCCTTGGAGGAAGATTAGTTTCTTAGCCAAGCAAGAAGCATAACTATATTTCATAGAGCACAATAGAAGCAAAATATGTGGTAGCAGCAAACAATTGTAATCAGATAATCTAGATGAAACAAATGTTGAAGGATATTGGAATAAAATTTGTTGAGCCTATTGTTATACATTGTGATAACACCAACATAGTTAGTATGTCTAAGAATCCTATACTACATTCTAAGACAAAGCATATAGAGATAAAGTATCATGTAGTGAGAGAGAAAGTGGCAGAGAAAGAAGTTAGACTTGAGTATATAAGCACAAAGGAGCAGATTGCATATATATTTATAAAACCTTTGCGGGTATGTGCAAGATCATGAGGGGCCAAAAAGTGGCGATGTCAGTTCAAAACTTTGACAATGTAGTTGACGACTTTTTTTTCACCTGAATTTGATAAAATGAAAAGGGTATCTTAAGGAGATTATTAGCTTTCTATCGATATAATTGCTGTCAAATTTTGAATTCGGTAAGTAATTATTAGTTATTTTCTAATTGAGCTACCTCTAAAGTGTTGATTTATATACTGATTGAAAAATGACTATAACTTTCAGAAGGTATAACATTTTTGAAATCCAAAAAATGTGTCACATTCTATGCTTCACCTACTATAAGAAAAAATAAATAAATTTGAATTTTGTAAAGTTTTGAATGAGTTAAGGTGGTCAGACACGGGAGTTTTTTTATTCTAAAAATGTTGTAGCAAAAAATTCATAATTAATTATTTTTTTAGAATAAAATTACAAAAAAATATGCATCACATCCGAGCATGAGTCTACTACTTATATAGAAAATGTTATAATAAAATATTATCATTTGATTATGATTAAGGTGGTCAGACATACACGTACTTCTTTTTTTTTTCCTAAAATTTTTGTACTGTTGTATTAAAATCTATACTTTTCACCAATCATACTAACTTTTTCTCAAAAAAGGCCTAGTAGTTTAGAAACTACATTCAATTTTCTATAGATTCTATTGCTACAACTTTTTGATATTAGGTTCATAACTAGTTGAAATTTTCACGTCAAGTTGACTAACCCTGATTTGCTAATTTTTCATTGCACTTAAGGGCATAGTTTGGCCCCTCATGATCTTGCACATACCCTTGTCTAAGGATACATTTGAGTATCTGAGAGGCATGCTTGGGGTTATGCCCCAGCCTACTTTTGAGAAGTGATGTAGATTGTTGCATCCATCCAGTGGTATATGAGCCCTATCTTTCTTATGGACTGGATGTTGGTACTTCCTCTATGGGGGAGTATGTGTATTTGAGCTGAGTCATGAGGACTCTAGTGAATGTATTTTCTGAAAAGTGTCTTTTGACATTGAAGTTGTTAACATAATGATGAAACATTTGTCATTGATGTTAATGGGGGAGAAGTATACATGAAAAACCATCTATTGGAGAGATTTGAATAGGAAAATGAAGCAAGATTTGATTGATGAAGAGGATTTGAAAGTATTTTTAGAGTAGTAGTGTTGCAATGTTGGTATTCATGGAGCTTGGATATTTTTTCATCTATGTTTCCATCAATGCCAATGGGGGAGACTGTTAGTAATGAATGCTGAATATATCCTATGGGGGAGTATTCGCAACCATTCTGAAGTAGTTGTTGTTGCATTCATGACTATGATTGTCATTGATGTCAATACAGTGATCTACTGAAGATTAGCAGAGAAGAAGACAATGTTTGAGTTAGCGCACTTGGGATATTGAAGTTGAAGCTATGCGGAGTTGAGGACTTACTCTATGATGTTCTATAAGATCACGGTTAAGAGCGCGTATAAAAATTTATTTATTCATGGAAGTTAATGAGCATTTCAGTGGAAGCAGTATTCAGGTAGTGTTCCTGAGTAGCGGTTTGTGGAAATCGGATGATATCTCCCAATCAGGATTGAATCTGATGATGTGTAGTTATGAGGAAGTTGAAGACATGTTGTTAGTGATGTGGATGTGAGTGCAAGCTTTGAGGTCGCATGAGTGAAGAATTATCTTAATTGGAAGCTGACAGTTTTGTGTAATTCTTATGTAATGCGTGGAAACTTTTATTTTGTAATTTGTATGCCGACTCATTTGTAATTACTTGAGTGTAGTATAAAGGAAGGAATGTTTTCCTTATTTTAGTGTGTAAGTATATGGTATTTGATGAGAGCCAATTATGTTCCATTTTTATACCATATTTCATCCTAAGTCATGCACCTTCACACCCATTCCTATATTCCATTTCCATTACAAATCCTATTATTTTACCATTTTATGTTGCATGTGATTAGATATATATAAGTGGTATTTAATATAGTTTTTTTGATAAAATATGAAAATTAATTATTGGTTGTATTTACTAATAAGCATTGCTATTTCATTTTTGGAGAACAATATACAACATGTGCTATGGAGAAGGAGAGAACAAAATTCCTACATCCGGTGAATATACTTGGCAACAAATAATTCCAACCATTAATTATTTGTTTTACTAAATATTAGCTATTTGGTTGTAACAACAAATAATTTATTTTTGTACTCATATGACATAAAATAGTATAAATTATTTGTTGTTGCAACTAATAACATTATGTTGTACGTAGGCCAAAAGAATGGCTAATTTTATGGCACAACAAATTCCCATAGTTGTGGCTTGTTTTATTCCAACCCACAAGCCACAAATAATTCCAAAAGAAGTGGCAAGAGAATAGAATCATGTGCTACAAAATAGGGCTGAAAAAATAGGAGAAAATGCTATTAAATAGGGCTACAAAAATAAATCATTGGTGTAGAAAAGTATTGGAGAAATAATGCTACAAAACAATATCCGTGAATAGAATATTGTTTAGAATTTGTTATATGCCCTTTCATTATATAAAGGCAATATCAAGGGGAGAAGCATGGAGAATTTTGTAACAAAAAAGTGTATCAGATTATTGATGAATACAATATTATTTTGCATGATCGAGACAACAACGTAAAAAGGCTTTCATCTCACCTACAAACTATGGAGCAAGGGCCCACTCCCTGGTGAAGCATGGTGATATTTATTTATTTTAATTGTTAATATTTGTTTTTTTTTTTAAATTTATATAATTATTTGATGTAATTTTAAAACTATGATAGTTGTGTGATTTTGTTTGATCAAGATAGTTCTAATTTATTTTAATAAATGTATGATTTTGATTAGTTTGATTTTATTTAAGGTAGTTATAATTCACTTTACTCATTGTCACATTTACAGTCCATTAAATTAGTTTGATAAAATACATATAGTTTGAGTTTGGTTTATTTGATTGTTAATAGAATAAGGTTTCTCTCCAATTCAATAGTTAGTTTGTATCAATAGTTCTGCAGTCAGATTAATATCATAGTTGAGTAAGACAGCTTATGAAATTATCATTCATTTAATAGTAAGCAGATTATTAATAACTCTTTTCATGTTTTGAAGTTGATATCATATTTTCATAAAGAGTTCAAATATTAAAGCTATATCAAATTTGCATTAGTAGATTATTGTAGTTATATGCAGAGTGTTATATTGTTTTTAGATTAATTGGATTTATGAACTGTTATATCTATTAGTACTACTATTTTTATCATTTTAATGTTTTCTTTATTTCTAATGTTCCTGATGCCAAGAAGTGATAGTTCCTGTCGCTGGGATTTATTTAGTTTTTCATAGATTCAATTTCGTGTGTTGTAGCTGCATTCATAATCTCTCATTTCACAACTATCATCCCTTGATGGCATACTCCTCAGACACCTTTCACAAGCTTACGCTCTCAGATTGACATGTATAGACCAACCGAACTTCATCATAAAATTGTTAATTCTTTTGTTATTATTTTCCCCAGTGTTGGCCTATCATTTTGGCACTGTTGCTGGTGAAAGGTGTCAAAGGCATGTTAGTTTGATGAGTTGAGTTAGGAACAATGCGTTAGGATGAAATCTTTTGCAATTGCTAGCCTTGCTTAAGTAACTAATCTTAATTTGTGTTGTGTAAATCATATAGATGCATTGTTTTAGAGTTTGCAAGTAGGCCTTAAAAATTAGATTCATTAGTTGCTTTAGAAATTAGATTTAATTTTACATCATCACTAGTTGTTGTGAGTTATTGGTAAAGAAAAGAAGCTATTTTGAAGAAAAATGTTAAAAATAATGCATTTTCAAGGTTATTCAAGTATATCAATTTTGGTTGAAAATTGCTTCAAAAATGCAAAATTTGAAGGGAACACAAGAGTCAAAATGTGCTTGGCGTCGAGGGTGTTGCCCCTCGACCCTTCCCTATACTATGATAGGGAGCGCACCTTGGGCATTGCCCCAGGACCCCACAAGGGGCATTGCCCCTTGACCCCACTGGTGGCTGCCGCTCCCAGATCCCCACCTTCAAATTTAAAAACAAAAGATGAAATTGGTGGGGAAATCATGCTGACCAAAGGTGATATTTTTATATCCTCTCTATCAAATGAATGCAACTTAAATGATCTTGATCTTCCATT
The DNA here is from genome assembly GCA_027943335.1 of Chamaecyparis obtusa. NCBI lineage: Eukaryota > Viridiplantae > Streptophyta > Pinopsida > Cupressales > Cupressaceae > Chamaecyparis > Chamaecyparis obtusa. The sequence continues at coordinate 1,325,045 of BSBK01006612.1, forward strand.
ATCACAGGTATGCAAGAATTCTATCTCTATGTTTGAACATGAGCAAATCATTGATGAATTCTTAGAGCAATGTGATTTTGAGGATGAAAATTTAACCACTTGTTCTAATTGCTACAGGAAAGATGACCAATGCATATGCCCGAATAACCAAGCGCACATGGTGAATGAGGTACAAGCTATTTGTAAGTCTCACCATGATAAGGGTGAAAGTGGACAAGTTTTTCTTGTAACTGATAAACAATTTCAAACTCAAAATCAAGAAGATCAAGGTATGTATTATGTTGGTAACATATATTGTCACTATGTTTCATTACAAAGCCAACATATTTCTTCAAAACATACTTGTCCACCTAGTATGCACAATGAATGTAATCATGCATGCTCACAACAACCCATATATCTCTCTTATATTCCACCATATCCATCCTTACCATCTTCACTCCACCCATCCTACTTATTCCCATCTACTTTATCCCCTTCATTCTTCTTACCATATTCATTATCCCATTCACATTGCACTCCACCTTATCCACCAAAGGCAACTATATTGCCTCATACAATACTTCATAATAAGGTGGTTGAAAACACATATAATATCGAGCTTTCAAGGATCCCTGTACAATCTAATGATGTTCTTGAAATTGATAAATCAACATTGGAATGTATTGATGCATATAAGGGATGTGATTTTGGTTTACTTAAATTAGAAGAACAATATTACTTATTGAATTATAATAAACTTTGTTCTTCTTTTCCACTTAGCGAATTCCAAATACCCACTAGTGAGCCCATACTTCAAATTTCATCAATTTTCATTATTGGACTTAGAAATATGTATGTTAATATTAATCATGCACTAAGTCATATTAAACCATATAAATTCCATGTTCCACAAACATGCTACCAGATCTTCCAAGATCTATATTTTACTACTTTTTTACTTATACATATTGATATTTGGAGGCCTATGGTTAAAATGTGCATCCCTCACATACTTGTTGATTTAGGACCAATAATTAATTAAGCACAATTATAAGGGATTCTATGCATTAATGGCCAATATGTTAAAACTGGAGGATCATTATTCCTCATTGTTGATTCTTTCCATTGTCCTAAGATAACCAAATAAACTATGGATGATTCATTTATTTAATAAGGATTAGGGTATTAATATCCATATATTTTTCATTCTTGGTTTTTGTATCTTACGATGATCATTCATTTATAACACATGCTACTTTCTTGATTCCTTGGATGATTTGCATTCCCTATGCTTTTGTAACGTAAAGTTGGGAGTACATCCATTATTGAAATATTTGGTTCAATAAGGCTCACAAATTCTAAAGATGTGTTACTCTCTTTGGGTTACCCAATTTCTTTGGTTTAATGCTCTGATGACCTTGTAGTATGAAGTTAAGTTGGGGGAATACCTCTGATTTTGTGGTTCTTGGATGATTTCCAATCAATCTTCAATGATTGTTTTGTTGGTCCTTTTTAGCAAACCTCGACATGTGACACCTCAACAATTCAAGGTATGTATTCTTATGTTGACATTGGTATAATTCAGTGTAATCACATTCTTTCATTTTTATCAAGTGTTTATTCATATTAATAACTATACCTATCATTTGTAAAAAGGCATTGCTCACTTAATGATAGGGTTATTAATTGGTTAAAATTACTTTACTATACTTGATATGCTTGGTTTTGAGAATATGGTTACAGGTCTCTTGATATGGTGGGATGGTCTGAGTATTAATACCAGTTGATAATATTTTTCTACACAAGCATTGCATAACATACTATGTTGTCTTTGTTAACATTGTGTGGGTTTGCTAGCTATTTGGTGCATCTCAGTTTCACTTGTGCTTCACTATTCAAGATCCCGGGAAGATCTTGGCATAAGGCGTTCACCACCTTGCTATGAGATTTATTTTTCTCTGGAGCTTGCTCAAATGAAGGACACTATCCAATTGGGTCTATGAGATCCATGCATAATGTGGTACTATTTTTTTGAGCTATGATCTAGAAATAATCCTTCCTCAAGATGTGTCTCCTCTTCTCTAAAGTTTTATGGACACATTGGTGACTACTATTAGTTTTTACTCCATACTCATGTCTTTGGTAATGAAGGAGATGTCATCTTATTCTGTCATCATAGAGAAATATGAGTAGCACCATCACTATGAGTGATTCTCTTACCTTAATGTGCCAGTGTGTTCTAAAGTTCTCCAAGAAGATTTCAAATTTAGTGGCATGAGATACATAAATCAAAGTTGATTAGTGTAGTGTTTCAGTGTTCCCAACTTTGTGGAGATTATTCCTAGTCATCATTTCAAGTTCCTTATGCAATCAAGCTTCAATAGTGCCTTCTGTGAGGTCATGGACAAAACTCAATATTTGGATGGTATCATTTTTCATCATCCATGTAATAATTTCTTGTTCTTTGGTCATTCTATGTAGTTATTGAAAAAGAAAAAAATGAAAAAATGAAAAAAAAAAAGGAAAAAAAAGAAATAAAAAAAGACAAAAAAAAGAAATAAAAGATCCAACAATGAAAACCTTCAAGCGTTGTTGGCCAGTTAATATCTGAAAACCAGTTTCTGGCGGATATTAATTGCAAAATAAATTCTTAGTGGTGAAAATTGTTTTTACAATGCCATTAAGCAGTGAGTGATTGAAAACTGGCTTGCCAGCGATCTCTTGTTGTTATCAAAATTTGAAAAAAGAAAAAAGAAAAAAATGAAAAAAATATTAAAAAAAAATGAGAAAAGAAAATGCAATAATTGGTGTTCTTGGTTTTTCTACTAATCCTTATTTTTAGGGACACCCTATGCATTATGTGGTTCTTTCATTCTTAGCACCTCCTGTCGCTCACTCTTGCAACTCTACTCTTGTTCAACATGAATCTCACAACTTTGATCACCCTTTGTATGTGCTGCCTATTCAATAGAGGTGTTTCGGTGGCCTTTTGCTACCTCCTGTATGATCTACAATGCTTCAATTGATGATGGTGGTCCCTCAGCTTGCCCTCTATTTCCCAATTTTATGGTTCCTTCCAATGGTCTTCTCTTCGATGCTTTCAGTCAGATGGTGGTCTTTTGTTGTGTTGCAGTTCTGGATGCCTTTTGTAGTTCCTTGTTGTTGCTTCATCTATTTTGGAGGTGCCAGTTGTCAAGTCTCTCTGGTTCCAACCTTGGTCTCTTTGCACATGCATGTTGGTAAAGCAATCAATTTTATTTTTCATTATTTTATCTCTTAACTTTATTTATATTGCTTATTATATTGATCTTTATGCAACACCCTTACCTCACCTCTCCTTGTTTCCCGTGGATGGTCAACCCTTTAAGTTGGGGGGAGGTGTCCCATCATATTATATATTCTCCATCCATCATCCTTAATCATCACATCATACTATAGATTATTTTTATCCTAGATAATCCTTTGTTTTGTCTCCTATTTCCCCCATTTAAAATCCTCCTGTGCAAAGTGAGATAGATTTCTCCTATATGTAACCTTTTGAACCATGATGCTATAAAAAAAATGAAAAGAAATGAAAAAGAAGAAGAGAAGAGAAAAATTTATGAAAAATTGAAGGAGGTATCAATATTGGAAATACACATTTGAAAACAAGAGAAAAACACAAAGCTTTTCATATGAAGAAAAAAAAGGGGGCCTTGTGTTATCATGGTTCAAGGTGCAAACGAAGCCAAATCCATAAATCTAAATGCTTCAAGTCCAAGCCAAAGACGTCTTGATCATAATGATTGCACGAGGATGTGCAATATGCTAAGTTGGGGGGAATGATGAGAGCCAATTATGTTCCATTTTTATACCATATTTCATCCTATTTCATGCACCTTCACACCCATTCCTATATTCCATTTCCATTACAAATCCTATTATTTTACCATTTTATGTTGCATATGATTAGATATATATAAGTGGTATTTAATATAGTTTTTTTGATAAAATATGAAAATTGATTATTGGTTGTATTTACTAATAAGCATTGCTATTTCATTTTTGGAGAACAATATACAACATGTGCTATGGAGAAGGAGAAAACAAAATTCCTACATCCGGTGAATATACTTGGCAACAAATAATTCCAACCATTAATTATTTATTTTACTAAATATTAGCTATTTGGTTGTAACAAAAAATAATTTATTTTTGTACTCATGACATAAAATAGTATAAATTATTTGTTGTTGCAACTAATAACATTATGTTGTACGTAGGCCAAAAGAATGGCTAATTTTATGGCACAACAAATTCCTATAGTTGTGGCTTGTTTTATTCCAACCCACAAGCCACAAATAATTCCAAAAGAAGTGGCAAGAGAATAGAATCATGTGCTACAAAATAGGGCTAAAAAAATAGGAGAAAATGCTATTAAATAGGGCTACAAAAATAAATCATTGGTGGAGAAAAGTATTGGAGAAATAATGCTACAAAACAATATCTGTGAATAGAATATTGTTTAGAATTTGTTATATGCCCTTTCATTATATAAAGGCAATATCAAGGGGAGAAGCATAGAGAATTTTGTAACAAAGAAGTGTATCAGATTATTGACAAATACAATATTATTTTGCATGATCGAGACAACAGCACAAAAAGGCTTTCATCTCACCTGCAAACTATGGAGCAAGGGCCCACTCCCTAGTGAAGCATGGTGATATTTATTTATTTTAATTGTTAATATTTGTGTTTTTTTTATTTATATAATTATTTGATGTAATTTTAAAACTATGATAGTTGTGTGATTTTGTTTGATCAAGATAGTTCTAATTTATTTTAATAAATGTATGATTTTGATTAGTTTGATTTTATTTAAGGTAGTTATAATTCGCTTTACTCATTGTCACATTTACAGTCCGTTAAATTAGTTTGATAAAATATATATAGTTTGAGTTTGGTTTATTTGATTGTTAATAGAATAAGGTTTCTCTCCAATTCAATAGTTAGTTGGTATCAATAGTTCTGCAGTCAGATTAATATCATAGTTGAGTAAGACAGCTTATGAAATTATCATTCATTTAATAGTAAGCAGATTATTAATAACTCTTTTCATGTTTTGAAGTTGATATCATATTTTCATAAAGAGTTCAAATATTAAAGCTATATCAAATTTGCATTAGTAGATTATTGTAGTTATATGCACAATGTTATATTGTTTTTAGATTAATTGGATTTATGAACTGTTATATCTATTAGTACTGCTATTTTTATCATTTTAATGTTTTCTTTATTTCTAATGTTCCTGATGCCAGGAAGTGATAGTTCATGTCGTTGGGATTTATTTAGTTTTTCATAGATTCAATTTCATGTGCTGTAGTTGCATTCATAATCTCTCATTTCACAACTATCATCCCTTGATGGCATACTGCTCAGACACCTTTCGCAAGCTTACGCTCTCGGATTGACACGTATAGACCAACCAAAATTCATCATAAAATTGTTAATTATTTTGTTATTATTTTCCCCAGTGTTGGGCTATCAGTATTTATGAAAGTGAATTGAAAAATTGTGCAATACCTATTGGAAGAGGATATGCAAAGTATAGAGATCTGGTATTGAGATCTGATGAAGAAATTGGTGCGGTTTGGCACAGTCAAAGAAGGAGTATTGATTTTTTGAGATTGATAATCTTTTGGTATTATTCTATTGAGTAATACAAAGATCAGTTCGACAGTGTGTTCAGTGATCTTTCACCTGAAGCTATTTGGGCAGTGGGTCCTTCTATCTTCCATAACTCCTATAGAGTTAGAATCTTTTAGCAGGGATTCAAAGTCTCCTAACAGGGACTCATATGTACTGAATGTATTTCATAAGACTCCTAACATAGTCCATCCTCTCACAAGGAACTTTCATATTAGTGCATCTTTTGTGGGCATCATTCCGACTGGGGTTTACTCTTCGATCAAGAGGTTCCCTAGTCAACATATCTTGTGTTATTGTGTTATTATGTATGTTTATCTTTCTATAGTTGTTGGTTACATTTCTTACATGGTTAAAATCTATTGAAGTTGATAAAAGTTGTATTTATCAGATAATTGATTCACCCCCCCTCTCAGTTATCTTGGTGGACTTTACTTTATAACACTTGTTCTCTTAAGTAGTGATACTTAATTGAAATATGCTTTGTGTTTGAATGCATTACATGATTCTTAGAAATATTTATTGCACTAGTGTTGTGAAAATATATAATCACTGACTCAGTGATTACCTCATTCATCCCTTCCAACACTTGTTTGATATAAGCAATGTTTGAACAGTTTGTAGTAGCAGCAACATACTCTGCTTTGGTAGCAGACTAAGAAATACAAGGTTGTTTCTTACTTGTCCAAGTTACAAGTTTTTCACCAAAGAAAAATGCTCCTCTAGTTGTACTCTTTCTATCATCTATATTTGCAGCCCAATCTACATCGATGTAAACTCTTAGTTAAAATTTGCCTTCCTTAGGATACCATAAACCATAATCCTCTATTTTCTTCAGGTATCTCAAGATTCTTTTTACTGCAACCATATGTGAATCCTTTGGATTGGCAAAGAATGTAGCCACAATCCCCACTGCATGTGCAATATTAGGCCTACTATGTACTACATACATTAGTTTACCAATCATAGATTGGTACAATGTATGATTTACCTCTGTAGATTCATAATCTTTTGTTAATTTGCATCTTGTGACCATCGATGTTCCTACTAGTTTAGCATCTTCCATGCCAAATGTTCTCAATACTCCCTTTATGTAATTTGATTATGTGATGAAAATTCCATCATTGTGCTGAATAACTCGCAAGCCTTGAAAGAATTTAATCTCTCCAACATAGACATTTCAAATTCCCTTTTCATCTCATCAGCAAATGATTTACAAATATGATCCTATCCTCCAAAGATTATATCATTCACAAATATTTCAGCAATCAAAATAGTATCATCAGATCCTCCTTTCATGTACAAATTGTTGTTTTCACTAGTTCTTACAAAACCAACACTTAAAAGATAAGTATGTAACCTTTCATACCATGCTCTTGGTGTTTTCTTTAATTCATATAAAGTTGTATGCAGTCTACATACCATGTCTTTTTTATTCGAATCAACAAACCCTTCTGGTTGTTCTATGTAGACCTCTTCTAGTATTCCATTCAAAAAAGATGACTTAACATACATTAGATAGACTTTGAATTTCTTATGTGCAGCATATGCAAGTAACATGTAGACTCCTTCTAGTCTAGCAACAAGTGCAAAAGTTTTACCATAATCAATACCTTCTTCTTGTGCATATCACTTGCAAACAAGTCTAGCTTTATTCCTTGTGACTTCTCTATTCTCATTCAACTTATTTATGAAAATCCATTTAGTACCAGTAACATTTTTATCTTTCAGTCTAGGTAGTAAAGTCCATGTCTTATTTTTCTCAATTTTTTCTATCTCTTCATTCATAGCATTGATCCATTCATCATCCTCAAGTGCAACCTTAACATTCTTTGGTTCAAACTCACAAAATAAGCATGCATTTTGTCTTAACTTACTTCTTGTTAGCATCCCATCTTGCTTGTCTCCAATAATTTGGTTCTTAGGATGATGTCTTCTGACAAATCTTGCTAGCACTTGATCTCTTCTTTGTTCTTCATTATGTTTAGGTTCATTTCCTTGCTCAACAACTTCTTCCTGATCCTCAGTTTCCCTTTACTATTCCTTGGTGTTATTTTCCTAATGCTCGCTAGACTTAACCTATGGCTTTGGTAGGTACTCTAGATGTTCAACATAAACAAATCTACCATAGTCTTCTGGCTCGTTATTTCTTTCTTCATCATTTTTTTCAACAAATTCATCAGCTCTGACATTAGCACTTTCAATCATCTTATTAGTAAGTTTATTCAGACACTTGTATGCTTTACTTTTAGTAGAATATCCAATAAATATTCCCTCATCCCCGTTAGAGTCAAATTTCCCATTCCTATCATCTTTCAGAATAAAAAATTTGCTACCAAAAATTTTGAAGTAACTTACACTCTGTGTAACCAAACCATAACTCATAGGGTGTCTTGTTTATGTCTTCCTTTAGTTGTACTCGGTTCAAGACATATATAGCTATGTTGACTGCTTCTCTCTAATACATCTATGCCACATTTTTCTCTATCCTTAATGTTCTTACACAATCAACAATGGATATGTTTCTCCTTTCAGCAATCCCATTCTGCTGCAATGTTCTAGGCACAGAAACCTATCTTTTGATGCCATGATCATTAAAATAGTTAGTGAATTCATCAGAAATAAACTCACCACCTCTATTAGACCTCAAGCATTTTAGTTCCTTTCTATTTTCTTTCTTTACTTTAGCCTTGTACCATTTAAACATCTTAAATGCTTGAGATTTATCTTTTAAAAACATAACAGTCATAAATCTAGTATAGTCATCAACAAATAGAATAAAGTATCTATCTCCATAGTATCTCTGAGTTCTAATGTGACCACATAGGTCAGTGTGAACTAACTCTAAGATTCTTTTTGTTGAATAGTCTTTACTTTTGAAACTAGATTTTGTCATCTTCCCTTTTTAACATTCATGACACATAACATGATAAGGTTTAGTTAGGCTAGGCAGTCCTCTAACTTTTCTCTTTCTACTGATCTTAATCATGTTATCAAAGTTTACATGACATAACCTTTTATGCCATAACCATGCATCCTCTTTTTTCACCAGTAAACAAGAAGTCTCAGCATTGTCAAGATAAAATAAGTTACCTTTTGATTGTCCTCCTATTCTGACAAGCGTTCCACTCTCATCATATATCTTCACCTTCTTCCTTTCAAATGCCACATAGTGTCCTAAGTTGTCAAGTTGTGCTACACTTAGCAAATTATAATTCAGTCCTTGTACCCAATAAGCATTATCACATCTGATTTTATCATTTATCAATAAAGATCCTTTTCCTTTAACCATGCAAGGTGTATCATTACCCATTTTTATTGATCCTCCATTATAATGCTCAAGATGATCAAACTTATCTTCATCATCAGTCATGTGATGTGTACAAGCACTATCTATGATCCAAGTATCATTTTTACTAACTTTAGAAATGAGTGTTGTTTCTACATACCTTTCCTCTTCCTCAGAATCATCTTTCATCACAAAAAATACTACCTCAACATTATCATTGGTGTCAGTATCTGTATCATTCTCCTCAGCAAATTCGCATACCTTTTTACCTTTATCTTTGTGATCTTGGTTGTCTTTGTTGTACTACTAGTTATCTCTTTTATACCTTCTACCATAGCTTCCACCTCTAGATCTATCTCTGTCATTAGCATCTTCTTTCCTATTGGGGCATCTAGCAACAATATGACCAACGTCTTTGCAATTAAAAAAAGCCAAAGCTAATTTACCCTTATATCTACCTTTACCTTTAGGCATTCTCTAGGCCATTAGTGATTCTAGTTCATCAAGCTCATCATCGGTATTGCTATCACTTTCATTCCTTATATTTTGCTCACTACTAGATTTACCAATCTTAAGAGAAGACATAAAAGAAGACTCAACAGTTGGCACAACACTATTATCATAATTGTTTAGCTCAAAAGTGGTTAAATTTTGAATCAGACTATCAAGAGTAAGTGTACTATTAGGTGCAGACCTCATTTCATGAATTACAGATATTTTGATTGCATAGAAAGGAAAAAGTGTTCTCAAGATTTTACTTACCACAGTATCCTCATCAATGGTACCACTAGCTCCATGAATAGCATCGATAACCTCTTTAATTCGATTTGAGTACTATACTATGTTTTCTCCTTCCTTCATTTTCATATCATCAAATTTGCCTCTCAATCTTTCAGCTCTGGCTCTCATCACATTTGCATCACCACCATGTACTAGGGAAAGTTTCTCCCACATTTCCTTTGAAATAATGCAGTCTTTGATGTTTTGAAATTCAACATTAGTAATAGAAGCCACTATCTCTATCATAGTGATGTTGTGTTCATGTCAGTCTCTTAACTAATCAAGAGTCAAAGGACTAGGTGGTTGTAAGTAGCCATTCTCTAGTAAAGGTATAGCAGATTCTCCAATTCCAGATAGATGAAGTTTCATCCGAATTTTCCATGTACTAAATTTTTCCTTGTTCAACTTCGGTACTTCCCTCTTATACATCTTGTAATCTTTCTGTTGAAGTCCTTAAAACTTTTTTTCCAAGCAACTAGCACTCTGATACCAATTGTTAGAATAAATGAGAGGGGGTTGAATTAGTTTGATCAGTTATCCTACAGTCCTAAATATAAAGATGTAACACTTAAAACAATTCCAATAAATTATGTAGCTCGGTAACATAAACTATTAAACTATATGTGCCTTTTATCGATTACCAGTTAATTAACTCACTGTGATTACTGACCAAATTAGATATGCAGTATGTAAAGTATGAAAATAAAAAAATCATCACAGAAACACATAACACAATGATTTAATGTGGAAACCCTGCTAAGGGAAAAACTACCTGGGACCGATAACCCAAAGTACTTTTCACTCTTCTGAAGTGAGCTTGGTGAAGAGCCAACCTTGTTAAAGGTTACAAACACACTATTAGGTGTGACCTTGTTAGATAAGATAACAATGTACATTTCTTGAATGACAGGGGCATAACATAAGATGGTTAAGTCCACTCAGTTAGGAGAATGGTTAAACTGAAACAATAGTTGATCTAATTACAATACAACTTAACTTGTAGATATTTAGATCTATTTTAAGCCCATACAAAATCTCTAATCAATACTGCAATTCACTTCCTCAACTTACTTTCACTCGGTAATAGCTCTCTGACACTCAGTTTTGTTCTACAGTTTGGTTCTCCTTCAACCAGTCTGATCAAACATGCATGAAACTATATTCATGCAAAATCTCTGTAGTGTTCTTTCTTCTGACATGTTTCAATAAAGAAACTCATATCTCTTATATAGACAAATAAATAGTTTTCATATCAACCATCAGATTTTGCCACTTATTCTTCTTTGTTGATTTTTCCTCTTAAACCTTGGTAGTTGTGTCAATAACACATTTCAATTCCATCCTTTAGACCTTCTTAAAAATTTTTCAGCCATGGATCTCATAACAAACTTTATCCTCAATCTCAAAATATTAACAATTTACAGCTCATCAAATTCAGTCAGCTAAACTAAGCATTTAATACTTTCATCCATACTCGGTTAACAAAGAAATGCATCAGGGAATACAAGCTTGGTTAATACTATCACTTGGTATACACTACACTAGCTCAGTGTATACTAAAGTGCTTCATTTATCGACCTCATTTCCTTGTACAATTTTGCTTCCTTCTACATAATAGATTAATGCAACATAATCAAGCCAACAATATGAGATCATAGATTCATTAATAATTTACCCAAAGTATCCCTTATCCTCATCTATCATATCCATCTCTCTCCATGTAGATATCTCAGTTCTTCATCTTTTCTCTCCTTTTTATAGATGTTTAGATGTTGTAACTTACATGATAAGTACTGTCAAAACTAGCTGACATCAATGACAACATAATGACTGATTTAATTATCTTACATATCATATCACTAACTCAGTGATCTCTAATCATTGATCTTCAAGTCATTCAGATATTCAATTGGTTGTAGTTCATCAAATTTTGCAAAGTTGCAAAGTTGTCAAGAGCAACTTTACATATTTTTTACATCTTTTTGCAAACTTGAGATTCCACTATCAAACCTAGCATAGCTTGATCTTAAATCATTCCAATGGACCTTACTACATTTAAAATCATCAAAATTCTCAAGGCTACTCCATTTTAGAGTCTTGGTCAAACTTTGACCCATATTGACTTTTTTAGGACTTAGCACTAGAGCCTAATTGAACACACACATCACAAGACTCTAAACACTTTTACCTGAACACACACACCAAATCAACCTTGGGACTTTATAGTTAGTCCTTATTACCTTGGTGGTTTGCTAGAACCACCTACAAGCCAAAATTTGAAAAGATCTTCCAAAAGACCTTAAGGTGCTCCTGCACCATCTTTACCATTAATTTTTCCAATTCAACCTTCCTCGAAACTTGTGCCTTAAAATGTTTTCAATCTTCATCATCTGATCAACCTTGAATTTTGTCATTCATTGACCTCAGAATGATGCATAATCTTCCAACTCATCATCTTGAGTCGATAATCAAATATATCTCCTTATTTTCCTACTCGCTCAATATCATGATGTGTCGGTAAGTTCCTGATCGGTTAATATTATACTTGGTATACACTGTAGTAGCTCAGTATACACTGTATCAACTTGGTGTATATTGAATTCTTAATTTACCAACCACATAAACTTGTACATTCTTGATCTTCAATATTTTTAAGAATCATGTAATACAATCAAATCACTATCATAATGTCATAGACTCATTAATAAGTTACCCAATGAATACCACATCCATATCTAACTCATACATCTCATCTTCTTGTTAATATCTCATTCCTTCACCAATATTACCTTCTTCAGATGTTTGCAACTATCATGATAAGTACAGTCAAAACTAGTTTATATCAATGACAATATAATAACTAATTTAATGTCTTACATATACTTTTGTAGCTCAATGATCATGAATCTCTTCCTTTGAAATATTCAATCAGTTGTAGTATAACAATTTCTCCCTTTGGCATTGATGGCACACAAACATAATATGAAATATTCCATAGAATACCAAGCATAGTGTCTACAACTCTATCTATAAGATCTCCCTTATCTTATGAATTTAATATGTTTAATTACTACACATTCTCTCTTGGTTCAGATCATCACTTCCTTTTCTGATCATCTCTCTATAAAAATATCCCTTTCACTGATTCTTTCCTATGATCTTCTCTTCTTGATTTGAATAGTTCATTGATTATCTCTCTCATATCTCATAGTCATCTCTCCCTATGACTAAATATTTCATGAATCTCTCTCCCTTTGACAACAATACCAAAAGTAATAATCTCTTTAGTATCCAAATCAATATCTTTGGTATTAGTTCATATTTTTTTTTGTACCTTACAAGTACAAATATGAAGTGTCTTCCATCTTCTACTTCTTCTTCAACTACTTCACAACCTCAGTAATTCCAAAGTGTGAACATCATGCATCAACATCATTAGATCTTCTGATAAAGTACAGGTTGATGCAAGCCTAAATCACCTTAGTGACTATTAGACAAGGGATGGACCCCTAGTCTACTTCTCAAGTATTCAAATGTATCCTTCAGTAAGGGTTTAGTGAATATGTTAGCAAGTTGTTCCTATGATTTCACATATTCTAATTTGACCTATTTTTCTTGAACTTTCTCCCTTAAGTAGTGATAAGTAATAGATACATGCTTTGTCTTTGCATGCGTCACTGGATTCTTTGAAATATTAATAGAACTTCTATTGTCACAATAGATTATCATTGGATCAGTGATATCTTCATTCATACCTTCCAATAATTTTTTTATCCATGCAATAGTTGAACAACTTGCAACAACAGAGCTACATATTTAGCTTCAGTAGTGGAATGAGAAATGCATCCTTATTTCTTACTTATCCATGTTACTAGCCTTTCTCCCAAAAAGAATGTGCCACCTATAGTTCTCTTTCTATCATCAATATTTCTAGCCCAATCAACATCAGTGTAAAATATTAGTTCAAAATTGCCATCTTTCTTATACTATAAGCCATCATTTTTAGTGTTCTTCTAGTATCTCAAAATTATTTTCACAACAGTCATATGTTATTCTTTAGGATTAGTAGAGAACCTAGTTACAATTCCAATCACATGTGCAATATCTGGTCTACTATGCACAACATACATCAATTTTCTAATCATTGATCTATATAAGGTTTGATTTACCTCGGTTGACTTGTCATCCTTTGTTAGTTTACATCTGGTGACCATAGGTGTACTGACATGTTTTGGATCTTCAATACTTCTTTGATGTACTTTATCTGTGAGATATATATGCCTTTCTGTAGTTATTTTATTTGCATTCCAAGAAAGAATTTGATCTCTCCAAACATTGACATTTCAAACTCTTTTCTCATTTCTTTAGCAAAAGAATTACATAAAGTATCATGTCCTCCAAATATAATATCATCAAAAAAAAATTCAGCAATAAGAGTCTTATTATTAGTGTCACATTTCAAATAAAAAATTTTGTTGTCACTTTTTCTAACAAATCCAACTCTTATGAGAAAAGAATGCAATCTGTCATACCATTCTCTTAGTGCTTGCTTCAGTGTAAATAGTGCCTTGTGTAACGTACAAACCATGTTCTTCTGATTAGGGTAAAAAAAAACCTTTGGGTTGTTCAATGTATACCTCTTCTTCAAGTATCCCATTTAGAAATGAAGATTTAACATCCATGTGATAAAATTTAAATCCTTTGTAAGAAGCATATGCAAGGAGTATTCTTACTCCTTCAAGTCTAACAATGGGTGCAAGAGTTTCTCCATAGTCAATTCCTTCTTCTTGTGCATAACCTTGGCATACTAGTCTTTTTTTGTTTCTTGTTACATCTCCATTCTCATTCAATTTGTTTCTGAATATCCATTTGGTTCCAATCACATTTTTTTCTTTTGGTCTTGGTACCAATGTCCATGTCTTGTTTTTCTATATTTGCTCAATTTTCTCATTCATTGCTCCAATAAAATCATCATTATCCAATGTGTTGGTGTTCAAAAACTCTTATGCTCTAATAGGCTGCCAATGTACCTTGAGACTGATATTAGGAATGGTTAGTTCCAAGTGTGGGAGCTCTGCAAGGTAACTGGACCAACTATAGGGACTTAATATGCCCTCTTCTGCTTCTGGCTCTACAAAACCAAGGTAGGTGCACCTAACCTAGTATAAAATATACTTCATACACCAAGAACTAGGTTTGAATAACAGATAATAGGATAGTAAGAAAGTACTAAGTGTTAACCACACACTCATTGACTCTCCATTACTATGGGTAGAACCACATACAACCAAATACTCAAAACTTAAAAGGATGGTTCTTAACTTATGCTTTTGGGATCATAATAAGAATAATCAATATTTGTTGATAAAGAGATAATCATTTAAGCCAGTGCCTCATCCATTGGGAAAGATCTCCTAGAACATGAATGCTACACACACTAGATAATAGCTAAGATTCCAAGCCATAAACACACCTACAATCCCCTTTACTACTTATGAGATATCCTTACATAGACAATAAGATAGAGCTATGTCCCATCTAAAGCATCATTTCATCTAATCCTGGATTAGAACTAAAGAATGGATACATATACATAAAACAATATGCAGAGGAATAGAAAGTTTCAGAATCTATCTAAGTTGACACAAAGGAGAGATAAGAGTCATGTACTTGTATTAATTATGAAGAATCCTTAAGTGTAAACAATCAATCTAGAGGAGTCAAGCTTGCAAATTATAGCTTAGACCTACAAATGTTTCTCTATCATCAACAGAATACCGAATGCAAAAGTGTTACAATCTTGGATCCAGGACTAGGAACACTTCAGAACTTCGAAGCTAGAACCCCTACACTATCAGAAAACTTTCAATATATACCACTAGTCACCTTGGGAATCTTGAAGAGAATGCAATAAGCTTAGGGTGACTAGGGCCAGGGTTACAATGGCCAACCATAGTAAAATTTCAAAAAACCACTAGAGGGAAAACCAACACTAGCCTGTCAGACCAAGGATGATCTTCGCACTTGAGAAGAATCTCTAAGAAGGAAAGGAAGATCATAAATTTACCATGCAAATCAAACTGAACAGACCTACAAAAAGCCTCGAGCAAAAAAATTTGTCCATCACCATATGGTACAAATCCCTACAAATGATCATGGAACACCCTGGACAACACTGCAACCACCAAAAAAATCTAATCAGGCCGCTAAAACATTTAAAACCAGTCCTTCCTGTTGCAAAAACTATCTACAAGTTCAAATGATCACATTCATGGCACCAGAAGTAAATCGACAGTCTAAAATTAAAACTCGGCCAACTTTATATCAGCACCGTAGATCTTCATCCCTTTCCTGGGCATCGGCAAGATTAACCGCAACAAAATCTTGGTTACATTTGTGCTTGGTCACATGATCGTAAGACATCAAACTCACCCTTACAATCATGCAACCGCAGTCTCCTAGCCATGGTCAACGGTCACAAACCCCGCTAAAAAGTCTTCGGCCATATCACCCTCACAACCCCGCAACCGTGAAAACCACAAACCTTTACCTCCGCATAACCACTACCGCCGCTAATGCAAAACATTAGTCTCATGATCGCATAGCCTTGAAAAAGGCTATGCGAACATGCGACTAACCGCCAGCAATCACCACCGCTACCTACCCACTGACCAATCGAGAACTACCACGTCATGGAGACTGAACAATTGGGCCCTCCCTTCAAACATTGCAACCCTTGGCCCCACTGGTAATCTGCCAAGTCACCCATCTCTCTGGATTTTGCAATTCAGCACGTGCAATTTGGACTAGAGCAAGGTGACAACATGAAGAACACAGGGTAGGACACTTTTACAAAAACATTTGTAGGGAAGAGGCCATTTTCATAGGATTTTGCACTGACAAGAAAATGGACTAACACAATGCATCTTTAACTATTTTAGGTTCAAATTCACAAACCAAACATGTTTTGTTCTGTAACTTACTTCTTGTCATCATTCCTACTCCTTTGTCTCCAATTATTTGATTTTTTGGATCGTGTCTTCTCACATACTTTTCAAGTACAATCTTATATCTTTGTTCTTCAATGTTTTCTCCACTCAGTGCATGATCCTCATTTTCCTCATTCTCCTCAGTGACTAGTTGTTGTCGCTCAGTCTGTAAGGATTGTTGCTCGGTATCAGTGTTTTTTTTCTTGATGATACCAGACTATTGTTTGGGTAGAGTATCGGGGTCTTCAATGTAAAAAAAATCTACCATAGTCTTTAAGTTTCATACTTTCTTCATCATTCTTTTTAGAAAAATCATCAACTCTCACATTTTCTCTTTCAATCATTTTGTTATTAGCCTTCCTAAAACATTTGTAAGCCTTACTTCTAGTAGAATAACCTATAAATATACCCTCATCACCTTTTGAATCAAATTTTTCATTTCTTTCATCTTTCAAAATGTAACATCTACTTCTAAATATTCTAAAATAATTCACATTAGGTGTGTAACCATACCATAACTCATATGGTGTCTTATTTGTTTCTTTCTTCAGTTGAACTTGGTTCAATGTGTAAACAACAGTGCTAACAAGTTCTCTCTAATAAGTTTTTGCAACATCTTTTTCAATCATTAATGTTCTAGCACAATCAATAATTGATCCATTTCTTCTTTCAATAGTCCCATTTTTCTAGGGTATCCTTGGTGTTGATACTTATCTCTTGATTCCATGCCAATTACAAAAAATAATAAACTCATCAGAAATGAATTCACCACCTCTATCCAACCTTAAGAATTTCAATTCCTTACCTCTTTATTTTTCCACTTTTTCTATGTACCATTTAAACATTTTGAAAGCTTATAATGTTTATGTTAAGAACATGATAGTCATCATCCTAGAGAAATCATCAACAAATAAGATAAAATTTATGTCTCCATAATAACTTTGAGTTCTCATTGGACCCCATAAGTCACTATGAACTAACTCCAAAATAGCTTTATATGAGTAATGTTTTCTCTTGAAACTAGACTTTGACATCTTACCCATTTGACATTATTTTCACATTACATGGTCAGGTTTAGATATGCTCGGTAAACCTTTAACTTTCATTTTCTTACTGATCTTAACCATGTTGTCAAAGTTCACATTGTAATCACCCAAAAATGGTCATCTAGACTATTAGCCCCTTTCTAGCATTATTTGCTAAATTTATCAATTGTTTATTCTTGATCAAATCCTAATTCTATCATTTATTCAATTATATTCTATGGATTAACCATTCTATCGTAAGTCTTTATTTAATTAAAAGGAATTCCCTCCCCTTTTATTAAATAAAAAGCCCCCACTTACCTTTTATCCTAAGTTGCACAAGTAAAGCATTATTCCTATTTAATAAATGAGAAGAAAAGGCTTTCAGTCTCACATGGGGCACAAAAGTCAACACTTCTTTCTCATTGGAGGAGACTTGTGCACAAGGATTGCTCCCACTTTCAAACGCCACCCTTGATCAAATCTTTTGCCTCTTAATCCCCATGGTCCATTTATTTTTAAAAGGAGAGCTCTCTTCTCATTTTAGGATCCCCAATCTTGATACTAATATTATGCTATAGGTTTTCTTGGTGCCATTGGAGCTTTGGAAGAACTTGTTGCATTTTAGTCTTCATACTTGCATTGTAGCTTAGTTTTCATAGCATTCTTAGCTTAGTTTCCTTTCATGTTTTAGCTTAATTCACATAGTTTAACTAGTAATAGCTTGTAACACTCTCATTTCAATAGTTTAGTTGCATTCTTGCATTCTCATTCTAGCATAGCTTGCATTGCATTTTCATTGTGATTCTTGAAGATATTGGCATTCTTTCCCTTGTCTCTTTGAATCTCCCATTGCATGGTTTACTAGCAAGGTTGCATGCTTAATAGCTCTAGCTGAGAGCCCTCTAAACACCCTTGCACTCCATGCCTAGGGAGTTCTAGGTCACTTTTCAATGCTTCCAATCCATGGATGCCCTTGGAATCAAAGGCTTAGAGAAGTGCACATTTTAAGTGTACATTTTTGGTGCCCACCGTGGGGTAGAACAACTCTATTTTGCCTTTCTTTTCTTGCATTTCCACTATATTTTTGTTGCTTTTATCTTGTTGTTTCGACTATTTTTTCATATTTTCTGGCAAAGTATCATACAACATCTTGACAGTATCATATGATAGTTTCTTACATATCCATGTGATACTTTGCAAGTCAAAAGTATCGTACGTCCATACAGAACTCTGTCGCCCAGCTATACAACATTTTGTGTGTGTGAATTTTGCACCTAGCTGTAGACACAACACTTCAGTAAAACATTAGAGGTTAGCAGAAATCAAAATTGTGCAATGAAATGGAAACTAATCTAACCAAACAATTTACTACCTTCTATTAGGTGCGAGTATGATATTCTCAGATTGGACCGAGATCAGTGACCTTGACGACACCTAAACAAAGGATTTGAATGCAGAATCTAGATATGAGATGAATGCAAATTAATCTATATTTTTGGATTTTCTATGCAATAAGATGAAATAAAAATGATATGGATCTATTCTATATGAAAAACTGATATGACATGCAATTAATCTAACAATGATATGCCAAATGATATGAATGCTCAAAAACAAATGAAAATCTCACAATAGCTTTGATTTGCAAAGATGTATTCTTCGATCACCAATTCGCCAGCGCGAGGATGCAATTTGTGGATGGATCCAAATGAAGAGTTGAGGCCTTAATTTATAGAAATCTAGGACTTTGGAGGTGCATGGAAAAAGCCATAAATCACTCTTGATAAACTCAAGTTGATTTTTAAGTTATTAAGAATTTACAGATAGATTAACTCACAAAATCATGCAAATCAGTTTTTTAATTTAAATCAGAAGTTGAGATCAGCTTTCAACTCAAAAGAGAGTTGAGTTTATTTTTAAAACAACTTGAATTGATTTTCTAATTTAAAGTTTAACTATTGTTTTGGATGTGCATAATTAATTATGAATTAATTAAATAAATAAAGTGATTTATTCTCAACTTAACAGATTTTTTTGAAATTAAAACAATTTATTTGTGGGTTAATCAATTATTAAATCAAACTTTATTCTAAAATTATATTATTAAAAATTGATAATTGACATTAATTAATTAAATACAAATTTAATCAATTAGTCATATGATATTTGATTTATTGTCAAAATTTAAATAATATAATTTAGGAATAAATATAATTAAATCCAATTAAATAATTAAGTGGTAGTATTAAATCTAATTAATTAAATATTCAGAATATTCAATTAATTAAACTTTAGGATAAATAGGATTTATCGCCAAATAATCATTAAATTAAAGATAATTAGGATAAATAAGAATAAGGAATATTCATCGATGTAAAATTTAGGATAATCAATTAAGATTCGATAATGTGCCAATGTGCCTTAGGTTAGGACTTTGATGTTGATTTCATTGGATGTGTCAATATAGGAGGTTAATAAACCTATAGCCCATTTTTGGGGTATTACATTTTGCCCCTCTTTGAATTACTGTGCGAAGTGCAGTGGTTCAAAGATAGTCTGTGTATGATGTTGAAACTAATGTTTGAAATTGAAATTGATATGAGATAGAAACTGTGATATGAGATAGAAACTGATTGAAAGATTCGAAGATATTAGGTCCTTAATGACCAAAGATAATGTTAACTATAACAGCAATGAACCAATGATTGCGAAGAAGCGTCAAAATGCCCGATTCTGAACTTTATGATTGCAAAGAAGTGAGTGACCAATTCTAGACTTGATTGTTGATAAGAATCACATTGGTATCACATCTGAACCCTTTAGTTACGAAGAACCAAAGAAATAACACTAATGAACCGATGATTATGAAAAGTTGATACAGTTTACAAGATTAAGAGAATACCAGATTGATATGGATCTCGATGAATTTGATATGCCCCAAGCGATGATTGATTTGCCCCAAGCGATGAGGTCTTTTTGAGGAATCAACAACTAGACGTGGTTGTTGTCTTGATTACTGAGGAAAGATTTGATTTCAAATTTAGATTATAGACTTTGAATGATGTGCAACACCATGCCCCCTTCGGGATAAAAATTGAAATCTGACAAGAAAAGTTAGCATTGTAGTTTTAGAAGCATGTTAATTAATTTGAGAAGTGGTTAAACATGTTTGAGAATGCATTCTGCATCGTTTGGAGGTCCAAAAGACCAAGTTTGACTAGGTGAAACCATGAGTTAACCATAGTTGACCAAGTTAAAATTTTGATAGTTTGATGTAAGATAATCAGTTAAGTTGAATTTTGGATTTCTTTGATGATTGAAGGTTGATTATGCAAGTAGTGAATAATATAAACAATCTCATATTTTGATTTTGATCCCGAAAAAAGATTCTACTTGCTATTTCGTTGGAGGAACCTTCAGCTCTTATGATATGTTTTTAGCATTTTGAAGAATCCTTTAAGCATTTAAGTTTAATTCAATAATTTGTGAGATCATGCAATCATGCAAAGTGCAAAGAAGCATGTAAAATATAATGCCACCTAAGACCTAGAACCTAGTCACTGATCATGTGTCGCTCGATTTCATCATTGAATTTTGAGGTAACCGGATAAATCAATACGATGTCCTCTAGTCATGAAACTATAGACATATGAAGATCGATTTGTATATGCAAGGATCAATACAACACCCACTGGTTAGGAAACCATGGACATATGAATATTGATTTTTTTTTTAGAATGTTAGATTAGATATAACCACCAAGGCACAAATGCCAAGATGACCTAAATATCATGTCCATTTTGATATAGCAATTTGTATAAGCATCAAAACATAGATGTCATGATGACATGAATACACCTTGCTTTCAAACACATCAAACAATCAAGAGATCATTCTAAATCTAGTTTGAATTACCTTTAGTGAGCCTTTATCATTCACATCCTTAGGTAAGATCGCATTTCACAATAGGAGAAATAACCCACTCAAAAAAGACAATAGTTAGATCAAATTGCCTTGAATTTTCCAGGTATCAATGGTCGAGGTACGCATGGCCATCTAATTTGAGATAGAGGCTCTTACAGTCAAACACCATTTCAATCTAGAATTTCCAAAGTTGTTAGATTTTCACATACAAACATAAGACAAAGAAAAGATTATGCCCCCAGTCATCACCCTCTAAATCCTGTAAAGGACATCATCAAAGAGCTCGTGGGAACAAAATATGCAAAAATCTCAATGTGAATCAGCAAGCATACAAGGAGATAAAAGCATGTAAAAAGCATAGATTGTTTTCAATTTGTGTTTGATTGCATTGTTGTAGATGCAAAATCCTTTTTGGAGATGAGATAGACTGACTGACTCAAATGAAGCTTTAAAGGACTTTGACTGGAGACGACATGTCTAAAGTATACTAGAGACAATAGGATATGACATTGATTTCTCCCAAGTTTGAATATTGATAGGATACAGATGCTTTAGCTGATTGGTGTATAGACTGAATTATTGAAAATAGTAATGCAAGAACAAACCAAGAGATATGTACAAACTAAAGCAAGAATGAAAGCTGGGAAAGACCAAGATTGCACTGATAGATGGAGCATTTTGAAACAAGTGGTGCCCATTTGCTGAGTTTTCACCATCTTGGCAGAGATTCTATTTTTGCTACCAAGGTGCCTATTTCAAGGTTTTCACCAAGGCACTTTTTATTTTTCTCATTTTTTTGTATTTTTATTTTTCCCAATTTTTTTTGTACTTTTGATATTTTTATTCTTCAGTTGTTGAGAGTTGATAGGCACCAGAGCCAAAAGTAGCAGTGATAACAAAGGGACCCAACCAGTTGGGTTTAAACTTCCCCTTGCATTCTCTATGTGATTGATTTTAAGGATTCTCTCTCAAGACTAGATCACCAACCTAAAATTCTCTGTATCTGACTTTCTTGTTGTAACCTCTAGACATTCTCTTCTGATACACTTTGAGGTTATCATAAGCTACTTATCTATGCTCATCTAGTAGTTCATGTTCTTGCAACCTAGACACTCTATAGTCATCATCAGTTACTAGACCATGCATTCTGATTCTTAGTGATGTGATTTCAACCTCAATAGGTAGTACCGCTTCAGACCCATAAACTAAAGAAAAAGTTGTAGCCCCAGTGGGCATTCTAATACTTGTTCTATAGGCCCAAAGAGCTAGATTGATCATGAGATGCCAGTCCCTTCATGTCTTATTAACTGTACAATGCAAGATTTTCAATAGATACTTGTTAGAAGCCTCTGCTTGTCCATTCCCTTGAGGATAGTAGATAGATGACCAATTTTGTGTAATCTTGAATTTGGCACATAAATCATCTAGATCTTTGTTCTTAAATTTTCCACCATTATCTATGATTATAGAATGTGGAATACCATATCGGCAGATGATGTAGTTCAATATGAACATAGATATTTGTTTTCCAGTTGCTTGTGTCAAAGGGACTGCTTCTACCCATTTTTTAAAATAATCTATAGCTGTGATTATATGGGTATGTCCATTAGAAGAATGAGGATGTATAGTGAAGGGAATTAGATCTCTCCCTGGAGCATGAATTAAGTTACCATGCACTTGGCACTTTTGATAGTTCTTAGCAAACTTGATAGACTCTTTCTCCATTTCAGGCCAATAGTACCCAACCCTAATAAGTTTTTGAGCTAGTGTTAAACCATTCTAGTGTGACCCACATATACCCTCATGGACTTCCTCTAAGGCATGTTGAGAATCTTCCCATTCTAAATATCTAAGGAGCGTACCATCTAGACCTCGCTTGTAAAGATCATGACCAATGATGACATATCAGGAGGCATTATGGATAAGGTATCTCTTTTCATGATGGTTGAAGGTATCGGGAATGATTTGGTCTTGGAGATAGGAGAATAGGTTTTTGTATCGGGATGAATCATGACCAACAATAGTGTAGATCATACGGGTTTTAGGGGAATCATATGCAGGATAAGATAGTGCTTCCACTAGGAACTCATAGCGTAGCTCATGTTTAAGATACTATAATAGAGTAGACAGTGTTTCCATTACATCAATGACCTTATTCTCTATTCTAGGTATTTGCTTAAATGTGATAGATATGAAATACTTCTTTAGATCATCTACCATTCTTTTGTATGGAATGAGATTTTCATCCTTAGTCTAGTACACATCATTGACTTGATGGATAACAAGTTGGCAGTCTCCATGAATGTGTATCTCTATCACTCTCCACTCAATTGCTAGTTTCATGCCATTAAGAAGGGCTTCATATTCTACAATATTGTTTGTGCAAGGGAACTTTAATCTGAATGCTTTAGGTGTGGAGTATCCTTGAGGAGTTATAAATAATATGCCTACTCCTGATCCATTCTATGTATAGGAGCCATCAAAGAATAGCTCCTATTCTCTAGAAGAAAGAGTCATGATAGAGGAATCTGGAAATTCCATTTGCATTGGTGTATCATCAATCATAGGTGCATCTGCTAATTTATTAGCAATAACCTATCCTTTTATAAATTTTCTTTCAACATATTCAATGTCAAATTCACTTGAGAGCATGAACCATTTAGCTAATCTACCTGTGAGGGTAGCTTTTCTTAGTAGGTACTTTAGTGGATCAATCTTAGCTACCAAATGTGTGGTATGCACCAACATATAATGTCTCAATTTCTATGATGCAAAGATCAAAACTAGACAAGCCTTCTCAATCATAGAATAATTCTTTTTGTATGCCACCAATGTTCTACTGATATAGTATATAGCTCTTTCCTTCTTGTTCTCATCATGCTATGCAAGCAATGCCCCCAGTGATGTATCTGTTGTAGAAATATATAGGATCAATGGCTTCCCTTGTATAGGAGGCATCAAGATAGGAGGATTTGATAGATATTTCTTGATATGGTTAAAGTTGTTCTCACATTCTTCATTCCATGCAAATGTCACACCTTTGTGTAATGTCTTTGTAAAAGGTTGCGATATGTCTACTAGCTAAGATATGAAGTGTCTGATAGGTTGAACTATCCCTTGCAATGTCCTCATTTGGTTGATGTTTTTGGGAGGTTGCATCTCCATGATAGCCTTTACTTTAGTTGGATCAACTTCAATGCCCTTATTTGAAACTATGTATCCTAAGAGCTTTCTAGAAGTGACACCAAAAACACACTTCTTAGGATTTAGTCTGAGACTAAATTTTTCCATTCTATCTAGGATCTTGCTCAACTCATTTAGATGTTTAGCTCTAATCATAGGTTTTGCTAAAGTATCATCAACATAATCCTCCATAGTCCTATGCATCATGTCATGAAAAATAGATGTCATGGCTCTTTGATATGTAGCACTAGCATTCTTAAGCCTAAATGGCATGACATTCCAACAGAAGGTGCCCCATGTACATGTGAAAGTAGTTTTCTCTTGATCTTCTGGAGCAATTTTTATTTGATTATATCTAGAAAAACCATCCATTAAAGAATACATCTCAAAACCCGTAGTCATGTCCACTATCATATCAATGTTAGGTAGTGGAAAATCATCCTTAGGGCATGCTCTATTTACATCTCTAAAGTCTGTTCACACTCTGATTGATTTATCTAGGTTTGAAATATGTACAATATTAGAGATCCATTCTGCATAATCAATAACTCGAATGAATTTGACTTTTAGTAGTTTCTCTAATTCAGCTTTGACCAAGAGTGCAACATGAGGATGCATCTTTCTTAATTTTTGTTTAACTGGTTTTACTCCAGGAGCTATAGATAAATGGTGCATTATAAGATTAGGATCCAACCCCGTCATATCTAAATATTTCCATGCAAAGTTGATCTTCTTCTCTATGAGGAAGGTTGGAAATTTTTGCTTCTCTTCTTCTAATAAAGATTGTGCTACATGGATCAACTATGGTTCCTCTACTATTCCCAAGTTTATGGATTGAGTGGGCTCAATTAGAATTGGAGATCTATCCTATAAATGACTCAGAAGGACATCAAATATCTCATTCTTAGTTGCCTCAGAGAGGTTTTCACCTTCGAATATGTCTTTTATTTTTACTTTTGTGGGTTCTAAGACTGCCACAAAGTGGTTTTCACCCTTAGAACTCCTTTTATTTTTATTCTTATTCTTATTTTTCTAAATAAGATACTTGATGTTTGACTTCATCATGCTAATGCTCAGTTCACTAATGGAAGTCCTCATAGGCTCAACTGCATTTAGGTAGCAAGCAAGGGTATAGTAATTGGGAAAGGTATAAATATCTTGGTTCAAGTTGGTGGATGTTATGTCAAGAAGGTCAGGGCATTGGATAGTCAAAGTGGTGAAAGATTGGGAAAGAGTGTTTATAGATATGGATCTGTCATCATTGGTCCTAACCTGATGCTCAAGTTCAAAGGTGATATTACAACTTAATAAATTCGATTCATGAATAGGCTCAATGTCATTGTGGGAGTCCACTTCAACCATCGGTGGATCAGACTCGATAAGTTCATCATTTCACTCTAGACTTACATTGGGTTTAGGTGCATATTGGTGAATAATATCAACATGTTTATCTATAATAAGCTCATCTTCTTTTGGAATGGTCCCCATTCATAGTAATTAGAGTCTTCATCTATGCCTCTAGGAAATCTAAGAACATGAGTAAAGTCAGGATGAATACCCCAAGAAGGGTTACCCTCAGATTCTATTTTGAATTCATACTCATGAGAATCTATCTCAGAATAACTACCACCTTCCTTTTTGTCTATTTGATTGTCTTTGAGATCAGCTGGTTCTTGTGGTGCAACTATCTCTTTCTTTATAGTAGGTTCTTGTGTTTCTACTATATTAATTCTTTTGATTGGATCATCTTCAGCATCAAGGACATCTTTGATTTCTTTAGGCAAATGCTCATAGGGAATGAGATTGTTAGTGGTGTTGAAATCATCACTATCAGATTATTTTGTTTCTCCCTTTAGTTGATTTTCTACAGAAGGCTCAATCTATTCTAAGACATGTGAGGAATTCTTGCTAAGACATAAAGGCTTCTTTGTGTATCCTAGACCTATCGTATTCTTATTGGCTTGACCATGATGTTCAAGAGGCAACATAAGACCTTTAACCTATAGTCCTAGAGGTCCTTTTCCTTAATATCCCATCTTAGCTATCAATTTGTCCCTTGGGCCATATGACTTAGAAGGACCCTTTGATACTTTAGAGTCACTAGGTGGAACAACTTGGGATTCAGGTTCATATTTGTAGAGCCATGTAAGCACAACTTCATCTTCTTCAAATTCTTGCTTAGGTAGTTTTTCTACAACAAATTTTCCTTTATATGCCTCAAGAGGTTCCTTAGATTCTGGTTTGGATTGTTTTAGAGTTTTCCCATAAGACTTCAATATGCAAAGGCTAGTTATGCAGATGAATCAAGGAGTTATCATCTTCCTCTG
This sequence comes from Chamaecyparis obtusa, assembly GCA_027943335.1. Classification (NCBI taxonomy): domain Eukaryota; kingdom Viridiplantae; phylum Streptophyta; class Pinopsida; order Cupressales; family Cupressaceae; genus Chamaecyparis; species Chamaecyparis obtusa. The sequence continues at coordinate 1,352,232 of BSBK01006612.1, forward strand.
AAAAGGAAATGTACTATGGAGATGTAAGATGACCAACCATAGTCTAGAATTTATCTAAATCAAGGTCATCAGGAACATTGGATCCGAGTAGAGCTTTGTCTAGAATGGCTCTATGAGCTGGAGATATCCGAAGCAACTCAAACATGGAGATTTTAGCATTTGTGTGTTGGAGTTGTTGGACAATACTGTATGAAGTAGGCCTCATGTCTTTAGGATTTGAATGTTCAGATGTAGCCTTCTATTTAGAAGCAGATGAAATATTGAAAGGCACCTTAGGGACATTTGATGAATTTGGTATTTGTCCTTGTAGGTGTGCCTGAGCTTGTGATCGAGTAACTATGTTAGCTGATTAATTTTCTCTATCTCTTCTTACAATTGTGATGACATTACAATGCTCAGATAGGCTTGGTTCAACCATATTGATAACAGTATTATTTCCAGAATAGGCATAATTGACCTTAGCACTCACATTAGGCTAAGAAGATGAATCTCCTTGACTATGTTTCAAAAATGGTTTGGTGAATGCTGTGTGATCATTATTGCTTTTAGGATTATCAATCACGATTTCTCCATTATCAATCTTGTCTTGAATGGTATGCTTCAAGCACAAGCAGTTATTAGTTTTATGACCTTTACCCCAATGGAAATCATAGAATTCATTCTCTCTCCACCATTTCAACTTAGGGCCAGGATCAGATTGTCAGATCTCAGGCAAAGAGATGAAGTTATTAGCCAGTAGAGTTCTCATAGCTGATTCCAAAGATTCTCCAAGAGGAGTGAACTTTCATTTATTATCAGCGAACCAAGATTTGTATTCTGGCTTCTTTTGAGATGATTTGGGTACCTTTTGTTCTGAAGCTTTGATGGCTTGGGTACCAATGGTTAGATTGAAAATAGGTGCCTTAGATGGGAAATGGAGATTATCAACAATTCCATCTATGATGACACCCTTATTCTTGTTCAAATTTTTGTTCTTATCCTTAGAACTAGATTCATACTTGTCCTTTTGAAGTGTGATGTCTCCTTTTTTCACAAGTACTTTTTCAATTTTGATTGCATTGTCTACCATCTTATCAAAAGATGTGTGATTTTGCATTTGTAAAGGGTAGTTGATTTCTAGAACAAGATTGTTGATGAATATTTATAGCTTCTCAGTTTCTAGAATAGGCCTAGCATGTAGAGATAATTTCTTTCTCCATCTTTTGAGAAATGTCAGCAATGGTTCTCCTGGATATTGTTTGTGATTGCAAATATCAATCATGGTGACTGGATGTTGTATGTTGTAGGAGTATTGTTGATAGAACAATTTGATCGACTCCTCAAAGGTTTTGATTGTAGGAGGCATCCTAGAGAATAAATGAATGGCTGACCCTCCTAGAGATCGGGGGAAAAGATGCATCAGATAGGTCAGTTCGTGCATGAACTCCATAGATTGAGTATAGAATTCTCTGACATGATCTTTAGGATCAAAGTTTCCATCATACTTATCATATTTCAGCATTCTTACCCTCTTAGGGAATGGTGGCATATACAAGTCATTATCGAATGGAAAAGGACATAGGGCCTCCATGGAGAACTCCTTAGGTTCTTTTTCTTTTTCCATTTTGTTAAGTTTTACTTGCATGGCATGCATTTGTTTCATCATAGCCATAATAGGAGTTTCTTCCTCATGTGTAATGATGTCTTCCACATTAAATTTGGGAGGAAGTTTAGCTCCTTGATGAGCTAATTCTAGAAAGTATTTTTCTCTATCTTCTTTCAAGAAATGTTTCATCATTCTTTTGAATGAATCATCATTTTGATATCGAGCAATTTCAGAAGGTGTAGGTTCTTGATCCATACCATGTTGAGACTGATGTCCTTGGGACCCATGATGTGTCCCTTTGTGAGACATGTTAGGAGTTTTATGGCTCCCTAGATTAGATTGAGGAGGGGTTTGTTGATTACATTTGTGAGTTGATGGAGGGGGTATGTAACTAGTTTTCAATCAAAAATTGCCAAGACTGTCATCTTCGTAAATACCAGAATTGTAGAGTTGCTCAAGAGTTGGACCTATGTGAGTAGAAAAAGTTGTGGTGTTAAGTGCTTCTCCAAATTTCTTGTGAGAGGAAGCTCTAGTCTCCACCATTAACCTTGGGTGAAGAAAAAGACTATGATGAAGACAACTGAAGAAAGATTTGATTCAAGAAGATCAAATGACACAACCTTGTCAAAGTTTGATTAATTGAGGATAAGATTGGATGTAAATGAAGGATAATGTGCCTTGGATGTATGGGTAGATGCCCAAAAGATAGCGGACACAAGTTCACAACACTTAGCCATTTTGAAGATTGATTGAAGATTGATAGTTATGACAAGGTTTTGACATAAGATGAAAAAGATTCAAATCGATTAAATAGAAGCCTGAATCAGACTCAAGAGGCCAATCTAAGAAAATTATTGGATTCATTCTAGTTTTTTCTCTATTCCTGACACAATGATTTTCTTGACAGACTCTGGAAATAGGCTGTAAAAGTTGGGTCTCTGACAATTTTTAACACTTTTTGACAAATTTTTAGACTTTTCTCAAATGAATTTCTACAGGCTCATATGACAATGGGTAGGCTATGAAATGAAAATTGAAGAGCTCATACAATAGTTGAAAAACTCACATGACAATTGATAGCAAGATTTTTGACTTTTGTTATTGACTGGTGGAAAAACTCTTATGACACTATACCAGCTATCATACGACAATCAGGGGGTTTTGAAATTACAATAGCCAAAACTTGTATGACTTTCTGACTTAATGGGATGAATTTTGACTCCAAAAAGGTGTTTGACATTAGGTTTTTCAATTTTTTAGGTTTTCAGTTTCAAATTGTTCACAAAATTGTCTGTCCAGATTTGAAGATTGTACTAGATTGATTCATTCTTAGTAACCAGATAGATAAATAGGCACACAAAACAACAAGCAAGTGATTTCAAGCACTTCTAAAAACAATGAATAGGGGACAAAGAAACCCTATGCATGACCAACCAATTGACTGAATGTGCTAATCCCTAGGAGTGCTAACAGTGTATGTTCCAAAAAGTTTTGCAATAATGCACATATTCCTAGAAAATGAAAATTTGGCCTCTCTAGGGTTTGTAGTAATGGTCTGACTCTGTAACTTTTGTAATCTCAAGAGGGTGAACTCCAATCCAGGTGCACTAGGGTTTTGACATAGTCTGAGAAATTAATCAATTAGGAGCTTCTAGGGAGATCTGACAACCCAACAAGAGACCACACCTGTGAAGATTTCCTCCACAAGGACATTTATATAGTGACTGTTGCTACCACGGTGAAAATGGCTATTACCGCTTACAGTTCTGTCCATGTGGTTGACCCAATTAAGGGAATGTCCACTATGGTTAACCCTCTCTAAAGGCGACTCACAAAAAAAATACCACTTGGAGACTGGTTCTAGATTCAAGGATCTGAGTTTCTGATACTACCCAAAAATGGAGTAGACCATAGTCCTCTAGCCTTTTCACTTTTAACCAAAACAAAGAAAATAGATTAATCCGACATGCTAAGACCAAGATTATCTCACAAAGATCTATGATGTCAACCACTTATGATCTATCAACCTCTCCAAAGAGAGAATGTATCAATCAGAAGTTGAAGACGCACAAATCTAGTAGAACGTGAGATGCTCTTAGTAACCTCCCTACCTACAAGGGTTCTCTCATTGAGAAGAGCTTCATTGGAAACCCACTCTCTCAAGAACCACAAATAGTGTTCATAGGGCCTATTTACTATGTGTAACAGATATGTAGAAAGCAAATCTACATTCATTTTATAGCCCAAAATGAAATCTGTGATATGAAAGAAATAAAGGTCACACAAGCTTGACATGTGAGAGTTTGTTTTAGTCCAAATCAAAATGTTATCAGTTGAGAAGATTACCTAAATTCCTCACAATGGGCTTAGTAGATTCTTACCTATTTTTAGCAATTCTCATGCCTTTTCCAATCAGAACCAGAAAATACCGATCAGAAGTAGAAGATTTCAATTGTTAATGTTAGCTGTTAGTCCAAATCTGGAAAACTGCCTAAAAATATGAAATGACAATTGAATCTGGAGTCAAAACTCGTATGACACTGGGTTACCTGCTAGACGATAGTCTGGAAACTCGTATGACTATGGGTACTTGTTCATATGACAATCGGGCTTTCAAATGACAATGTGTACACTCTGATACGAGCCTCAAAATTTGAACATGTCGTACAATAGTGGACACCTCCAAAAATGATTTTCTGACAAAAGTCGTACGAAAATGTATGGACAAAAAATTAAAATCATAGTTTTGATCAGAAAAGGACAAGAAATAGATAGAAATTGATAGAATTGGAATGGAAACCTATTTCAGGGCCCCACAGTGGGTGCCAAAAATGTGTGTGAATTTTGTACCTAGTTGTAGACACAACGCTTCAGTAAAACATTAGAGGTTAGCATAAATCAAAATCATGCAGTGAAATGGAAACTAATCTAAATAGATGATTTATTGCCTTCTAGTAGGTGTGAGTATGATATTCTTAGATTGGACCAAGATCAGTGACCTTGACGACACCTAAATGATGGATTTGAATGCAGAATCTAGATATGAGATGAATGCAAATTAATCTATATTTTTGGATTTTCTATGCAATAAGATGAAATAAAACTAATATGGATCTATTCTATATGAAAAATTGATATGACATGCAATTAATCTAACAATGATATGCTAAATGATATGAATGCTCAAAAACAAAAGAAAATCTCATAATAGCTTTGATTCGCAAAGATGGATTCTTTGATCATCAATTCGCCAACGTGAGGATGCAATTCGTGGATGGATCCAAATGAAGAGCTGAGGCCTTAATTTATAGAAATCCAAGACTTTGGAGGTGCATGGAAAAAGCCATAAATCACTCTTGATAAACTCAGGTTGATTTTTAAGTTATCAAGAATTTGGAGATAGATTAACTCACAAAATCATGCAAATCAGCTTTTTAATTTAAATCAGAAGTTGAGATCAGCTTTCAACTCAAAAGAAAGTTGAGTTTATTTTTAAAACAACTTGAATTGATTTTTTGATTTAAAGTTTAACTATTTTTTTGGATGTGCATAATTAATTATGAATTAATTAAATAAATAAAGTGATTTATTCTCAACTTAACTGATTTTTTTGAAATTAAAACAATTGATTTGTAGGTTAATCAACTATTAAATCAAACTTTATTCTAAAATTATATTATTAAAAATTGACAATTGACATTAATTAATTAAATAAGAATTTAATAAATTAGTCATAGGATATTTGATTTATTGTCAAAATTTAAATAATACAATTTAGGAATAAATATAAATAAATCCAATTAAATAATTAAGTGGCAGTATTAAATGTAATTAATTAAATATTCAGAATATTCAATCAATTAAACTTTAGGATAAATAGGATTTATCACCAAATAATCATTAAATTAAAGATAATTAGGATAAATAGGAATAAGGAATATTCCCCGATGCAAAATTTAGGATAATCAATTAAGATTCGATAATGTGCCGATGTGCCTTAGGTTAGGACTTTGATGTTGATTTCATTCGATGTGTCGATATAGGAGGTTAATGAACTTGTAGCCCATTTTTGGGGTATTACACATCCCTATACTGCAAAGTATCGTGCAAATCTCTGCCAATAGAAACTGTCACCCAGGCCTAAAAGTGACTATTTTCAATTCTTTTTTTTTTGCAAGATTCGGGTTCTCTACTTTCTATGTTTTGATTTGCAGTGTTAGGATAGAGATTTATTTACATATTATACCTAGTTTTGTTGTACTAAACCTTGTGGGCCTAACGAGTTGTGCTTGTAGGTGTGCCCTAATTGCTTGCATAATTGTATAAAAGAACACATGTCAAAGCTTCAAATGCACAAGGGCTATTAATCTTTCTTGTAGGGCTGCCCAAAGCATAAAAACCAAAAGTTCTTGTTCTTTCCTTTCATTTTTAAGTGCGACATTATACTAGTTCCTTTTCTTAGGCACTTAATATCTTGTCATTAGAGCCTTTGGTGGTAGGAGAGTATGCTCTTCACCCTTGCGGTGAACCAGAAATATTGACCCACCTCTAGGTTTTGAAAGCAAGAGGGTTAATTGAACATTGCTACTCGTGTTTGGGAAAGGCTTTTGAGATAGGAGAGTATGCTCTTCACCCTTGTGGTGAACCAAAAATCTCAACTTTCAAAGGTTGATCCACTTCTTGTTTAGTCTAGAATCCTTTAGAGGGCTTGCTCTTGAGCAATCAAGAGGAACGACCCAAGTGGGGACAAGCTAATGGCCAGCCATTTCAACCCACTATAAACTCAAGGCTATCAAGGACACAAAACCTTGGTAGACATAATACTTGTCTTCGCTTAGTATGAGTACTTGTGGGATTGTGACCATGAGAAAAATACTAAGCAAGAATGCTTAACGTACTCTTGTGGCTGTGAGGTCCATTACTTTTCACAAGGTAAGGAGTCCCTTTGGGGAGCAAGAGGGGTATTGTGAATGGAAGACCTTATTACGAACCTTAGATAGAAGCTGCACAATTTTTCCGCTCAACATCTTGGTGCAAGGATCCATCCTAGTGGACTACTTGGATCACCCCAAGATTTTACACTCACCATCTGTGTTCCTTTGGTTGTGTCATTGGCACTTCCATGACAAAGCCAATATCTATTATGGGAAACCACTTTGTGTGAGGCAATGGAACGTCAAGTGTGGGCTAAGTTGTTGAGTATTGAGCCTTTGTCTTTCTAGGATAGCAAGTGCTTGAATTTTCTTCATTGTGATCTACCCGTGTAAACGTTCTTAAACATCAAACATCACAGTAGTGTTCATAGGATTTTTTGCTTTGATATCCCAAGTGCATGTCTTGGCAAGGTTTCTTTTGCCCTTGTTCAAGTGTTTTATGACACGTTTGATCCCTCACTATTTGCAAACTTGTCTATTTTCTGCTGTCACTACATTTCAAACTGATAAATTGAACTTATCAAATTGCAACTTTGATCAAATTACCTTCTAAATTGGGTTTTAAACATTCACTGGTCAAACATCGTATCATACTGAACAATTATCCCACCACCTGCCAGAGTATTATAGTGTGATACTTCATTGCTGACCTTGTATCACATGAACATTATACATTCTATCACTTCAACTACCTGGTTACTATCACAATGCTATGTGTGAAATATCGTCTGGCCAAATTGTATCATCCTGCTATCTTGCGAACTATCGCACAGAATCATTTTGTTGTCTTACTACTGTCCACAATCTGAAGCTATCAAATTTGAATCTTAGTTTGTTGCAGAGTGTCCTTTCCTATTCTTACCTGAATCTGGCCTATTATTTGCATGTTTAAGTTTGTTCTAGACTGAGAAAGATGAGCTAAAACTATTGGATTTGAGCCTATCAAATGCTACTTTCGATCACTTGTCACACTATGATTACCTCTCTAGCTATTTGCTAATCGAGCTTCTTTCTCATATCTCAGCTTGAGTCAATTGACTGTTGTAAATTCTTGAGCACCTTTGACAAGCCATCTCTATTGTTCTATCTCAAAAAGTGATCTTTTTTGGCTTTTCTTATCTCAAAATCTAAGAAACTTTTCCTCATTCTATTAGTCAAACAACATTCCTTTTCATGCCGGTTACAAGTCGGTTTTAGTTTGAGCAAGGGAGTCACCCTCCATTCAACTATACCTAGTTACCCTCTCCTACAAGATTGATGAAGGGTGCTCCCCTTAATACCACAAACACAACAGAAATAGAGAAACAACAACAATATGCAAGAACAAAAAATTGGCTTCTTATTATCTCCACAAATGTGGAATTACAAACTTTCAGAATTACAATATGCAAAGCCACATGGGCATTCCCTTACAATATTCTGTAGGACAAAGCCTCGAATCAATACCCAGATCTACTATCCAGAACCATTCTGAACTGCCTAAGACAATAATACAGCCTTCCTTATATAGGCAATTTTCCACTGCCTGGGAAGGTTCCAGAATTTTAGCCAATAAGGCCGACCAAACTTAGAATTATTTTTATTTTACATTTCATTACATCATAGTTGGCTCAAAATAAATTTTGAAACCCGAACAAAAATTTTGAAGAAAAATCATTTTCCGCCATTTCAGGTGACCCAACTTCCGAAGACCATAAGTCATCACTAGTTGACCCGATTGACTATTGTAACCCCATTTCGGAAAGGGCGCGAGGAGCTCTACAACGCTTGAATTAAGAAAGCTTCATTCAGCCCAAAATTCGACCTCATCCAGGGCCTCTAAAGCCTTCAAAACTGAGTTCGAAGTTTCTGTACCCTGCTGCCAATACCGAAAATCTTCAATATCTTCCAATATACACTTGATCTGGCAATGAAACTTTACTGGCAGACTTATATGACCAAAATGAACCTCCAAGAAAGAAATAAGATCATTCTGAGCACATACGAAAATTACCAAAAAATAGTAACTTTCCATAAATAGCAGCTCTGCACAAAAAAACCCTTATTGAATATAAAAAAAAAAAAATAGAAATATTTTTGAGTGATGCAAGATTGCTCTTACACCCAGGATGCTCCTGCATCAGATGCTCATGAGTGCCAGTTAGTGATGACATTTCTAGCCCAGACAAATCTGAAGATTCCAAGGTCACCCTATGGTATAAAGGAGGCTTCCTTTTTTCTGCATTCAAGGCCTCCAAAAGCATAGATAGTGTCTCACTTACCATGACTGAACAAGAGAAATATCACCACTTGCAAGAACACTTTGAGCATAGAGACAACCAAGCACGCTTAGATAAGGAGCATAATAAAAGTATAATGGATGCTACCAGGCACATGGCTTCAAGAGGAATGTCTCACGATCAAGCTGAGACTAGTGGTTATGAAAATAGATATTTTTTTGGTACTAGTGGCAATCATGGCAACAATACGCCACCAAGGTCCCCTCCAAGATGAACTTTTTCCACACCTCCTTCACCTCCTAGACCTCCTCCCTCTCATCATGAGGAAGAGGCTAATGATGAAATTTCCAATGAAGAACTTATGAGGTTTGAACAAGATGAGGCTTCCCAACATTTGATGCATAAAATTTTAGAGCGTAATGGAGATCAATACTTTCAATACATGACTTCTAGAGGATACAAGCTCCCTCCTAGTTATGATCTCTGCTAGATCATTCAAGAAAGAGTGCCAACCAATTATGAAATCCTTAGAGAGGAATTACAATGAATGAATCAACATCTTGCTCAACTTGCAATAGAAAAGGAACCTCCAAAGGTCTCTTTTGTAGAATCTATTTGTGCATCATTTTTATGCTCTTAGCATGGACTTCCTTCAAGAAGACACATTTCTACTATGGTTGTTCCCTAGGAGTTTAAGAGGACAAGCTCTGGAATGGTTTGCAAAATTGACACCCCCTCTCAAGACCTTTGATGAGTTGGCTAGGTGTTTCATTCAACATTATTTGTACAACATTCAGTAGCCTATTACCATGATAGATCTGGGTGCTCTCAAGAGAAATCAAGGCAAACCATTTGCTACCTACTTGCAATGTTGGAGGTCATTATATTCTAGATATCCTCGTCAACTACCCGAGAGGGAAAAGATCGACATATTTGTCAACACTCTTGTACCTAAATTATATTACGATCTATGGAAACAACTATTTTCCTCTTTCAACAACATGGTTAAAAGTGCATACCATATTGAGGATGTTTCCATAAGGAAAGGGGATATTGTCATCAACAAAGATACCAGAGGTAATGGAAAAGACAAAAACAAACCCTGGAATAGAAACAAATATGTTGTCAATGATGTGGTTGTGGATGTTCCTAAAGCTAAAGAGTCTACTTTCCACCTCTCCAACGCTATCTACGTAGCTAAACAACAAGAGGCTACCAACACTCAAAGTGCACCTAACCTCAATATATAGATAAACCCAAGAAGTCATATCAATGATGGGTCTACACCAAGTTGGATGAACCCTATGATGTGATTCTTAAGACCTTGGTTGCCAACAAGTATCTTACGCTTCCTAACAATTCTCATCCCTTCAATCCACCAGTTAAGCCTGATTGGCGGAGAAAGGATCATTTCTGCAATTACCATAGAAATAAGGGACACAACACGGATAATTGCTTCAAGCTCAAAGATGCTATTCAAGATCTTATTGATGGAGGTGTAGTTCTCATAGACAACTTGGTTAAGAATTCTAATCACAAGGCCTTCAAAACCCCTCTACCTGAGTATGAAAAGGGGGAGTCCTCTGAAGCGAACAAGAAAAATCATAATGCCAAGATCAATTATACATATACTAATGATGTGCCTATGATCAACATGGTAGAGCCCGTTTGGTGCAGGGGCACCCAAGGACACATGAACTTACAGGGTACCCCAGGGGCTATGAAGGAGACAATGAAGGTACAAGGGCAATCACAGCCTAGTAAAGACATATCAAATCATTTGATGAGGAATCATGGCTATTGTAGCCATCAAAATGTGCGGAATTTCATAAAGTTGTCAAAATGTAATGTATTGCCAAGAATGGGCAAAATGGCATAAGTGAGGTGTCAAGAGTCAATCAATGTGATGTATGGGATAGAGTGTCCTAGGAAGAGTTATAGATTGATGGCAATGAATAATATTGTTTACATGATGTAATAAGGCTCTAAGAGATGTCGAAGGCACTAAAAGTGCAAGATTTGTAAATTGCCTATAATGGCAAAAAATGGCCTAAAATAGGCTTAATGGAGTCAGTTGGGTTAGTAAAAGTTATAGGGTGATAAAGGTTGTTTTAAAACATTTTATAAGTCTTTAGGGATAGCATAATATGTTGTGTTGTTGAGTTGACAACATTAGTTGTCAACTTGACAACTATCTTTATCCATGATTGTGTTTACAGTCAATTTTGACTGTTGCAGACAGTTAGAAAGTCAGTTAGACAGTTGGTATCGGGTTATTGAGAAGAGAGAGGCTCTTTTAGGGGTGATTTCATGTGAGTGCAAGGGAGATTATGATTGATATGCAATGGAATAACTTTGTAATGGTTTTTTATCAATAAAACTTTAATTCTCTGCAAAACTGAAAACCACTGTCCGTGGGTACAGTCAAGGCAATAGCAAACTTGTTTGAATGTATAAAACATGATTCTGGCTTGAACATGGTGTAAATACTTTTGTTTCTATTTTCATTACATGTTTATGCTTTAACTTCAGTGTTTTGTTGAGTAATAAAGAAAAGACATTCACTGGTATTCGTGACTGTGCCAGTATTGTGACTATAGACAGTCTTAGTGCAAGGTTTTATAAAATGCTTTGACTCACCCACCAATGTGTTTCTTGTGATTGGTGTGGTGAGTCAAATGTACAATAGATCCTTTTAATACATTGAATATGTGCAGGGATTGGAGAATAAGTGTTTGAAGCACCAAAATTGGTGGAAAACTGTTGATTAATGGAAACCAGTCCCACACCAGTCAAAGCTGGGAATGATCTGATGGATGGAGAGGGTAATTAAGGGTTGGAAAGGTCTTTTGGGATAAATTAGGAAGTGTTAGAACTATCATTGGCATGGTGTATTGCAGGGATGGGTATTGTATCTAAAAACCCTTGATTTCTAGCCCAAATAGTGAGGGTTTGTTGATTTGGGAGTAGGGTGAGTGGTGAGGCCTTGAGAGTCTAAAAATATTATGTTTTGGGAGGTTTATCAAGACTGTTTTATGCCTTGGAGTTCTGGAGACAAGCAGGGTTAGGAGTTCCTTTGTTGTGTAGGGCTAATTAGGCCTTAATGCATGTGCAAGCAGCAATAAAAGACTTCACCAGTCAAATGGTGAGAACCTGGGAGTTTTAGGCATTGAATAAGTTTCAAAAGGGTACTTGAAAGTATACAAATATTGCTGGGTCATTTGGGAAATTTGGAAGAAATTTTCTGATTTCAGGTTATGAAGGGCTACTAACCAGGCCTAGAAGGGTTAAAGTGGGAAATGGTGAAATATGAGTTGTTTGGAGTTGGTGAAGAGTTGGAACATGGTAGATAGGGCATGATAAGATGATCCAAGGTGCTAGGGTCAGTGAGTGAAGCCTGATTTGGATTTTGGTATGGTGGAGGTGCTAGGTACACTAGGTGACCTAGGAGGAAATTGATGCAATAAGAGATTGTGGCAACGAAGTAGGAAATGAATTCATAAGAATGGTGTGTGGAAGTGATCTACCAAGTCAGAGACTTTCATTTGAACCTTGAGTTGAACTTGAATCCTTGAGTTGATTCCAAGACGTTGATGAATCCTCAAGTTGATTTTAGGTTCCTTAAGTGGATTATGGAAGGCTTTGCATCAAGTGGTATCAGAGCACAGTAAAAGATCTGGTTTGGGGTGAAGATCTGAGATTTTGAAGACAACGAGTCCTTTGTTGAACCCTTAGAGTTGAATCATCCTCCAGGAGTGTTCCAAAGAGGTGACTCTTTGTTGATAGATCTTGGATTGAAGGTGAGTTCAGGGGTGCTGATTGCAAAAAGATTTGATAGCACGTACAGTGGTCATCATGGCAAAGAATGAGGATGCAAAGTACATTCAGAGGTCATCTATATTCAGAACACAATGCAAATGCAAGGGTAAGGTATGCAAGGTTGTTGTTTCTAGTGGTACTCTCACTAATCTTGTTTCAGATAAAATGATTTCTAAGTTGAATATTGAAAAGATAAAACATGGTAATCCTTACAGAGTATATGGTTTCAATAATGATCAATGGATTGATGTTAGAGAGAAGGCCTATGTTTCATTTAATATTGGTCCATATTTTGATAAAATATTATGTGATATTGTACCTTTCGATGATTATCATTTGATTTTTGGTAGAAGATGGCAAGTGGATGTTAAGGCCATACATTGTGGATTGAAAAATGAATATGCTATTAACAAAGATGGAAAGAAGTTTGTGATGAGTTCACTACAGGATGATAAGGAGACATGGGGAATGTCAAGATCCTGGTTGTTTGGAAGAAGAGAGTTACTGAGACAAACTGAACATGAAGATGTGAATATTGATGTGAAGAGTCCATTTGAAGGGCAAAAATGCAAGGTGCAATAGATTGGTTGCAAGAAAGATGATGAAACTGAGAACAAAAGGGTTCAAATTGTTGCGACAAAGATAAAAGAGAGAGTTGCTGATAAAGACATGAGAAGAAGAACATCTGAAGATGAAGGTATGATATTGATTGGGGAGGTACTATGCTCACTAAACACAGGGCAGCAAGATGGTCAAAAATTTTTCACAACACCAAAGAAGGATGAAGGGGATAGAAGAGTCACCAAGGCAAAGGTGTAGTCCAAGAAGAAATGTAATAGCACTGATCAGAACTTTGTGAAAGTAGCAGGGGGTTCAAAACATAATGAAGACAGAAATATGGTAAAGAATGAAGGAAGGATAAATCCAAAGATGGATACTACATGCATGGAGATGAAACATTTCAATCTACTGAATTGGTTTTGTATATTTACTCTGATTTTCTTGCAGGTACATGGGGCTATGGTGGAGTTGCCTCATATGGTGAACTTGTTGATGTTTGATAAGAATTACAGGTTGGAAGGTATATGCTACTGTGTTTTCTTTCTTTTGATTTGGTTGATGAGTGCTACTAAGCCCAAAAAGAAGAGAAGGTGCAGAAAGAATGTGCATGTTACAGCTTACAAAGGGATGAAGGAGCAGATGAGTTACATGTTTGATAAGGTGGACTCACACATGGATCAGCATAGGAAGAAGGCAGGGACAGTCTTGAAGAGTTTTAGGAGACAAGAGAACACACGGTGTCTACAAGACAAATGCAAATGCATGAGGAAGAAGAACACATTGCAAGGACATGGAGATATGCTTTCTACTATTTGTTTTGCAGGAACACAGTTCCCAGGGACTGGGAAACACTTGAAGCCAGGGAGTTTGGTGCAGGGGCACCCAAGGACACATGAACTTATAGGGTACCCCAGGGGCTATGAAGGAGACAATGAAGGTACAAGGGCAATCAATGCCTAGTAAAGACATATCAAATCATTTGATGAGGAATCATGGCTATTGTAGCCATCAAAATGTTCAGAATTTCATAAAGTTGTCAAAATGTAATGTATTGCCAAGAATGGGCAAAATGGCATAAGTGAGGTGTCAAGAGTCAATCAATGTGATGTATGGGATAGAGTGTCCTAGGAAGAGTTATAGATTGATGGCAATGAATAATATTGTTTACATGATGTAATAAGGCTCTAAGAGATGTCGAAGGCACTAAAAGTGCAAGATTTGTAAATTGCCTATAATGGCAAAAAATGGCCTAAAATGGGCTTAATGGAGTCAGTTGGGTTAGTAAAAGTTATAGGGTGATAAAGGTTGTTTTAAAACATTTTATAAGTCTTTAGGGATAGCATAATATGTTGTGTTGTCGAGTTGACAACATTAGTTGTCAACTTGACAACTATCTTTATCCATGATTGTGTTTACAGTCAATTTTGACTGTTGCAGACAGTTAGAAAGTCAGTTAGACAGTTGGTATCAGGTTATTGAGAAGAGAGAGGCTCTTTTAGGGGTGATTTCACGTGAGTGCAAGGGAGATTATGATTGATATGTAATGGAATAACTTTGTAATGGTTTTTTATCAATAAAACTTTAATTCTCTGCAAAACTGAAAACCACTGTCCGTGGGTACAGTTAAGGCAATAGCAAACTTATTTGAATGTATAAAACATGATTCTGGCTTGAACATGGTGTAAATACTTTTGTTTCTATTTTCATTACATGTTTATGCTTTAACTTCAGTGTTTTGTTGAGTAATAAAGAAAAGACATTCACTGGTATTCGTGACTGTGCCAGTATTGTGACTATAGACAGTCTTAGTGCAAGGTTTTATAAAATGCTTTGACTCACCCACCAATGTGTTTCTTGTGATTGGTGTGGTGAGTCAAATGTACAATAGATCCTTTTAATACATTGAATATGTGCAGGGATTGGAGAATAAGTGTTTGAAGCACCAAAATTGGTGGAAAACTGTTGATTAATGGAAACCAGTCCCACACCAGTCAAAGATGGGAATGATCTGATGGATGGAGAGGGTAATTAAGGGTTGGAAAGGTCTTTTGGGATAAATTAGGAAGTGTTAGAACCATCATTGGCATGGTGTATTGTAGGGATGGGTATTGTATCTAAAAACCCTTGATTTCTAGCCCAAATAGTGAGGGTTTGTTGATTTGGGAGTAGGGTGAGTGGTGAGGCCTTGAGAGTCTAAAAATATTATGTTTTGGGAGGTTTATCAAGACTTTTTTATGCCTTGGAGTTCTGGAGACAAGCAGGGTTAGGAGTTCCTTTGTTGTGTAGGGCTAATTAGGCCTTAATGCATGTGCAAGCAGCAATAAAAGACTTCACCAGTCAAATGGTGAGAACCTGGGAGTTTTAGGCATTGAATAAATTTAAAAAGGGTACTTGAAAGTATACAAATATTGCTGGGTCATTTGGGAAATTTGGAAGAAATTTGCTGATTTCAGGTTATGAAGGGCTACTAACCAGGCCTAGAAGGGTTAAAGTGGGAAATGGTGAAATATGAGTTGTTTGGAGTTGGTGAAGAGTTGGAACATGGTAGATAGGGCATGATAAGATGATCCAAGGTGCTAGGGTTAGTGAGTGAAGCCTGATTTGGATTTTGGTATGGTGGAGGTGCTAGGTACACTAGGTGACCTAGGAGGAAATTGATGCAATAAGAGATTGTGGCAACGAAGTAGGAAATGAATTCATAAGAATGGTGTGTGGAAGTGATCTACCAAGTTAGAGACTTTCATTTGAACCTTGAGTTGAACTTGAATCCTTGAGTTGATTCCAAGACATTGATGAATCCTCAAGTTGATTCTAGGTTCCTTAAGTGGATTATGGAAGGCTCTGCATCACCGTTGAGAGTGTTCTTATGATGAGATCTCAAGTTAATAGTGACACCAATCATGATACACCTCAGTTGGTCTTGCAAACACTTGATGGTTTATCTTCTTGAAGTGAGACACTAGATGCTATTACTAGGGGGCAAGCCAAAGTTGTCCTTAAAACTGCTCATGATCCCAAACAAGCCTCATCTTCTAAACAAGCGGCTCCTTCAGCCATATCTAGCTATGATCTTGGTCACCAGTTACAATGAACACTGGCCCAAATATCCATTTTTGAGTTGCTTGAGCTATCCCCCTTACACAAAGAGATCCTTGAAAAGGCTCTATACATGGCAAATGTCCCTAATAACATTGATCCAGATAGGTTCCAGGCTATGGTCAACCATATCTCATCTCCTCACTATCTCTAATTTTCTGCAGAGGATGACATGACCCTTAGTCACCCACATAATATTTCTTTACATATCGAGGTCCAAGTCTACCATACTCGAGTCCACCGAGTCCTGATAGATAATGGTGCAAGGTTGAATATTGTTTCATTTCATGTTATGCAACAATTGGGATTATCCGAATTTACTGTAGATACTAGGCAAAAGATCACTATCAAAGAATATGATGAAGTGGAGAGGTATTCAAAGGGTCTTATTGTGCTGCCTGTGTGAGTGGGTCCAATTGTGAAAGATATTGTATTTCAAGTATTAGACATCCCAATCACATACAACTTCCTTCTGGGTCATCCTTGGATCCATGACATGAAATTTTTTCCTTCTACCTATCATCAATGCATCAAATTCCTATGCAATCGAGCTGAAATTGTGATTCCTGGGGACAATTCTATTGCTATTAATACTCTCACTACTGCTGAAATGTTTGTCCCGCACAATAAACCTTCTCATGATCCTAGTGTGTCCCTTATTGCTACTGAGAAAAAATTAAAAATGATGAGTATTGGTATGGGTGAATACACATTGGATTCTATTTCTACTATGCCTATCTCTCCTAAGTCATATGGTAGACCTTTAGACAAGGTGAAGCCTTCCACTTCCACCATGATATTTTTTCATACCTTTGTTCACTCATCCATACCCTTAGAGGTAGAAAAAGAAGAAAAAGTTGTTAGAGATTGGATCTATAAAGAGGAAGAAGATAGTATGATAGTTGCTACTCCCATCTCCCCTGGACGCTATGGTAAAGGGTACACATTTTTGAAATAGATGGGCTATAAGGGTCAAGGACCTTTAAGTAATAATGGACACACTCTAGTTGAACCTTTGACTCATACCGATGGTGGACACTCTAAGGATACCATAGGTTTAGGATACAGTGCCGAAGATGACCTCCCTAAATGTTCTAGAAATTCTCCCATGATTAGTGACTCAGATACAAATATGGATGAATCACCACTATACACTATGGCCCAAATGGGAGATGGTCTCCCTCCTACTTCACTCCTTTGGGGAGAAGAATGTATTCCTAATGATGACACAACTGAAGCCTCTACGTCTAGACATGATGTATCTAATGAATTTCACCCTAGAGATAGAAAACATAGAAATATTATGCGGTTACTAGAAAGAGCAGATCTCATGCATAATGGCATGGGTGCCTCTACTTCTAGGCATCCTAAACCTTCTTGATGCAAAAATCCCAGTAGAAGTTCAATGACAAATTCAAATGAGTACGAATTGGACATTCTCTCAGACAGATCTTCCATAGTGGATATGGAAATTGATGTGATTCATACTTATAGTGCCCAACCTGATGTATTTGATGAGTCTCACGTAGGGTCTGATGAGTTTGATCTGCGTATTGCTTTAGTGAACCACACTGGTCCTTCTATGCTGAATCTAGATCTTAATACTTTTGGAGCCTACTCTATAGGATCAACTTCTCTTGTCACCAGAGATGGTAACTATCACATCAATAACCTTGAACCCATCACTTCGCTTCCTCTCATGCACTTAGATCTCATAGATTGGTCCACCTAGGATCAAAGACCTACATTGCCTTCCTTCCAAAATGACTATGAGATTTCTTATTAGCTCAATGCCATTGAACTTGTCACCTCTTCCACCAGTGAACCGACAACAAATATGACAGAGTCAGATATCAAGTACCTCAGTCATAAAATGAAAAGAAAAAAGAAATGGTCAGATGGCAAAAACCACATTGTGGCGGTATCCGAACCTCAAAATAGTAAAAATAAAGATGTATCTAAGGGTGAAAACCTCTCCGAGGCACCCAAGGATGAGGTACTTGGTACTATGCCTAGCTACTTCCAGGAAAGATCTTTAGTTCTGATAGAGCCTACATAGCCAATAAACTTAGGCACAGAGGAGTCTCCTAAGATAATCCATGTAGCTCAGTCCCTCTCGGCAGAGGAGAAAGAACAATTCACCACATTTTTTTAGGAGAAAAGGATCAAATTTGCATGGACATATTTGGACATGCCTAGTTTGGACACTGAGCTCATTATGCACCACCTCTCTATTGCTCCAGAGGTAAAACCTATCAAACAGAAACTCATTAAGATGCATCTGTTGGCATTAAGCAGAATTGCCACTAGTGACAACACTTATTTGCATTCTGGATATAAACCGAGCAGACAAGTGCAAACCAAGCAGACAGTGCAAACCGAGCAGACAGTGCAAACGGAGCAGACAGTGCAAACCGAGCAGACAGTGCAAACCGAGTAGACAGTGCAAACCGAGCAGACAGTGCAAACCGAGCAGGCAGTGGAAACCGAGCAAGTTAGTACAAACCGATCAGGACAATGTAAACCGAGTAACATCTTGTCTACCGAGTCACCAGTACTTACCGAGTTCAAAACCTACCGAGTGATCAGTATGAACCGTGCCTTCACTTCTACCGAGTGCATGACGATGCCGAGTAATGCAGTGGACGCCGAGTATCAGAAAGTCACCGAGTCAGTTTGAAGGAACCGAGTAACCATATTTGGGCTGACTTAGTAGCACTTATGTTTATTTGTCAAGCCGACTGTGTAATTGTAATTGTAATTAATTGTTTGAGACTTGTATATAAACAATGTTGTAAAAATAAAAGATGTAATGAAATATATGAAGCAGAATATATGTGAAAGAAAAGGAAAGGCAGAAATAAGCGAATTACAGAAGGCTTCAGAAGTATAAGGTACAGCAAAGACAAATTCATCACAGAAGGTGATCAGTACATCAGAGAATCTCAATCAGCAATCCAGTTGCAAAGCAGAGATCTACTGTTTCATTCTAACAGGTGAATCAGTACTAAATCTTTTAACCGGGTAGACTTAACAGTCTTTGTAAAAATCTCTTTACCGAGTGCATACTTCACTGTATGTTTGTAAATCCTTTAACAGGGTGGATTTAGCAATCCTTATTGCTCCTAACAGGGCAGATCATCAGAAGTGATCAAATTGTAAGCCTTAACCGGCCAACTTTATTCTGCAGTATTAAAGCTTTGTGGGTTTCATCCCCACCCCAGTTTTACTTTCTTTTGGAAGGTTTCTGGGTAACCAAATCTATGTGTCATTATTGTGAATGCTTTCAAGTTTCATGCTTTCTGTATGCAAAGGTTAAAAAGTAAAATACATGTTAAAATTAGAAGAAAATTTGGAGTTACTGATTCACCCCTCCCCTCTAAGTAACTTGGTTAATTCCTGAATATTTCCAACAATTGGTATCAGAGCTGCATTGGTTCTCAAGACAAAGCTTAACTAGCTTGAGCAAAGATCCAGGACAATGGAGGTATTCAAACTGAACAAGGTGATTGAAAATGAAAAGCTAGATCTGGAAATGGCCATAGCTAAACTCAAAGAAACAAAAGAACATCTTTCCCAATCCCTAAGGAGAAGGAAGGAACTTGCAAATCAGATGAATGATCAGAATTACATTGAAGAAAAGATTGAAGATCTTCTTCCCTCAAATAACTCAGATGAAGCAAACAACGTTATCAAAGAACTCCTAGAAAAGAATGGGTCTCTGCAGGAAGAAGTGAGAAAATTGAAAAGAGAACAAGAACTACACTCTACAAGATTCTGTGAGATCTTGGAACAAAGAAACAAGTTGAAAGATGAATTAGATGGAAGAAACATTGAAGTCCAAAACAAAACCCTTCAGCTAGAAAATCTAATTGATCAGATCTCTCATACAAATGAAGAAATTCTAAATCTAAGATCAGAAATAGAAAACACAAGAGAAGAACTAAGATCTGAAAAGGAAACCAATCTAAGATTGATGGATGACCTAAACGCTGAAAAACAAATCAATGAAGGAATGCTGAAAAGTCAAGAAGACTTGAATCAGCTGTATGAACGAAATCTTCATAGGCAAAAAGGAAAAGCAGGACTTGGATACAAAGAAGAAGGCGAATCCTCTAAGCAAGGTACTCAAAGAAATCAAAAACCTACTTGTAATCATTGTGGTAAAATAGGACATACTTCAAATAAATGTTGGAACAATGAAAAAGCAGAATTCAATGGAAAATGTTATAGCTGCAATCAACCCGGTCACAAAGAAAATGAATGCAGGGAAAAACCTAGATTCAGAGGTAATTGTCACAAGTGCAACAAACAAGGTCACAAGGCATCCGAGTGCAGATCCAAGACATTTAATCCAGCAGAATAAATTGTGAAAGCAATGTTTGGATGGGACTACAACACCTGGTGTAGATGTCATTACTGTGGAGAATATGGACACATTGGCATGAATTGCATAAAACATCATCTAAGGAAAAGAGATACTACCATAAGATGTTTCAAATGCACTAAACTCGGTCACATAGCCAGAAACTGCATGAATGCTAGTGAAATTGAAGAAGGAAAGAAGAATGAAGCAACTAAGGTCAGGAAACAGATGAGACAAAAATGGATTCCTAAAGCTACCGAGCAATCCAGTCCAAGTAATGGAATGGATGGCTCTACCGACTCAAACTAAATTTCCAAGGAAGCACTGGAACTGTATTCTCATAGATCAATCTCAAGCAGTTCCAGAACCGAAATTAAAAGAAAAGTCTAAATCAGCATGCAAGATGCAGTGAGATCACAGGGAGGTCGGTATAGTCTTCACCGAGCAAGGTCGGTATAGTCTTCACCGAGCAAGGTCGGTATAGTCTTCATCGAGCAAGGTCGGTACCTGTCTTTACCGAGCGAGGTCGGAGCATTATGAATTCTCGAGTTCACCGAGCTGCGAAGTCTTTTCCGAGCAATTAATTCTTAGTGGGTGACAGTCTGTCAGAATTCCTACCCTAATTTGAAATGAGCATTAATGACAGAATTGTAAACAAAAAGCAAGTAATCGAACTCATTCTTCACCGCAAATCTTTAGCACTTTGAGAGCAGAAAACTTCAAGGGCAACCCGGCGATTTAATACTTTTGCGAAAAGAATTTTCTGTGAGCTACCATGGCATCATCCAGCACTTCAGTGAAGAAAGGATCTGATACGTTAGTCCAAGGGGAGTGGAAAGCACCAGATTTTAAGATCGTGCCCGCAATTGCAGCAGCCCTAGATCTGAACGGAGCTCAATCTCAGATTCCTCCTAAGGTACTGCTTATCAACGATATCCGTAATCATTTTAACTGTTCAATTCAAGAAATGGGAAACCTAGAACTAGACATTGTGCGTGAGGAACTATGTGTGGATGGTATTTTGAAGCCCGAGCACAAACATCTGGAAGATAAGGGTTTAGTTCACATTGCACATCTTCCTCGAAACTTTTGAGATAAATGGGTTAGGTACATTCTCAGCCGAGTACACGATGGAAAGATTTGGCTTGAGCAACCTATTGAGATCACAAAGAAAATGATTCAACAAGTTACCAGTCTTCCCATGTTGAACAAAGCTAAAACTACCAAAACCCTAGGTCGGACGGAACTAGAGAAGAAAACCCTAGCTGAGTGGGATGGTAGAGGCATGAAAGTTAGCAGCATTACCGACGTCGAACTAAAGTTTGGTACACATATCATTGCCCACAAGATTTACAGTTCTAGTCGACAGAACAGTGTCTCCTGTGAAGCTGTTGACCTAGCATACAAAGTGGTCAAAAACAACTTGACATTTGACCTAGCAAACTTATTGTTGAAACAGTTCAACAAGAACATGGAAAGCATCAAAACTTCCAAAAACAATCCATGTAAGTTTGGATCCTTGTTAGTCTGTTTATTCTTCTATGTTCAGAAATTCTTCCCTTCTAAAGGAAAAGTTGTATGGAGAAAAGATGTGCCAGTACTCTATGAAATAAATGAATACATCGTAGAAATGGGTGAAAACTTTGAAAGCATCATGGATAATTATTTTGAGTCTTTCAAAGAGAAAATGAATGACAGATTCTGGATTCCACAGAAGTTGGTGGAAGATTACAAAGATGACATCTGTTTTATGGTAGATTGTGATAATGTGTATATTCAAGCAGTTAAACCAAGAACTGTATATGTAAAACCTCTTCCTTATGAGGTAAATATTGATGAAACCAAGAATATCATTGAAGCTCTTCTAAATCAGCCTGTCAATCCCAAAGCTCCATATTTTGGAACATATGATGAAGCTAAGGTGAGAATTGAACTAAGCATAAAGCTTCCACAGGCGGTAAACAAAGGAAAGAAGAGGATAGCCAAAATGCAAATGATAACTGAGGACAAAGAAGAAATAGATGAAAAAGAAGACGAAAAGGATGAGAAAACAGAGGAACCAGAACCTGCAAAGAAGAAAGGAAAAGTTTTCATCACTAAGGCATCTGTGCCTCCCACTGCTGTGTTTACAAGGAGAAATACAAAAGGCAAGGCAAACAAGGCGGAAAAGGCAGATAAAGACATAGTATTCAAAAGGCCTCCTCTAAGCCTTCAAGAAAAGCTCAAACTCTTTAGAGATGGATCAGGATCTGGAGTAAGTAACATAAAATCCTTGAAATATGAAACCAGATCGGAAGCAGAACAGAAGGAAATAGAAGATGCTGTTGTTGAGAAGATGAGACAGTGGAAATACTCTCTTGAAGAAATTACCCCACAGATTCCAACAGTTCTATTGAATCCAATAAAAATGAGATGGAGCAATGCAAGGCAAATTGTGATAGACATATTTGATCAAAACCTGAGACAGTTGATGCCGAGCTTGAATAATGATGAAGTAAAGAAGGCACTAAAAGAAAATGAAAATAAGATGACATTGAAGTTCAATACTTGTTTGATTTTGATCAACAATATTGAATCGGTTGTGAAGGTTGCAAAAGCCACATGGAAGAACATATACCACCTTCACCAACCGAGCATTGAAACTGTAATAATAAAAGATATTGAAGATGACAGCGATGAACAAGAAGAAGACACCGAGGTAGATGATACTGTAAGGATAGCAGCAGAAGTCATTGCATCCCTTCCTACCTCTCCAGTGAAAGTCTCTACATCCAGCCCAGAGACACCTTCAAGCATGGTTGTGACAACTTCCACATTTGTCCAATCATCCCTAGCAACATCAGAGGCAGCTACCATTTCTTCTACCGAGCTGCAGTCTCCTGTACCAGTAAGTTTTCCAGCTTTTGAATCTTCAAGTGTAAATATTTTAAGTTCTCCAGTAGAAAGTATACCAGTATCAATAGCCAGCCCTACTTTATCTACTGTCACTACTACAAAAGCATTAAGTACAGATAAGCCTAAGGCTCTACCGAGTATAAAATTTTTGGGTAAAAATATAGTTGAGGATATAGACCTAGATGAAGAGATAGAGATTCCTACATTAGATTTTGCAAATCTCTCAGCAGACCAGATGCAGAATATAGGTGAGATCCTCCAAAGGAAAGCAAAACAAAAGAAGCTTAAAGAGGAGAGAGACAAGGAGTATCAAATCATCAAGGATGCTAAGGAAATTTTGTCTGATGCATTAGGCATTAAAGTAGACTCCTCCCAGCATGTTTTGTTACAATTAGCAGAAGCAGTTGAGAAATACAATGAGGACTCATCCGGGATATAAAAGTTAGTTGAAAGAGCCGAGAAGAGATTCAACAATAAAGTGCTTGAGCACATTGCTCAGCACATAGCTATTAACCAAGTGGAATTGTCTTTAGTTTTGTCTAACATAGAGTCTATTTATTCGAATGCTACCTCTCTTTTGGCCAGACTATGCAATTTTGCCGAGTTCACAAAGGATGTTAAAGATAAAATGAATAAAATGGATGAGGATATGAAGATTAGCATATAGAAGCTGCAACTTGAACCAAGTTCAAGCTCTGCTCATCACATGAAAATTTCACACCTATCTAATATGCAGTCTGATCTACTGAAAGAAGACTCAAGGATCCGGTCCACACTGCTAGACATCCAACACATGATCCTTCCCATCATGAATACAATGTATAAGCACATTGAACATTCCAGAACATTGATTCATGACAATCAGTTCTCTATAGCAGATCACATGATTGAACTCTCTGCAGAAGTCCAAATTGCTATACAAACATGTAAGATCCTGCAAGAAAGTTGGGACAGAACCCTGGCACTAATAATGAAGGTACATTCTGATTTCTTATCAAATTTTGGATTCTCTCTGTAAATAACTTGTATATGCACCTTTGGCATTATCGTCAAAAAGGGGGAGATATGTATAGAAGGAGAGATATGTATACTGTATAGATTTGTATAAGAAACAGTTAGCACATTGAAAGGGGGAGACAATGTATAAAGCCCTATAACAAAGACAAATTTTGAAAAATCAAAATAAAACTCAGCATGATTCGTGTATATAAATTTTGGCCAATAAGTGTTTTTGTCACTAATGCCAAAGGGGGAGATTGTTGGCATTAAGCAGAATTGCCACTAGTGACAACACTTATTTGCATTCTGGATATAAACTGAGCAGACAAGTGCAAACCGAGCAGATAGTGCAAACTGAGCAGACAGTGCAAACCGAGCAGATAGTGCAAACCGAGCAGACAGTGCAAACCGAGCAGACAGTGCAAACCGAGCAGACAGTGCAAACCAAGCAGACAGTGCAAACCGAGCAGATAGTGCAAACCGAGCAGGCAGTGGAAACCGAGCAAGTTAGTACAAACCGATCAGGACAATGTAAACCAAGTAACATCTTGTCTACCGAGTCACCAGTACTTACCGAGTTCAAAACCTACCGAGTGATTAGTATGAACCATGCCTTCACTTCTACTGAGTGCATGACGATGCCGAGTAATGCAGTGGACGCCGAGTATCAGAAAGTCACCGAGTCAGTTTGAAGGAACCGAGTAACCATATTTGGGCTGACTTAGTAGCACTTATGTTTATTTGTCAAGCCGACTATGTAATTGTAATTGTAATTAATTGTTTGAGACTTGTATATAAACAATGTTGTAAAAATAAAAGATGTAATGAAATATATGAAGCAGAATATATGTGAAAGAAAAAGAAAGGCAGAAATAAGCGAATTGTAGAAGGCTTCAGAAGTATAAGGTACAGCAAAGACAAATTCATCACAGAAGGTGATCAGTACATCAGAGAATCTCAATCAGCAATCCAGTTGCAAAGCAGAGATCTACTGTTTCATTCTAACAGGTGAATCAGTACTAAATCCTTTAATCGGGTAGACTTAACAGTCTTTGTAAAAATCTCTTTACCGAGTGCATACTTCACTGTATGTTTGTAAATCCTTTAACAGGGTGGATTTAGCAATCCTTATTGCTCCTAACAGGGCAGATCATCAGAAGTGATCAAATTGTAAGCCTTAACCGGCCAACTTTATTCTGCAGTATTAAAGCTTTGTGGGTTTCATCCCCACCCCAGTTTTACTTTCTTTTGGAAGGTTTCTGGGTAACCAAATCTATGTGTCATTATTGTGAATGCTTTCAAGTTTCATGCTTTCTGTATGCAAAGGTTAAAAAGTAAAATACATGTTAAAATTAGAAGAAAATTTGGAGTTACTGATTCACCCCTCCCCTCTAAGTAACTTGGTTAATTCCTGAATATTTCCAACAGCATCCTAATGTGGCATTATTGGTTAAGGCTAAACTTGAGAAGCTCCTAAAAGCTAACTTCATAAGAGCTATTGATTACACTGAATGGATCTCCAATATTATTCCTATTTCTAAACATTATAAGTCCATTCATGTATGCACTGACTTCAAAGATCTAAACAAAGCATGCCCTAAGGATGATTTTCCACTGCCAAACATCGATATGATAGTGAACATGACAACAGGCTATGAAATGTATTCCCTTATGGATGGCTTCTTTAGGTATAACCAAATCAAAATGGCCCCTAAGACCAAGAGAAGACAACTTTCACATGACCATGGGGTACCTTTTGTTGGAATGTCATGCCATTTGGTCTTAAGAATGCTAGTGCAACCTATCAGAGAGCTATGACTACCATATTCCATGATATGATGCATAAAAACATGGAAGACTATGTTGATGACACACTTGCTAAATCAAAACAAAGAAGCATTCATTTATCTAATTTGAGTTTGATATTGGACCATATGGAATGATTTCAACTTAGCTCGAATCCTAAGAAATGTGCTTTTGGTGTCACTTCTGGGAAATTTCTAGGTTATATCATATCAGCAAAAGGAATAGAGGTAGACCTAGAAAAGGTGCAAGATATCATGGAGATGCCACCTCCTTTCAACATAAATCAATTAAGGGGTCTCCAAGGCCATCTCCAATCTATTAGGTGGTTTATTTCTCAATTAGCTGATAGAGCTCAACCTTTTAACAAGAATTTGCATAAAGGGGCTACTTTCATATGGAAAGAGGAGTGTCAAAAGAACTTGGACCAAATCAAGGATTACCTAGCAAAACCTCCTATTCTTATGCCACCTATCCAAGAGAAACCTTTGATACTCTACATATATGCTATAGTGAATTTTTTAGGAGCTCTCCTTGCACAAAAAGATGATATGGGCAAAGAACGAGCTATCTACTACATCAGTTGCACCTTGGTTGCTTATGAGCTCAATTATACCAGCATCAAGAAAGCTTGTCTAGTAGTAGTGTCTGCATCCCAAAAACTCAAACATTACATGCTCACACATACTACACAACTGATTTTCAAAATTCATCCTTTAAAGTATCTCTTAAGTAAAGCTGCGCTTACCAGACGACTTGCTAAATGGATGCTGATTCTTTTAGAATTTGACATTTAGTACGTCGAAAGGAAATCCATTAAGGTAAAAGAAATCATGGATCAATTGACCAAATTTCCCATGACTGATGATGCTCCTCTTTAGATAGACTTCCCAGATGCTTTGATCATGAGTGTCACAGGGCATATGTGGAAAATGTTCTTTGATGGTTCTCATACATAGAATGGGGATGGCGCTGGAATCTTATTTGTTACACTTCATGGATACACAATTCCTAAATCCTATAAGCTTCTCTTTCCATGCACCAATAATATAGCTGAATATGAAGCCCTTCTCAATGGTGTTAAGCTTGCCCTAGAATGGAGGATTACAAAATTGCATATCTTTGGAGATTCACAGCTTGTCATAAATCAAGTAAACAATGATTACCAGAAAAAGGATGACAAGTTGATCCCATACAAAAAGATGATAGACTTGCTTAGGAATTATTTCAAATTTGTTACATTCCAACAAATTCCTAGAGCTAAGAACAAGGTTGTTGATGCCATGGCTACTTTGGCATCCATTCTACAATTAGAAGAATATGAGTCATGCTTTGAGTTCTTGGTGTAAGAGTTGCGTCATCCCACCTATGATTCCCTTGAGGACCATGTCATTTACACTATGGTTGGTCATGATTCATCCTGCTATGTTACTATATTTTCCTATCTCTGAGATCAAATTATTCTTGAAAATCTAATGCACAATGAGAAGCGCAATCATCCGTAATGCCTCACATTTTACCCTCATCTCTGGTAGCTTGTATAGGAAGGGTCTAGATGGAACTCTCCTTAGGTTTCTAGAAATAGAGTTAGAAAAAGTGCTAGCTAAATTCCATGGTGGCATATGTGGTTCACACTCTAATGGTCTTGTGCTAACTTGGAAATTGCTTAGGGCTGGTTACTATTGGCCTACTATGCAAGTTGATGTTGTTCAATATGCCAAGTCCTGCGAGAAATGTCAACTACATGGGAATATCATTCATGCTCTTGGATGCAAGCTTATTCCCTCTGTTACATACTGGCCATTTCTACAATGGGCCTTTGACTTGGTAGTCAAGATTCATCCTAGTTCTTCATGTGGGCATAAGTTCATTATTACAACTACTGAATATTTTAGCAAATGGGTTGAAGCTATCCCACTGTTTACAGCTACAAGAAAACTTGCTGCCTTGTTTATCCTAAATCACATCATTTTCCACTATGGTATTCCTTCTTCCATAGTCATGGATAATGGTGGCTAGTTCAAGAATAAAGACCTGAAACAATTGTGCAAAAAATTCAAAATTAAGCAACATTGGTCTTCTATTTACTACCATCAAGGGAACGGCCAAGCTGAGGCATCGAATAAAACATTTCTGAAGATCCTTCATAGGACAGTGCACAAATTAGGAAAGGATTAGCATCTACAGATCAATCATGTGCTATGGCTTATAGAACTTCTATTCACACTCCTACAGGTGCCACACCTTTTTCCTTGGTCTATGGTTCTAAGGCTGTCTTACCATTAGAGGTCGAAATACCATCACCGGGAGTCTCTCTACATGGTTTGATTACCGATGAAGACCATAGGGCCATGAGAGTCCATGAGATTACTACTTTGGAGGAATGTGACAAGGCCACCTTTGACCACATGCACACTTATCAGAAGAGAATGTATGCTGCCTATAATAAGAAGGTTCATCCTAGAGAATTCTAAGTGGGTGAATTAGTCCTAAGAGAAAATCCTAAGAATCAATAGAATAAAGAGAAGAAAGACAAGTTTGAGCTGAATTGGTTAGGGCCTTACATCATCACAACATCATTTGGGTCTAGGGCCTATCAGTTATCTACACCTGAGGGAGAAGAGCTTGCCGAGCGTATTAATGTTCTACATCTAAAGAAGTTCTATGCCTAAGGTTTTGGAGCTATTTGTATATCTTATTGATCCTAAAAAAATTCCAAAAAAATTCATATATGATGCTAAAAAAATCCTAAAATGCATATAAAGTTCTTTAAAAAAGAGCATCCTAGTGAAAACCTGGCAATAGGCGCTTTGATGTCTCGCCAAAAAAATAAAAAATTCAAAAAATTCAAAAGAAATAGAAAAAGTGCCTTGGTGAAAACCTGGACACAGGCGCCTTGGTAGCAAAAATACAAAAAAATTATAAGAAGTCCTAAAAAATCTGCCAAGTGGTGAAAACCTGGAAACAAACATTGTTTGGAACCCTTGCACCTATGTCTATTAGTCTTATGTGATGCTCATTCAATCCACTTCTCGCTTTGTCTCTCCTAGCCTAGAATTGACTCTTGTCTTAGTCTAGGGGCATATGTTGTTTTAGCTTATCTTGGGTTTCTTTGTGCGTCAAGGTTTCTTGGGAAACTTCGTTCAAACAATGTTTCTCAACACTTTCCAAACTGTGTTTTTTAACACTCCCCTAGTGTCAAGTGTTTCTCAACATATCAAATATCCTACCCACAGTCTAGTATGATACAATATTTATCACCGGCAGATGAAATACTCAAGGTTTGACTTTATGACCTACAAACACACACTTAAACACTTGACTCACTGAGACTTGCTTGACTTTGTTTCTTTGTGTGCTGTCTATGATGATTTCTTTTGATGAGTGTTCTCTCCCTAATAGTTTTCGATGATGCATAGCTAGAAGACTGGGGGCATGAGGACATTTTTATCTATTTTTTTCCTATGGGTATATCTTGTTGATCCTAACTATCATGAGCATTTATGCTTGTTACACTTGACACTAAGGACCTACAATGTATCATCCTTGATTGTTTTCTACAAGTGCATGCTTATGGTCATCTTGACTTTCTTGTGTCTTGATGCGAGCATAATCTTGCTATACTAAACTTAAGGAACCTCTATGCACTAGTCATCTTGACCTACATGTCTTTGATGCTTAGGTGGGATTCCCACATACTTATCTGATACATATCATATTCATATACCCATAGTTATACTAGTGCATATTGTATGATCTTGCAACACTACCAATAAATCTTGATGATGATTATTAGAGTCTAATAGCTTTGTAACCTTGAAAGTAAACTGAATTTCATAGTAGCTTGCATTCTTAGGTTCATATTAGTTTAGTTTTGCATCTTGCATATGGAGAGAGCTGTCCTTTCATCTTTCACAAACTTTTTAGTCAATTGCTCTCACCTTTCACTTCTTCTCAATCATGTCTTTCACTTCTTGTCTTTCATAACACATCCTTTTCTATTCCTATCATCACAAGGGGTTAATCTTATCATCATATATAAAGAAGACCATTTTTCAAAAACATGAGTTTATATCATAAGAGAACTAAACATACATCCATGAGAGAAACTATACATGAGCATTTATAAGCATATATCATACATTTAAGCAATATACCAAGACAATAATATTGAAACATCCACCATAATGAGATAGGTACACAAGATATATTGTAATCTAGTCATCTCATATATATAAACCATGATAAAAATACAATATGGGATCCAGAAATTTGGATAATGTCTCAAGACATGTTTGTACATCAATACCCTAAATATAGGACTGACTCTCCCCCTCATGTGTAGGAGGTGCTGGTGGAGCCTGTGGTCCTATCCTATTAGCTGGCATGTCTGACCTCCTTTCCCTCTCAGAGTAGAGTGGAAATTGCTGACCCACGGGCATGACTGCTATGTATAAACCATGGTAGTATGCTGCTCTTGCTGCCTCCCTATGTATCTCTATGAAATTGTCCTATGCTGCTCTCTCTCACTGATTTATCTCAGTCCACGCATCCATAAGCTCTTGATCATGAACATCAATCATGGTACATAGCTATTGCACCTTTGCCTCTAAGGCCTAGATCCTAGCCTGGAGATCCTCTCCTCTCTAGCTGTAGGCTGCTCCTACCTTGCATCAACCCATCGGCGACCTGGTCTCACCTCCTTCTCCTCCTCATTGTCCTCTAACTATCGGTGTGACCATCAAAAACCACCCAATTGAGACCCCTAGCCTACCTCCCACCACCTCTTGCCTCCCCCTCCATCTCCTCCATCTCCTCCATCCCCACCCAGTGCCTATGGTTGTGCATCTGGGACTGTAAACCTAGGAAATGGACATCTATAATGCTCTGCTATGTATGCTGCATCTGCTCCTACATCTTCCATGTCTAGTAAGTAGTCCCATGGCTCTGACTGCAACCCCACTATCTCCTGTACTGCCTATTGGTAATTCAGCATCGATAGCCATCCCAGTCCCTCCTCCTCCTACACCCTAGCATATGTGGTGGTGATGAAGGAGCATCTTGGGTCTTTGGCAATCTTGCATCAACCAAAAACATTTTCTAATTTCTGTACCTGTTCGCTATATTTTTCTTTATAATATTTGCATTTTATAGTTTAATGGTGTGTGAAGCTTACATCATTTTGGGGACCTATTTGGGAACCTTCTCCTATGAGCACATCAAGTTTGGATGGACTATTTCAAAGTTATAGCTATTTTCCTTGCCATCAGAACAGTGTTTTCCTGTAGTTTTAGTGCTGATTGTTCATGTTGGTTCTGTTGATCCATAAGTAATATTATTTTTTTCACTTAATGGATTCAAGGGGACCTAAATTAATATCATTCTCCAAGATCTCAGCTTCCAATTCATTATGAGTCAAAAGCTATGGCCTTTTTGGTACAGGACCTATTTTCTGTCAGCTTTCACGTCTGAGCTGTTACTGCAGTTTTGGTGCTGATTGTTCATATTGGAGACCTTGATCTATAAGGAATTTCATTTTGTGCACTTAAGGAGTTAAAGTGGACCTAAATTAATATCATTTTTCAAGATCAAAAACTCCAATTCATTATGAGTAAAAAGTTATGCCTATTTTTCCTCAGGACCTATTTCCTGCCAGTTTTTGGGTGAAACATGTGGTGTTTCTTCTTGCGATGTTCCATGTGCTCATATGGGACCTTGCACACTTAAAATAATTTTCTTGGGTCAAGTTAGGACCTAAATCCAAAGGCACATCAATTTATATTCATTCTAGCATTAGTTTTGGTTTAAATCTTGAGACTAGACCTATATTGTAATTAAATGCCTGACTAGCCGACCTGTGGCTTAGCTGGCTATATAAGGGGTCTAGATTGATGTAGTAGAGTATCATGGGAGAGATATAGGAAGGATTATCAAGATACATCATTGGAGAAAAATATGGGATGTAAGCTATAATTCTGAATTCATAATTCTCATTGTATAAGGCCGAAACCCAGAAGGCCTCACAGCCAGGCATGTTGAAAGAAATAATATAATTCTCTGTTGTTGCTGCCAGTTGATTGTCTCATATCCATTTTGTTTCCATTGATTTCATGTGATATTATATTGCTTCCATTTTGTAACTTTGAGCAAGGGCTTGTTGTGGATTCAAGTGGACTCAATTTTGCTTGATTCTGCTTGTATCTACCCTGCCCCTATGTCAAGTGGTATCAGAGCGAGTTCTTTCATGTGGATTGGATCATGGAGAACCTTATTGGATTTGGTTGTAGGGTGGAAAATTTGAGATCTGACCTATAACTTGCAGAAGGTTATGATCTTGTTGGAACCTAATTGTCAAGATGGTTCATGGTAGAGGAAATGATAATGCTATAATGGATATGTTGAGGCAAATTGCAACTAGGCTTGAAGCTGTAGAGGCAACCCAGAGAAGAGGAGCACATCTTGAAGATGTTAGTGATGAAGAAGAAGAAGCAACACCTAATGTTGAACTTGAAGTTGAACAAGATGAGGAAAGACTTTTGAGAGTTTTGTCTAAGGCTAACTCCAAACCTGTAGTTGAAGTTGCTTGCTATGATGGAAGACTTGAGATCGATACACTTTTGGATTGTATCTCTAAGATGGATAAATAATTTGAGTATGAAGGTACTCCTAATAATAAGAAGGTTAAGATAGCAGTCACAAAGTTGAAAGGGCATGTATCTCTTTGGTGGGATCATTTGCAAACTGAGAGACAGAAGAGAGGAAAAGAAAAGATCAAAACATGGATGAAGATGCTTGGAAAGATGAAGAAGAATTTTCTTCCAGCTGACTACCAAGTTAGTCTGATGAGAAAGATGCAAAATCTGAGACAAAAGGGCATGAGTGTGAAAGAATATACTGAGGAATTTTACAAATTGGTTATTAGATCTGGACATGTGGATGATGAAATTGAGAAGGTGGCTAGATATCTGAATGGCCTAAGGACATCTATTCAAGATGAGATTAGTTATGTGAAGATTGATAGTGTGAAAGAAGCATACCAATTTGCTTTGAAGGCTAAAGAAAGATTGACAAAAAGACATGATCAAAGACAAAGAGGAAGAGGTGGCAGATTTTAGAGAAGTAGAGGTAGATCTAATGGAGAAAGTAGTAGATCTGAAAATTTAGTGCAAGATAAAGGATGGAAAGATGAGCCTACTAAAAGAGGTAATTACTCTAGAGGTAGCTATACTGGTTACTCTAGGAATAACAATAATGGTAGAAGGGAAGAGAAATCTTGGTTTAAAGGTACTTGTTACAAATGTGGTGAAGAAGGACATAGAGCTTTTGAATGTACTAACTCTGGAAAGAAGACTGGAGGTAATGGTAGAAATAATTTGTCTTGTGAAGAAGTTGAGGAAATGTCTAATGAACTTGAACATGGTGAGAACTTGATGCTGAGAAGGATCTTGTGGAATGAAGAAGCTGATGAGGAACCTATTTTGAGGAAAAGTTTGTTCAGAACCAAATGTAAGATCGCTGATAAATGTTGCAAGGTAATCATTGATAGTGGAAGTTCTGATAATTTGGCATCTGAAGAGCTGGTTAGAAAATTGTAGTTGCAAAGATTGAAACATCCTAAGCCTTACCATATTTCTTGGATCCAGAAGGAGCATAAACTACTTGTAAGTGAACAATGCCTTGTTAAATTCAAAATTGGGAATTATCATGATGAAGTCTTGTGTGATATTATGCCTATGGATTGTTGTCATATTCTTTTGGGTAGACCTTGGCAGTATGATAGGAAAGCTTTGCATGATGGTAGATTGAATCAATACACTATTTGGATGGATGGAAAGAAACAAGTGTTGTTGCCTTTGATAGAGAAGTTTGATGAAAGTCACTGTACCATAGTCAGAGTATGTTTGGTTGATGGTAAAAATTTTGCAAGAGAAATGAAAGAATAGAATGTTTGCTTTGCTTTTATTCCAAGAAAGACTGAGAAACAAGATGAGTTAGAACATGCACTTGAAGTTAAGCCTTTATTGAATGAATTTTATGACATCATTTCTGATAATGTACCTGATGGTTTACCACCTATAAGAAGTATAAGTCATTGTATGGATTTGATACCTGGAGCTAGTTTGCCTAATAAAGAACCACATAGGTTGACACCTGATGAAAAGACTGAATTGAATAGACAAGTGCAAGAATTTCTTGAAAGAGGTTTGATTAGGGAAAGTCTGAGTCCTTGCGCAGTACCTACTGTATTAGCACCTAAAAAGAATGGAGAATGGAGAATGTGCATTGATTCTAGAGCTATAAACAAGATAACAGTAAAGTACAAATTTCCTTTGCCTAGGATGGATGACATAATGGATAGTTTAAGTGGAGCAAATTATTTCACAAAGATTGATTTGAAAAGTGGATATCATCAGATAAGGATCAGAGAAGGGGATGAATGGAAAACTGCTTTTAAGACTACTGAAGGTTTGTATGAATGGTTGGTTATGCCTTTTGGTTTGACTAATGCACCTAGTACTTTTATGAGGCTGATGAATGAAGTTCTAAAAAGATTCTTGGGTAAGTTTGTGATTGTATATCTTGATGACATTTTGATATTCAGTAAGACTAAGGAGGAACATCTTGAACATATCAGACAAGTATTGCAGAGATTGAAGGAAGAAAAGTTGCTGATTAATTTGAAGAAATTTTCATTTATGAAAGAAGATATTGTGTACTTTGGTTTTTTAATTTTAGCTGATGGATTAAAGATGGATCCTGAGAAAGTGAGAGCTATACTTGATTGGCGTACACCAAAGAATGTTGGAGAGGTAAGATCATTTCATGGATTGGCAAGTTTTTATAGGAAGTTCATCAAAAATTTTAGTTCTATTTGTAATGCAATGACTAAAACTATGAGAGGAGATAAAAAGGATTTCAAATGGACACATGGAGCACAAAGGAGTTTTGAAACATTGAAACATTGAGTCAAGAAGGAAAACCTATAGCTTTCTTTAGTGAAAATTTGAATGATGCTAAGAGAAAGCATTCAGTTTATGACCAGGAATTCTATGCTATTGTTCAAGCTTTGAAGAAGTGGAGACATTATTTGATGCCTAAAGATTTTGTGTTGTATACTGACCATACAGCTTTGTAGTATTTGGGAAGTCAGAATAAGTTAAATCAGAGACATATGAAGTGGGTTGATTTCTTGCAGAATTTTTCATTTTCATTGAAGCATAAGAGTGGACAATCAAATAAGGTTGCTGATGCCTTGAGTAGAAGAATAAATTTGCTGACAAAAATGAGAGTTGAAGTACTTGGTTTTGATGATTTGAAGTATTTTTATGAGGCTGACATTGATTTTTTAGAGCCTTGGAAAGCTTGTAAAGAACACATAGTGAGTGATAAGTGGTCTGATTATTTCATTCAAGAAGACATGTTGTTTAAAGGAGTTCAGTTGTGCATACCTAGAGGATCTATGAGAGAGAACATAATAAAGGAGAAACATAGTGGTGGACTTGCTGGACATTTTGGGATTGATAAGACAGTGAATTTGATTTCAAAAAGATACTTTTGGCCACAAATTTATAGAGATGTACAAAGAATGGTTAGAGGTTGCAGAATTTGCCAAACAGCAAAAGGAACTAGTTAGAATTCGAGATTGTATACACCTTTGCCTGTACCTAATAGACCTTGGGAAGATGTGAGTATGGACTTTGTTCTTGGATTGCCTAGAACTCAGAGAGGTAATGATTCTATTTTGGTAGTTGTTGATAGATTTTCTAAGATGGCTCATTTCATACCTTGTAAGAAGACATCTAATGCATTGCATGTAGTTGAATTATTCTTCAAGGAAGTGGTAAGATTTCATGGTTTTCCTAAATCTATTGTTTCAAACAAAGATACTAAGTTTACTAGTTATTTTTGGAGGACACTTTGGAAGAAGATGAATACTGATTTGAAGTTTAGTTCTACATTTCACCCTCAGACAGATGGATAGACTGAAGTTGTGAATAGAAGTTTGGGAAACTTGTTGAGATGTTTAGTTGGAGAGAAACCTGCTAATTGGGAT
Source organism: Chamaecyparis obtusa (assembly GCA_027943335.1). Taxonomy (NCBI): domain Eukaryota; kingdom Viridiplantae; phylum Streptophyta; class Pinopsida; order Cupressales; family Cupressaceae; genus Chamaecyparis; species Chamaecyparis obtusa. The sequence goes on from BSBK01006612.1 coordinate 1,388,563, forward strand.
TTGATTTTGGCACAAGAAGAGTTTGCATATAATAATTTAGTGAATAGAAGCACTAAGAAGACACCATTTGAGATTGTTAATGGATTTCATCCTAAGGGAACCACAGAGCTGAGAGATTTACCTTCTGAGACCAGAAGAGGTGCTGAAGCTAATCATTTTGTAGAATACATGAGAACTTTACATGATGAAGTTAAAAAGAATTTGGAGGACAGTAATCTGAAATATAAACAAAGAGCAGACAAGAGAAGGAGACATAAATATTTTGAAGTTGGAGATGAGGTTATGATTCATTTGAAGAAGAATAGATTTCCAGTTGGTACCTACAACAAGTTGAAAATGAAGAAGTTTGGACCTTGTAAGATTCTGAAGAAGTTTGACAGTGGAAATGCTTATGAAGTAGAATTGCAAGAGGACATGGATATATCACCTATATTCAAAATTTCTGATATATTTGAGTACTTTGAATCAAATGATGAGATAGAAGATGATCCATACTATCCTAAGAAGAATAGTGACAACATTGAAAAGATCTTGAATAGCAGAGTTGGCAAGAGTACAAGAGGAAAAGACTACATGGAATATCTAGTTCAGTGGAAAGACAAGCCAGTTGAGGATAGTTCATGGATTACACAAGCTGAGTTGGATCTTTATGATTCATGTTAGAGTATGAGTAGTTCTTGATGTGGACATCAGTTATTTATTTACCCTAGGTGTCTGATGCAGGAGCATCTTGGGTCTTTGGCAATCTTGCATCAACCAAAAATATTTTCTAATTTCTGTACCTATTTGTTGTAGTTTTATTTATAATATTTGAATTTGATAGTTTAATGGTGTGTGAAGATTACATCATTTTGGGGACCTATTTTGGAACCTTCTCCTATGAGCACATCAAGTTTGGATGGACTATTTCAAAGTTACAGCTATTTTCCTTGCCGTCGGAATAGTGTTTTCTTGTAGTTTTGGTGCTGATTGTTCATGTCGGTTCTCTTGATCCATAAGGAATATTATTTTTCACACTTAATGGATTCAAGGGTACCTAAATTAATATCATTACCCAAGAGTTCAGTTTCCAATTCATTATGAGTCAAAAGTTATGGCCTTTTTGGCACAGGACCTATTTTCTGCCAGCTTTCAAGTCTGAGCTGTTACTGCAGTTTTGGTGCTGATTGTTCATGTTGGAGACCTTGATCTATAAATAATTTTATTTTTCACACTTAAGGAATTAAATTGGACCTAAATTAATATCATTTCCCAAGAGCAAAAACTCCAATTCATTATGAGTAAAAATTTATGCCTATTTTTCCTCAGGACCTATTTCCTGCCAATTTTTGGGTAAAACATGTGGTGTTTCTTCTTGCGATGTTCCGTGTGTTCATATGGGACCTTGAAAACTTAAAGGAATGTTATTGGGTAAATTTAGGACCTAAATCAAAAGGTACATCAATTTATATTCATTCTAGCATTAGGTTTGGTTTAAATCTTGAGACTGGACCTATATTGTAATTAAATGCCTGACTGGCCGACCTGTGGCTTAGCTGGCTATATAAGGGGTCTAGATTGATGTAGTAGAGCATCATGGGAGAGATATAGGAAGGATTATCAAGATAAATAATTGGAGAAAAAGATAGGATGCAAGCTGTAATTCTAAATTCATAATTCTCATTGTATAAGGCCGAAACCTGGAAGGCCTCACAGCCGGGCATGTTGAAAGAAATAATATAATTCTCTGTTGTTGCTACCAGTTGATTGTCTCATATCCATTGTGTTTCAATTGATTTAATTTGATATTATATTGCTTCTATTGTGTAACTTTGAGCAAGGGCTTGTTGTGGATTCAAGTGGACTCAATTCTTCTTGATTCTACTTGTATCTACCCTGCCCCTGCGTCAGGTGGTCTCTACTACCACTCTCTGCTACCTACCAAACTGCCTCCACACTTGGGTAATAAGAAAACACTCAATAGTCTTTCAATCCTATCTAGTAATGGTTGGCTACATAACATATACCCAAGCTCTCGACCCTCATCCCCCCACCACTCACACTACTTGTATGGCCTCCACTCAAATGTTGTCAGATCATCTAATAGCCTCCTATAATATGTCAAGTCCCCACTATGTGGCTATGTGATGAACTTGATATATCAGTATATATAAGGAATTCTTTTCTCTCAAGGCTTTACTTATGGTCGCACAATGGCTATGTGATTCCACACCCATATCTGTGCAAGGATAGCCCCACATGTCCATGATCAGTTGTCCCTGTATATGATCTCATGTAGCTCATGATACATATCTACAAGGATCACTGGTCCCCACACCATCCATCTAGGTCATGCCACCAGATCTGCAACCAGTCTCCCCTAGCCTAGTGGGAACCCTCTCTAAATCCTGTTAGTGATCAGAGCTATGCTACTATGGAACACATGATGCACGTCACTGCATAGTCCCAACCATACTCCTCTATCAGATGGTCCCAACTAAGGTGTCTATCTATGATGGTCACATCCTAGAAGAGGTCCTAAATGGCCTGCCTCCCTTTTGTGGGAGTCTGATCATAGTATACTTGTGCCAACAAAAAATCATGTCAGTTTTCCTCATATGGAAATGCTACATTAATGAACATCTCTATAAACATGATTATGCTCACTGCATCTCCATGGCTTGGTACATAAAGGATTCGATAGACATCCTCAAGTGTGATAGAGGCCTCTCTGGTCGGCAAGTGAAAGGTGTTATGCTCACTATGTCACCTTTTTGCTAGTGTTGTCAGTAACTCGTGGTTTTCTTGTATACGGGGCATCTCCAATAGGTAGCCAAAACCCATCTGAGTCAAAGCCACTCTACCTGGATCATCTAGATCCTGGACATAGCACAACCTAACCACCCTCAGTGCTTTAATGATGAGCACTGATAGCATCTCCTGCAAGCCATAAACCCACAAACCAGATGTTAGAACATGTCATGATGGATGTCCAAATCAGTACAAGTAATCTCAAGAATAAAAATTGTCTCTACACATGTTATATTGCTCAAATTAAAGTCATGGGATACTTCTTATTATCTTGGTGTGAAACTGTCTGCTGATACTTTATCATGTGATAATTTATTGTATAGTGGTGCGATAATTTTTCCTCATGCAATAGTTCACACTGTGTCACATGACATTTTATCCAGGCTCATGAGATACTTTCCTAGACGGTCGCGTGACACTTTGTGGCCCCACAAAGTATCGCATGATATAGTATATCATAGGTGTGCAATACTTTTAAAGTATAGTACGATGTTTCACAAGATTATAATTTTAAATTTAAAAAAACATACTTTAAATGCAAAAAAATGACTCAAATGGCTAGTTTTTGTGAAAACTTACCGGGGCACCATACTAAGGAGGCCGATTGTGCAATCAACTGCACTCGAATCGATGTGTGTGAATGGGAATGCCTACCTATTGAGCCATAGTCTCTCTTGGATCTCTCAGAGTTCTCAAAATTCACATAAGACAAATGAATTTGAAAATGATCTTTTCACCCTTTATATAGCAGTTTGACCTAATATGGCATTTTGACTCAATTTTCAAAACATCTCAGAATTTTGCAAAAATTTCACCCTTGGCTAATGTTGATGTCCTGGATCCATTTTTGAGATTGAAATCAAAATATGAGTTCATCTTGATGGTCAAAATCACATCTCAAAATTTCTCCTTCTTCTGTGCAGTTGGCTAACTATTTGAGGCCTGGTCCTTTGATCTTCACTAGGGTATCTTCATTTCTTTGTCCCCATCTCTCTCAACCTTCTAGTCTTTCATTCATTGCCTTCACTTTGTCTCTCTGAGGTTTTGACTCTATCTTTATCCTATATCTTTCTCAGTCAAACCTAGTCAAATTGGGGCATATTTTCACTACTTGATGGTTATTCTATTATCTTTCATCTTCGATTATGATTTTTGGTGATTTGATCATGTTGCTCTCATCTTGCTTCTACATTCCCTCTACCTCATTTTGATTTTGATCTAGAGGGGGAAGACATGTCCTATCAGATATTCTACAAAGCATATGCTTGACCATTCCACTTGCTCTAATTGATCTATTGTGCTTGACATGTTAGTTCTCATCTCAAGTTCTAATATTGTCCATCTCTCTCCTAAGTGTTCAGTACTATTGCTATCAGGTTGACTATGCAAGATTTTCTATCTCTTTACACTTCATTTTTTGAGTTAGATCTCTATCTATTGCCTTCTTGGCTGATCTATTCTTTGACGTAATGTGTTCCCAGATTGATCACACATTAGTCAAAGAGGGGAAAATTTAATCACCCAAAAATGGTCATCTAGACTATTAGCCCCTTTTTAGTATTATTTGCTAAATTTATCAATTGCTTATTCTTGATCAAATCCTAATTCTATCATTTATTCAATTATATTCTATGGATTAACCATTCTATCATAAGTCTTTATTTAATTAAAAGGAATTCCCTCCCCTTTTATTAAATAAAAAGCCCCCACTTACCTTTTATCCTAAGTTGCACAAGTAAAGCATTATTCCTATTTAATAAATAAGAAGAAAAGGCTTTTTGTCTCACATGGGGCACAAAATTCAACACTTCTTTCTCATTGGAGGAGACTTGTGTACAAGGATTGCTCCCACTTTCAAACTCCACCCTTGATCAAATATTTTTCCTCTTAATCTCTATGGTCCATTTATCTTTAAAAGGAGAGCTCTCTTCTCATTCTAAGATCCCCACTCTTGATACTAATATTATGCTACACATTTTCTTGGTGCCATTGGAGCTTTGGAAGAACTTGTTGTATTTTAGTCTTCATACTTGCATTGTAGCTTGGTTTTCATAGCATTCTTAGCTTAGTTTCCTTTCATGTTTTAGCTTAATTCACATAGTTTAACTAGTAATGTCTTGTAACACTCTCATTTCCATATTTTAGTTGCATTCTTGCATTCTCATTCTAGCATAGCTTGCATTGCATTTTCATTGTGACTCTTGAAGATATTGGCATTCTTTCCCTTGTCTCTTTGAGTCTTCCATTGCATGGTTTACTAGCAAGGTTGCATGCTTAATAGCTCTAGCTGAGATCCCTCTAAACACCCTTGCACTCCATGCCTAGGGAGCTCTAGGTCACTTTTCAAGTCTTCCAATCCATGGATGCCCTTAGAATCAAAGGCTTAGAGAAGTGCACATTTTGAGTGTACACACATGGCATAACCTCTTGTTCCATAACTAGATATTTTCATTTTTAGCTAACAAAAAAGAAGTTTCAACATTGTCCAGATAGAATAAGTTACCTTTTGAAACCTTCTAGCTTCATTATATATTTTCACCTTTCTATTCTCAAATGCAACTCGGTGACCTGTATTATTCAGTTATTCCACAGTCAACAAATTATAGTTAAGTCCTTTCACCCAATAAGCATTCTCACATTTGATCTTATTATTCAACAATATAGATCCTTTACCTTTTACTTGACATGGTGTATCATTTCCCATTTTCATAGATCCTCCATTATAATGTTTTAGATATTCAATTTTTTTTTCATCACCAGTCATGTGATGTGTGCAACCACTATCAATAATCCAAGTATCATTTTTTCTTACTTTAGAAATAAGTTTTTTTTCAACATACCTTTCTTCTTCTTCAGAACCTTTAAAACCACAAACATTACTTCTATTTCATCATCAGTTTCACACTTAGTGTCATCATCTTCATCTTCAAATAGGTAGCATGCCTTCTTTCATTTATCTCTATAGTCTTGGTTGTCTTGGTTACCTCTCAGTCAGTTGGCTCTGTGATCTCGGTAGTCTCTTCTGTCATTTTTTCTTTCATTGGATCTTTCACTTGTATTTTCATGATTTTCTTTTTAGGACATCTTGCTGCAATATGACCAATCTCTTTTCAATTAAAACATACCAAGGGTAGTTTACCTTTATATCTTCCTTTGCCTTTTTGTAGCCTTCTAGCCATTAATGCTTCAAGTTCATCAAGGTCATCTTCTTCAGTTTCATCATCACTATCATTTCTTATCTTATGTCTTCTTCTTGATCTTCTAGTATTCAAAGATAAAATAAATGCAGATTCTACCTTAGGTAAAATACTATTTTCATAGTTGTTAAGCTCAAATGCAGTTAATATTCCAATCAAACTATCAAGTGAAATATTATTTCCAGGTGCTTCTCTCATTTCATGAATTGCAGAAACTCTAATACCATATGTAGGAAATAGTGTTCTTAGAATTTTTCTTACCACAATGTCTTCTTCAATAGTTCCACCTGCTCTTTAGATGCAATTCACCACTTCCTTGACTTGGTTTATGTACTGGGTAATGTTTTCACCTTCTTTCATCTTCATATCATCAAACTTTCCTCTTAAGTTTTTTGCTTTTTCTCTGAGCACATTTTGATCTCTTCCATGAACTAATTTCAGTTTATCCCACATCTCTTTTGCATTGAAAAATTCTTGATATCTTCAAATTGAACATCTAACAGTGAAGAATAAATCTCAATCATCATTGCATTATGTTCTTGTATTTCTTTCATTTATGTGACAATCAAAGGACCAATGGGAGTTATAAATTTAGTTTCCAAATAGTAAATTGTAGAATATCCAATGCTTGATAGATATAACTTCATCGCACTTTTCCATGTTGAGAAATTATCTTTGTTCAACTTTGGCACCTCTCTCTTATACATCTTGTGATCTTTTACTTAAGTACTTCAAACTTCTTCCTTCAAGTACTCTCGATCTGATACCAATTGTTAGATAACTAAGAGGTGGGGGTGAATCAGTTAAGTCTAGTTATTCTATAGTCCCAAATACTCCTTGATGTATAAAAAAATCCTTCAAATAATCTAAACAACTTGGTAAAATTTTGTACGTGCCTTTCTATTCATTAAGTAAATACTAGTAAATTAACTAGTGTATATACTGATCAAACCAGTAATTATAATGTGTAAAGTAAAATAACAAATCATCACATCCATACATATATTGTTAATATGATTTAGAACAATAGAGGGGAGGGGGTGAATTAGTTGTTCCAAGGTCTTGATGTATAAAACAAACTTAAAAATTTTCCTTAAATTAAATCCAATAACCAAAACAAACTCGGTCATCACTGATTCAATAATAGAAACATATAACAATGTTGTCCACTACCTAGCTGCAACTTAACTTGTAAAACACAGAAATGTTCAAACCAAAACATTCACACAAGTATTAACACCAGGATTTATAGTGGAAACCCAATTTGGGAAAAACCACTTTGTAACATGCTACTATTATTTTCACTCTTCTGAAGTGAGCTCGGTTAAAAACTAACCTTGTCAAAGGTTACAATACACACTGTCAGGTGTGACCCGGTTAAAGGATTTCAATCACCCTGTTAAAAGTGAGCCTTTTCATAGGACTTACATACACTCCATTAGAATGCAACCTTGTTCAAAGGATTTAACATATGACTGTTAGGTCAACCTCTGTTAAAAGGATTTTGACTGTTACAATGGTTAGAAAGTAGCAGCAATATTTATCTAAAAATATACAACTCACTTTGCAAATATCAGATCTGATTCCATACACTAATGCTGGTTCACTGACTTCAAAACTTTTCCATCTCCATCTTTGATCTGCTCAAAACTTTTCTTAAAGCAACCACCACAATTCTCCTTTAGCCTTTTCTGCTTATATAGTCAATAAAACTTTACTAATCTTCTAGCATTTTCCTTTTTCCACCCCATGCACATATTTATATCCAATGCTCAGGTTCCCTTTTACACTTTCCTCAATTAGGTTAACTCATCTTATGCCAGTCAATCTCATTCGTAGATCTTAGGGTTAGGTCAAATTCATTGAATCTACCCGCTTCATGTTCTTTGGCTTTATTTCTAAAATCATCTCAAATCTCTTAAAGATTTACAATAAAATGTTTTATAGTGCATTTAATGCTTTCAAACAATCAATAAATAAAGTCAACACATTTTACATAATCCAAGAATTCAACAATGTCAGCTCTAAAACTAAACTCTCTTCAAATATAAAAATGTTGATGCTTGGTCAATACTGTGATCAACTACTCGGTCTTCATGTATAAAGCTCGGTCATTACTAGAAATCTTTCCTCGGCAATTACCTATTGTTTGGTCGACACTAAAATTTTGCTTGGCATACACTGACTTGGTCGACACTAACATTACTCAGCTGAAACATGATGTCTCCATTCTTTGCTCGGTCAAGCCTACCAGTTTAGTCTTTAGTCTTACTAGTATAAACAATACATTATCTCAATATTGTACAACATATTCAAGTACACTTTGTATTATCAAGACAAATCAACCTTTCCCTAGGTGGTATTGTTACCAACCTTGCCTATCCCCTTAGCAACACTCAAATAGATATAGTACTTTCCTAAGTAGCAACAGTCTTACCAATTAAGGTTTGACATCAATGACAATACAACAATTGTTTCAATTGTAGTTTCCAACAATCTCCCTCTTTGGCATTGATGGAAACACCATATGATATCACCTGAATAACATAGATTACCAACCAATCCAAAAAATTATCTAGTTCATCAGAGAATTATTTGTAATATCTTTAGCTTCATTCTGATTCAGAATCCTATAAGCCTCACTTATGTGACCGTCATAAGTATTCAGATCTCCCTCTATCCTGATCCTTCATTTCAGTTCATCACCCTTACTTTTTAGTGTCATGTGTTATTATATCAATTCATCTCCCTCTTTGACAAAAAATGCCAAAGCAACAACTAAAACATACATCCATCAGATGTAGATAATATCTGTGTAGCTTAGTGTTTTCTTCCTCTTTCATCTTGCTTATGATTGATTCCTTGTCTTTGCTCCTTTTCACAACTCTAGGCCAACTGAAAAGTGTGACAATCTTCTGCATCAATTTGTCAAATATTCTACTATAGTATATTTGATGTAGTGCTCCTAGCTTGACTAGGCAGCCTTAGTTAGGGGAAGGATCCCTAATTGACTTCACAAATTCTCATGAACTTCTCTAGGTAAAGCTTTAGTGAATATATCTGCTAATTGTTCTTTTGTATTCACATATTCCATTCAGACTTCTTTATCTTGTACTAATTCTCTCAAGTAGTGATACTTGATTGCTATGTGCTTGGTCTTAGTGTGCATCACTGGATTCTTAGAAATATTGACAACACTTGTATTGTCATAGAAAATAACAATAGGTTCAGTGATTTCTTCTTTCATGCCTATCAACAATTGTTTTATCCATACCAAATTTGAATAGTTTATTGCAGTAGCAACATACTTGGCCTCAACAGTAGATTGGGAAATGCAATTTTGTTTCTTGCTCATCCAGGAGACTAATCTCTATCCAAGAAAGAAAGCTCCAGCACTAGTACTCTTTCTGTCATCTACATTTCCATCCCAATCAACATCTGTATAAACTATGAGTTCAAATTTGTCATCCTTCTATAATATAGACCATAGTCAGCAGTTCCTTTCAAGTATCTCATAATTCTTTTCACATCCATCATGTGTGTTTCCTTAGGATTGGCAAAGAATATTGCCACAATCCCAATAGCTAGTGCAATATCTGGTCTACTATGTACAACATACTATAATTTTCCAATCATGGATCTGTACAAAGTCTGATTCACTTCTATAGCATCATCATTCTTAGATAACTTTTGTCCATTAACCATAGGAGTACTCACTGGTTTAGCATCTTCCATCCCAAAAGTTTTCAGTATTTCATTAACATACTTAGACTGTGTAATGAAAATTCCTTTCTTCCTCTGATATACTTGTAAACTAACAAAGAATTTGATCTCACCAAACATGCTCATTTCAAATTCAGTTTGCATTTCATTTGAAAATCTTTTACACAATTCATCTTGTCCACCAAAAATAATGTCATCCACAAAATTTTTGCCAACATGATACCTTTACCTTCTTCATCTTTCATGTACAGATTGCTTGTGTCATTTTTTCTTGAAAATCCAATCTATATCAAGTAGTTGTGCAACCTCTCATACCATGCTCTGGGAGCTTGTTTCAATCCATATAGTGCTTTGTTTAGTTTGCACACCATGTGTCTTCTATTTGGATCAATAAAACCTTATGGCTGTTCTATGTAAACTTCTTCTTCTAGTATACCATTCAAAAATGTAGACTTGACATCCATTTGATATACCTTGAAATCTTTATAAGCAGCATATGAAAGCAGAGTTCTTACTCCTTCCAATCTCACTACAGGGGAAAATGTGTCCCCATAATCTATTCCTTCTTCTTGTGCATAGCCTTTGCATACTAGCCTAGCTTTGTTCCTAGTTATTTCACCATTTTCATTCATCTTATTTCGAAACACCCACTTTGTTCCTATAACATTTTTTTTTCAAGTCTGGGCACCAGAGTCCAAGTATCATTCTTCTAAATCTGGTCAATCTCTTCATTCATTGCTTGTATCCAGTCTTCATTCTCTAATGCCTCTCTAGTTGACTTAGGTTCAAATTCACACATTAGGCATGTTGGATCCTTATTCTTACTTCTGGTATGAATTCCATTATTTTTCTCTCCAATTATCTATTTAGGCTTGTGATGTCTTCTTACATATTTTTCCAAAATAGGTTCAACTCTTCTCTCCTCTATTTCATCAGGTTCCCCAACAAGATTGTCAGATTTAGCTTCTGAATGTTTGGCAACCTATTCCTGATGTAATACCCCAAAAATGGGTTATAGGTTCATTAACCTCTTATATCTACATATCGAATGAAATCAACATTGAAGTCCTAACCTAAGGCACATCTGAACATCATCGAATCCTAATTGATTATCATAAATTCTGCATTGGGGAATATTCCTAGTAATATTCCCAATTTATCCTAATTATCTTTGATTTAATGATTATTTGGCAATAAATCCTATTTATCCTAACGTTTGATTAAATTAATATTCTCAATATTTAATTAATTAGATTTAATACTGCCACTTAATTATTTAATATAAGTTAATTATATTTGTTCCTAAATTGTATTATTTAATTTTGACAATAAATCCAAAATCCTATGAATAATTGATTAAATTCTTATTTAATTAATTAAAGCAAGTTGTCAATTTTTAATAATATTATTTTTGAATAAAAGTTTGAAAAATAATTGATTAACCCATAAATCAATTGTTTTATTTTTCAAAATCGGTTAAGTTGGAAATAAATCACTTTATTATTAAATTAATTCATAATTAAAACATGCACAATCAAAAAAGCAGACAACTATCAATTATCAATTAAATCTAAATTCTATTTTGAGTTAAACTCTGCTTTTGCATATTTTTGTGAGTTAATTATCCTTTATTTAAAAATAACTCAAAAATTAACCTGAGTTATTTGAGTGATTTATGGCTTTCTTTCATGCACCTCCAAAGCCCTAGATTTCTATGAATTAAGGCTTCAGCTCTTTATTATCAATCCATCTACGAATTGCACACTCACGCTGTCGAATTGGAGACTGAAGAATTGATCTTGAGAATTCGAGTTGTTGTGAGATTTTCATTTGTTATTGCATAGTTTTCATATCATTTCTTAGCTTAGTTTACATATCAGTTTTCCATATCATTATTAGCATAGATTCATATCAAATTTTCATTATCATATTATTGCATAGAAAAATTAAAAAAATAGATTAATTGCATTCATTCCATATCTAGATTTTGCATTCAAATCCTTTGTTTAGGTGTCATCAAGGTCACTAATCTTGGTATAATCTAAGAATACATACTCACATCTACTAGAAGGTAGTAAATCGCCTGGCTAGTTTAGTTTTTCATCTATTGCATGATTTCAATTGCAACTAACCTCTAATGTTTTATTGAAGTGTTGTGTCTATAGATCAGGTACAAAATTCACACACACATTTCTGGCACCCACCGTGGGGCCCTAGAATGGGTTTCCCTTCAAATTTTATCAATTTCTATCATTTCTTATCTTTTTTTTTTTCCCAGCTACAATTTTTATTCTTTGTTTGTACAATTTTCATATGAGTTTTGTCAAAAACTCATACCAAGACATACTCACTGTTGTATGATAGTTGACTTGATCGAGGATTGCACAGACAAAAACCCACTGTCATCTGGAAGCCAGATTGTTGTCTGATCTAGTACCCAATGTCGTATGAGTTTTTGGACTGTCGTCTGGAAGGTAACCCACTGTCATATGAGTTTTAGTGCCAGAGTTCAATTGTCATTTCACTTTTTCAAGCAGTTTGTTAGATTTGGTTTTTAGATTTCGACTAACAGCTAACCCTAACAATTGAAATTTTCTATTTTTTTATTGATTTTCACTGGTTTTTTATTAGAAAAAGCACAAGAATTGCTAAAAATTGGTAAGAATCTACTAAGCACGTTGTGAGAAATTCAAGTAACATTCTCAATTGATAACGTTTCAATTTGGATTAAAATGAACATCTTGTGTGTCTAGCTTGAGTGCCTTTCTTTTCCATATCACAAATTTCATTTGGGCTCTAAAAATGAACATAGATTTGCTTTCAAGCATCTTTATTACACATAGTAAATAGGCCCTATGAACACTATTCATGGCTCTTGAGAGAGTGAGTTGCCAGGGAAACTCTTCTCAACAAAGGAACCCTTGTAGGTAGGGAGGATACTGAGGGAGTCTCACGTTCCACTAGATCTATGTGTCTTCAAATTTTGATCGAGGCATTCTCTCTCTGAAGAGGTAGATAGATCATAAGGGGTTGATGTCATAGATCTTTGTGAGATAATCTTGGTCTTAGCATGTCGTATTAATCTATCTACTTTGTTTGGGTTAAAAGTGAAAAGGCTAGGGGATTATGCTCTACTTCCTTTTTAGATAGTACCAGAAACCCAAATCCTTGAATCTGGAACTAGTCTCCATGTGGTATATTTTGTGAGTCACCTTTAGAGAGGGTTAATCTTAGTGGACATTCCCTTAATTGGGTCAACCATGTTGATGGAACCTCAAGCGGTAATAGCCATTTTTTTTGTGGTAGTGACAACCACTATATAAATGTCCTGTTGGAAGAAATCTCCATAGGTGTGGTCTCTTGTTGGGCTATCAGATCTCCCTAGCAGATCCTAAAGATTAAGTTCTTAGACTATGTCAAAACCTCGGTGCACCTGGATTGGAGTTCATCCTCTTGGATCATAAAAGTTGTAGAGTCAAACCATTACTAAAAATCCTAGTGAGGCCAAATTTTCATTTTCTAGGAATATGTGTGTTAATGTAAAACTTTTTGGAACATACATAATTAGCACTTCTAAGGATTAGCACAAATAAGTCACTTCATTGTTCATGCACAAGGTTTCTTTTTCCCTTGTTCATTGTTTTCAGACATGGTTGAAATCACTTGCTTGCTATTTTGCATGCTTGCTTATCTATCTGTTTACTAAAAATGAACAAATCTGTTACAATCCTCAAATCAGGACATTGAAATTTGCAAACAATCTGAAACTGAAAATCCAAAATTTGCAAAAATTGAAGTAAAACACCTTTCTAGAGTCAACAGTCATTTTGTAAAGTCAGAAAGTCATACGACTTTTGGCTATTGTCATTTCAGAACCCCCAAATTGTCGTATGGTATCAAGTATATTGTCATACAAGTTTTTGCTACTAGTCATTTTCAAAAGTCAATTTCCCTATTGTCAACTATCGTATGAGCTTGTCAATTATCATTTCATGCTATACCCACTATCGTACAAGTCTATAGAGAGTCATTTGAGAAATTTCAAAAGTTGTCAGAACTATCAGAGACCTGGTTTTTCCAACCTATTTCCAGAATCTGTCAAACAAATCACTGTGTGAGAAAATAAGCAACAAACTACTAAGAATCCAATGATTTTCCTAAAGTGGCCTTTTGAATCTAATTTAGCCTTCTGTTTAATCGATTTGAATCTTTATCATCTTGTGTCAAAACCTTGTCATAACTATCAATCTTCAATCAATCATCAAAATGACTAAGTGTTGTGAACTCATGTTTGCTATCTTTTGGGAGTCTACCCATACATCTAGGGCACATTATCCCTCATCTAAGTCAAATCTATGCTTCAATCAATCAAACCTTGACAAGGTTGCGTCATCTTATCATCTTGATTGAATTCATTCTTTAGTTGTCTTCATCTTATTCTTTTGCTTCACCTAAGGTTAATGGTGGAAACTAGAGCTTCCTCTCACAAGAAATTGGGAGAAGCACTTGACACTAGAGCTTTGTCTACTCACGTAGGTCCAACTCTATAGTTCTGGTCTTTACAAAGATGATGGTCTTGGCAACTTTCAATTAAAAATTGGTTACATTCCTCCTTCATCAACTCACAGAGGTAATCAACAAACTCCACATCAATCTATCCTAGGTAGAAATCCTACCATGTCTCAAGTAGGGAAAAACTTGGGCTCTCAAAGAGCTCAATCTCAACATGGTGTAGATTAGGAACCCACTCCTGAAGAAATTTCTTAATATCAAAATGATGATAACTTCAAACGAATGATGAAGCATTTCTTGAAAGAAGACAAAGAGGCATACTTTTTGCAATTAGCTCATCAAGGAGCTAAACTTCCTCCCAAATTTAATGTTGAAGATATCATTACACATGAGGAAGAAACTCCACTTATAGCTATGATGAAATAGATGCATGCCATACAAGTCAAGCTTAATAATCTTGAAAAAGAAAAATAACCCAAGGAGTTCTCCATGGAGGCCCTATGTCCTTTTCCATTTAACAAAGACTTGTACATGCCACCATTCACGAAAAGAGTGGAGATGCCTAAGTATGATAAGTATGATAGAAGCTCTAATCCTCAAGATCATGTCAAAGAATTCTATACACAATCTATGGATTTCATACACAAACCAACCTACTTGATGTGTCTCTTTCCTCGATCTCTAGGAGGAGCAGCCATTCATTGGTTCTCTAGATTGCCTTCTACTATCAAAAATTTTGAGGAGTTGATCAAATTGTTCTATCAGCAATACTCCTACAACATTCAACATCCAGTCACCATGATTGATATTTGTAATCTCAAGCAATATCTAGGAGAACCATTCCTAACATTTCTTAAGAGATGGAGGAAGAAATTCTCTCTATATGCTAGACCTATTCTAGAAACTGAGAAACTAGAAATCTTCATCAATAATCTTGTCCCAGAGATCAATTATCCTTTACAAATGCAAGATCATACATCTTTTGATAAGATGGTAGACAATGCGATCAAAATTGAAAAAGTACTTGTGAAAAAAGGAGAAATCACACTTCAAAAAGACAAGTACGAATCAAGATCTAGTTCTAAAGACAAGAATAAAAACTAGAACAAGAATAAAGGCATTGTCACAGATGGTGTTGTTGATACTATCTATGTCCCATCAAAGGCACCAGCTTTCAATCTAACTATTGGCACCCAAGCCATAAAAGCTTTAGAACAAAAGGTACCTGAATCATCTCAAAAGAAGCCAGAGTATAAAAAGTGGTCCGCTGATAATAAATGAATGTTCACTCCTCTTGGAGAATCTTTAGAATCAGATATGAGAACTCTACTGGCTAATAACATCATCTCTTTGCCTGAGATCCAACCATCTGATTTTGAACCTAAACCAAAATGGTGGAGAGAGAATGAATTCTATGATTTCCATCAGGGTAAAGGTCACAAAACTAATAATTGCTTATGCTTGAAACATACTATTCAAGATCTAATAGATAAAGGTGACATCATGATTGACAACCATAAAAGCAATAATGATCATACGACATTCATAGAACCATTTCCAAAACATGGTCAAGAAGTTTCATCTTCTCAGCCTAATATGGGGGCAAAGGTCAATTATGCTTACCCTAGAAATAATGTTGTTATCAATATGGTTGAACCTTGTCTCTCTAAACATTGAAATGTCATCACAATTGTACGAAGAGATAGAGATCATTCTTCAGCTAACGCAGTTACTCAATCACAAGCTCAAGCACATTTGAATGGACAAATCCTAGATTCATCAAATGTCCCTAAGATGCCCTTCAATCTTTCTTCCACTTCCAAATAGAAGGTTGTTTCTAAATATTCCAATCCTAAAGATACAAGGCCAACATCTTATAGCATTGTTCAAAAAATCCAACACACTAATGTGAAAATCTCCATGTTTGAGTTGCTTCGAATATCTCCAGCTCACAGAGCCATTCTAGATAAAGCTTTTCTCAGATCCAATGTTCCTGATTACCTTGATTTAGATAGGTTCCAGCCTATGGTTGGACATCTTACATCTCCATAGTATATATCCTTTTTAGAAGAAGATGACAACTCCTTGAGTCAACCACATAACCAACCCTTGCATATAGAAGTCTTGATCCAGAACCATAGAGTCAAACGTGTGTTGATAGGTGGAGGCACTGGCCTAAACATTTGTTCTTACAGCTTGATCACACAATTGGGATT
Source organism: Chamaecyparis obtusa (assembly GCA_027943335.1). Lineage (NCBI taxonomy): Eukaryota > Viridiplantae > Streptophyta > Pinopsida > Cupressales > Cupressaceae > Chamaecyparis > Chamaecyparis obtusa. Next base: position 1,405,001 of record BSBK01006612.1, read on the forward strand.
TTCAGAATTGGCTATTGATCCTAGAAAGAAAATAACTATTAAAGCCTATGATGAACAAGAAAGATCTTCTAAAGGCACCATTGTCTTACCTATAAGAGCAGGTCTAGTTATCAGAGATACTATATGTCAAGTTCTTGATCTACCTTTGGCTTACAACATTCTTCTAGGGAGACCATAAATACATGAGATGAAAGCTATTCCTTCTACATTTCACCAATGCTTGAAATTTCCTTATGAAGGAGTAGAGGTCACTATTCTAACAGACATATCCACCACTTGCAATACATTGAAGGAAAGTATAGATAAGCTTGTGCCCAATTACAAAGAATCTTCCATTGAACCAACTAAAGAAGCATCCACATCTAAAATGGAAGATTTTGCAAAAGAGGTTGATATCAAAGAAAATAGAATGGGAGAATATACTATGGAGCTAGTCTTATCTTTGACATCTCTCCCTATCTCACCTAAGTCTTATGGACAATCTTTGAAATTGTCTAAACCAGAATCTAAAGAATCTCTTGAGGCATATAAAAAGAATTTTGTAGCAAAACAAGTTTCCAAGAAAGAATTTGAAGAGGATAAAGCTATGCTTGCATGGCTATACAAAGATAATCTGAATCCCAAGATATTCAAACTAGTAACTCAGCAGTACCAAAAGATCCTTCTAAGTCATATGGCTTAGGAGATAAATTAATAGCGAAGATGGGATATTTAGGTAAAGGAACTCTAGGAGTCAGAGGAGAAGGTCTTATAACACCTATCTCACATATTGGTAGAGAGAATAAAGACAAAGTTGGCTTAGGATTTAAAAAGAAACCCTTTCACCTCAAAGGTAATTATTCTCATGTCATAGAGCAGATCATACCAAGAGAACCTCTTCTTAAGAAAGAAGAAACATAACCATCAAATAGTGATTCAGAAAGGTCAGAACTCATCCCCTATGAAAAATTTTCTAAAGAGATCATAGACCTTCTTGATGATAAAAATGATCCAATCAAAAGAATTAATGTAGTAGAAACACAAGAACCTACTATCAATCAAGAGATAGTTGCAACACAAGAACTAGCTAATCTTGAAAACAATCAAGAAGAGGAAGGTGGTAGTCATTCTAAGACAAATTCTCATGAGTATGAATTCAAATCAGAATCTAAGGGTAACCCTTCTTGGGGTATTCATCTTGATTTTACTCATGTTCTAAGATTTCCTAGAGGCATAGATGAAGAATATAATGACTATGAATGGGGAGCCATTCCAGACGAAGATGAGCTTATTACAGAGAAACATGTTGATGTTATTCACCAATATTCACCTGAACCCAATGTAAGTCTAGAGCAAAATGATGAACCTATCGAGTCTGATCTACCTATGGCTAAATTGGACTCCCATAATGACATTGAGCCTATTCATGAATTGAATGTCTTAAGTTGTAATATCACCTTTGAACTTGAGCATCAGGTTAGGACCAATGATGATAGATCCATATCCATAAACACTATCTCCCAATCATTCCCCACTTTGACTATCCAATACCTAGATCTTATTGATCAAACCTCCAAAAATCTAAGCCATGGTATTTATACCTTCCCGAATGACTATGACCTTTCTTGCTACCTCAATGCAGTTGAGCCTATGAGGACTTCCATCAGTGAATTGAGCATTAGCATGATGAAGTCAGACATCAAGTATCTTAGTCAAAAAATAAGAATAACAATAAAAAGAAAAGGAGTTCTTAGGGTGAAAACCACTTTGTGGCAGTCTCAGAACCTACAAAAGTAAAAATAAAAGACATATTTGAAGGTAAAAACCTCTCTGAGGCACCTAAGGATGAGATATTTGATGTCCTTCTGAGTCATTTATAGGATAGATCTATAGTTCTAATTGAGCCCACTCAATCCATCAACTTGGGAACAACAGAGGAACCATAGTTGATTCATGTAGCACAATCTTTATCAGAAGAAGAGAAGAAAAAATTTACAACATTCCTAATAGAGAAGAAGATCAACTTTGCATGGAAATATTCAGATATGCTAGGATTGGATCCTAATCTTATAATGCATCATTTATCTATAGCTCTAAATGTCAAACTTGTTAAGAAAAAATTGAGAAAGATGTATCCTCATGTTGCACTCTTGGTAAAAGCTGAATTAGAGAAGCTCTTGAAAGCCGAATTCATCTGAGTTATTGACTATGCAGAGTGGATCTCTAATATTGTACCTATTTCAAAACTAGATAAATCAATCAGAGTGTGCACAAACTTTAGAGATGTAAATAGAGCATGCCCTAAGGATGATTTTCCATTACCTAACATTGATATGATAGTGGACATGACTGGAGGCTTTGAGATGTATTCTTTAATGGATGGTTTTTCTGGATATAATCAAATAAAAATTGCTTTAGAAGATCAAGAGAAAATTGCTTTCACATGTGCATGGGGTACCTTCTATTGGAATGTCATGCCATTTGGGCTTAAAAATGCTGGTGCTAGATATCAAAGAGCCATGACATCTATTTTTCATGACATGATGCATAGGACTATGGAGGATTATGTTGATGATAATTTAGAAAAATCTATGTGTTAGCACTTGTAAAAAAATTTATGACTCTGTAGATTTTCTTTGGTCTCTGCAAATCTTTTCTCTGCCCTTGGCCTTAAACCCTAGTTCAAATATTCAAAAAATCTAGCCATTGGTGAAAAGAAGCCCTAATTTTCGTAGACCAGTTTCTATTTAAGCATTACTTTTTCCGCTTACTAAAGTCCCATTTACCCATGTGCTAAATTTCACTATGACCACTTCACATGTTACGTGGTTAGGTTTGTATGCACCCTAAAATGGTCACCTAGACTTTGGGCCCCATTCTTGCAATTTATCAAATCCTTGAATCAATATTTTTAAAAATCAACATTTTATCAATTATATCAATTTCCTTGATCAAATCCTATTTCATCATTTTTTGATTATTCCTTGGGCTAACCATTTTATCCTAAGTCTTTATTTATTTAAAAGGAATATTTCCTCCCCTTTTAATAAATAAAAAGCCCCCACTTTTCATCTTATCCTAAGTTGCACAAATAAAACATTATTCTTATTTTATAAAAAGGGAAAAAGCACTTTTTGTCTCATATGGACACAAAAGTCAACTCTTATTTTCTCATTGGAGGATATTTGTGCACATGGATTGCTCTTCTTTGATGCTGCACCATTGATTAAATATTTTTCCTCTTAATCTCCATGGTCCATTTCTCCTCATTTCTTATAAAAGAAGAGCTCTCTTCCTCATTCTAGGTCATTCATTTTTATGCTAATGTTATGCTGCAGGTTTTCTAGGTCACTTTGGAGCTTTTGAAGATTTGGAGCATTCTTGGATCTCATATTTACATGCTTTCATATATTTCACTTCTTGCATAGTAGTTTCATTATCATGGCATTCATAGTCTAGATTTCCTTCATGCTATAGATTAATCTCACATAGTCTAAATAGGAAGGATTTGTAACACTTGTTCTTTCCTTTCATAGATTAATTGCATTTTTCTTTCACTTCTATAGACTAGCTTGCATCTTTCATTTTCATAGTATAGCTTGCATATTTGCATCCTCATTCTTAGCTTACTTGCATTGCATTTCATTTGTTTCTTAGGGATATTGACACTCTTGCCCCTGTCTTCACTTGAATCTCTCATTGTGTGGTTGACTAGCAATGTCATTAGCTTAATAGCTCTAGTTGAGAGCAATTTTACAATCTTGCAACTCCATACATAGAGAGCTCTAGGTCGCTATTGAAGGTTTCCGTTTCATTGATTTCCCTTGATGTAATGACTTAGAGAAGTGCACTACTTTTGTGTGTACATTTCTGGTGCCCACCGTGGGGCAGAGTAGATTAGCTTTGTCCTTTAAATTTTGCATTTCCATCATATTTTTGGTGATTTTTGGACATTATTCACAGTCTTTGAATTTTCTATCTTAGAGTATCACATGATAATTCTAGGAATATTGCACGATAGTTCTCTATATACACGAGCGATACTTCACCTGTCGAAAGCATTGCCTGCTTGTTTCAGGAACTATCGCCTAGTCTCAGATGAAGTATCACCTAGGTATAGAGAAGAGTATCACTCAAACTAATATTATCACTCCAGTACACTAAGAAGTCTCATGCGATAATTCTGGTGTCTACAGTCTATTTCTGTACCTGGCAGTGAGCCTTTTTGAGATTTTTTGGCCAAATCTTGATTTAGTTAGCTTGTTGTTTCTATTTCCTACACTTAGATAGAATTAATTTGCATAGTTGTACTTAGTTTCTTTCACTTTCATTTGGATTTTGGATCTAAAAAGAACCTCTCATGTGTTTGGCTTGAATTTTTACTTGCTTTCATAGGCACATCTTTTTTATGCCCTTAATGGTGAATAAAAGAACATAGATTAGTTTTTACAAGTTTGTGTAAGTGAATGCTTCTTGGTTTCCAATATCAAATATCTCATTGAGTGATTGGGGGCATGGATTCATTCCTTGTTTACATAGGGAGTTAAATGCACCACTTTGTGGACTCACTCTATGTTTTCTTGGAAAGTCAAGTATTCCATTGATTCAACCCTTTTTCATTTGTGAGTAGTATTGATAAGCAACTTTAGAGTACTTTTGATTGATCTTGTTAGCTAAATTGGGTTGTTGGAATCACTTATTTCTAATCACCCCTCATTTCCACCTTTTGGATGCAATATCAACATTCATATATAGGGGAGGGGTCTACTTGAAAAAAGTGTTAAGTGTTCCACAAAGTTTCCCCCTTTTTATGCTTTCTTGATCTCATTAGTTTTCTAAGGTGTGGACTCACCTTGAGTTTGTGTGAGGAGTTAAATGTTCCACCTTGTGGAATCACTTCACACTCACTTGAAGAGTACTTTTGATTGATCTTGTTAGCTACATTGGGTTGTTGGACTTGCTTATTTCTAATCACCCCTTGTTTCCACCCTTTGGATGCAATATCAGCATTCATATATAGGGGAGGGGTCTACTTGAAAAGAGTGTTAAGTGTTCCACAAAGTTCTTCCTTTTATGCTTTCTTGATCTCATTAGTTTTCTAAGGTGTTGACTTGCTTTGAGTTTGTGTGAAGAGTTAAATGTTCCACTTTTTGGACTCACTTCACATTTATTTGAAGAGTTAAGTGTTCCACCTTTAGTACTTTAAATACTTTTGATAGTGGATTGCTTAATTTTTAGAGCTAATTGGATTTTGGATTGTTCTAACTTTGTTGGCCTAACAAGTTGTGGTTGTAGGTGCATTAGCTTTTCCATATTGCATGCAAAAAAAAAAAGGGCTACTAATGGTTTTTGCAGGGCTTCCCTAAGCATAAAGATCAAATCAAGTGCTTGTTTAATTACTTTCTTTATTGAGTGCAGCATATACTAGTTGTTTCATTTCATGGGCACTTAATATCTTGTAGAAAAGATTTTGAGGTGGTAGGAGAAGTATGCTCTTCACCCTTATGGTGAACTAGAAAATCTTGACCCATCTTAGGATTTTGGAAACAAGAGGGTAATTGAACCTTTGTTTGGTGTGTTTGGGAGAAAGCTTTGAGATAAGGGGAGTATGATCTTCACCCTTGTGGTGAAACAAAATCCTTGAATCTCATAAGTTGATCCATTTTTGTTTAGGCTATTAGAATCCTTTAGTGGGCTTGCTATTGAGCAATCAAGAGGAACGACCCAAGTGGGGACAAGCTTATTGCCGGCTATTCTGACCCACTATAAAATCAAGGCTATCAAGGACACAAAACCTTGGTAGATGTAGTGCTTGTCTTTGCTTGATGTGAGTACTTTTGGGATTGTGACCATGAGGAAAATGTTGAGCAAGAATGCTTAAGGTACTCTTGAGGCTGTGAGGTCCATTACTTGCCACAAGGTAAGGAGTCCCTTTAGGGAGAAAGAGGGGTACTACAAATGTAAGCCCTTATTAAGAACAATAGTTAGAGGCCACCCTATTTTTCTGCTTAGCTTCTTGGTGTAAGGATTGATCCAAGTGGAATAACCTGGATCACCCCAAGATTACTCACCATATGTGTTCCTTTGGTTGTGTCTTTGGCACTTCCATCACAAAGCCAATATCTATTGTGGGCAACCACTTTGTGTGAGGCAGGGGAGCATCAAGTGTGGGCCAAGTTGTTAAGTATTGATCCTTGACTTTCTAGGATAGATATTGCTTGGAGTGTCTTCGATTGTGTAATACCAGTGTTAATGTTCTTGAACATTCAAACAATCGGTAGTATTCATAGGATGTTTTTCTATTTTGATATCACAAGTGTTTATCTTGGCAAGGTTTCTTTTGCCCTTGTTTCAAGTGTTTTGAGAAATGTTTGATGCCTTACTATTTGCAAACCTATTAAATTTCTACTGATATTGTGATTGAGATAAAAAACATCAACCCTCAGACTGAAAATTTTGATCAAATAGACCTGAAAATGCACATTTCACACAATTCTGGTCAAGTGTCATGCAAACTAGCAACAATATCGCTTGCTTTGAGAAGAAATATCACATGATAGTTCATTTCTTCTAGATTATCACCTGACCTCCTTGGAGTCTATCACCTGGTTATTGTGAGGTCTATCACCTGGTGAAATGTGAAATATCACCTAGTTAGCCTAGAAAGTGTCCCTTGAGAATTTTCTACTGTATACCTGGTTTCAGTCATTTCGCAGTTGCTTTTAGTTGGCTAGGTCTTTAGGAAGGTAACTTATCTTGCCACTGGAAGCCTATCTTTACTCAAAATTTATGTTTTTATCTCTCTAGGGGTAGTGTCATTTGATTTACAAAGTCACTTTGGGAAGAATTGTCAAGTTAGAAGATTATTCCTGTTGAGAAAGTATATCTCTAGAGTTGTTAGTAACATTCTTGGAGAATTCTAGCACTCTTTTTATCCAAATCATTTCTATTCAAATTCAATTTTAATTATACAATTTGGCTAAGTCCATCCTCCTAGTTCAAATGTGCAAGGATATTGATCCTTTGATTTAAGCACCTCTTTGACAGTGTTGGTAACCCCTTTTGTAATTCCTATCTTACCATCTCTTTTTGGACATTAGAGAACTTTAATTATCTTAGTTTGGTGTTGACACTTTGAGAGGTCACCTTATCATCAAGACTCATTTTCTTTCATGTCTATTACAATAAGGTACCAAGTGAATCAAGGAAAATGACCCCTGGTTGTCTTTAATCAGTTACCCTTAGTTAAGACTCGTCAACAGTGAAAGGGAAAAAAACTCATTTTCAATCGACCCCGTAAGAGTGAGTCTGAGGTTTTTTTTGACCCAAAGAGTAATCCCAATGAATTGAGTTCCTCTTTAGCACCTTTTTCATCAAATATGGACATGAGTTACACCTTCACTAGACAACAAAGAGAAGAAATGAATCAAACTCTTAATGACATGTTCCAATGACATAGGGGTGACATGATGTTTGCTAGGTCTTCTTTTGATAGTCCACTTGGATCACCTCCTATCAACACAAGGTATCTATATGCTCATTAATGAGCTGAGAGACATCATAGGCAAGCTCACTCAGATACATGATCACAACATGAAGACCAAAACAATGAATTTGGTGATGCTCATATCAATGCAGCTAATGTATCCAGACATTCAAGACAACCTTCTCCACTTAGAGACACCTCATGATAGGTGAGTGAGAGGTTAAAGAGCATTGAGAGAGAAAAACAAGCTTTCTTGGATGAACAATCTGCTAAGAAAGAAAGGTTCAAACAATTGGAGGATGAGGAACGAGCTTTGCTAGACATAAGGAGAAGAGCTGCACAAGAAGAACAAGATAGGCTCCTAGCACAACAACTCCATAATCAATTCAACAATAGGGGTACCAACAGTGGAACCAACTTTCCACCATCTACTCCCTCACCAAGTCCAAGAGCTAGAAGAAGGTTAAGGACCCCATCAAGATCACCTAGTCCTAGAGGAAGAAGGACTTCTTGGTATAACCATCGTAGGAGACAATCATCTCCTAGACATTCAAGAGAACCCTCCCAATGAGCTCATCATGACTCTCAACATGGAGGAAGTAATGCCAACCTTGATACTATTTATTTTATTACAATGCAATAAGAACCACTATTCCAACAATATGTGGAGAAGTATGTTGAGAAAAATAAGGATCAGTTCTTGGAAAGTCTAATCAATAAGGGTGCAAAAGTCCCATACAATTTTGATGTGGACCAAAAGATTAAGAAGAAAAACCCTTCAACTGATGAGGTGATTAAGAAAATGCAAAAGACTATGAAAAAATGATGGCTCCTAAGAGTTCCTTCAACTTGGATCCTATATGTCCTAATCCCATTGACAAAAGTGTGGTTATAGTAGATTTTCCTAGAAAGGTTGAAATCCCCACATATGACAAATATGATGGTAGTGGTGACCCCCATGACCATGTGCATCAGTTCTATATTATGAGTTTTGAATTTCACTATGAAGATTCCTATCTCATGAGGTTATTCCCAAGGAGTCTAAAAGGTCAAGCAATGGAGTGGTTTACCAACATTACCCCTCCTGTCAAAACTTTTAAAGAACTTGTTCAAAGATTTGTGCAACATTTTGCATATAATTTATCAAGGTTAGTCACCATGCTTGATTTGTTTAAATTAAAATAGAATCAAGGGGAACCCTCTATAACATTTTTACAAAGATGGAGATTCTTATTTTCCAAATATTCTAGGACCATCCCTGAGGAAGAAAGGATTTATATAATTGTGAGCAATCTAGTGCTAGAATTAAGATATGAAGTTAGAAAAATGGTCTTTAATTCTTTTGACACTATGGTAGAAACTACATGTCACATCAAGGATGTTCTAAAAGAACAAGGTATTTTGGCCAAACAAAGTAACAACAACAATGACCAAAATAATAACAACAACAATAAGGATAAAACGAAGTCATATTGGAACAAAAATAAGCATGTAGTCAATGATGGAGTTGTTGAATCTCCAAAAGCTAAGGAACAAGGAGTTCTTAATTTATCCAACACAATTCAAGCTATGAAGCTGCAGAGATCCTTAGACCAACAAGGGCACAAGCCCAAGTATCAAGATAAACCTAAGTTAGGAAAGAGGCAATTCACTAAGCTTGGAGACTCTTATGCAGACATTTTTAAGACCTTTATTGCTCATAATTTTGCACAACCTTAGGAGCCTACAAAGTTTCACATACTAGATCCTAAACCTTATTGGTGGAATGAGAAAGCTTACTGTGTATACCACAATGGGGTTGGACATGACATTAAAGGTTGTTTTAAACTCAAACATCTTGTTCAAGACCTTATTGAGAATGGGAAATTACAAGTTGATGGGTTGACCACAAATGCAGACCAAAATGCCTTTAAGGAGCCCTTGCCTAAGTATGAGAAGGGGAAAACTTCTAAAAACAAGAATGGCAAGGCTGTAATCAATTATACCTATACAACTACAAAAAATGTCATTAATATGCTTGAGGTTGTGGAAAATGATGTCAACATGATGAGAGGCAATGATCCCTATGATTATGATGTAAGCTCACCTCCAATATTTGATGAAGGACCTGTTGTTGTGCTTAGAGGTCCTCAATCTTGAAGGTCATCTCAACCTCTCAATGCTATTACTAGGAGTCAGTCCCGAGGTCCTATTATCGTTAGAGGTCCTAATTCTAGCAAATCTAAGAAACTAATGTCCAAAAGTGTTCCTCCCAAATCTACAATTGGTCCTGATATGAGTTACAACCTTGTTGATCAGTTACAGCGAACACCAACATAGATTTCCATTTTTGAGCTCTTAGAATTGTCTGCTAGACACAAGCGTGTCCTTGAGGATGCTTTGTGTGCAACAAATGTCCCTAATAATATAGATGTCAACCAATTCTAGAACATGGTCAACCACCTTGCTAGCCCATATTACCTTACATTTTTTGAAGAAGATGATAAATCCTTGAGCCATCCGCATAATCTTGCCCTTCACATTGAGGTCATGATCCATAAAACCCATGTTAGGTGTGTGTTGATAGATGGGGGTGCTGGGATCAATATTTGTTCTTTAAGTCTTTTGAAAAACCTGGGTTACTCAAAGCATGCCATTGATACTAGGAAGAAAATTACTATCAAAGCCTATGATGAGGCTGAGAGAAGTTATAAGGGGTTAGCTATTCTTCCAGTCAGAATTGGTCATGTTGAAAAGGACATTTTATTTCAAATCATTGATGCTAGTCCTCTAGCATACAACATCCTACTAGGTAGACCATGGATTCATGACATGCAAGTAGTACCATCTACCTATCACCAATGTGTCAAGTTTCCATACAATGGCATAGAAGTTTGCATACTAGGTGATAGTACCTTATCTGTTAATGCCATTTTAGGAGGGGCCCATGTTCCCTTAAATGGAGAAGTAGACAATTTTGGGGCAGCTCTTGAGCAATTTAAGGATAAATTCAAGTCCATAGACCTTGGTATGGGAGGATATTAAATTGACTCCTTTACAAAATTTCCAATTTCACCTAGGTCCTATGGTAAACCATCAAAAGAGATGCATCCCTTGTCCTTAGCCATGACTCTATTCGATACTTTTGTAGTCTTCAGTACCTATTCATGATGAGAAAGAAGAGGTGGCTATTAGAGATTGGATATATAGAGAAGAAAAGTACCTACATAATGAAAATTTTTCTCCATCTCCTAAGACTTATGGGATAGGATACACATTGGTCACCAACATGGGCTACCTAGGTCATGGCCCTCTTAGTCATAGGTTAGATGCCAAGGCTCAACCACTCAACCATGCTCTTTGTGGTCATAGGACTAAGTCAATGGTTAGCCTAGGGTTTGATAATGGAAAGAACAAAAGTGTCCCTATCCTAGCTACGATAGATAGTGACAGTGACTCAGATTATACACCTAATCTCCAAAACCACCAAGGCATGATTGATGATTGGGTGCCTTCTACAAATCTCCTTTGGGGGGATTCAAATGACTTAACAATTGTAAGCACAAAAACAAATTCTAGAGAAGGGGATACCCTTCACAATCTTGAACCTTCTACATCAAGGCATCCTAAGCCTTCTTGGTGTAAACATCCCAACAAAGATTTAGAAATAGATTCACATGAGTTTGAGTGGGACTCTTTTTCAAATGGAACAATTGATTTGAACATGGATGTTGTCCATACCTGTAGTACTCAATCTGATGTGACCAATGAGCCTAGTGTAGGACTAGAGGATTGGACTCCTCAAATTTCCTTAGTGGACGATGCTTCATTTGGTAGGATGAGTCCTAATTCGGGTATCTTAGAAGGAGACTTGATAGATCCTAACTATGCGATCACCAGAGATAATGCCTTTCATATGAATAATATTGAACCAGTCATTAACCTACCCCTTGTAAACCATCATTTGATTGATTCATCACAACTTTGTCAAGAGCCTCAACTCCTCACTTTTCACAATGACTACAAGATAGCCTGCTACTTGAATGCTCTTGAACCCATGGTCTCTTCCACCAGTGAACCTATAGAAAGTATGACAGAGCTAGATATTATGTACCTCGGTCATAAAATAAAAGAAAAGAAAAAAAAGAGAAATGGTTATGATGGTGAAAACCACTATGTGGTGGGGTCAGAACCCAAAAAAGTAAAAAGAAAGGACGTATCTGAAGGTGAAAACCTCTTTGAGGCACCTAAGGATGGGGTACTTAATTACCTACCAAGTTATTTCCAAGATAGGTCATCAATTATTATTGAGCCTACACAACAAGTAAATTTGAATATGGAAGAGGCTCCATAGGTGATTCATCTAGCTCAGTCTCTGTCAGTGCAAGAAAAAGAGGCATACACAAAGTTCTTACAAAAGAAGAAAATCAATTTTTCTTGGACATATTCAGACATGCTAGGGCTTGACACTAATCTTATTATGCATCACTTATCTATAGCTCCAGGAATTAAACTAGTAAAATAGAAGTTGAGGAAAATGCATCCTCACATAGCTCTCCTTGTTAAGGCTAAATTAGAAAAGCTCTTAGGAGCAGGATTTATTAGAGCTATTGACTATGCCGAGTGGATCTCAAATATTGTTCTAGTTTCAAAGCATGATGGGTCCATTTGTGTATGCATAGACTTCAGAGATCTTAACAAAGCTTGCCCAGAGGATGACTTTCCACTCCCTAACATAGACATGATAGTGGATATGACTACGGGCTATGAGATATACTCTTTAATGGATGGTTTTTCTGGTTATAACCAAATAAAAAAATCTCCTAAGGATCAAGAAAAGATAGCCTTCACATGTGCATGGGGAACCTATTATTGGAACATCATGCCATTTGGCTTAAAAAATGTAGGAGCCACATACCAAAGAGCTATGACCATAATATTTCTTGATATGATGCATAAAAACATGGAGGACTATGTGGATGATACCTTGGCCAAGTCTAAGCAAAGGGATAGACACCTAGAAGATTTGGAAGTAATTCTAGATCGAATGGAGTAGTTTCAGTTAAGATTAAATATGCAAAATGGATTAGGAGCTAGAGTATTGTTTATTTCTCCCCATGGGTACAACATACCTAAGTCTTATAAACTTTTGTTTCCATGCACAAATAATATTGTAGAATATGAGGCTCTAACCAATGGACTTAAAATGGCTATAGAATGGGGAATTACAGAGCTGCATATCTATGGGGATTCACAATTAATTATCAACCAAGTAAATGAGGAGTACCTAACTAAGGATGATAAGCTGATACCTTACAAAAAGATGGTTGATTCATTGTGACATTACTTCACATTTGTGACATTTCAATAGATCCCTAGAGCAAAAAACAAGGTAGCAGATGCTATGGCTACACTAGCTTCACTCCTTCAATTGGAACAACACGAGTCAAGATTTGAATTCCTAGTGGAAGAGCTACATCACCCCATTTTTGAATCCTTAGAAAGCCATGTCATATGTACCTTGGTTAGTCATAAGTCATCCCGCTATGGTGCCATTTACTCATATCTTCATGATGGCATCATCCCCAAAACCTTTAATCACTCCGAAAGAAGAAACCTTATTCGTAATGCCTCTCACCATACCCTTATCTCTAGTGATCTATATAGGAGGGGTTTAGATGGGACACTTCTTAGGTTCTTGGAAAAGGATGAGTCTGACTGAGTGTTAGTTGACATCCATGAGGGAATTTGTGGAGGACATTCCAATGGTCTTTCCATGGCCCGAAGGTTGCTTAGGGTGGGGTACTATTGGCCCACAATGCAAATAGATGCTATAGCTTTCACCAAATCATGTGAAAAGTGTCAGAAACATGGAAACCTAATTCATGCTCAAGGTAGGGAGATTATTCCTTCTATTTCTCATTGGCCATTTCAATATTGGGCCTTTGACCTTGTTGGGCAGATTCATCCCAACTCATGAGGTGGACATAAATTAATTATTACTACTACTGACAACTTTACCAAATGGGTAGAAGCCATTCCACTATCTATTGCTTCAGGAAAGACAATTTCTTTGTTCATATTGAATCACATCATTTTTTCAATTTGGGATACCTTCTGAGATAATCACTGACAATGGAGGTCAGTTCAAAAACAAGGACCTTACACACCTCTGCAAGAAATTCAAGATAAAACAACATTGGTCCTCCATTTACTTCCCACAAGGAAATTCTTAAGATTCTCCATAGAACAGTTCACAAGAATGGTTGAGACTGGCACTTATAAATCAATCCAGCCTTATGGGCCTACAGAATGAGTATTTGTAGTCCCACAGGGGCTACTCCTTTTTCCCTCACTTATGGTGCTGACGTAGTATTACCTTTAGAAGTTGAGATTCCCTCAGTTAGAGTCGCTCTCAAAGGTTTGATTATAGATGAAGATTATCATACCATGAGATTGCAAGAATTGGAACTTCTTGATGAGAAACGTAGAACATCTTTTGATCACATGAGAGTATACCAAAAGCATATGTCCAAAGCATTCAACATGAAGGTTCACCCTAGAGAATTTCAAGTAGGATATCTTGTCCTATGTGAGAATCCTAAGAAGCAACAACATCGAGAACAAAAGGGAAAATTTGAACCTAACTGGCTTGGACCATACATTATTACTGCTGCTTTTGGGATAGGTTCTTACTTGCTATCTAATGAATAGGGGGAACAACTCCCTGATCCTATTAATGTTTTGCACCTCAAGAAGTTCTAACCATGATGCCTATTTTGTCTGGGGGCATCCTTTGTACATATTTATTGATCTTGAAAAAATTTCAAAAATTTTTATATATGATGCTGAAAAAATCCTAAAAAGCATATAAAGTCCTGAAAAAATACAAAAAAATAGAAAAAGTGCCTTGGTGAAAACTTGGAAACAAGAGCCTTGGTAGAAAAAATACAAAAAAATCAAAAAATCAAAAAAATCTCCAAGTGGTGAAAACCTGGAAACAGGTGCTACTTGAGGCCTTTGCACCCTTGTATTTTATCATGCGTCCTCGACACTTAGCCATTCTGCATCATGCCTTGACCTTATTTGACTTGGTCTAGAATTGGTCTTTATTTTTGTCTAGGGGGCATACCTATTAGCATAGGTCCTTTAGGTGCATTTGTCTCTTGGGGCATTTCACAAACAGGTGGTTTTCAACACCACCCCAAATAGTGTTTTTCAACACTACCCTAGTGTCAAGTGTTTCTCAACACTTATCAGATGTCCTACCCATAGTCTCGCATGATATGGTATTTCTCATTCATAGATATGATACTCAAAGTTTGACTCTATGACCAAAACACACACACTTAAACAATCAACTCAATTGAGATATGTTGACTTTATTTTTTTGTGTACTGTCTATGAGAATTTCTTTGATGAGTGGTCTCTCCTTGAGAAGTTTTCGATGATGCATAGCTAGAAGATTGAGGGTATGAGAACATGTTTTATTTCTTTATCTTCTTGTGGGTATATTTCATTGATCCTAACTGTCATGAGCATTTATCCTGGTCTTACTTGACACTAGGGATTGACAAGGTATTATCCTTGACTATTTTGCGAGTGCATGCTTATAGCTATCTTGACCTTCTTATGTCCTGATGCAAGCATAATCTCACTATAGTAAACTTAGGTAATCTCACTGCACTAGTCATCTTGGCCTACATGTCTTTGGTGCCTAGGTGGGATTTCCACATTTCATCTGATATAGATCATATTCATATACCCATAGTCATACTAGTGTGTATTATATGATCTTACGACACTACCAATAAAGCTCAACGATGATAATTAGATGTCTATAAGTGTTGTGATCTTGCAAGTCAACCACTTTTCATAGTAGCTTGCATTTTTAGGGTCATGTTAGATTAGTTTTTCATCTTGCATATGGAGAGAGCTCTCCTTTTCATCTTACATGGACCTGTCGGTCAACTGCACTCATCTTCCATTTTCTTGATCATGTCTTTCACTCCTTATCTTTCATCATGACCTATTCCTATCATCACAAGGGGTTAATCATATCATCATATCTATATCTCAAAAATGTTATTTTTAGAAACATGAGTCTACATCATACACATGAGAATCAACCATACATCTATGAGAGAGAATATACATGAGCATTTATAACATATATTTTGAGAAAAATGACAAGACAATACATAAACTGATACATTCATCACAAGTGAGATGTAAACACAAGATATATTGAACATCTAGTAATCTCATATATATAGCAATGTCATCATACAATATACAATATGAGATCCCAAAATTTGGGTCACAAAGTCTCATGATATGTCCAAAACATCTGAACCTAAGCCCTAAACCTAGGACTTGCTACCACCATCCCAAGGACCTGGTGGTGGAGGAGGTGTTGCCACATCTAGTACTACATCCGATCTACCCACTACTACTAAGTAGGAAGGAGCCCTCCGACCTGCTGGTATTGCCTATATGTAGAGACCATGGTAATATGTAGCTTGCGTTGCCTCTCTCTATCTCTCTATAAGGGCAACCTATAGGGCTCTCTCTCACCACTCTATCTCTGCCTATTGATCAGTGAGCTACTTCTCTCTAACTGCTATGGTGATCCTGAGCTATTGTATCTTAGCCTCCAGAGCCTATATCCTAGTTCTCAGGTCCTCCCCTCCCATAGGTTGATCCTGCTATATCTCTACCTGTCAGCGAGCTGGTCTCACCTCATCCTTAGGAGTCACTGATCTCCATCCCCGTGACCATTTCTCTCCACCTGATCTAGAGCCCTCACCTCTCTCCATCCCTCTCCCTCCTCCTCTCCCTCTATCTCCTCCGTCTCCCCCATCATCCTCATCCCCTCCCTCAACTGCTATCGGGGCATCAGGTACTATGAAATGAGGGAATGGTGCCCTCTTTTGCTTAGCCCTGTATGCTACATCACATCCTGCATTAGCCATATTAGGAAGGTACTCTTAGGGATCCCTCCTAATGCCATCTATCTCCACAATGGCCAGCTGATAGTCTAATATGGGTAGCCACCCATGTCCCTCCTCATCCCTAGACCTCAGATAAGTGGTGGTCTCTGCCAACACCTGCTACTGCCACCTAAACTATCACCATACCTGAGTGATGTAGAATCTCTTAACTATCTCTACATGTCATCCTACTAATGGCCAGCTACCTAGCATGTAGCTCAGCTCATCCTCTGCATCACCCCAAAACTCAACCTCCCTGTATGGCCTCCATATGAAGGAGGTCATCTCATCCAAGATCTATCAGTAGTATGTCACATCCCTAGTATGGGAATATGATATAAATCCTTCATACCTATATATGCATAGATATCTCCACTCTCTTAGCTAACCCTTGGGGTGCACCACAATGATGTTCTCCCAAGCCCACACCTGTGCCAGGATGGCACTACAAGCCCATGTCTGACCGTCTCTATAGATGATCTCATGTAACTCATGATACATCTCTACCTATCAAGTCAACCAGTAGTCTACCCCATCTGAGAGGGAATCCCTTCTGACTATGATCAGTCATCAGGGCCTATGAGATGATGGAAGCAACAATGCACAACACTAGGAAGTCTCTGCAAAAATCATCCATTAGTCACTCCCAGCTGACATGTCTATCAATGATAGTGACATCCTGAAACATGCCCTAGATAACATGTCAGCCCTCGGTGGCATCCTGATCATAATATACCTGTGCCAACAAACAATCATGTTAGTTTTCATCATTTGGAAACATTATACTTAAACAATTATATCTTTAAGCATGATTATACTTAGAGGCTCGCCATGGCATGGTACTCTAAGAATCCTATAGACATCCTGTAATGAGATGGATGCCTCTCTAGTGGGCAAGTGAAAGGTGTTATGCTCACTGTGCCATTACTCAGCCAAGGCTATTAGTAGACCATGATCAACCTAGATATATGGGAACCGCAATAAGTATCAAAATCACATCACTCAGATATTAGCCTCACCTAGATCATCTAGATCTCAGATGCATCTCAATCCCACCACCTTCGGTGCTCTAATGAGTAGCACTAGAAAGTGCTCTTGCAAACCATTAAACCAAGTCAGATGTCAGTACATATCATGATGAATGTCTAAAAATCAGTACAAGACATATACAACATAAACTTGTCTAGACCCAGGTCCTTTTTGCTCAAAAATACTTAAAAATATCAATTTTTTTAACTTGGGTGATATTGCTTTTGGGACAAGTGTCGTGTGACACTTCTTCCTATAGTGGTACAATATACCTTTGATTGTGTGATACTTTGCCAGGTATCACGTGATAGTTTGCCAGTTATCGTGCAATACTGGTGTCCACGCATGTGCGATACACTTGCGACCTATGAAGTATCGCGTGATGTTTCTCTCTAAAGGGAGTGATACTTCTAAAGTATCGCGCGATATGTCACCCAGTTCTTGAAAATTGAGATTTTTAAATTTGAAAATTCTTGAAAAAAATGTGCTAAATATCTTAAATGCTCATTAATGACTCAAAAAAGTAAAGTTTTTCTGAAAACTCACCGGGGCAACATAGTGTGGAGGCCGGTTGTGCAACTGACTATGCTCAAACCGATGCCTATGGATGGGAATTGCTGCTTGCTAGGCCATTTTCTCTCTCTAAGCTCTCAAAATTCTCAAATGGCTAAATGACAAATGATTTTGAAAATGACACTTTTGCCCCTTATATAGCATTTTGACTTTTTGACCAAATTTCAAAATACCTTGAAATTGCACAAAAATTGCACCTCTAGCTAATTTCAACATCCTGGATCCATTTTCAGACTCAAAATCAAAATCTGAGTTCATCTTGATAGTCAAAATCACATTTCAAAATTTCACCCTCGTCTATGCACTGGCTGACCATTTGAGGCCTAATCCTTTGATCTTTGTTGGGGCATCTTCATTTCTTCACCCCCATCTCTTTGAAACTCCTAGTCTATCATTCATTTTCATTCACTTCATTTCTCTAAGGTTTGACTTAATTTTTATCCTATATCTTTCCCAGTCAAACCTAGTCAACCTGGGGCATGTCTTCACTGCTTGATGGTTATCCTATTGTCCTATCCTTCGACTATGATTTCTAGTGCTTTGATCAAGTTTATCAATTTCCTATTCTCCTCTACCTAATTTTGATTTCAATTCTGAGGGGGCAGTACCTATCAGCTTCAAATCTTTGATTCAGCTTTATCATTTAGCTCAGCTTGAGATTCTTATTTTTAGACTTGATTATCACCTAGCAGCGATGGTGGTAATTTTGTCTTTCAATTTTTATCTCCTATTTTTTAGACTTTATTATTGCCTAGTAGTGATGGTGATAGTTTTGTCTAAGGCTTGATTTGCACCTAACAATGATGGTGTTGGTCTTGTCTTTCAGCTTTTTGCTTATCTTTATCCTGACATGTTCCCAAAATGAACACATGTTTGAGTTGTTTTGTGATCCTAAATCGATCTCACAGTTCAATTCTTCTTTGAATGCATGTGTTCCCGAAATGATCACACATTACTCAAAGAGGGGAAAATGTATGCACCCTAAAATGGTCACCTAGACTTTGGGCCCCATTCTTGCAATTTATCAAATCCCTGAATCAATATTTTTAAAAATCAGCATTTTACCAATTATATCAATTTCCTTGATCAAATCCTATTTCATCATTTTTTGATTATTCCTTGGGCTAACCATTTTATCCTAAGTCTTTATTTATTTAAAAGGAATATTTCCTCCCCTTTTAATAAATAAAAAGCCCCCACTTTTCATCTTATCGTAAGTTGCACAAATAAAGCATTATTCTTATTTTATAAAAAGGGAAAAAACACTTTTTGTCTCATATGGACACAAAAGTCAACTCTTATTTTTTCATTGGAGGATATTTGTGCACATGGATTTCTCTTCTTTGATCCACTATTGATTAAATCTTTTGCCTCTTAATCTCCATGGTCCATTTCTCCTCATTTCTTATAAAAGAAGAGCTCTCTTCCTCATTCTAGGTCATTCATTTTTATGCTAATGTTATGCTGCAGGTTTTCTAGGTCACTTTGGAGCTTTTGAAGATTTGGAGCATTCTTGGATCTCATATTTACATGCTTTCATAGCTTTCACTTCTTGCATAGTAGTTTCATTATCATGGCATTCATAGTCTAGATTTCCTTCATGCTATAGATTAATCTCACATAGTCTAAATAGGAAGGATTTGTAACACTTGTTCTTTCCTTTCATAGATTAATTGCATTATTCTTTCATTTTTATAGACTAGCTTGCATCTTTCATTTTCATAGTATAGCTTTCATATTTGCATCCTCATTCTTAGCTTACTTGCATTGCATTTCATTTGATTCTTGGGGATATTGGCACTCTTTCCCTTGTCTTCACTTGAATCTCTCATTGTGTGGTTGATTAGCAAGGTCATTAGCTTAATAGCTCTAGCTGAGAGTAATTTTAAAATCTTGCAACTCCATACATAAAGAGCTCTAGGTCACTATTGAAGGTTTCCCTTTCATGGATTTCCTTTGATGTAATGACTTAGAGAAGTGCACTACTTTTGTGTGTACAAGGTTTTAATAGCGGGACCCCCTTTAATATTTCATGTCTGAGCCTAGGTCTCCCATTTTAATTTTTCCTAAGTGTCGGCCTTTAATTTGTGTGGCTGCCATTGTTTCGCAAGACTTTTGGTTGTTAGAGTTTCTGACATGCAATTTAGTGATAGGGTGCCATCTGGTCAGCGGGGCTCAGCAGCACAGTTACTTTCAATCTAACGGTGGGTGCATGATCTCAAGGAATATTCCTTCCTCTTGAGATCATGTGATAGTTTCCTGATCTTCCAACATGTTGCAGCCAGTGCACGGTGGGTCCTTGTTTGCTCAGTAATTTTGACTTGGTGGCTTTTCATTGGTCGAGGTGGATTGTGATGTGGATCCTATTAGTGGGGCATGCAGTGAAGGTCTTTAGATCTACAGTTGGTGCATGATCTCATGGAATATTCCTACCTCATGAGATCATGCGACATCCATTGATTTCAAATCTGACCGGGGATGGTGTTAGTGGGCCTAGTGCCATGTGTTGTGGAGCTGGAGGCTTTTCATTGGTCGATAGGTTTGTGAGATGGTAGTTGTCAATGGGACCATCTCTGTGTAGAAGTCAGTGGTCTAATAGTTTTCAGAAGGATCGACGATGGGTGCTTGATTGCGAGGAATATTCTTTCTCCTCACGATCATGTGCCTACCGTTCGATATGAAGGTAAAGAAAAGTCAAGGTGGGTCCATGATGCTACATGGTCCTGACATGCTCATTTCTGATTGGCTGATAGTTTGGGGACATGGTGGGAGACTTTTCAAATGGCCTTTTGACTATTACGAAGATTAATGAGAACCGCCCGATCTGCTAGGAAAGGATGAAATCTATGACCACTTTTTAAACTCGGCCGATTAACTATTGCTACCAAGAATTTAAATATTTAGAGGGTTTTCAATGACAGAAGGACTAATTTTTAATGTTTTAGCAGCTGGGTTTGGTAGGAATGATCTCGTCGACTATTGCAGAGTGGTCCAGGGGTTTGATAATTGATTGTAGGGTGGGTTTGTACCATGAGGAAGTTTCTTGAGGCATATTGTAGGTGGGTGAATGTGGAAAATTCATGTTCATTGGTACAAATATTGAGATTTATCATAAGTGAAGATCATCCTAGGATCTGATCAGGCCAGGTCACTTGGTTTTCCTCCCTTGGAGTAAATTTTGATTGAATTTTTGGTTGGTTTGGTGGGTGAAAACCCTAACCCCTTGCCCTAGTCATCCGTAGCTTATTGCATCCTATTTTTGGGATTCCAAGATGACTAGGGGATATATATTGTTGTAGTTTTGATTTTGGAGGGGTTCCAGTTCCTGTTTGGTTCCAGCTTGGTTCCAATTTCCCTTGTTCCATGAATGTTCTACCTTGTAAATACTTCCTTTCTCTCTACATATAGGGTGATCCCTCTTTCCTTTCTAGCTAAGAAAATATGATATAAGTTGTAACAGATGTCTTATGTGTAAGATTTGAATACAGTTGTTTTGTTATCAGATTGTTTCCATTTGAATCCTGAATTTGTTGATAATAACATCAAGGATGTTTAATCTTTCTATTTGCATTTCCTATGTGTCTGTAACAGAGTTGTCTTCATAGAGATAACTGAGTTCAAGATTGGTCTTCAGATGTGTATGAGCTGGGGTATCAAGGGTATCTTATGCTTGTCTTCTAGTGGATGATTGGTTAATGTATTTCTTGTTCCTAGGTCTTCCTTTGAATAGGTGATAGCATATCTGGGTACATAGGTGGTTTGGTAATGTATGATCTAATTTGGGGTAGGTGTATTGTCTTCTTGTTTCATAGTTCTATTGCAATGAGGTATTTGACTCTACTTCCCATTGGATAAGGCACTGGTCTATGAGAGACCTAGGGTATTTCAAGGGTCCATTCAATCCAAAACTCAAAATAATTCAGCTTGTTGGATATTCTCTTAATTTTCTAAGGTGTGTGTCCAAATTTTGGGTTAAATCTTCTTCCAGGTGTTTTGTTTGGTCTAGGGTTTGGAAAATTCATAGGAAATTGTCATAGCTGAGTTCAAAAACCCTTACCCTAGGTTTTGTTTTTGAAAATGTCAAATTCATGCAAAAGCCCTCATGATTAGCCCTTATTCTTCTATTTCATTGTTACATTTTTAGTCACTTAAGATGATTAAATCATGCACGTGTTTAATGTTTTTGTGTTTGCTGAATCGAAAAAGGTCATAGCATGTCTCATATAGTATTTGGTGAATCAACAAACAAGTCAATGTTATGCTAAGTGTGGTTTTAGTCACGTGGTCTCTAAGTCTCCCGGTGAACACCTCAACCATTCAACGAACTAGTGAATGTGTAAAAATGCTAAGTGTTATCCTTGATCATGGAGTCTCCAAGTATCAGGCGGTTATCAGAAAAGTTTAAGCGACTTGGTGAATGCATTATCTCTTATTCACGTATTCCTTAGTGGTTCTATGCTAACATCTAACGACCTAGCGAGGACCATAGATCATTGATAGGATCAACGGTTATGATTAAATCTCAAGTATTATTGGGTCCTACATGTTTCACTTGGTGAATGAGTGATTGTGTATAGTTTTCTAAGTATGGTAGCTCTGACAGTTTGGCTTGATGAATTTGGTAGAAAGGGTTGTTTCAAGTGTTCGCTTGTTCTCAGAATAAATTAGTGAGAGGCTAAGTAATCTAGCGATTTGGCAAATCATGTGGTCACAGGTTCTCTTAAAAGAAATGTAAAGGGTAGTATGATTTGGTGAATGGGTGAATCAAAGGATTAGCAAAGTTTCAAGTCTTCAGTCACTTAATCGTGTAAAGAAACATTCAATGTTTGAAGTAAGAGAACCCTTGTTCATTGATTCTCGTAATCAAATGATCATATGTTTTGGTGAAGTGGTTAGCTAATCACATTCGCCAAGTCACCAGATATCTAGGCAGTTAGCACTAACATCTAGCGAATCAGCGAAGCATATAGTCGCTAAGTCTCAGAATGAAAGTGATGGTTAAGATAGATTCAGCAACTCAAAGAGTAAACACTTCACCAGTTCTTTGAATAATCATGCGGTTAAGTATCTCATTAAGAGAATGCGCAAACCCTTTATTCGCTAAATCTCAAAGAAAATTGACAGTTAGCCAGGACATTAAGAAAATGAGAGATGACATTGGTCGCCAGTTCTCTAAATGATAACTGTAGTCAAGTGCTCGAAGGTGATCACTTCAGTTGCTGATTCACTAAGATGATGAAAATTTAAGAATTGCATTGCAAGAACCCGCGAAGCCTTTGGTCGCTAGTTCTCTGAAAATGAGCAAGGGTTAACATTACATTAAGCGATTATGAGAGACTTTCAGTCGCTGATTCGCTAAATGGGCCCAGTTGGAAAAGGTAATAAAAGAAAAGAAAAGGGACCATTGCCTACATGGATAAAGTACAGTGTCAAGCTGGAGAGTAAACTAATGAGCCATCCAATCAGTTTCAAAGGAAGATTGCATGACATAAACAGGTTTAAAGTGCAGAATCTTAATCATTTGCCTCTTTGCCTTGTTTTCAAGTTGTTTAATTTATCTGTCAACATCCCAACACGGTAACTCAAAATTTGAAATCTGATGGTATATGAAATTGAATGTAGAAATAATTAAGGAGATTTGCAGTAATTTTGGTAGCTGTACACATTTGATCCATATCGATAAATAAGCTAAGCTCATTATTTCCTATGTCCAAAATCAGTCAAAGAGAATTATGTCATTTTGAAGCAATTTTTGAGCGCCAAGTGAATCCATTTTGTAGAGATTGAAGATAATTCTATAGCAAAGATGAGTCAACCTGAGAGGAGCACAACATCTTCTAGCAGTGAAGCAAAATCCAAGAGTGGTGAAGACAAAGGCAAACTGAATTATTCAGATGAATTTTTGAATTTTGCTACCTGGTTCCAGTTAGAACAAAAGAGCTCCTGATGCTGTTTTCAAAGCTATTCTAGGGTTTTGCAAAGATTCTATCACACTGAATAGCATAGGTTATACTATCTTCAACTTATTTTATAAAAATAGAGATAGTCATATCCCTGTATGTAATGGTTGGGCTTTGGGATAAGGGAAATTAGTAGTGCCTGATGTATTCCTGGATGTGGATTTAATTGTTGATCTTGCTAAGCATTATGACCCTATTTCCAAGACTATTAGGAAAGAGGACCAGTCAGCTTTGGCTACTCTTGACAGGGGCTCATTCATGAAGGCTTTTAATGTCTATACATCCTCCTCTACTGAAATTGACTTGAGCAAAGAAAAGGAGAGGTACAAGAATAACATAGGGATAGTGAAGGACCAAATGATGAAGCATATCCCAAAATAGGATAAGTATATAGCTCCCCTCCCTGCTCCCATGAATGCCCCTTACCAATTTAAATCCCTTCAACATTACATGAGGCAAACTTGTTATGGGTTGTGTAGGGTTTTGGGAATTGATGGGGATGCAGAGTTTTTACCAGCTGATCTTTTGCTGATTATCCTAGACATCCAGAATTCCTTGGTTAATACTGACTATGATTACGTTCAGTATATCATTGATAGAATGGATGAGGGTTTGATTTCTATCAAGGATAGTAAGAGCCCAATTAAGTTCATGCATTATTCTTTGCTAATGCACTTAATTTTGTTCTTCAACATTAATAATTTTGATTCAAACATGCTGAAGCCAAGGTTCAACTTTGAAGGCCAATATAATCCAGTGCAATTATGGGTGAGGAAGTGGAATTATACTTCCAATGAAGGGGATTTTTGTATCTTTTACAATTTCATTGTTTATCCTATTGTAAGGATGTTAGGTATCAATACCACAAGGATATCCCCAAGGGTCCTTAGGCTCCTATGACCAATGTAGTTTGTGGAAAAATGGGAGGGAGATCATAATTGGGGTGATTTTTACTTGGGGGAGAATGCTACAATTTTGAGAGTCTACAGTTGCCCCCAACCCCCACATCTATTACCAAAATTTGTGCCTCCAAGAGTTGCTTGTTTGGAACTTGTGTGGCAGTTGATGTGAATAGATAGAGAACTTCTAGACCCTCACAGGAAGGGTACATTCAAACCTAGGCAATTCAGGATAGGTGACTTCCTAGTAGGAAAGAGGCCATTTCCTCAAATTATTGCATGGTTAAATCAGTTCAAAATGGTTGATGGTGCTTGTAGACATGTAGATCCTGAGGGCTTTATCAAAATTGCTAGGATGCTCTATATTCCAAACATTGGTGTGATTAAGGAAGATGAGGGTTTGGATGAAGAAGATGTAGTCAGAAACATTATAGATGATGATGAGGTCAAAAGGAGAAGGAACAAGTACTTTGATTTGATAGACTTGTCAAAACTAATAATGGCAGCCTAGCTTCCTTTTAAGGGTTTCTTCCCTGACCTTCCCTACTTCAAAAGAATTGACAAGATGATAGAGATGCATGACACTCTATCAAATCAGTTGGAGAGGTTGATTGACCAGAGTCAACCAAAGAAAAGGAAAGACTATTCATCTTCTGATCAAGAGGAGTTTTTTGATGAGTCCCAGAAGGGAATAGCCCACCACATATTCAGGATCTACAAAGTGTTAAACCTATTAAAAACCAACTAGAAATAGGGGATTCTCCAGAACCACCTTTGAAGTAATAGAGGCTTGAGGAAGGAAAGCCTTCAAGGCAAGAAAAATAGAAGAGAATAATTGATAGAGCGTCTGCTCTAGTGCCAGGTGATAGGGTTTACAATCACCAATTGAGAAAAGAAATAAGAGAAGGAAAGAAGGTGGCCACTGATGAAATAGATAAGGAACAGTCCCTGTGGTCAGAAAAGGATATCAGAGAAGTCTATTAGGAGGAATTTTTGAGTGATGACCATTTTATTAAAACTGATGAATTCAAGAGTTTCCTTATTTGGAATAAGCAACAAGAAGTGAGGAAACTTCTTCCTGAAGGTATGGAGCCAAGTGAAGAGACATTGAGAGCCTTATCTTCTTATGATCCTAGCCTTGATCCCATAATTGTAGATGAAGCTAGACAACTGGTCAAGTCATGTGGAATGCTATTGACTCCAGGATGGGATCTGACTTCTGCATTCATCATAAATCAAATAAGAAAGCAACCACAGGGTAGCCTGTCATATGAAGTTCACATTGGTGATATGATAAGAGGAAGTGGTTATGACCCTAAATCTCAAGATGTTGCAATGTGGTCTATGGCCCCTAGGACCCAAAAGCCATCATTGTTATGTATAGAGGATAAAATGGAAGGGAATAAGATTATATGGACTCAGAAGAATACAACTGACCTTGAAGTTTCCAAGGTAGTAACTCATTGGGCTAACCTGAATGAAGCAAAGACAGTTCAATTATCTGAAAGGTATTCAAAATTGTTTGAAAGTGCAAACCTGGTGGCCAAGGATAGAGACTTAAAATTGATGAAGATTAAGTAGTTAGAGGATGAATTGGCAGAAATAAAAGTTAATCTTGAAGAAGCTTCAAAGGTAGTTGTTTTCCCCCCTATGCAGATTGAGGTCCCTATTCAGATTGATGAAGAAGTCCCTGGGAGACCTACTGAAGATTTGGAGAAGATAAGGATAGAGGCATCTTTGGACACTATGTCAAAGATTGTGCAATACAGGTAGGATAAGATAATAGAGAAGATGGATACAGTTTATCAATCAGTTAGCCAATTGCACCAGACCAACAGAAAGGTAAATGAATCATTGGCTGCTTTGGATCCACTTCATAGTGTTTAGTCTGGGAGAAGTTTGTTGTTCAATAAACTTGATAGTCTACAGGAACATAAGCTTGAGATCCTTGGGGTAGTGATAGAAGTTTTTGAGAAGGTTGGCTTAGTTAGTACTGTTTCAAAGTTTTTTAAAGGTAAGTCCAACCAGGTGAAGGCTAGGTGATAAGCATTATAGAAAATATCTACCATCAATATGTGATGACAATGGAAATGTGATCAAGTTGGAAGAATGGAAACTATCAATGGATCAGTTGGCAGTTACACAAGATGCTTTCCTAAATAGTGACAATACTTTGGATTTTGAGAGGTGTAATAGCATAATTGACAGTCTTTTCAAAATTGAAAATGATTGCATACGCTTGGTGGCAGAGGCCAAAAATATAACTGACTCCATGTGGGATAACCAAGTTAGATTATTACATGAATTGTAGACTTACAACTAGCCATTGGATGATGATGTAGCAGCTTGGGAGAAGCTAACAATAAAGAAGAAGAAGAGGCTAGTTGTCCAGCTTATAGAAGAAGAGAAAGAATAGAGCTGCAGATGGCACCTGATCTAGAAATTGGGGGAGAGAAAGTTTCAAACAAAGGATGATGTAGGTTAGCCAGAATGGTGATCATCATTCATGCAACAAATTTAGCAACTGCTCTGAAATATCCTTAGACAAAGATGCCACCTACGAAATTGTTGAGAAAAGATATTTGTAATATGTTGTTGCAATATTTTTGTCAGTTTGTAATCTTGTCTCTAGTGTAGGATCTTTTCTAGCCATCCCAAGCTTGTTGCATCCTTTCGAGGACTCCATGATGGCTAAGATATATATAGCAAGTCTCTGCTCATTTTAGGGGGTGGAAAAAAATACCCTATAAGAAAGGTTCTTAATACAAAACCTTATTTTCTTTAAATGAGAAGATACTGTATCAACACATTTTGACCATTAATACAAAATATTGGAGCTCTGTTACTACCATTTTATTATCTTTATGTATGGAGTGTTTTAGTTTTCTTATGTATTTAGATTACAATGCATTTTGAATACATTATTCACAAGGCGAATATAGGGGTTAAGCTTAAGTTTCTTTCAAGGAAAGAGTAAAATCTTAGGGGAGGTCTCTGGGAATTAATAATCCATGTATAAATTTGATGACAGTTGTAGAAATTAAAAGGATGGTATGTTAGGCATGTCATTTGAGTTTCAGTATATTTGTTTTAATAGATATATGTGGAGGTAGGGTTTGACTCTGATGCCCAAGTGGATAAGGCACTAGTTCTAGATCCATTTACATTTATTTGCCACCCAAAATATTAATAATTGTTTCATTTTACTTTACTGGTACAATCATAATCTGAATCATTCTATGACAAGTTCATGGATGTGTTTTGTAATGCTTTGTAGAAGCACTGAATGAGGTTAACCTTCCTTGAGTTTAACTCTAAAAAGAAGAAGGATGAATATCCTTAAACCATTGTTTCATGTTGCTGCTTTCATGATTTCTATCATTATATTGTGTATCAGGATAATATGGGCCATACTTAGAGTTCTCTCATCTTATTAAGTTGAGTTTGGAAGCAAGGACAGAGTAGTGAAGGAGCTAGTTCACAATTCAGAGCTGAGTTAAACAATGAATCGATATAGGTATACCCGCCTGAGTATCCATACTCGAAGTGAAGAAGGTTTTCTAACCTTAACACCTTAGTGTTTGCATTTTGTTAGATTATGTCCATTGGGATTATATGAGTATTTGATAATCTGTAGATTTGAGCACTAACAAAATTGGCGACTCTACTGGGGACTTCTGAATAGCTTGCAATAGGTTAGTGTAAACCCTATCTATTGTGCATTTGTAGACTAGCATAAAATAATTTCATTTCCCATCTAATAGTGGGTGGCGACTCTAAAATCTGTGTTACCAGTTGCTGATTGTTGCAAATTTTGCGAAAATTGTCCTGTTATACCATGAGTCAACCAAGATACACTAGGTCTTACTACAAGGATCACCCAGAAGATAATATGGGTGATGAGCTCCATACACCAAGTAGGAGACAATGGTCTAGAAGAGGTCAGAATACTGCTAGTTCCCAAGGCCCTGCTTGAGAAAGATCTCGTGTCCCACTTCCTCATGAATCTTCATCCTCTTCTGATGATCCCAAACATGTCAAGAGGGTTACGCCAAGTGTGCATATGTAGAAAGAAGTAATCACAGAGGTCACAAAAGCAGGTTATTTCCCTACGAGAAACTCTAGAACAACCAAAAGAAACCTCTGCTACTGAGACCATCTCCTATGATTCTGAAAAGTTGAGAGAAGAGGTGATTGCTTTAAGAAAAAAGGAGAGTGAACAACTTGCTGAGATTGCAAATAGGGTAAAAGTGAGGGAACAACAAATCTATGATTTGCTCATAAAGAGGCAGGAACTTCTCAAGAGAACCAAGAAAAATGAGACCCAAGTTAGTGATTTAAACCAAGATGTTCAAGGTTTAAATAAGGACTTGTTTGGTGACATGGAAGATTTGAGAAAGTAGGCTCAAGATACTAAACCTAAACAAGGTGAATTTGAGGGAACATGCCATGTCTTAAGGAAATTGAATCCCTCTGAAATCCAGAGAAACAAGGAGATTATAACTACTCCCAAAGAAATCCTTGATAAGGGAAAACAAAAATTGGTGGTTATAAATATTAATGAGCCCAAGAAAATTATGGCTCCTCCTATTGTACCTTCTCAAACAAGTATAGACTTGGAGAAGGCTAGAAAAGCAAAGGAAGATTTGGCTATTCAACTGGAGAAACTTGAGTTGGAGGTTGCTGCTGATGAAATGAAGAGGAAGATTGCCTTCCTACATGCTAACATGAACACATCTGCTAGTACCTCTATCCGTATCACCATAGGAACAACTCCATTCAGTCAGCCCAATACTTCACTTCCAAATGCTCAAGCCTTTCACCTTGGATAAATATTACCTGGACCAGTTCCTAATCAAGTTCCCCTTATAGCTAGTGGTATAGTGGGAACTATACCCTATGAAAATGTTGCAACTACCCCCCTGAATCAACCAAATATCCAAAGAAGACTAGTTCACTTGGATAGATATAGGCCTCTATTTTTTGATGGTATTCCTAGTCAACCTAATGTTGTCCCCAATGAAATTAGAAAGAAGATCCCATTATTTACTCAGAATAATGTTATCGCCTGTGAAGAGCATCTGAAGTTTTTCACAGATAAGGTAAATGATTATGAGATTGAACATGAAGATGTCATAATGAAGCTCTTTGTTCAATCATTGATTGAGGATGCTAGGGATTGGTATAGGGGACTACCTGAGAATAGTATTGCATCTTGGGAAGAATTTGTCAGATGTTTTAAAGAGCAATATGTAGAACATGTGAACTCTAGCTACATGCTCAATGAGTTCAATAATATCAAGAAACATTACAATGATAGCATGTCAAAGTTTAATAGCTGATTCCAAAAGGCTATGTATAAACTGTTCCAAGTATTGAGGCTAGATGATGTAGTCTGCATGACAACTTATTTCAATTCTATGGATGGTAAGATGTCTTACCTTTTGAGAGACAAGAATCCTTGTACCCTTAGAGATGCTTTTAAGTTAGCTATAAATATTGAGAGTAGCTGAAAGGCATCTGGCCAAATGTACAAAAGGGATGAAGGTAGACTATGGAAAGAAACTAGGCCACAACCTGCAAGGCCATCCAAAGAGGAGGATAGAATGGACAAAGGACCTAGTAATAACAAAGACTTCCCAGCAAGGTTTGATAAAGGTAGTAGAAATTTTTAGGATACAAGACTTCCTTATCAAAGGTAGGACAAAGCCCCTAATATGAGAGATATGCCTTACAAAACAAACTGCAAAGATGGGAGGCCTGTTCTTGATAATGAACCCCAAAATGGAAGAGATACACCAGATCCTTTGAAGAAAAATATAGCACATAATGTGGAAAGTACCCCTTGGTGTGTGGCTTGTAATATGCCCCACTCACCATTCCAATGTGTTGTTGCTCAAGCCTTGGGAGAAGAGGCTAATGATTCATACATAGGAGATTATGAAGGATCTGAAAAGCCTGCTATTAACATGTTTACTACTGAACTAATGGGGGATCTTGATTCCTTAGATAATCAATTTATTTGCCTTGATATTGATCATAAGAGGAAGATCTTCTCTGACTATGAATAAATTTTTTTTACTCAATCTAACCAGGAAGAGTTTGATAATGATTATTGCAAGACTCATATGGTAGAATCTGGGTTAGATGAAAGACAATGGAGAAAGCCCAGTGAAGAAGAGATCAAGGGTTTAACTGTGGCTGCTATTACTCAAGCAAAATCCTCATACAATTTGAGGAACAGAAAGGTGGATAATGAGCAGGGAGTCCCTAGATCAGTGTTTTTTAAGAGTAGTCCTCAAGATAAGGATTCCCCAAAGCCCAATGTTGTAAATAGTAAAGATGAAGGGTTTGAAGCTGAAAAGAAAAGGAAACAAGAAGTTATTGCTGACAACGTGAAGAAGAAATTTGGTAGGTCAAAAGATCACCCTGATTTTTGTGTTGACTCCTCTACTTTTGATATGAGACATGTCTTATCCCAAATAAAGATTTCCATCCCTTTTCTTGAGATGCTTAAAATAGAGGAGCACAAAGTAGTAGCTTTGGCTCTCATAAGTGAGCAGAGAACTACTCCTATTTTACAAGAGGAAGGGAAATCCCTGGACAAGCCAATTGCAATTAATGACATCTCTGATGTATGTGTTGGGACTATTGTGACACAAGAACCCTCTTCTATCAATCCTTTCTATGTTACTTTTCTTGTAAATAATTGTTTGCAAAAAAATTGTATGATTGATTCTGGTGCCGCTACAACTGTAATGCCTTATCAAGTGATGAAGGAGTTAGGGTTGCAAGTCAATACATATGGTGGAAGGTGTTATGCCATGGATAATAGGGTAGTACCTATTGTAGGGACCTTGATTGGAATTGAAGTGAAAATTTTTGCATTCCTAGAAGCCACATATAAAATGGATGTGGTTGTTGTTGATACAAAACCTCATTATGGCATGTTATTGTCAAGACAATGGGCTGCAGTAGTGGGTGGAAAGTTGCAACTAGATTTTTCATATGCTACCATCCCAATAAATGGAATTGAAGTAAAGTTGTATAGGGAGCCTCATTCTTCAGTCATGATTGAAGTGGTTGCTCCGGAGGATCTAAATTGTTTTGTAGATATTGACATGAGCAATTTTGTGATTGAAGAGGCAGTGCCTCAAATGAGAAACATAGATCCAATTGTGGATGAGCTAGTTTTGTAGCAAGATGGGCTTTGGAAAATGTTCTTTGATGGTGGATGCTCCAAGGAAGGATCAGGAGCTAGTGTTGTATTCATTTCCCCATCAAGTATTACATTTAAATACTCATTTTTGCTGACTTTTCAATGTACCAATAATACTTCTGAGTATGAGGCTTTAATATTGGGATTGGATGTAGCTATAAAGCATGGTATTAAATTTTTCAAAGTCCATGGTGATTCCCAACTTGTTATAGCCCAAGTAAGATCTCAGTATGCTTCCAAGGATGAAAAATTAAAACTATATAAACATGTTGTTTGGGATAGACTAGAGTTTTTTGTTGCTTTCAATCTGCTTTGGGTAGAAAGATCCAATAATATCATGGCATATTTTCTTGCAAATGTTTCCCTTAAGAGTGAAGACATAACCCTCACTGGTGTGTCTATGTTAGAGGTCAAAACTAGGCCTACTGTGCCTGATAATGTATACAATTGGAAAGTTTTTGAGGATGACCTTGATATCCTTAGGTTCATTTAAGGCCTTGAGCAATATGATGGTCAGCAAATAGATTTCAATGAGATACAATAGTGTGTTGAGGGAAAAGAATGCATCATGGGGAATGAGATAGTGCAATTGACATCCAACCACATACCTAAAGGGTTAGTAGAATTGGAAGGAATGTTCAAAATAAATGATGGTTTTTTGTCTTAGAAGTCTAATGCTAAAATGGAAGACTTAGAGGAAATAAACCTAGGATCTAAAAATTTCCCCCAGATGGTGTATATTGGCAAGAAAATGAGCAGAGAGATAAGAGGAAACCTAATTAGACTTTTGAAAAAATATAAATATGTGTTTGCTTGGTCTTATGATGACCTCAAAGCTTATAGGGATGACCTATTTCAGCATGAAATTCCTTTAAAAGAAGAAGCTAAGCCTTTTAGATAGAAGTAGAGGTCCATTAACCCTTTACTGGCCACTAAGATGCAAGTTGAGTTGACAAAATTGAGGGATGCTGGTATCATTGAGCCAATTAGGCATTCTACATGGGTTTCCAATCTTGTGCCAGTAAGGAAAAGGAATGGTGACATTAGGCTCTGTGTTGATTTTAGGAACCTGAATGTGGCTTCGCTCAAGGACAATTATGGATTGCCAAATATGGAGGCCATGCTGCATAGGGTGACTGGATGTGAACTCTTGTCAATGATGGATGGTTTCTCGGGGTATAATCAAGTGCTGGTCAGAGAATCAGAGCAATTTAAGATAGCCTTTACAACCCCATGGGGAACATATGTATATGTTCGCATGCCTTTTGGTCTGAAAAATGATGGAGTGACATTTCAGAGAGCCATGGACGTGGCATTTGAAGAGTTGATAAATTTTTTAATGGTTGTTTATCAGGATGATCTCACTGCTTATTCCAAGAAAGCTGATGATCATTGTTCCCATTTGGAGAAGGTCATTCTTAAGGCCTTAGAATTTGGTGTGTCTTTGAATCCCAAAAAGTGTTAGTTTGTTGTGACAGAAGGGAAGTTACTTGGACACATAGTGTCAAAAGAAGGAGTTAGTATTGATCCTGAAAGAGTAGAGGCAATTAAAAAGGTCCTTCCACCAAAGAACATAAAAAGTGTGCAGTCATTCTTGGGACAGATTAATTTTGTAAGAAGATTTATTGCTAACTTTGTAGAATTGGTCAAGCCCATAGTGAAGTTCCTAAAGAAGGAAGTGAAGTTTGAATGGAACCTTGAAGCTCATCATGCTTTTGTAAGAATCAAACAAGCAATTCAAGAGGCCCTGGTTTTGGTATCACCTGATTACTTGAAACCATTTTCTCTATTTTATTTTGCATCTTTTCATACTATTGCAGCTATCCTTTTACAAAAGGATCAAGAAGGATATGAGCATCCTATAGCCTTTTTCAGAAAATCATTACAAATTGCTGAATTAAATTATGAACTAATGGAAAAGCAAGCCTATGCCCTTGTAAAGGTAGTCAAAGCTTTCAGACCATATTTGGTCTATGCAAAGGTTAGTGCTTATGTGCCTCATACTGCGGTAAAGGATATCCTAACACAGAGTGA
Organism: Chamaecyparis obtusa; assembly: GCA_027943335.1. Lineage (NCBI taxonomy): Eukaryota > Viridiplantae > Streptophyta > Pinopsida > Cupressales > Cupressaceae > Chamaecyparis > Chamaecyparis obtusa. The sequence continues at coordinate 1,439,152 of BSBK01006612.1, forward strand.
AGTCACAGGAAAGAGGTGTAAATGGATAAACAGGATTCAAGAGTTTGACATTGACATTCACATTACCAAGTTGGTGAGAGGATTGGGACTTGCTAAGTTAATGACTGAGGAAAATATGGACCTTGTCCAGGTAAATAATGTTGCTACTAATGTTGATATGATTACTAGTATTGAAATGCAACCCTGGTACAAGGATGTCATTTATTTGATTAAAAATGCCAAGTGTCCACCTAAATTAAATGACAATCAAAGAAGGAGTCTGAGATTGCAAGCTCAGAGATATGTGCTGATCCAGGGTGATTTTTACTAGAAAGATAATGATGGCATTCTACTTTTTTGTCTGGATAAGTACCAATCAGAGAAAGTGTTGAAGGAAATGCACTCTGGAATGTGTGGAGGACATCATTCTACTTAGTCAACCACTCATAAAATCTTAAGGGTAGGATACTATTGGCCTGTATTGTTCAAAGACACTCATTCTTATGTAAGGAAATGTGAGCCTTGTCAAAGATTTGCTAAAAAATTGAAATTTTCAGGTGCACTCTTATTGAACCCTATTGTTGCAGAAGCTCCTTTTGCAATGTGGGGTATGGATTTTATTGGAGAGTTCTCTGAGAAATCTAGTGGAGGACATAGTCACATTTTGGTGGCTACTAATTATTTCACCAAATGGATTGAAGCCATTCCAACAAAAAGGGCCACTAGTGCTGTTGTGATTGAGTTTCTGATGAACAACATAATCACTAGATTTGGTGTCCCTATTAAATTAGTTGTTGACAATGCTATGAGTTTCAAGTCACAGGAGATTATTGATTTTTGTTCAGAAATGGGCATAGTATTGTCTTACTCATCCCCTTATCATCCACAGGCCAATGGACAAGCTGAATCCAGAAATAAGAGTATTTTGCAAATTTTGAAGAAAACCCTGGAAAAGAATAAAAGAAGTTGGCATGTGAAATTGAAGCTAGCCCTATGGGGTGATAGAATTTCTGAGAAGAGAGCTATAGGGAAGTCCCCTTTTGAAATGGTATATGGGGCAAAATCAAGGTTGCCAGTCAATAATTTCCTTCCAATCTATAAGTTTATGCAAGAAGAGGACATGGAAATCAGTGATCCATTGCAAGATAGAATGGTTCAGCTGATTGAGTTGGATGAGATTAGAAGGGAAGGACAAAGAGAAAATGTGAAGTTGCAGCAAAAAATGAAATATCTTTTTGATAAGAGAGCAACTATGAGAAAATTCAAGCCTGGTGATATGGTTCTCCAATGGAATGCCAGGGCTGAAGATAAAGGGAAGCACGAAAAATTTGAGTCTTTATGGATGGGACCTAATATTGTTCATCAAACCCATGGTAAGGATTCATATTTTTTGAAAAATTTGGATGGTGAAGAGCAGGAATTGCTAGTGCATGGAGAGTTCCTAAATTTTTTTTTCAGTTAATTCATTTTCCATGCACATTAGGTTTGTGTATATGTATAGTTGTGTTTCTTTCTGCTGTGTGTTTGTTTCCTATTTTTAGGTTAAGGTTTTGTGGTCTACCTCCTAGAGATTCATAAATTCTTGCTATGATCTTGCAATCAAGCATCCTCAAATAGAGCCACTATTGGATATTCTCTTAATTTTCTAAGGTGTGTGTCCAAATTTTGGGTTAAATCTTCTTCCAGGTGTTTTGTTTGGTCTAGGGTTTGGAAAATTCATAGGAAATTGTCATAGCCGAGTTCAAAAACCCTTACCCTAGGCTTTGTTTTTAAAAATGTCAAATTCATGCAAAAGTCCTCATGATTAGCCCTTATTCTTCTATTTCATTGTTACCTTTTTAGTCACTTAAGATGATTAAATTGTGCACATGTTTAATCTTTTTGTGTTCTCTGAATTGGAAAAGGTCATAGCATGTCTCATATAGTATTCAGTGAATCAGTGAACAAGTCAATCTTATGCTAAGCATCATTTTAGTCACGTGGTCTCTAAGTCTCCCAGTGAACACCTCAACCATTCAGCGAATTGGTGAATGTGTCAAAATGCTAAGTGTTATCCTTGATCGCAGAGTCTCCAAGTATCAGGTGGTTATCAAAAAATTTTAAGCGACTTGGCGAATGCATTATCTATTATTCACGTATTCCTTGGTGGTTCTGTGCTAACATCTAGCAACCTAGCGACAACCATAGATCATTGACAGGATCAACAGTTATGATTAAATCTCAAGTATTATTGGGTCCTACATGTTTCACTTGGCGAATGAGCGATTGTGTATAGTTTTCTAAGTATGGCGGCTCTAATAGTTTGGCTTGATGAATTTGGCAGAAAGGGTTGTTTCAAGTGTTCGCTTGTTCTCAAAATAAATTATTGAGAGGCTAAGTAATCTGGTGATTCGGCGAATCATGTGGTCATAGGTTCTCTTAAAAGAAATGTAAAGGGCAGTATGATTTGGCGAATGGGTGAATCAAAGGATTAGCAAAGTTTCAAGTCTTCAGTCACTTAATCGCATAAAGAAACATTCAATGATTGAAGTATTGTGAGATTTAGAGAAACCTTGTTTTTTGATTCTCATAATCAAATGATCATATGTTTTGGTGGAGTGGTCAGCTAACCACATTCCCCAAGTCACTAGATATCTGGGTAGTTAGCACTAACATCTAGTGAATGAGTGAAGGATATAGTCGCTAAGTCTCAGAATGAAGGTGACGGTTAAGATAGATTCAGTGACTCAGAGAGTAAATGCTTTGCCAATTCTCTGAATAATCAGGTGGTTAAGTATCTCACTAAGCAAATGCACGAACCCTTTGTTTGCTAAATCTCCAAGAAAATTGATAGTTAGTCGGGACATTAAGAGAATTGGAGATGACATTGGTCGCCAGTTCTCTAAATGATAACTGCAGTCAAGTGCTCGAAGGTGATCACTTCAGTCACTGATGCGCTAAGATGATGAAAAGTTAAGAATTGCATTGTGAGAACCCGCAAAGGCTTTGGTCACCAGTTCTCTGAAAATGAGCAAGGGTTAACATTGCATTAAGTGATTATGAGAGACTTTCAGTCACTGATTCGCTAAATGGGCCTAGTTGGAAAAGGTAATAAAAGAAAAGAAAAGGGACCATTGCCTACATGGATAAAGTATAGTGTCAAGCTGGAGAGTAAACTAATGAGCCATCCAATTAGTTTCAAAGGAAGATTTCATGACGTAAACAGGTTTAAAGTGTAGAATCTTAATCATTTGCCTCTTTGCCTTATTTTCGAGTTGTTTAATTTATCTATCAACATCCAAACATGACTAACTCAAAATTTGAAATCTGATGGTATATGAAATTGAATGTGGAAATAATTAAGGAGATTTGCAGTAATTGTGGTAGTTGTACACATTTGATCCATATCAATAAATAAGCTAAGCTCATTATTTCCTGTGTCCAAAATCAGTCGAAGTGAATTGTGTCATTCTGAAGTGATTTTTGAGTGCCAAGTGAATCCATTTTGCAGAGATTGAAGATAATTCTATAGAAAAGATGAGTCAACCTGAGAGGAGCACAACATCTTCCAACAGTGAAGAAAAATCCAAGAGTGGTGAAGACAAAGGCAAACTAAATTATTCAGATGAATTTTTGAAATTGCTAACTGGTTCCAATAAGAACAAAAGAGCTCCTAATGATGTTTTCAAAGATGTTTTAGGGTTTTGTAGCGATCCTATGACACTGAATAGCACAATTTATACTATCTTCAACTTCTTTGATAAAAATAGAGATAGTCATATCCCTGTATGTAATGGTTGGGCTTTGGGGTTAGGGAAATTAGTAGTGCTTGATGTATTCCTAGATGCAGATTTAATTGGAGCTCTAGCTAAGTGTTATGACCCTATTTCCAAGACTATTAGGAAAGAGGACCAGTCAGCTTTGGGTACTCTTGACAGGGGCTCATTCATGAAGGATTTTAATGTCTATACATCCTCCTCTACTGAAATCGACCTGAGCAAAAAAAAGGAGAGGTACAAGAATAACATAGGGATAGTGAAGGACCAAATGACGAAGCATATCCCAAAATAGGATAAGTATATAGCTCCCCTCCCTACTCACATGAATGCCCCTTACCAATTTAAATCCCTTTAGCATTACATGAGGCAAACTTGTTATGGGTTGTGTAGGGTTTTGGGAATTGATGGGGATGTAAAGTTTTTACCAACTGATCTTTTGATGATTATCCTAGACATCCAGAATTCCTTCGTTAATACTGACTATGATTACATTCAGTATATCATTGATAGAATGCATGAGGGTTTGATTTCTATCAAGGATAGTAAGAGCCCAATTAAGTTCATGCATTATTCTTTGCTAATGCACTTAATTTTGTTCTTCAACATTAATAATTTTGATTCAAACATGCTGAAGCCCAGGTTCAACTTTGAAGGCCAGTATAATCTAGTGCAATTATGGGTGAGGAAGTGGAATTCTACTTCCAATGAAGGGGATTTTTGTATCTTTCAAAATTTCATTGTTTATCCTATTGTAAGGATGTTAGGTATCAATACTACAAGGATATCCCCAAGGGTCCTTAGGCTCCTACAACCAATGCACTTTGTAGAAAACTGGGAGGGAGATCATAATTGGGGTGATTTTTACTTGGGGGAGAATGCTACAATTTTGAGAGTCTACGTTTGCCCCCAACCCACACATCTGTTACCAAAATTTGTGCCTCCAAGAGTTGCTTGTTTGGAATTTGTGTGGAAATTGATGTGGACAGATAGAGAACTTCTAGCCCCTCACAGGAAGGGTACATTCACACCTAAGAAATTCAGGATAGGTGTCTTCCTGGTAGGAAAAAGGGCATTTCCTCAAATTACTGCATGGTTAAATCACTTCAAAATGGTTGCTAGTGCTTGTAGACATGTAGATCTCGAGGGCTTTATCAAAACTACCAGGATGCTCTATATTCCAAACATTGGTGTGATTAAGGAACATGAGGGTTTGGATGAAGAAGATGTAGTCAGAAACATTATAGATGATGATGAGGTCAAAAGGAGATGGAACAAGTACTTTGATTTGATAGACTTGTCAAAACAAGTAATGGCAGCCCAGCTTCCTTTTAAAGGTTTCTTCCCTAACCTTCCCTACTTAAAAAGAATTGACAAGATGATAGAGATGCATGACACTATATCAAATCATTTGGAGAGGTTGATTGACTAGAGTCAACCAAAGAAAAGTAAAGACTATTCATTTTCTGATCAAGAGGAGTTTTTTGATGAGTCCCCGAAAGGGAATAGCCCACCACAAATTGAGGATCTACAGAGTGTTAAGGATATTAAAAACCAACTAGAAATAGGGGATTCTCTAGAGCCACCTTTGAAGAAATAGAGGCTTGAGGAAGGAAAGCCTTCAAGGTATGAAAAATAGAAGAGAATAATTGAAAGAGCATCTACTCTAGTGCAAGGTGATAGGGTTTACCATCACCAATTGAGAAAAGCAATAAGAGAAGGAAAGAAGGTGGCCACTGATGAAATAGATAAGGAACAGTCCTTGTGGTCAGAAAAGGATATCAAAGAAGTCTATCAGGAGGAATTTTTGAGTGATGACCAGTTTATTAAAACTGATGAATTCAAGAGTTTCCTTATTTGGAATAAGCAACAAGAAGTGAGGAAACTTCTGCTTGAAGGTATGGAGCTAAGTGAAGAGACATTAAGAGCCTTAACTTCTTATGATCCTAGCCTTGATCCCATAACTACAGATGAAGCTAGACAACTGGTCAAGTCAAGTGGAATGCTATTGACTCCAGGATGGGATTTGACTTCTGCATTCATCATAGATCAAATAAGAAAGAAAACATAGGGTAGCCTATCATATGAAGTTCACATTGGTGATATGATAAGAGGAAGTGGCTATGACCCTAAATCTCAAGAAATTGCAATGTGGTCTATGGCCCCTAGGACCCAAAAGCCATCGCTGTTAACTATAGAGGATAAAATGGAAGGGAATAAGATTATATGGACTGTGCAGAATACAACTGACCTTGAAGTTTCCAAGGTAGTAACTCATTGGGCTAACCTAAATGATGCAAAGATAGTTCAATTATCTGAAAGGTATTCAAAATTGTTTGAAAGTGCAAACCTGGTGGCCAAGGATAGAGATTTAAAATTGATGAAGATTAAGTAGTTAGAGGATGAATTGGTAGAAATAAAAGTTAAGCTTGAAGAAGCTTCAAAGGTAGTTGTTTTCCCCCCTGTACAGATTGAGGTCCCTATTCAAATTGATTAAGAAGTTTCTGAGAGACCTACTAAAGATTTGGAGAAGCTAAGGATAGAGGCATCTTTGGACACTATGTCAAAGATTGTGCAATATAGGAGGGTTAAGATAATAGAGAAGATGGATACAGTTTATCAATCAGTTAGCCAATTGTAGCAGACCAACCGAAAGGTAAATGAATCATTGGCTGCTTTGGAGCCACTTCATAGTGTTTGGTTTGGGAGAAGTTTATTATTTGATAAACTTGATAGTCTACAGGAACATAAGCCTGAGATCCCTGGGGTGGTGACAGAAGTTTTTGAGAAGATTAGCTTAGTCAGTGCTGTTTCAAAGTTTTTTAAAGGTAAGTCCAACTAGGTGAAGGCTAGGTTGTTTATGTTTGATAAGCATTATAGCAAATATCTACCATCAATATGTGATGACAATGGAAATGTGATCAAGTTGGAAGAATGGAAACTGTCAATGGATCAGTTGGAAATTACACAAGATGCTTTCCTAAATAGTGACAATACTTTGGATTGTGAGAGGTGTAATAGCATAATTGATAGTCTTTTCAAAATTGAAAATGATTGCATACACTTTGTGGCAGAGGCCAAAAATATAACTGACTCCATGTGGGATAAGCAAGTCAGATTATTACATGAATTGTAGACTTACAACTGGCCATTGGATGATGATGTAGTATCTTGGGAGAAGCTAAAAATAAAGAAGAAGAAGAAGAAGAAGAGGCTAGTTGTCCAGCTTATAGAAGAAGAGCAAGAATATAGCTGCAGATGGCACCTGATCCATAAATTGGGGGAGAGAAAGTTTCAAACAAAGGATGATGTAGGTTAGCTAGAATGGTGGTCATCATTCATGCAACAAATTTAGCAACTACTCTGAAATATCCTTAGGCAAATATGCCACCTGTAAAATTGTTGAGAAAAGATATTTGTAATATGTTGTTGCAATCTTTTTGTCAGTTTGTAATCTTGTCTCTAGTGTAGGATCTTTTCTAGCCATCCTGAGCTTGTTGCATCCTTTTGAGGATTCCAGGATGGCTAAGATATATATAGCAAGTCTCTACTCATTTTAGGGGGTGGAAAAAAATACTCTGTAAGAAAGGTTTTTAATTCAAAACCTTATTTTCTTTAAATGAGAAGATATTGTATCAACACATTTTGACCATTAATACAAAATATTGGAACTCTGTTACTACCATTTTATTGTCTTTATGTATGGAGTGTTTTAGTTTTCTTATGTATTTAGATTGCAAGGCATTTTGAATACATTATTCACAAGGTGAATATAGGGGTTAAGCTTAAGTTTCTTTCAAGGAAAGAGTAAAATCTTAGGGGAGGTCTCTGGGAATTAATAATCCATGTATGAATTTGATGACAGTTGTAGAAATTAAAAGGATTGTATGTTAGGCATGTCATTTGAGTTTCAGTATATTTGTTTTAATAGATATATGTGGAGGTAGAGTTTAACTCTGATGCCCAAGTGGATAAGGCACTAGTTCTAGATCCATTTACATTTATTTGCCACCCAAAATATTAATAATTGTTTCATTTTACTTTACTGGTACAATCATAATCTGAATCATTCTATGACAAGTTCATGGATGTGTTTTGTAATGCTTTGTAGAAGCACTGAATGAGGTTAACCTTCCTTGAGTTTAATTCTAAAAAGAAGAAGGATGAATATCCTTAAACCATTGTTTCATGTTGCTGCTTTCATGATTTCTATCATTATATTGTGTATTAGGATAATATGGGCCATACTTAGAGTTCTCTCATCTTATTAAGTTGAGTGTGGAAGCAAGGATAGTGTAGTGAAGGAGCTAGTTCACAATTCAGAGCTGAGTTAAACAATGAATTGATATAGGTATACCCGCCTGAGTATCCATACTCAAAGTGAAGAAGGTTTTCTAACCTTAACACCTTAGTGTTTTCATTTTGTTAGATTATGTCCGTTGGGATTATATGAGTATTTGATAATCTATAGATTTGAGAACTAACATAGCTAAAGCACCATCTTACCCTTTTATGTTGTTAGGATAGGCTTCTAATTTTTAGATTCATTCTATGAAAGTAGGCTATTGCATAAGATTTGGTGAGTATTGAGGTACAAGATACCTATAGGAGTCTAAAAGCTATTCTATAGTCAGCTACCTGTAGGTCTGAAGTTTAACACAAGATATATGTGTGTGTAGATGAGGTACACCCACCTGAGCATCTAAGCTCAAAGTGTAGGAGGATCTCTTTGATCTTTGTTAATTGAACCTTTTCCTTGTAGACTTTGGAGTGGTGATAGAGTCAGAGACATTAAGTTGTCAATCATAGTGTAAACCTGCAAGTAGAAATGAAAAGGGGAACCAAAAAAATGAAAACTCTACTGGGGACCAAGTAAAAGACAACAAGCTTCCTTGCTTGGTTGGATCATCCTAGAGTCTTGGTTGAAAGATCATAGAGTCAAATAAAACAAAGAGCATTTGCTAAATTTTCTCACTAAGTGTTGATTGGTGACTCTGAGTCTCTATTTGATTATTGTTTTGTAACAAAGCATGTTATATTTGTAGTCCTGATAAGAAGATGTCCTATGAGATTGTGTTGTGAGTCTGGTTTTTGAAGAAGGTTCAAAGTTGGGAGAGACTTTCAGCTAACCCAAATTTTTCATCTAAAAAGAGGTGGCGACTCTACCAAATTTTGAAAAGTGATTTGAAGGAGACTTCAGACTTATATTTTGTAGCATTCACAACATTTCTAGGTAGTCCTATTTCATAAAGCAAATATAGTCCCTAATTAGGTGAGCAAGTCACCATTGAAGAGGGAAATCAATTTTAAGGTTTAATGAATTTATATGGTGAATAGAGGTAAAATGGATTCACCACTATTTAGATAGAAAGAAAAGGGAAAAATATTAAGATCTATTCTCAAACCCAAATTCCCCAAGGAAGAGATCCGATTTGATCAACCAAAAAGGCTAATGCACAATCGAATCAATTTATGGAAAAGAGTAGGAAGAGAGAGAGTAAATCCAATATTTCCCTATGAATGAAATTTATGCTTGGAATATGAAATAATTAAAGTGCAAATACCAACCTTGAATTAGGGCAGATCTAGAAAATGCTAAATTATGGCTTATGTATGAACTTTTTGAAGATTTCATCACTTGTTTTGGACTGAAAATGTCAAGGTGGACAAAACCCAAAAATATTTTCTCCAAATTCACGTAGGTCGACTTTGACCTTTTAAAAGTTCAAAGACCACATTATTTATTTGAAGTCTGATTTTGATTCTGTTCGCAGATCCTGAAAGATTACTGAAAAGGGTATCCAAATTCGCTCTCAGATCCGAGATGTCACACATGTACTTGCAAGAAAATAGGGTTTGTTTGTTTGTTTGGGGAGGTTTTCCTTGGTCAAACCCTAGTTTGGAATCAACCTTAATATTATAATTGAAATAGGAGAATGCTAGCAAGTAGTAGAAATGAATCTAACAATGAAGCTATGCAATTCAATAGATATGCTAATGTATTTGGAATGTAATCAAATATATTGATATGAAAGCTTGAACATAACATCATCAAACCTCCATGATTGTATGCTTGAAATCCACCTTGAGGAAATAATGATATGGATCTTGAAGATGAGCAAAGGATCTTGAAGGAAGATCACACCACCATGGTGGCTAGATCTAGGGTTTGAATGATAGATCTTGAATGCTTGAGCCAAATCCCTTCAATAGCTTGAATTCTTGAATCCTTGATCTTCAATGGAGAACTTGGATGGACAACAAGACTTGAATGCTTGAATGGAATGCTTGCTTGATCACCTTGAGAGCTTGAGTGTGTATGGGATGAGAAAACTTGATTGAGAAAACTTGATGTGAAAATGAGAGAGGCAAGCCTCCTTTTATAGTGATCTAGGGCACACTCCTCTAGATGGGCCACCTTAGAGAATTAAATCCCAATTAGGTCCTCACCTTTAGAAAATATACCTTGATTAAATACAATTAAAGGATTTACCATTTTGGAGCCTGAAACAACCGACTTGGAGGCGGAGAAATAATTATCCTGAAAGCCAAACTTCCAACAAATGAAAATTTGAAATCCTAGCGGGAAGAGGTCAAGGTCAAGTTTGACCCTGACCTGGTCAGGGTCAAGGTCAAATTTGACCTCAGACCCTAACTTTGTCAAGTTCTGCAACAGAGGTCCTAGAGATGTCAGAAACCTAGAAATTGATATCTGAACAGGACTAGATGTCTGGAATAGATAGAAAATCCTCTGTTTGATGTGATGAAAGACTAGGAGGTCTCATTTCTGAATCCTACCTAGAAAATAGAGCCATGGAAGAGGGAAAATCAAGAAATTCCTTAAGACCTTAACCCTAATTTCTCCTAGAATGGAGAAATCAGGCACGGAGAAGAAGTGGAAAGTGGGGAGAAAGCCAAGTACATGCAAAGATCTAATCAAGGTGCCAAACATGACCCTAAACCACTTACTCAGAGGGATAAATGATCTTAACATGGAAGTGCTTCCATTTTAAGATGATACATATGGTTGCATGAGTTTGAACAAAAGTATTGTTATGAGAACAAGTTGCATTATTTTGTCAGTATATTGAAATGGAGTTTCTAGCTTTTAGAGATCAGGGTGATGTTTCTAGTTACCAATCAGGCCAAAAATATGTTAATAGGGATAGAGACATATTTTTGAGTGGTCAAAAAATCCAACAGACTTGCATAAGGATTTTAAGATGTGCAATAGGGGAAAGGAAAGAAGAGTCATCCCATTTGTACTATAAAAAATTTCTTATAGCTTGTGGTGAATTTCTTATGGGTGTTGAGCTTCAAGATTTCCAATATGCTGAGATGTTTTTCGAGCTTGGTATGCCTAAATCAATCAATTGGACTACCTCTTTTAGAAATGAAGCACTAGAAAAGGTCAAAAAATGGATGGCTTCATTTGTGGATGATGAATCTTGTGATGCTGATGTTGATAATGGAACTTATGATTATCAAGAGATAGAAGATCAATCTATAGTTGATGTAAGTTCCTACAGTGATGACTTTGCACAAGATATTGTGACACAAGAGTTTTTAGCTCCAATCTCAGATGAGGAAGATGTTTGCAGCATTTGCAGTGAGACCAAAGAGGCAAAATGTGAAGTTTAATGCTTACTAAGTAGTGAGAAAATTTCAGAGCTCTTAGATGTAGAATTTTAGAGATGCACTCCCAAGTATGTTTCCAAAATACCATGCTTGGTAGATATTAGTTTTGATGAAGATGTTACAAGTGATGGCATGATGTGTGAAACATTTCTTGATGTCCTTTCTCCCATTTTTGATATGCAAGTGGATGGTACACATCATTACCATGCATTTGATAGTGTAATGTTTGATGAATATGATGATGTATGTACTAGTGTGGATTTAGTTTTTCAAGAACCTAATGTCAGTAGTTCTTGTTTATATTTTGATGCTGGAGAATGTGGTAAATTTGAAGGGGTTTTCTCAAATTTGCAAATGACTAATGAGTCATTAACTAACAATTCTTGTTCCTTTCTAGAAGATGCCGATGTGATTTTTGATTAGCAAGTTGTTTCCAATTTCATGCAATCAAATTTTTGTCTTGAGAAGTGTTTTATTAGTTTGTAAAGCAAGGAGATAGAAAGAGTTTATTCTTTATTGCAAACTAATAATCATAATGTTGATGCTTCCAGCCATGAGGTGAAGTTGGGGTGTTTCTTTTTTTAGCATGATAGTGAAAATGAAGAATGTGATATTTTGATGTCACAAAGTGATCAATATTTATGGCAGCTTGATGGCCTTATCTTGTTGAATGATGGTGGGTGTAATGATCATTTTTTGTGTGATATACTGAATGTGGATCACAATGTTTTTGGTAGGTTGGATGAAAAATGTAATTTCAGTTTTCCTCTACTGAATGGAGATGAAAATTATTTGTTTGATAGAGGTAAAAAATGATCAGAAGTTTTGGGGCCTTGAGCCTTTTTGTAAATATTGTGAATCCATGTATAGTCGCTATCCCTTTTAGTTGTTTGGTGTGTCTCTTTTTGCCTGGTCCTATTTTAGTTTCTAGGTTTTTTCCCTATTGCTCTTTATTGTTCATGGTCATTCTAGTAGGTGGTCTACTTCACCCTGAGATTCTAGATCCTTGCTATGTCTGCAAGAGGCATACATCCCCAGACAAAGCCACTGTTAGCACTTGTAAAACATTTTATGACTCTGTAGATTTTCTCTGGTCTCTGCAAATGTTTTCCTTGCCCTTGGCCTTAAACCCTAGTTCAAATATTCAAAAAATCTAGCCATTGGTGAAAAGAAGCCCTAATTTGCCTAGACCAGTTTCTATTTAAGCGTTACTTTTTTCGCTTACTAAAGTCCCATTTACCCATGTGCTAAATTTCACTATGACCACTTCGCATGTTACATTATTAGGTTTTAATAGCGGGACCCCCTTTAATATTTCATGTCTAAACCTAGGTCTCCCATTTTAATTTTTCCTAAGTGTCGGCCTTTAATTTGTGTGGCTATCATTGTTTCACAAGACTTTTTATTGTCAGAGTTTCTGACATGTGATTTAGTGACAGGGTGCCATCTAGTCAGTGGGGCCTGACATCATAGTTACTTTCAATCTAATGGTAGGCACATGATCTTAAGGAATATTCCTTCCCCTTGAGATCATGTGATAGTCGCCCAATCTTCCAGCATGTTGCGGCCTATGTGCGGTGGGTCCTTGTTTGCTCAGTCATCCTAACTTGGTGGCTTTTCATTGGCTAAGGTGGATTGTGATGTGGATCCTATTAGTGGGGCCTACAATGAAGGTCTTTAGAGCCATGGCTAGTGCATGATCTCATGGAATATTCCTACCTAATGAGATCATGCGACATCTGTTGATTTTGAATTTGACCAAGGATGGTGTCAGTGGGTCCAGTGCCAGGTGTTGCGGAGCTAGAGGCTTTTCATTGGTTGACAAGTTTGTGACATGGCAATTGTCAGTGGGACCGTCTCTCTATAGAAGTTAATGGTTTGATAGTTGTCAAAAGGATCGACGATGGGCACTTGATCGTGAGGAATATTCTTTCCCCTCGTGATTATGCACCTACCATCCTATATGAAGGTAAAGAAAAGTCAAGGTGGGTCCGTGATGCTATGTGGTGCTAACATGCTCATTTTTTATTGGCTGATAGTTTGGCAATGTGGTGGGAGACTTTTCAAATGGCCTTTTGATTGTTACAAAGATTAATGAGAACCACCCGATCTACTGGGAAAGGATGAGATCTATGGCCATATTTTAAACTTGGCTGATTAATCATTGCTACTAGGAATTCAAATATTTAAAGGGTTTTCAGAAATAAAAGGACTAATTTTTAATGTTTTAGCGGCTGGGTTTGGTAGGAATGATCTTGTCAACTATTGTAGAGTGGTCTAGGGGTTTGATAATTGATTGTAGGGTGGGTTTGTACCATGAGGAAGTTTCTTGAGGCATGTTGCAAGTGGGTAATCAAGTGGGTGAATGTAGAAAATTCATGGTCTTCAGTACAAATCAGGAGATTTATCATAAGTGAAGATCATCCTAGGATCTGATCAGGCTAGGTCACTTGGTTTTCCTCCCATGGAGTAAATTGTGATTGAATTTTTGGTTGGTTTGGTGGGTGAAAACCCTAACCCCTTGCCCTAGTCATCCGTAGCTTGTTGCATCCTATTTTTGGGATTCCAAGATGACTAGGGGATATATATTGTTGTAATTTTGATTTTGGAGGGGTTCCAATTCCTGTTTTGTTCTAGGTTGGTTCCAATTTCCCTAGTTCCATGAATGTTCCACCTTGTAAATACTTCTTTTCTCTCTGCATATAGGGTGATCCCTCTTTTCTTTCTGGCTAAGAAAATATGATATAAGTTGTAATAGATGTCTTATGTGTAAGATTTGAATACAGTTGTTTTGTTATCAGATTGTCTCCATTTGAATCTTAAATTTGTTGATTATAACATCAAGGATGTTTAATCTTTCTATTACCATTTCCTACGTGTCTGCAATAGATTTGTCTTCACAGAGATAACTAAGTTGAAGATTGGTCTTTAGATGTGTATGAGCTGGGGTATCAAGGGTGTCTCATGCTTGTCTTCTAGTGGATGATTGGTTAATGTATTGCTTGTTCCTAGGTCTTCCTTTGAATAGGTGATAGCATATCTGGGTACACAGGTGGTTTGGTAATGTATGATCTAATTTGGGGTAGGTGTATTGTCTTCTTGTTTCATATCTCTATTGTAATGAGGTATTTGACTCTCTTGCCCATTAGATAAGGCACTAGTATATGAGAGACCTAGGGTATTTCAGGGGTCCATTCAATCCAAAACTCAAAATCATTTAGCTAAAGCACCATCTTTCCCTTTCATGTTGTTAGGATAGGCTTCTAGTTTTCATATTCATTCTATGCAAGTAGGCTATTGCATAAGATTTGGTGAGTATTGAGGTAAAAGATACCTATAGGAGTTTGAAAGCTATTCCATAGTCAATTACCTATAGGCCTAAAGTTTGACATAAGATATATGTGTGTGCAGATGAGGTACACCTGCCTAAGCATCTAAGCTCAAAGTGTAGGAGGATCTCTTTGAAACTTGTTAATTGGCCCTTTTCCTTGCAGAATTTGGAGTGGTGATAGAGTTAGAGACATTAAGTTGTCAATCATAGTGTAAACCTGCAAGTAGAAATGAAAAGGGGAACCAACACTATGATTAGGGTTGCACATCTAGATGACTTGAGCAAGATACTAGACATAATGGAGAAATTTAGTCTAGACTAAATCCTAAGAAATGTGCTTTTGGTGTCACTTCTGGAAAGCTCTTGGGATACATAGTCTCAAAGAAGGGTATTGAAGTTAATCTAGCTAAAGTGAAGGCTATAATCGAAATGCAACCTCCAAAGAATATTAGTCAAATGAGGACATTCCAAGGAAGAGTTCAATCTATCAGAAGATTTATATCACAGCTAGCAGACATATCACAACCTTTTACTAAAACATTACATAAAGGTGTGACCTTTGCATGGAATGAAGAATGTGATAACAACTTTAATCATATCAATAAGTATCTATCCAATCCTCCTATTTTGATGCCTCCTATCTATTGGACGCCATTGATCTTATATGTCTCCACTACAGATACATCACTAGGGGCATTGCTAGCACAACATGATGAGAACAAAAAGGAAAGAGCTATATACTATATCAGTAGAACATTGGTTGCATATGAGAAGAACTATTCAATGATTGAGAAAGCTTGTCTAGCTATGATCTTTGCATCACAAAAACTAAGACACTACATGTTAGCTCATACCACACAATTGGTAGCTAAGATTGATCCACTCAAGTACCTACTAAGCAAAGTTGCCCTCACAGGTAGATTAGCTAAATGGGTTATGCTCTTAAGTGAATTTGACATTGAATATGTGGAAAGAAAGGCTATCAAAGGATAGGTTATTTCTGATCAATTAGTAGATGCACCTATGATTGATGATACACCGATGCAAATGGAATTTTTAGATTCCTCTATTATGACTCTTTCTTCTAGGGAATGGCAGTTATTCTTTGATGGCTCCTATACACAAAATGGATCAGGAGTAGGCATATTTTTCATAACTCCTCAAGGATACTCAATCCCAAAAGCATTCAGATTAAAGTTCCCTTGCACAAACAATATTTCTGAATATGAAGCCCTTTTGAATGGTATGAAAATAGCGATTGAGTGGAGGGTGAAAGAACTACACATTCATGGAGACTCACAACTTGTTATTCATCAAGTCAATGATGTATACCAAACTAAAGATGAAAAGCTCATTCCTTACAAGAGAATGGTGGATGATCTAAAGAAGTATTTCCTATCTATCACATTTGAGCAAATTCCTAGAATAGAGAATAAGGCTGTTGATGTAATGGCAAAGCTATCTACTTTATTATAGTAGCCTGAACATGAGCTACGCTATGAGTTCCTAGTGGAAGCACTATCTTATCCTGCATATGATTCCCCCAAAACCTGCATGATCTGCACTATTATTGGTCATGATTCATCTAGATACAAAAACCTATTTTCCTATCTCCAAAACCAAATCATTCCCGATACCTTCAACCACCATGAAAAGAGATACCTTATCCGTAATGCCTCCCGATATGTCATCATTGGTCATGATTTGTACAAATGAGGTCTAGATGGTACACTACTTAGATGTTTAGAATGGGAAGAGTCTCAATGTGCGTTAGAGGAAGTCCATGATGGTATTTGTGGGTCACATTTGAATGGTTTAACACTAGCTCGAAAACTTATTACGGCTGGGTACTATTGGCCTGAAATGGAGAAAGAGTCTATCAAGTTTGCTAAGAACTGTAAAAAATGCCAAGTGCATGGCAACTTAATTCATGCTCCAAGGAGAGATCTAATTCCCTTTACTACACAATGGCCTTTTTACCAATGGGCATTTGATCTTATAGGAGCTATACATCCTCATTATTCTAATGGACATACTCATATAATCACAGCTACAGATTATTTTACAAAATGGGTAGAAGTAGTCCCTTTGACACAAGCAACTGGAAAGAAAATATCTAGGTTCATATTGAACTATATCATATGCAGATATGGGATACCTCATTCCATAATCACAAATAATGGTGGACATTTCAAGAATAAAGATCTAGATGATTTATGTGCTAAATTCAAGATTACACAACATTGGTCTTCTATATACTATCCTCAAGGGAATGGACAAGAAGAGGCTTCTAACAAGAATCTATTGAAAATATTGCACCATACAGTTAATAAAATAGGAAGAGACTGGCATCTCATGATCAATCCAGCTCTCTAGGCCTACAGAACAAGTATCAAAACACCTACTGAGACTACACCTTTTGCTTTAGTCTATGTGTCTGACGTGGTGCTACCTATTGAGGTTGAAATCCCATCACTAAGAATCAGAATGCATGGTCTAGTAACTAATGATGACTATAGAGTGTCTAGGTTGCAAGAACTTGAACTACTAGATGAGCGCAGACAAGTAGCATATGATCATCTCAGAGTATATCCGAAGAGAATGTCTAGAGGCTACAACAAGAAAGTTAGACACAGAGAATTTCAGGTTGGTGATCTAGTCTTGAGAGAGAATCCTAAAAATCAATCACATAGAGAGCACAAGGGGAAGTATGAACCCAACTAGCTAGGTCCCTTTGTAATCACTGCTACTTTTGGCTCTAGTGCCTATCAACTATCAATGACTAAAGGAGAACAGCTCTGAGAACTAATCAATGTTCTCCATCTGAAGAAATTCTACACCTAAGGCATTCAGTCTATGGTAAAATATCTTGAAAAAATCTTAAAAATTTAAAAAAGTCTTGAAAAAATGAACATCTTGGTGAAAACCTAGCAATAGGCACCTTGATGATTCACAAAAAAATTGAAAATATGAAAAATACAAAAAAAAGTGAGAAAAAGAAAAAAGTGCCTTGGTGAAAACCTGGAAATAGGCGCCTTGGTAACAAAAATAGAATCTTTGCCAAGATGGTGAAAACCCAGCAAACGAGCACCACTTGTTTTAAAATGCTCCATCTATCAGCGCAATCTTGGTCTTTCCCAGCTTTTCATATTGCTTTAGTTTGTAAATATCTCCCAGATTATTTTTTTAATAAGTCAGTTTGTACACCAATCAACTAAAGCATATGTATCCTATCAATGCTTAAAACTTGGGGGCAATCAATGTCATATCTTATGGCCTCCACTGTATCCTAGACATATCATATCTAGTCAGAGTCCTTTGAAGCTTCATGTGAGTCAGTCAGTCAATCTTGTCTCCAAAAAGGGTTTTGCATCTACAACAACGCAATCAAACATCAAACAACAAACTGAAAATAATCTATGCTTTTTACATGCTTTTATCTCCTTGTATGCTTACTGATTCACATTGAGATTTTTGCATATTTTGTTCCCACGAGCTCTTCGATGATGTCCTTTATAGGATTTAGAGAGTGATAACTAGGGGCATAATCTTTTCTTTGTTTTCTTCTTGTATGTGAAAATCTAACAACTTTGAAAATTCTAGATTAAAATGGTGTCTGACTGTAAGAGCCTCTATCTCAAATTGGATGGCTATGCATACCTCGACCATTGATACTCGGAAAATTCAAGGAAGTTTGATCTAACTATTATCTTTTTGAGTGAGTTCTTTCTCCTACTATGAAATGCAATCTTACCTAAGGATGTGAACGATAAAGGGTCACTACGGGTAATTCACATTGGATTTAGAATGATCTTTTGATTGTTTGATGTGTTTGAACTGTAAGGCATATTTAGGTCATCACGACATTTATGTTTTGATGCTTATACAAATTGTTATATCAAAATAGACATGATATTTAGGTCATCCTTGCATTTATGCTTTGATGCTTATATCTGTATGCGCCCTAAAATGGTCGCCTAGACTTTGGGCCCCCGTTCAGCAATTTATCAATTTCCTGAATCAATGTTTTCCAATTTTTAAATCAATTCCTTGATCAAATCGCAATTAAATCAATAATTCAAATATTTCTAAGGTTTGATCATTTCATCAATAATTTTATTTAATTAAAAGAAATATCTTAAATAAAATAATCTTATTTAATTAAAACCCCTTTTAATTGAATGATTTTATCTTATTTAATTAAATATTCCTCTTTTTATTAAATAAACTTATCTTATTTATTTAAAAGATAATTCCTCTTTTAAATAAATAAAATCCCCACTTAAAGCAAAATCTGTGATGGAAAAGGAAATAAATCAAATAAAAATAAAACAAAAATCCTTTTCCTGATTCTTTCAATAATTTTATTTAATTGAAAGAAATATTCCCTCTTAAATAAATAAAATAACTTTATTTAATTGAAAGAAATATCTTTTAAAATGAAATAAATTTATTTAATTAAAATCTTTTTTAATTAAATGATTTTATCTTATGATATCTCTCTTTTAATTAAATAATGTTATCTTATTTAATTAATAGAGAATCATTCTTTTAAATAAATAAAAAATCCTCTTAAAGCTCTTTGTGATAAAAAAAGGGAAACAAATAATTAAAAATAAATAAAATCCCTTTTCTCTCCACACTTTCTAAAAAATGAGCTTTATTTCCTCTTTTTGGATTTATCCCACATTGCTCTTGAGGATGCATTCTCTTCCACATTTTTCTATATAAGGAGCCCTCTCCTTCTCATTTCAGATCCTAAAATTTTCATGTTATTGTTATACTACAGGTTTGGAGAGCAATCTTGGAAGAAGCTTTTGAGCACATTTGGAGCTTGGATATTTGAGACTTCTTTCTTCTTGTCTTCTTCTCTCATGCCTTATGGCAATCCATAGTTTAGATTAATATTGCATTCACATAATAGTTTAAATTCATGTTTCCTTTCATAGATTAACATTGTATAAGCATTCATTTCAATAGAATAGTTTATTTCTTGCATTGTTATCATCTAGACTAGTTTCATTTGCATGCAATAACTTGATGATCATGGAGATTAGCATGCTTAATATTCATCTTTGAATCTCTCATTTCTTGGTGTACTTGCATGGGCATAACTAGGTCATTCTGAGGGCCTCATATACAAACCCCTGCACTCCACGAATAGAGAGCTGTGAATCATTGTTTGAGACCTCATTCTTGAGTGTTCTTGAATGTAATGATTCACAGAAGTGTGACTACTTTCTAGCACACAATATCTAATCTGACATTTTGAAAAACAAAATCAATATTCATATATCCATGGTTTCATAATTAGTGGGTGTTGTTTGATTCTTGCGTATACAAATTAATATTCATATGTCTATGGTTTCATAACTAGTGGGCATTATATTGATTCATCTGGTTACCTAAAAATTCAATGATGAGAATAACCGACACATGATCAGTGACTAGGTCCTAGGTCTTAAGTTGCATTTCATTTTGCATGTCTCTTTGCATTTTGCATGTTTGCATGATTTCACAATGGTTGGCTAAACTTCAATGCTTAAATGATTCTTCAAATCGCATCTTCAAATCTAACAAGAGCTGAATCTTACACGAAGGTCCATCCAACGAAATAGTAAGTAGAATCCTTTTTCCGGATCAAAATCAAAATCTAAGATCATTTATATTATTCACTACTTGCATAATCAACCTTCAATCATCAAAGAAATCTAGAATTCAACTTAACTGATTATCTTCCATCAAACTATCAAAATTTCAACTTGGTCAACCATGGTCAACTCATGGTCAAACCCAATCAAACTTGGTCTTTTGGACCCTCCAATGATGCAGAATGCATTTTTGAATGTGAATAACCACTTCTCAAATCAATTAACATGCTTCTAAACTATTCGACGCTGACTTTTCTTGCCATATTTAAATTTTAATCCCAAAGGGGGAATGGTATTGCACATCATTCAAAGTCTGTAATTAAATTTTGGGAATCATATCTTTCCTCAGTAATCAAGACAACAACCACGTCTAGTTGCTGATTCATCAAAAACCTCAACACTTGGGGCAAATCAATCATTGCTTGGGGCATATCAGATTCATCAAGATCCATATCAATCTGGTATTCTCCTAATCTTGTAAATTGTATCAGCTTTTGTAATTATCGGTTCAAATTATGTTATTTCCTTGGTTCTTCAAAAATTGAAAGGTTCGGATGTGATACCAATACGATTAAATATAAGGACAATCGGGTCTGGAATCATTCACTCACTTCTTCGCAATCATAAGGTTCAGAATTGGGTGTTTTGACACATTTTTGCAATCATCGGTTCATTTGCTATTATAGTTAACATTATCTTTGGTCATTCAGGACCTATTACCTTCATATCAACTCCAATCAGCTTCTGTCTCATATCAATTCCAATTTCAAACATCAGTTTCAAACATCATACACAGATTATCTTTGAACCACTGCGCTTTGCACAACAATTCAAAGAGGGGCAAAATGTAATACCCCAAAAATGGGCTATAGGTTCTTTAACCTCTTATATCTACATATATACATATCGAATGAAATTGACATCGAATTCCTAACCTAAGGCACATCTAAACATCGAATCCTAATTGATTATCATAAATTCTGCATCGGAGAATATTCTTAGTAATATTTCTAATTTATCTTAATTATCTTTGATTTAATGATTATTTGGCAATAAATCCTATTTATCCTAAAGTTTGATTAATTGAATATTTTCAATATTTAATTAATTAGATTTAATACTGCCACTTAATTATTTAATTGAAGTTAATTATATTTGTTCCTAAATTGTATTATATAATTTTGACAATAAATCCAAAATCCTATGAATAATTGATTAAATTCTTTTTTAATTAATTAAAGCAAGTTGTCAATTTTTAATAATATTGTTTTTGAATAAAAGCTTGAAAAATAATTGATTAACCCATAAATCAATTATTTTATTTTTCAAAATTGGTTAAGTTGGAAATAAATCACTTTATTATTAAATTAATTCATAATTAAAACATGCACAATCAAAAAAGCAGACAACTACCAATTATCAATTAAATCTAAACTCTATTTTGAGTTAAACTCTACTTTTGCATATTTTTGTGAGTTAATTATCCTTTATTTAAAAATAACTCAAAAATCAACTTGAGTTATTTGATAGATTTATGGCTTTCTTTCATGCACCTCCAAAGCCCTAGATTTCTATAAATTAAGGCTTCAACTCTTCATTATCAATCCATCTATGAATTGCACACTCACGCTATTGAATTGGAGACTGAAGAATCAATCTTGAGAATTCGAGTTGTTGTGAGATTTTCATTTGTTATTGCATAGTTTTCATATCATTTTTTAGCTTAGTTTACATATCAGTTTTCCATATCATTGTTAGTATAGATTCATATCAAGTTTTCATTATCATATTATTGCATAGAAAAATTAAAAAAATAGATTAATTGCATTCATTCCATATCTAGATTTTGCATTCAAATCCTTTGTTTAGGTGTCGTCAAGGTCACTGATCTCAGTATAATCTAAGAATACATACTCACATCTACAGATCAGGTACAAAATTCTTACACACACCTGATACCCAACAACATTTTCTTGTAGCTCGGCATATTCTTGTTCTCTTTCGGCACTATTTTCCTGATGCTCGACAGCATCTGTCTGTCGCTCAACATTGCTTACCCGAGACTCGACATCAGGTGTAAGTCTGTTACTTGCCTCTTCTTCTTCCTCAATGTACACAAAAGATCTATAATCTTCTAGTTCTCTTTTGTTGTCAGCTTCATTTCTTTCTACATACTCATCAATTTTCACATTCACACTTTCCACAATTTTGTTAGTGTTAGAGTTCAAACACTTGTAAGCTTTACTTTTTGTAGAATACCCTAGGAATATGCCTTCATCACTCTTAGCAACAAACTTTCCATTCCTATCTTTTTTAATTAAATGATTTTATCTTATGATATCTCTCTTTTAATTAAATAATGTTATCTTATTTAATTAATAGAGAATCATTCTTTTAAATAAATAAAAAATCTTCTTAAAGCTCTTTGTGATGAAAAAAGGGAAACAAATAATTAAAAATAAATAAAATCCCTTTTCTCTCCACACTTTCTAAAAAATGAATTTTATTTCCTCTTTTTGGATTTATCCCACATTGCTCTTGAGGATGCATTCTCTTCCATATTTTCCTATATAAGGAGCCCTCTCCTTCTCATTTCAGATCCCAGAATTTTCATGTTATTGTTATACTACAGGTTTGGAGAGCAATCTTGGAAGAAGCTTTTGAGCACATTTGGAGCTTGGATATTTGAGACTTCTTTCTCATTGTCTTCTTCTCTCATGTCTTATGGCAATCCATCATTTAGATTAATATTGCATTCACATAATAGTTTAAATTCATGTTTCCTTTCATAGATTAACATTGTATAAGCATTCATTTCAATAGAATAGTTTATTTCTTGCGTTGTTATCATCTAGACTAGTTTCATTTGCATGCAATAACTTGATGATCATGGAGATTAGCATGCTTTCTATTCATCTTTGAATCTCTCATTTCTTGGTGTACTTGCATGGGCATAACTAGGTCAATCTGAGGGCCTGATATACAAACCCCTGCACTCCATGAATAGAAAGCTGTGAATCACTTTTTGAGACCTCATTCTTGAGTGTTATTGAATGTAATGATTTACAAAAGTGTGACTACTTTTTAGCACACATTTTTGGTGCCCACCGTGGGGCAGAAAAGATTAATTTCTGGCCTCATTCTTGATTGGTTTTTTAGTTCTAGTGTTGGTTCCAGGCCTTGTACGGCCATGTACAGATTGGACACCCTAAAATATATTAATGGATGGATATAATGATGAATCATATTTCTTATTCTTTTGGTTTGGTTCATTTTTATAAAGAAATGAATAAGTTATGATCATTTTGGTGAAAGTGGGTATTTGCAGATTTGAGATTCTCTAAATACAGTCAGATTGAAACATCTAGTACGGACAAAGTATGAAGAAACATGACCTATAATAATATTCATTGGAAAGATACATGAATTAGCTTTTATTTAATTTTTTTTTGAGTCATTTTTATTCAGATTTGTGAAAGTTACGAGCATTTGAGTTAAAACTAGTTTTTAACAATCTGCATTGGAGTTGTAGGCAATGATGTTCTCTTAGAAAATAATTTATGAATGGAAAAAATAAATGGCTTACATATTTGGAAACTAGATTCAATAATAGTTGTTTTTAAATTGGTTTGGTTTCATTTGGATTCATTTTGAGAAAGATATGTGATTCTCTAGATAGGGTTTGGTGTTTTAAATCTGATTTATGACAAAAAAATTGCAGTCTAAAAAGGTTATTGGTTGAGGAACCAAATGGATTCATAAGACCTTATAATTTTGAGAAATGGTAGTTATTGATGTTGGATAAAAACTTAATTTTTTCCAAAAATTTTAATATTGTGATTTTATGGGTCAAATAAA
Source organism: Chamaecyparis obtusa (assembly GCA_027943335.1). Taxonomy (NCBI): domain Eukaryota; kingdom Viridiplantae; phylum Streptophyta; class Pinopsida; order Cupressales; family Cupressaceae; genus Chamaecyparis; species Chamaecyparis obtusa. The sequence goes on from BSBK01006612.1 coordinate 1,463,364, forward strand.
TCAATCTTTAAAGACTGTCTTGAAGACATCCATGTTAAATCAAACTCCTAACAATTGATTTTCACATCTAACCATCTTAGGGTTTTTTTTTTGGATGTGTGCTAAATGCTGGAGTGCAGATTTTTGGACCTAAGGTGAGTTCTTAAAATCTCTATAACACTTGGTTTGGGCATAAAATAAATCTCTCATGTGTTTGGCTTGAGTGTTACATGCTTTCATAGAACACATTTTTTATGCTCTTAATGGGAAATGAATGAATATATATTTGCTTTTATACAAGTTTGTGTTTAAGTGAATGCTTGTGTTTAAACATTAAGTAATTCTTGGTTTCAAATATCAAAACATCTCATTGAGTAATCTAGGGCATGGATTCATTCCTAGTTTACATGAAGAGTTAAATGCACCACTTTGTGGACTCACTTCATGTTTACTTGGAAACTTAAATATTTCATGATTCAAACCCTCTTGCACTTATGAGTAGTATTGATTAGCAGTATTAGATTAATTTTGATTGATCTAGATTGCTATCTTGGGTTATTGGACTCGCTAATCCTCTAGCCTCTCATTTCCGCCCTGTGGTTGCAATCTCAATGCCACATTAAAGGGGAGGGGTCTATAGGAAAGAAGCGTTAATTGTTCCACTAGGCAACACTTTTGTGCTTTTTGGAACTCACTTGTTTTCTAGGTTGTGGACTCATTTGTAGCTTATGTGGGGTGTTAAGTGTTCCACCTTGTGGACTCACCTCATATTTTCTTTAAGCATTAAGTGTTCCACCTTTAGTGCTTTTCAATACTTTTTGATAGAGAATTACTTACTTTTCATTTTTTTAGAAGGCCTGCTTGGGGATTTCATCACCTCAAGGGATGACCTTAACTCCCATGTTTCGGTAGAGTATAAATATCCAAAGGTGAATCCAAAGACACCTCTCTTGGGAATGAGTTAGATTTCACTCTTGGCTAAGCCTCAAAGAACTTTATACCTTTGAGAAGTGAAGGAGGAGATTTGGGTTACCGTCTCCCCCCGGCTGTGTGATTTTTGATTCTTCTCATCTATGAATTTGGGCCTCACATACCTTGCATATATTGAGGAAACCCTTTAGAAAAGCCATGTATATCCTTGTAGATAGCTTGCTAGGATGTTGTTGTGTTCTGAGTGCCTGCTAAAACATATCCAAGAACATACACAAGTGGAATCTTTAAGGAGTAGCATACTAAGTCACTATTCTTGTTCATGTGCAAGGTTGCTTTGCCCCTTGCTCATTGTTTGAAGACAATTTCTTGCTTGAACTCCCTAATTGTTGTCTTATGTGCTTGATACAAATCCATTGATATACTTGCTTGGTCTTTAAAAATGAACAACAAATTGAAATACTGAGTTCTTTGATTAGGTGACTTGTCCCAGTTCTAGAGACCTGTTCTATATTTAGGGTTCTTGTGTCCTTGACCTTTTGAGTTAGTGATCCTTGATCTCATAAGCGATTTTTCTTGAGATTGGCAAATCAAGAACTGTTCCTATCAAATAGATAAATTTTTAGACTCTTTGAAAACACACTTGGAGAGTGCTAGTAATCTCTTCATCCACCCATTTTCATACAATTCAAACTCAGTATACTTTGTGTAAGTCATCCTCCTGATCCATACGTGCTCAGGCATTCACCCAAGAATTGAGCACCTTTGTGGTAGTGTTGGTTTTCACCTATTTGCAACAGTTCTATTTCACCATTTCTCTCAGACAAGAGAAAACTTTTACTATCCTAGTCTAGTATTGACATTTCCTAGAATTGTCTATTTTCCTAAACTCTCCCTTTCATGTCAGTAACAACAAGATATCAAGTGAGCCAAGGAAAGTGACCTCAGATAGTCTTCAACCAACTACCCCTAGTTCAGACTCATCAAAAGAGAAAGGAAAAGGAATCAATATTTGACCAGTCACCTAGGAGTAAGTCTGAAACTTGGTTTGACCCAAAGAGCCATTTTAGTGATTTGAGTACCCCCTCAGCACCTTCCCACTCAGGTATGGATATGAGTTATACTGTCACTAGGTGGGAGAGGGAAGCCATGGATCAAACTCTTGATGACATCTATGAAAGACACAAAGACAAGATTTTGTTTGGTAATTCCTCTCATGATGCTCAACCTAGTTCACCCCCCATCAGCACTAGGTACCTAGATGCACATCAAAGAGCCGACAGGCATGAGAGACGAGATCACCCAGAACAATGGTCACAACATGAAGACCAAGACAATGAGTCTGGTGATGCTCATGTCAATACAATGTATACCAATGATTTGTACAAACATTCAAGACCAAACTCTCCACTTCAAACAACCTCAAGGCATACAAGTGAAAGGCTTAAAAGGATTGAGTGCAAGAATAAATCCTTTTTAGATGAGCAAGCTACACAGCAAGAAAAATTTAGACAATTTGAAGCAGAGAGCCAAGCTTTATTAGAAGTACAAAGGAAACTTGCTCAAGAAGAGAAAGATAGGCTTTTAGCCCAACAAATTAATACCCAATTGAACAATAGAGGTGCCAATAGTGGAAATAATTCTTCTCCCTCCACCCCTTCCAGAACACTAAGAAGTAGAAGGCGGTCAAGAACCCCTTCTAGATCTCCTAGTCCTAGAGGAAGAAGGGCCTCTCAGTATGCTCACTATAGGAGGCAGACCCCTCCTAGAAATTCAAGACCACACTCCCAACATGTACATCATGGTTTCCAACATGGAGGTGGTAGCTCACATTATGACCTTGATACTCAAGACTTCATGCGAATGCAACAAGAGCCTATCTTCCAACAGTATGTGGAGAGGTATTTGGAACAAAACAAAGATAAATTCTTGGAAAGTCTAATCAACAAGGGTGCCAGAGTCCCTTATAATTTTGATGTGGAAAACAAAATACAAAAGGAAAATCCATCTCAAGAGGAAGAAATCCGCCAAATGAATCAAATGATGGAGAAAATGATGCAACCTAAGAGCTCATTCTCACTAGACTCAATTTTTCCTAATCCATTCGACAAGAGTGTGAGTATGAAGGATTTTCCAAAGAGGGTGGAATTCCCTCAATATGATAAATATGGTGGTAGTGGTGATCCACACGACCATGTGTGCCAGTTCTATACTATGAGCTTTGAATTCCATCAAGATGACTCCTATTTGATGAGGTTATTCCCTAGAAGTCTTAAAGGACAAGCAATGGAATGGTTTACCAATATCACTCCCCCTGTCAAGACTTTTAGAGAGCTTGTTCAGTGATTTGTTCAACACTTTGCATATAATCTGTCAAGATCTGTTACTATGTTGGACCTATGTAACTTGAAACAAAATCAGGGGGAACCCTTTGTTACCTTCTTGCAAAGGTGGAGGAGACAGTGCTCTCAGTATCCTAGGATGATCCATGAGGATGAAAAGATTAACATACTTATCAGTAACTTGGTGCCTGAAATGAGATATGAGATCAAAAAGATAGTCTTCAATTCCTTTGATACTATGATTGAAACTGCATGCCGCATTGAGGGTGTTCTAAAAGAACAAGTCATTTTGACCAAACATAGCAACAATGGCAACAATGGTCAACAAAACAACAAGGATAAAGGGAAGAACAACAATTGGAACAAGAACAAACAAGTTGTCAATGATGGAGTTGTAGACTCTCCCCAACCTAAAGATCAAGGTGTCCTTCACTTGTCCAGTGCAGTTCAAGCTATGAAGCTCAATGCACCTCCTCACAAGAAAGTAAACCAAGATATCGGGAGAGGCCCAAAAAGGAGAAGCAGCAATTTACCAAATTGGGTGACTCATATGAGGATGTTCTCAAAACTCTCATTGCTAACAACTTGGCACATCCTCAAGATCCTGCAAAACATTACATCCCTGACATTAAGCCACATTGGTGGGATGAGAAGGCTTTTTGTACATTTCATAATGGCATTGGGCATACCATTGAGAATTGCTGGAAACTCAAGCACATTATCCAAGATCTCATTGAGAATGGAAAGATTAAGGTGGATGGACTAAACACCAATGCTACTCACAAAGCATTTAAAGAGCTGTTGCCTAAGTATGACAAGGGGGAAACCTCTAAACCAAAGGATGGCAAGGCTGCAATCAACTACACTTACACAGTGGTAGAAAATGTGGTAAACATGCTTGAAGTTGTGGATCCAAGTGTTAATATGATGAGGAGGAAGGACCCGCATGGTTATGACTCTCCCCCTATCTTTGACAAAGAACCTATTGTGGTGATGAGAGGTCCTCATTCTAGGTTATCTTCTCAGGCCCTTAATGTTGTTACTAGGAGTCAAAGCCCTATTGTTCTTAGAGGTCCTAATTCAGGTCCATCTAACAAATCCAAGAAAGTGGCATCCAAGAATGTCACCAAGTCCGCCACTACTCCCAAACCAAACTACAATCTTGTAGATCAGTTCCAGAAAACTCCAGCACAAATATCAATCTTGGAGCTTCTAGAGTTGTCCCCTAGACATAAACAGATCCTTGAGGATGCTTTGCGCACAATAAATGTCCCCAACAACATTGATATAGACCAATTCCAAGGCATGGTGAATCACATTACTAGCCCACATTACCTCTCTTTCTTGGAAGATGATGACAAATCCCTAATCCATCCACACAATCTTGCCCTTCACATTGAAGTAATGATTCATAAAACCTGTGTCAGGCATGTGTTGATAGATGGGGGTGCTGGGCTAAATATTTGTACTTTAAGTTTGGTAAAAACTATGGGCTATTTAGAGAAAGTGATTGACACTAAATAGTAGATCACTATAAAGGCCTATGATGAGGTAGAATGAAGCTCTAAGGGGTTGGCTGTCCTTCTTGTTAGGATTGGCCCAGTTGAAAAAGATATCTTGTTCCAAATTATTGATACTGGACCCCTTGCATACAACATCTTATTGGGTAGACCATGGATTCATGACATGCAGGAAATGCCATCTACCTACCACCAGTGTGTTAAGTTCCCCTACAATGGAGTAGAAATTTGCATACCAGGGGATAGCACTTTATCAATTAATTCAATCTCAGCTAATGTTCATGTCCCTCTTAATCGAGAAGCAGAGGATTATCAAGAAACTTTAGCAGACTGTTGTGTGCTATAAATGTGTCACACTTCTATGAATCATTACATTCAAGAACACTCAAGAATGAGGTTTAAAAAATTGATCCATAGCTCCCTAGGCATGGAGTGCAAGGGTTTTTAAGAATGCTCTCAACTAGAGTTATTTATCCTATAACCTTGCTAGTAAACCATGCAATGGGAGATTCAATGAAGACAAGGGAAAGAATGCCAATATCCTCAAGAATCAAGAATGAAAATGCAATACAATTCTATGCTAGAAATGGAAATGCAAGCTAAGCTATGAAAGGAAATATGCAAGTGTTACAACCCAAGCTAATTAATCTATGTGAGCTAATCTAGAGCATAGAAATGAAGCTAATCTAAGAAAGCATAAATATGAAGCTAAGCTAAGAATGCAAGAATGAGATGTAGAATGCAAGAATGAGATGTAGATGCTAAGAATGCTCCAAATCTTCAAAAGCTCCAAAGTGACCTAGAAATCCTGCAACATAAAGTTAGCATAAAAAGTTGGGGATCTAGAATGAAGAAGAGAGCTCTCCTTTTAAAGGAAATGAGGAGGAATGGACCATGGAGATTAAGAGGCAAAATATTTAATCAACGGTGGAGCTTAAAAGAGGAGAAATCCATGTGCACAAGTATCCTCCAATAGGAAAATAAGAGTTGACTTTTGTGTCCATATGAGACAAAAAGTGCTTTTTCCCTTTTTATAAAATAAGAATAATGCTTTATTTGTGCAACTTAGGATAAGAGGAAAAGTGGGGGATTTTTATTTAATAAAAGGGGAGAAAATATTCCTTTTAATTAAATAAAGACTTAGGATAAGATGGTTAGCCCATAGAAAATAATTGAATAAATGATAGAGCTAGGATTTGATCAAGAATAAGCAATTGCTGATTTAGCAAAAGGGGCTAATAGTCTAGATGACCATTTTTAGGTGTATACAAATGTCAAGACAAGTTTAAATCAATAGACCTTGGCATGGGGGTATCAACTTGACTATTTTTCAAAGATGCCTATTTCCCCTAGGTCCTATGGAAAACCTTCACAGGAGATGAAACCGTCTTCTTCAACAATGACACTATTTGACAAGTTTGTGGAATCCTCAATACCAATACAAGATGAAAAAGAGGAAGTAGCTATTTGAGATTGGATATACAAAGAGGAGAAGTACCAGCACAATGAAAATTTCTCCCCCTCTCCTAAGTCCTATGGGAGAGGATATACTTTTGTCAAGAAGATGGGTTATCCAGGATATGGCCCTCTTAGTCACAGGTTAGATGCTAGAGCCGAACCACTTAATCATGATCTTTTTGGATGTAAATCTAAGAAACCGGTTGGCCTAGGCTTTATGAAGAATAACAAGTGCATTGTCCCCATTCCTGATAGGCGAGATAGTGAAGATGACATAGAATATGTACTAGATTTGACAAATCAACAAGACATGACAAATGATTGGGTACCTTCAACAAATCTCCTTTGGGGAGATTCCAGAGATTTAACAATTGACAGTCCTCCTATCCTAGCTATGATAGATAGTGACTATATGAATGCAAGATTGACTATGGATAGTGTCTCCATCCTAGCTGCAATGGATGGTGATAATTCAAATAATTTTGTGATTGAGAAAATTGCTAGAGGAGAGGAAACTCTTCCAAATCTTGAGGCTTCTACAGCACGAGGCCCCAACAATAATTTAGAAACAGACTCTCATGAGTTTGAATGGGATTCACTCTTAGATGCAACAGTTGACTTGGATATGGATGTTGTCCATGCTTATAGTTCTCAACCAGACGTAGCTGATGAGTCATGTGTCAGATTAGAAGATTGGAATCCACGTGTCACATTAGTAGATGATTCTTCACTCGATAGGGTAAATTCTAATTTAGACACCTTAGAGGGATACTTGATAGACTCCAATTCTGTGGTCACCAGAGATGACATCACCTATATCCTTAATCTTGAACCATTCATTAACCTACCGCTTATTGACCCCACCCTTATTGATTGGTCTCAAAATTATCAAGAGCCTCAACTCTTGACATTTCACACTAACTATGAGATCACCTGCTATCTAAATGCCATTGAACCTGTAGTCTCTTCAACCAGTGAACCAGCTACTAGTATGATAGAACTTGACATCAAGTACCTTAGTCACAAGATAAAAAGAAAAGAAAAAAAGAATAAGAGTTCTGATGGTGAAAACCACTATGTGGCGGTGTCAGAACCAAAAAAAGAAAAAATAAAAGATGTATCCAAGGGTGAAAACCTCTTTAAGGAACCTATGGATGAGGTACTTGATAGTCTCCCAAGATATTTTTAGGATAGATCATTGGTATTGGTTGAACCTACAGAAGTTGTTAATTTGGGCACAGAAGAGGCTCCAAAAATTGTACACTTGGCTAAATCTTTATCACCTCAAGAAAAGAAAGCCTACACTGAGTTCCTCCAAAAGAAGAAAATTAATTTTGCATGGACATATTTAGACATGCCAGGGTTGGACACTAATCTCATTATGCATCATTTATCCATAGCTCTAGGTGTCAAACCAGTCAAACAAAAGTTGAGAAAAATGCACCCTCATATAGCTCTTCTAGTGAAAGCTGAATTAGAAAAGCTCCTTGGTGCAAGATTCATTAGAGCTATAGACTATGCCGACTAGATTTCCAACATTGTACCTATTTCCAAACATGATAAATCCATCTGAATCTGCACAGATTTTAGAGATCTTAACAGAGCATGCCCAAAGGATGATTTTCCACTTCCTAACATAGACATGATAGTGGACATGATGGCGGGCTATGAGATATATTCCTTGATGGATGGTTTTTCTAGGTATAATCAGATCAAGATTGCTCCTGAGGATTAGGAAAAGACTGCATTCACATGTGCATGGGGTACTTATTGTTGGAACATCATGCCCTTTGGATTAACAAATGCAGGAGCTACTTATCAAAGAGCTATGACAACCATCTTCCATGACATGATGCATAAGAATATGGAAGATTATGTGGATGACACCCTCGCTAAGTCTAAGAAAAGAGGAACACATCTGGCTGATTTAGAAGTAATTCTAGATTGCATGGAATAATTTCAACTAAGATTAAACCCAAAAAAGTGTACATTCGGTGTTACTTCTAGAAAATTATTGGGATTCATCATTTCAACCAAAGGGATAGAAGTGGACCCTGAAAAGGTCCAAGCCATTATAGACATGCCACCTCCCAAAAATATCAGTCAAATGAGGAGTCTTCAAGGATGCCTTCAATCCATAAGGAGGTTTATTTCACAATTGGCAGATAGAGCACAACCCTTTAACAAAAACTTGCATAAAGGTGTTCTGTGTGTCTGGAATGAGGATTTCCAGAAGAGCATGGATCAAATTAAGGAATACTTGGCAAGTCCTCCCATTTTAATGCCTCCCATTCCAGGAAGACCCCTCATTTTGTATGTCTCAGCTACTGAATCTTCACTGGGGGCATTGTTGGCTCAATTAGATGAACAAGAGAAAGAAAGGGCCATATATTATATTAGCCAGGCTCTTGTTGCTTATGAGGTCAATTATACTAGTATTGAAAAATCTTGCCTTCCAGTAGTGTTTGCTTCTCAAAAATTGTGACACTATATGCTTGCGCACACCATACACCTCATAGCAAAAATTGATCCTCTCAAATACTTACTCGGTAAAGCTGCTCTCATGGGTAGAGTTGCTAAATGGATGATGATTCTTTTTGAATTTGACATAGAGTGTATTGAGTGCAAGGAAATCAAAGGCCAGGCTATTGTAGATCAACTGGCTAATTTCCCAATTCAAGATAATATTCCCATTCAAGTCAATTTCCTAGATGAACATCTTATGTACATGACTGAGAGATCCTGGAAACTATTCTTTGATGGTTCCTACATGCAAAATGGTTCTGGAGCTGGTGTGTTGTTTGTCTCTCCACATGGGTACACTATTCCCAAATCTTACAAGTTACTCTTCCCATGCACAAACAACATAGCTGAATATGAGGCTTTAACAAATGGATTAAAAATGGCTATAGAGTGGAATATCACAGAACTAAATATCTATGGGGATTCTCAGTTGATCATTAATCAAGTCAATGAGCAATACCAAACAAAAGATGACAAGTTGATACCTTACAAAAAAATGGTTGATTCATTAAGACAGTATTTTACTTTTGTCACTTTTCAGCAAATCCCTAGGGTTGAGAACAAAGTAGCTGATGCTATGGCCACCCTTGCTTCACTTCTTCAGTTAGAGGAACATAAGTCCAGATATGAATTCCTAGTGGAAGAGCTACATTATCCCATTTATGACTCAAGAAAGCCACGTCATTTGTACCCTTGTCAATCATGAATCCTCTTGCTATGGTTCTATTTACTCATATCTTCATGATGGCATCATCCTTGACACATTTAACTGATCTAAAAGAAGAAACCTTGTTCGTAACACCTCTCACCATTCCCTCATCTCTAGTGATTTGTATAGGAGGGGTCTAGATGGGACACTTCTTACGTGCTTAGAAAAGGAGCAATCCGATCAAGTGCTAGTTGACATCCATGAGGGCATATGTGGGGGACATTCTAATGGTCTTTCCATGGCTTGAAGGTTTCTTAGGGTGGGGTACTATTGGCCTATGATGCAGATAGATGCGGTAGCTTTTGCCAAGTCTTGTGAAAAATGTCAAAAACATGGACACCTGATACATGCTCCAGGTAGGGAGCTAATTCCTTCTATATCTCACTGGCCATTTTAGTGATGGGCCTTTGACCTTGTTGGGAAGATTCATCCCAACTCATCAGGTGGACATAAGTTCATTATCACTACTATTGACTACTTCACAAAATGGGTAGAGGCTGTTCCACTTTTTGTTGCCTCAGGCAAGACCGTGTCTTTATTCATTTTAAACCATATCATCCATCGATATGGAGTACCATCTGAGATCATCACTGACAATGGGGGTTAGTTCAAAAACAAGGACCTTATACAAGTCTGCCAAAGATTTAAGATAAAGCAACATTGGTCCTCCATTTACTTCCCGCAAGGAAATGGTCAGGCAGAGGATTCAAATAAGATTTTACACAGAACAGTTCATAAGATTAAACCCGGCCTTGTGGGCCTATAGAATGAGTATTCTTACTCCAACTGGGGCTACTCCTTTTTCCCTCACATATGGCACTGAAGTAGTGTTACCTTTAGAGGTTGAGATTCTATCACTTAGAGTCTCTCTCAAAGGTCTAGTTACAGATGAAGACTATCGCGCCATGAGATTACAAGAGTTGGAACTTTTGGATGAAAAGTGTAAAGCATCATTTGACCATATGAGGGTCTACCAAAAGTGGATGTCCAAGGCATTCAACAAAAAGGTTCACCCTAGAGAATTCCAAGTAGGAGATCTTGTCCTGCGAGAGAATCCTAAAAACCAACAAAATAGAGAACAAAAGGGAAAATTCAAACCTAATTGGCTTGGACGCTACATTATCACAGCAACTTTTGGTATAGGTGCTTATTTACTATCTACTAAAGAGGGGGAGCAGCTCCTTGAGCCTATCAATGTTTTTCACCTGAAGAAGTTCTATCCTTGATGCCCGTTCTGTCTGGGGGCATCTTTTGTACATACTTATTGATCCTGAAAAAATTCTAAAAAAATTCATATATGATGCTAAAAAAATTCTAAAAATCAGAAAATGTCTTGAAAAAATTATCATCTTAGTGAAAACGTAGCAATAGGCGCTTTGATGTATCTCAAAAAAATTATATATTCCAAAAATACCAAAAAAATCAAAAATTCAAAAAATTCAAAAAAAATAGAAAAAGTGCCTTGGTGAAAACCTGGAAACAGGCGCCTTGGTAGCAAAAATACAAAAAAATTATAAAAAGTCCTTAAATTTTTTTTACAAGTGGTGAAAACCTAGAAATGGGTGCTACTTGAGGCCTTCGCACCCCTATTTCTTAGCATGCATCCTCGACACTTAGTCTTTCTCCATCATGCCTTGTCCTTGTCACCTTGGTTTGGAATTGGTCTTTGTCTTTGTCTAGGGGGCATCAGTGTGCTAGCTTTGGTCTCTTGGATATGCTTGTCTTTAGGACACCTCACAAATGGTGTTTTTCAACACCAACCCAACCATGTTTTTCAACACAACCCCCAACATCCAGTGTTTTTCAACACTTATCAGTTTGGTCTTATCCAATTTTGTCATGTGATCTTACCTGCTTCCAAGCATTTGATCCTTACCCTTGGAACTCAGTATCAGTTTACACACTTAAAATTTTTAAATGCAACACTTAATGCTTGAGATATGTCATGATTTTTTTTGTGTGCTGACTATTATTGGTTTTCGTTGAATGTCCTTGTCTAATAAGTCTCTCCATGATGCATCACTAGAAGACTTGGGGCATGGGGCATGTTTTTATTTGCTTTCTACTTGTGGGTGTTGTCTTGCACCTCTTCAGTGTCTCTTGTTGTCTCCTTGACACACTTAGGAGATTTAAGGCATCATCCTTGACTATTTTTACACAACCATTCTTATAGTCATCTTGGCATTTATGCCTTGATCCGAGTGTGGTTTTGCTACATTAAATTGGGTAAGCTAACATTGCAGTCATCTTGACCTTTATGTCCTTGATGCTCATGTTAGAATCTTTCCACATTCCAATCTGATATAAATCACATTCATATCTTCATAGTTGTGTTTGTGACTAGTGATGATTATGTGATCATCTGATGTCTGGTAATAATGGCCCAATGATGAAAATAAGTTCTCTTACATTCTCTAATGAATGATGACCACAAAAAACCTATGTTACCCATGCAAGTACACCTTTGCATTTTCATGTAGCTTGCATTATTTAGACTTCATGTTAAATTTGCACTTTTAGGCTGCATTATGAGTTTGAGAGGGTTTCCTTCATCTTTCTTGTGGACTTTCAATCAACTGTGGTCACGATTTGATCTTCATTTCCTTATCTTCTTTCATGATCTCAATCAAAATTTTCCATCTTAAATAGTTGATTGATTTTGATGCATCCTCTTTCTTGAGGAAAATTCTCTTTCTTCTCTCCATTTCTTCCAAACTTCTATCTTCCATTCGCTTTCACCCCACTTCTTTTCTTCTAATTCAACCTTGGGGCATAATCTTTCTTGCTGATCTACCTTGGTTCTGTGATTCTTATATTTTTCATCTTACATCAAGAACCTTATCTTTAGTTCAATTTGATCAAATTTATCAATTTACTATTTCTCCTTTATCTCATTTCGATTTCAATCACGAGGGGGCAGTACCTATCAGCTTTAATCTTTGATTCAGCTTTATCATTCAGCTCAGCTCGAGATTCTTATTTTTAGACTTGATTATCACCTAGCAGCGATGGTGGTGATTTTGTCTTTCAATTTTTATCTCCTATTTTTCAGACTTGATTATTGCCTAGCAGCGATGGCGATAGTTTTGTCTAAGACTTGATTTGAACCTAGCAGCAATGGTGTTGGTCTTGTCTTTTAGCTTATGCTTATGCTTGTCCTGATGTGTTCCCATCCGTCGAAAACACATCTGGGTTGTTTTGTGATCCCAAATCGATCTCACATTTCAATTTTTCTTTGACTGCATGTGTTCCCAGATCGATCACACATTAGTCAAAGAGGGGCATATGTATGCACCCTAAAATGGTCGCCTAGACTTTGGGCCCCCGTTCAACAATTTATCAATTTTCTGAATCAATGTTTTGCAATTTTCAAATCAATTCCTTGATCAAATCACAATTAAATCAATAATTCAAATATTTCTAAGGTTTGATCATTTCATCAATAATTTTATTTAATTAAAAGAAATATTCTCTTTTAAATAAATAAAATAGGCTTATTTAATTAAAAGAAATATCTTAAATAAAATAATCTTATTTAATTAAAACCCCTTTTAATTGAATGATTTTATCTTATTTAATTAAATATTCCTCTTTTTATTAAATAAACTTATCGTATTTATTTAAAAGATAATTCCTCTTTTAAATAAATAAAATCCCCACTTAAAGCAAAATCTATGATGGAAAAGGAAATAAATCAAATAAAAACAAAATAAAAATCATTTTCCTGATTCTTTCAATAATTTTATTTAATTGAAAGAAATATTCCCTCTTAAATAAATAAAATAACTTTATTTAATTGAAAGAAATATCTTTTAAATTGAAATAAATTTATTTAATTAAAATCTTTTTTAATTAAATGATTTTATCTTATGATATCTCTCTTTTAATTAAATAATGTTATCTTATTTAATTAATAGAGAATCATTCTTTTAAATAAATAAAAAATCCTCTTAAAGCTCTTTGTGATGAAAAAAGGGAAACAAATAATTAAAAATAAATAAAATCCCTTTTCTCTCCACACTTTCTAAAAAATGAGCTTTATTTCCTCTTTTTGGATTTATCCCACATTGCTCTTGAGGATGCATTCTCTTCCACATTTTCCTATATAAGGAGCCCTCTCCTTCTCATTTCAGATCCCAGAATTTTCATGTTATTGTTATACTACAGATTTGGAGAGCAATCTTGGAAGAAGCTTTTGAGCACATTTGGAGCTTGGATATTTGAGACTTCTTTCTTCTTGTCTTCTTCTCTCATGCCTTATGGCAATCCATAGTTTAGATTAATATTGCATTCACATAATAGTTTAAATTCATGTTTCCTTTCATAGATTAACATTGTATAAGCATTCATTTCAATAGAATAGTTTATTTCTTGCATTGTTATCATCTAGACTAGTTTCATTTGCATGCAATAACTTGATGATCATGGAGATTAGCATGCTTGCTATTCATCTTTGAATCTCTTGTTTCTTGGTGTACTTGCATGGGCATAACTAGGTCAATCTGAGGGCCTGATATACAAACCCCTGCACTCCATGAATAGAGAGATGTGAATTGTTGTTTGAGACCTCATTCTTGAGTGTTTTTTAATGTAATGATTCACAAAAGTGTGACTACTTTCTAGCACACAATATCTAATCTGACATTTTGAAAAACAAAATCAATATTCATATATCCATGGTTTCATAATTAGTGGGTGTTGTTTGATTCTTGCGTATACAAATTAATATTCATATGTCTATGGCTTCATAACTCGTGGGCATTGTATTGATTCATTCGGTTACCTAAAAATTCAATGATGAGAATAACCGACACATGATCAGTGACTAGGTCCTAGGTCTTAAGTTGCATTTCATTTTGCATGTCTCTTTGCATTTTGCATGTTTGCATGATTTCACAATGGTTGGCTAAACTTCAATGCTTAAATGATTCTTCAAATCGCATCTTCAAATCTAACAAGAGTTGAATCTTACACGAAGGTCCATCCAACAAAATAGTAAGTAGAATCCTTTTTCGGGATCAAAATCAAAATCTAAGATCATTTATATTATTCACTAGCATAATCAACCTTCAATCATCAAAGAAATCTAGAATTCAACTTAACTAATTATCTTCCATCAAACTATCAAAATTTCAACTTGGTCAACCATGGTCAACTCATGGTCAAACCCAGTCAAACTTGGTCTTTTGGACCCTCCAATGATGCAGAATGCATTTTTGAAAATGAATAACCACTTCTCAAATCAATTAACATGCTTCTAAACTATTCGACGCTGACTTTTCTTGTCATATTTCAATTTTAATGCCGAAGAGGGAATGATATTGCACATCATTCAAAGTCTATAATTAAATTTTGGGAATCATATCTTTCCTCAGTAATCAAGACAACAACCACGTCTAGTTGTTGATTCATCAAAAAGACCTCAACACTTGGGGCAAATCAATCATTGCTTGGGGCATATCAGATTCATCAAGATCCATATCAATCTGGTATTCTCCTAATCTTGTAAATTGTATCAGCTTTTGTAACTATCAGTTCAAATTGTGTTATTTCCTTGGTTCTTCATAAATTGAAAGGTTCAGATGTGATACCAATGTGATTCAGTATAAGGACAATCCGGTCTGGAATCGCTCACTCACTTCTTCACAATCATAAGGTTCAGAATCGGGCGTTTTGACACTTTTTTGCAATCATCGGTTCATTTGCTATTATAGTTAACAATATCTTTGGTCATTCAGGACCTATTATCTTCATATCAACTCCAATCAGCTTCTGTCTCATATCAATTCCAATTTCAAACATCAGTTTCAAACATCATACACAGACTGTCTTTGAACCACTGTGCTTTGCACAACAATTCAAAGAGGGGCAAAATGTAATACCCCAAAAATGGGCTATAGGTTCTTTAACCTCTTATATCTACATATCTACATATCGAATGAAATCGACATCAAATTCCTAACCTAAGGCACATCTAAACATCGAATCCTAATTGATTATCATAAATTCTGCATTGGGGAATATTCCTAGTAATATTTCCAATTTATCCTAATTATCTTTGATTTAATAATTATTTGGCAATAAATCCTATTTATCCTAAAGTTTGATTAATTAAATATTCTGAATATTTAATTAATTAGATTTAATACTGCCACTTAATTATTTAATTGAAGTTAATTATATTTGTTCCTAAATTGTATTATTTAATTTTGACAATAAATCCAAAATCCTATGAATAATTGATTAAATTCTTATTTAATTAATTAAAGCAAGTTGTCAATTTTTAATAATATTGTTTTTGAATAAAAGTTTGAAAAAAATTTGATTAACCCATAAATCAATTGTTTTATTTTTCAAAATTGGTTAAGTTGGAAATAAATCACTTTATTATTAAATTAATTCATAATTAAAACATGCACAATCAAAAAAGTAGACAACTATCAATTATCAATTAAATCTAAACTCTATTTTGAGTTAAACTCTGCTTTTGCATGTTTTTGTGAGTTAATTATCTTTTATTTAAAAATAACTAAAAAATCAACTTGAGTTATTTGAGTGATTTATGGCTTTCTTTCATGCACCTCCAAAGCCCTAGATTTCTATAAATTAAGGCTTCAGCTCTTCATTATCAATCCATCTATGAATTGCACACTCACACTGTTGAATTGGAGACTAAAGAATCAATCTGGAGAATTCGAGTTGTTGTGAGATTTTCATTTGTTATTGCATAGTTTTCATATCATTTTTTAGCTTAGTTTACATATCAGTTTTCCATATCATTGTTAGCATAGATTCATATCAAGTTTTCATTATCATATTATTGCATAGAAAAATTTTAAAAATAGATTAATTGCATTCATTCCATATCTAGATTTTGCATTCAAATCCTTTGTTTAGGTGTCATCAAGGTCACTGATCTCAGTATAATCTGAGAATACATACTCACATCTACAGATCAGGTACAAAATTCTCACACACACCTGATATTCAACAACATTTTCTTGTAGCTCGGCACATTCTTGTTCTCTTTTGGCACTATTTTCCTGATGCTCGGCAACATCTATCTGTCGCTCGACATTGCTTACCCGAGACTCGACATCAGGTGTAAGTCTGTTACTTGCCTCTTATTCTTCCTAAATGTACACAAAAGATCTATAATCTTCTAGTTCTCTTTTGTTGTCAGCTTCATTTCTTTCTACATACTCATCAATTTTCACATTCACACTTTCCACAATTTTGTTAGTGTTAGAGTTCAAACACTTGTAAGGTTTACTTTTTGTGGAATACCCTAGGAATATGCCTTCATCACTCTTAGCAACAAACTTTCCATTCCTAGTGTCTTTTAATATATAGCACTTACTTCCAAAGATTCTAAACTATTTAACACTTGGTGCATGCCCATGCCATGATTCATAGTGTGTCAAATTTTTACCTTTCTTGATTTGTACCCACTTAAGAGTGTAGACAATAGTGTTTATAGCTTCTTTCAAGTATTTCTGTGTCACATTTTTTTCAATCAACAATGTCCTTGCACAATCCAAGATAGATCTATTTCTTCTTTCTGCTATACCATTCTGTGGAGGTGTTCTAGGTGCAGACATCTATCTTTTAATTCCTCTATCATTGCAAAATAGATTGAATTTATTTGATGTAAATTCTCCACCTCTGTTAGATCTAAGACATTTCAGGTTCCTACCTATCTCTTTCTCAACCTTAGCCAAATACCACTTAAAGGATTGAAAAGCTTCAGATTTTTTCTTTAGAAACATTACATGCATCATCCTAGTATGATCATCAACAAATAAGATAAAATATCTAGCACCACAGTAACTTTGTATAGCCATAGGTCCACAAAGGTCAGTATGAACCAAATCTAAAATGTTTTCAGAAGTAAAAGATTTGCTCTTAAAACCTGACTTTGTCATCTTTCCTAACTGACATTCCTTGCACATCACATTCTCAGGTTTCTTCAATCTAGGTAGAACTCTTACCTTTTTCTTGTTACTTATTTCTACCAGATTGTCAAAGTTAACATGACATAGCCTTCTATGCCATAACCAAATATCATCAAGTTGTGCAATTAAACTGATGCAGGAGCATCCTGGGTGTAAGAGCAATCTTGCATCACCCAAAAATATTTTTGTTTGCTTTCCAATAGGGGCCATCTTGTGCAGAGCTGCTATTTATAGAAACTTACTATTTTTAGTAAGTTGGTCATATGATCTCAAAATGTTTTGATTTCATAGTTGGAGGTTCATCCTAGTCATTTTAGCCTACCAATTGAGTTTCATTGCCACATCATCAGTATTGGTGAAGTTATTGAGATTTTTGGGTATGAAATCTTTCAGGTCAATTTTGAAAGCCTTAGTGGCTCCGGATCGTGATCGACCTCCAGCTAACTGGCGCTAGCGCGTGTCAGGCACTGTAGATCTTGTCATGGCATTTCTGAAAAGTGGTTACAATAGAAAAACAATGTTACGGTTAAAAAGTTATGGCCTTCGGAAGTTGGGTTACCTAAAATCATATTTTGTATTTCTTTTGAGCTGACCCTATTATAATAATTGTGAAAAATAAATAATTCTATGTCTAGTCGGCCTAAAGGGCTAAATTTTTGGAACCTTCTCGAGTGGTGGAAATTGCCTATCTAAGAAAGGTCTATAGTGTTGTCTTAGGTAGTTCGAGACAGTTCTGGGTGGTAAATCTAGGTAATAATTCGAAGCTTTGTCCTATAGAATATTGTAAGGGAATGCCCATGTGGCTTTGCATATTGTAATTCTGAAAGTTTGTAATTCCACATTTGTGGAGATAATAAGAAGCCAATTTTCTGTTCTTGCATATTGTTGTTATTTCTCTATTTTTGTTATGTGTTTGTGGTATTAAGGGGAGAACCCTTCATCATAAACATGTTTCTTCAGATAGGTCAAGATAGAACAAATTACCTCTAGTCTAATCTCCACTTTCAATTAGTTCTCTAGTAGCATCAAATATTTTAGCTTGCTTGTGATGAAATTCCACTCGGTAACCAGTTTTGTTGAGCTGAGCAACACTTAACAAATTATAATTAAGACCTTCAACCCAATATGCATTTTCAGAAGATATCTTATCAGTCAGTTTAATCAAACCTTTTCCTCTAACAGGACATGGTGCATCATTACCAAATTTTACACTTTTACCTCTGTAATGATGTAAGGTCTCAAACTTATTTTTGTCACCAGTCATATGATGTGAACAACCACTGTCAATAATCCATTTATCATTCTTGTTCACATAGGATATCAATGTAGTTTTTTCATCCTCATCAGATTCATCTTTCATTGCAACATAGACTTCCTCAATTTCAAAATCATCACTATCAGTGTCAGTCTCTTCTTCAGCAATGTAACAAGATTTCTTACCTTTTCCTTTGTAGTCCTTGTTCCTTTGGTAGCTTCTGTCATCTCTTCTATCTTTGTGTTTTCTTTTTCTTTCATCATCTTTATCATTCCTGTTAGGACATCTAGTAGCTATATGACCAACTTTATTACATACAAAACATATAATAGGGAGTTTACCTTTATACTTTCCTTTTCCTCTTCTCAGTCTCCTAGCCATAAGAGTTTCTAGATCTTCCAATTCTTCATCAAAAGTGCCACTGTCACTTTCACTTTCACTTTCACTGATGCATCTTTCTTTTTCTTTCTTTGGCTTGTTTAGAACTAGCTATGACTTTAAAGCAGATTCAACATTACCAATGCTTCCAACAGTGAAATTATCATAGTTAGAGAGTTCAAAAGCAGTCAGCTTACCAACCAAACTTTCCAAAGTAAGCACATTAGCGGAGTTGCATCTAGATTCTTGAATAGCTAAGATCTTAATAGCATATATAAGACATAGGGTTCTTAGTACTTTTCCAATTATAGTTTCATCATCAATAACCCCATTTGCTCCTCTAATAGCATTCACAACTTCTTTTATTCTACCACAATATTGTGCAATGTTTTCACCTTCTTGCATTCTCATTTCATCAAACTTACCTCTAAGACTCTCGGCCTTTGCTTTCAGTACATTTAAGTCACCACCATAGATCCTTGCAAGAGTGTCCCACATCTCCTTAGCAGTTGTGCAATCCTTAATGTCCTCAAATTCTGGATAGCTTAGGGCAGATGCAATTTCCAGCATTTCCTGGTTATGTTCTTGCTTAGCTCTCATTTCTTCGGTAGTCAAAGGTGTGACAAGTGAGACATAGCCATTCTCAATGTAGTACTTTGTAGAGTCACCAATACCGGCTAGATGCAGCTTCATCAAGCTTTGCCATGCAGGGAATTTTTCCTTATTTAGCTTTGGTACCTCCTTATACATCCTGATCATTTGCTTCAAGCCCCTTTAAACTTGATTTCTGTAAACACTAATAATAAGCAACAAAGCTCTGATACCAATTGTTAATATGATTTAGAACAATAGAGAGGGGGGGGGTGGATTAGTTATTCTCAGGTCCTAATGTATAAAACAAACTTAAAACTTTTCCTTAAATCAAATCCAACAACCAAAACAAACTCGGTCATCACTGATTCAATAATATAAACATATAACAATGCAGTCCACTACCCAGCTGGAACTTAACTTGTAAAACACAAAAATGTTCAAACCAAAACATTCACACAAGTATTAACACCAAGATTTATAGTGGAAACCCAATTTGGGAAAAAGCACTTTGTAACATGCTACTATTATTTTCACTCTTCTGAAGTGAGCTCAGTTAAAAGCCAACCTTGTCAAAGGTTACAATACACACTATCAGGTGTGACCCAGTTAAAAGATTTCAATTACCCTGTTAAAAGTGAGCCTTGTCATAGGACTTACATACACTCCATTAGAATAAAACCTTGTTCAAAGGATTTAACATATGAATGTTAGGTCAACCTCTGTTAAAAGGATTTTGACTGTTACAATGGTTAGAAAGTAGCAACAATATTTATCTGAAAATATACAACTCACTTTAAAAATATCAGATTTGATTTCATACACTAATGTTGGTTTATTGACTTTGAAACTTTTCCATCTCCATCTCTGATCTGCTCAGAACTTTTCTTCAAGCAACCACCACAATTCTCCTTCAGCCTTTTCTACTTATACAGTCAATACAACTTTACTGATCTTCCAACATTTTCCTTTTTCCACCCCATGCACATATTTATATCCAATGCTCAGGTTCCCTTTTACATTTTCCTCAATTAGGTTAACTCATCTTATGTTGGTCAATCTCATTTGTAGATCTTAGGGTTAGGTTAGATTCATTGAATCTACCCGCTTCATGTTCTTCGGCTTTATTTCTAGAATCATCTCAAATCTCTTAAAGATTTACAATAAAATATTTTATAGTGCATTTAATGCTTTCAAACAATCAATAAATAAAGTCAACATGTTTTACATAATCCAAGAATTCAACAATGTCGGCTCCAAAACTAAATTCTCTTCAACTATAAAAATGCTGATGCTCGGTCAATACTGTGATCAACTACTCGGTCTTCATGTAGAAAGCTCAGTCATTACTAGAAATGTTTCCTCGGCTTATACAGTCTTCCTTGGCAATTAACTGTTGTTCGGTCGACACTAGAATTTTTCTCGGCATACACTAACTCGGTCGACACTAACATTACTCGGCTTAAACATGATTTCTCCATTCTTTGCTAGGTCAAGCCTACCAATTTAGTCTTCAGTCTTACTAGTATAAACTATACTATGTCTCATCATTGTACAACATAGTCAAGTACACATTATAGTATCAAGATAACTCAACCTTTCCCTAGGTGCTATTGTTACCAACCTTGCCTATCCCCTTAGCAACACTCAAATAGATATAGTACTTCCCTAAGTAGCAACAGTCTTACCAATTAAGGTTTGACATCAATGACAATACAAAAATTGTTTCAATTGCAATTTCCAACATATATAACAGTTGATTTTTAACATGGAAACCCTGTTAGGGGAAAAACTACCTAGGGCCTATACTTGAAATAATTTAACTCTTCTAAAATGAGCTCGGTTAAGAGCCAACCTTGTTAAAGGTTACAAAACATATTATAAGGTGTGACCTTGTTAGAGGATTTATCACTAACAGTTCTCCATGACCATACTTGTCTAAACAAGAAAAAAATCAACATTCATTGAATGTCATAATGAAATAATAAAGACTGTTAAGTCACACTTAGTTAAGAGATTTTCTCTATAGAAATGGTTATAATGCCACAATAAATGATTTGATTCAATTACAAATTTCTTTGCAGTTATTTAGATCTATTCTAAGCTCAGTATACCTATGGCCAATATAATCTCTTGAATATCCTTTCATCCTCCAACTTTTTTCTGCTCGGTTATCTCCTTTCTCTGACACTTGGTGTTGTCTGTAGAATTAATCATTTCCTACTTTAACCTATCTGACTAGCCTTGCATGAATGCAATCTTCTCATGTGCATCATCTTCACTATGAATCTATTATCTCCTTATATAGACATGATAAACCATTTTCTTCTCAGCCATAGATTTTGCCTCTTAATCATCACCATTAATTTTGCTGCTTCAACCTTCCTTGGAACTTGTGCCTTAACACATTTTCAATCTTCATCATCTGATCAACCTTGAATTTTTTCAGCCGTAGATATTCATAAAAAAGTTCATCTTTAACCTCAGAATCACCCATAATCTTCCATCTCATAATCTTAAGTTGAAAATCAAATATCTCACCTTATTTTCCTGCTCGATCGATACCATGATGTATCGATAACTTGCTTCTCAGTTAATACTATACTCGGTATACACTACACCATCTCGGTGTACACTATATCAAATTGGTATATACTGAATTCTTCATTTACCGACCACATAAACTTGTACATTATTGATCTTCAATCTTTTACAGAATCATGTAATACAATCAAATCACTATTATAATGTCATAGACTCATCAATAAGGTACCGAATGACTATATCCATATCTAACTCATGCATCTCATCTTCATGTTAATATCTCATTCCTTCACCAATATTACATTCTTTAGATGTTTGCAACTATCATGATAAGTACAGTCAAAACTAGTTGACATCAATGACAATATAATAATCGATTTAATGTCTTACATATACTTTTTTAGATCAGTGATCATCAATCTCTTCCTTTGAAGTATTCAATCTGTTTTAGTATAACACAACCTTGATTCCTTCTCTGTAAATATGATTAATAAAAAATAAATCTAAACCTAATAGAAGTTTATTAATATCACCAATAATAGCATCAAAGGATCAATTGGACTTGTATGTATTATGTTAATATTTGTATGCATTTTCCCGTGAATACATCCTTTCCATGAATAGTTAACATTTCTTGATCTCTTTATTTATGTAACCTAACATATTCATAGGACAAATTTTTTGTGTAGTTTATCTTCTGCTTTCTTCATGTTCTTCATATGAGCATTATTATGAAGAATAGGTTCGAGGTCTTATTTTCAGGAGGAGTAAAAATAAATTCATCTTCCATTAAAAATATTGTAATGTTTAGATGAAAGTAGTGGTAGAAGGGCTAATAAAGAGGCCTTTCTATTTCCAAGCTAGGCCTATATTTTAAACCCTAGAAGTGACACTGGAAGGCCAAGCCTCCTTCCTAGTTGGTCATCTATTAAATAGGATATTGGAAGGACTTTAAAAATATATGTTTTAATAAAGGTAAGTGGTATATGGGAGGGAGTAATTTGGTTAGATTTGAAGGGAGAAGAATGTATAGAGAATGGTGAGAGTGAGGAAGATGTAGGAGAAGATAAAAGAGAAAATTTGCAGGTGTAAAAGGAAAAATTAAGAAGCTTGCTATCAAGAATTTGGCCAAAACAAGAGATGTCAAATGTATCATGCATCTTGTCTATGAATAGATTCTCTTGGACACCATAAAATCCACTAAGCATGATTTCCATAATTTCCATGGATGATGTCTATGCTCTTAAGAGATAGGGTGAGCCACTCTATGGCTTAAATGGTTAAATCGAAAGTAGATGGTATTTTTACAACAATAATCAAAAGCAAAGATATATGTTATAGCACCTTGATCAATAGAAATTTTTGAAAAGGTTTCATATCCAATATTTATTTGTTTTGGAATTTGATTTGGTCGAAAGTCTTTCATTCGACAAGAGTTAATTTCTAGTTGGCTCATTTAAAACCAATTAAGTGCACCAATAGAATAAGGAACCATTGACCAATCAATAGTATTTTTAACATAATTATTAATGATAAATACACTCTCTATAAAATATTTTTAATTCCAAATTATGTACCCATTTTAAGACATCAACATTGGTAAACTCTTTCTCATTATTATCATTTCTATTTTGAAAGTATTTGGGCTTACACTTGTTAGTAGAGATTTTGAATCTCTTGAACCACTTGATCCTACTTTGTGAACAAAGTGTCTCATGGGACCTTTTTTCTTTGAGGCATTTTGACAAGAAATCCTTACATCCAATAAATTTATCAAGATATTATTGTACAATGATTTGATTGGGAATCTTAACTTTAAATAAATAATAAAATAATGAAAGGTAGGATATTATGTTCCTATGAATGGATTTATCACATCCTATTTAATCTAATATTTAATTTTATACAATAAATTATAATTTCTCCAAGGTGTTCATAACACTATCTTTTACTCTATAATATTAATGATGAACCTTATCCTAGACATCCTAGAGATAAATATGTAATGAGATCATCTCATTGAAATTTATATTTCTAGTAAGGGAGAAGAAATTATATATTAGATAATGATCCAATAGATCTAGTAAGAATGCATTGCATGGTCAAATCCCACACTTAATGAATATATGTTTTAGAAGCATATATAGTATTGAATAAATTATGATATGTACAAGGAAATAGTTAAGTCAATTCAAAGAAAGGGTTTATAAACTTGTAATGTTTTTCTATCATGAGTACATCCCAATTTGGTTAAGAAAAAAAACACACCACATATGTTAAGATTATTGATAGTCTATTTAATAGTGTTAGTCTCATACTAGCTCTTTAATATTTAACTATTTATATAACTTAATAAGATGTGGAGATTTTGTTTTAGGTTGTGACCTTATGGGGATTTCTTGATGTATCTTATATCAATTAAACATAAACTATGTAATGATACTATTAAGAGTCACATTGATTGTCAAATTCATTCGATAATGAAGGAAAGACAAGTTGGTAAAGTAGGAAAAGCTATTCGGTAAAGGAAATAAGGGAACATATAATTTTGGTAAAGGCAAAGAAAGTTTAGACACCGAACAAGGTAGTGTTAGAATGATTTTAGAATAAATGAGAGGGGGGGGGGTGAATAAGTTATCCTCAGGTCCACATGTACCAATTCCACTTTTCAACATTTCAACAAACTTTGATCTATTCAGAAATTCACTCGGTCTCTATAGAATATATCAGTAACATAAAACTTGCAGTCCACTATCCAAAAGTAATAAACTTTCAGAATATAAAACTTTGAACAACATAACTTATGAAATAACATTCACACAAGTATGACACCAATATTTAACGTGCAAACCCAATATGGGAAAAAACCATGAGTAACATGCTACCCAAATTTCACTCTTCTGAAGTGAGTTTTGTTAGAAGCCAACCCTGTTAAAGGTTACAATACACACTATTAGGGTTGACTTTTTAAAATGATTTAATCACCCTATTAAGAGTGGTCTAGCTAGAGGACTTAAGAACATTCTATTAGAATGTCACCTTGATTAAAGGGTTTACAAAATGACTATTAGGTCAACCTTGATTAAAAGATTTTAACTAATACAATGGTTAGAAAGTAACAGTAGGTTCTGATATGAAATATAGAACTCACTTTGCAAACACAGATCTAATACGCTCATATGCTAATTTACTCACCGACCTTCATTATCATCTCCATCTCTGATCTTCTCAAAAATCCCTTCAAGAAGTCACCTCAACTTTTTTAAGCTCTTCATAGCTCTTCTTAGCCTTCTTCTTAGATTCGCTAGTCAATAACATCTACCTCTTCCACTTTGTGCTTAACCCACAATTAGGTTATCCTTATACCTCCTTGATTAGGTAGTTTAATCTTTTTTTGTTGAATCATCTCCATAGATATTAGGTTTAGGTCAGATTCATCAAATTCATCCATCATTTTTTTCTCCTCCTTATCCTTCTAGATACTTCTCAAAATGTTTTTTTGAGTCCATAAGAAAATGGTTTACCATGCATTAAATGCTCCAAGTCATTCATTTTTAATGTCATCATGTTTTACATATCCCAAGAATCCAACTAAGTCAGTTGGGATTCTCAATTCTTTCACAAAATCTAAATTAATGACACTCAGTCAATATTGCGTTCATCTACTCAGTCATCACTGAATAACTCGATCATCGCTAAAAAATTTCTACTTAGTAATCACAGTCTTCACTCGGTTGATTCTCTAATACTCAACAATTACTAATGTTCAGTTGATAATGAAATTTACTCAGCTTATACTGGCACTCGGTCAACACTAGCATCACTCAGCTTAAAATGAATTTCTTCTCTTTTTCTCAGTTAAGCCTATGCTTCAAATCAACTAACTTCTTCACTTAGTGTTAAAGATAAACAACACATTATCTTGCCAATGTGCCAACTAATCAAGTACCCATTGTAGTATCACATAACTCAACCTTTCACTAACTCCTCTTGTTATTCCCTCTTTTCAAATCCTCTTCATCAATCAAAAGATATGGTACTCTACTAGATAGCAATTGTCTTACCGGTTAAGGTTTGACATCAATGATAATATAACAATTGTTTCAATTTTAGTTTCCAACAATCTCCCTCTTTGACATTAATGGAAACACTTACATGTTCTACCATAAAATCCATATACATAGTCACCATACAATCCAAAAAAAGAGTTATTTTTCAGTCTAATTCAATCTCTCCCTCTTTTCTTAGGGTAACTTCTTTTGTATCTTTTTCTCAGGTTTACTAAATCTCTCTCTCTTTGACAGCAATGCCAAAGACATTCATCTTCACCATGTAGATGTATTCATTTCAGTACTCTAAACTTTATTACTCCCTCTATTATCTTTCTTATGATTGATCAAAATCTTGTGCTTGACTCTTCACAACTTTAGGCAACTCCTAAATTGTGACCTCCTTTGCACCAATTTGTCATATATTCTGATTTGTTCCATTTGATGCATTACTCCTAAATGATTCTAGGTAGCCTCAGTTAGGGGAATCACCCCTAATTTACCTCGTAAATATTCATGAGAATCCTTAGGTAATGCCTTAGTGAATATAATTGCTAACTATTCCTTTGTATTCATATATTCCAGTCTCACTTCTTTATCTTGAACTAGCTCTCTCAAGTAATGATACTTGATAGAAATATCCTTAGTCTTAGTGTGCATCACATGATTCTTTGATATATTGATAGCACTTTTGTTATCATAGAAAACAACAAATGGCTTAGTAATTTCTTCCTTCATACCTTTTAACAATTTCTTGATCTACACTAAATTTGAACAATTCACTACTATTGCTACATATTCAGCTTCTGTTGTAGAATTTGAAATGCAGTTCTATTTCTTGCTTGTCCAAGAGACTATTCTCTTTCCTAGAAAGATAACATCACCACTTGTACTCTTTCTGTCATCCACATTTCCTATCCAATCTACATCAGTGTAAACTCTCAGTTCAAACTTGTCATTCTTATAATACAGTCCATATTCCTCTATTCCTTTTAGATATCTCAATATCATTTTCACTGACATCATGTGACTTTCCTTAGGATTTGCAAAAAATTATTACAACAATCCTAACTTCTAGTGCGATATCTAGTCTACTATGAACAATATGTTGTAACTTTCCAATCATAGACCTGTAGAAGGTTTGATTCACTTTAGTTGCATCATCATTCTTTGATAGTCTTTGTCAAGTAGTTTTTGGTGTACTTATTGGTCTAGAATCCTCCATACCAAAAATTTTTAGTATCTCCTTGGCATACTTAGATTTTGTAATATAGATACCTTTTTTCATCTGATAAAATTGCAAACTAAAAAGAATTTTCTCTCCAAACATAGACATTTAAAATTCAATTTGCATCTCATTTAAAAATGTTTGACATAGGGAATCTTATCCTCCAAATATGATATCATCAACAAAGATTTCATCTAACAATATCCCTTTAAATTTTTCAATCTTCAAATACAGATTATTGTTGTCATTTGTTCTTACAAACCCAATCTTTATCAAGTAGTTGTGAAATCTCTCATACCATGCTCCAGGGGCTTATTTCAATCCATACAGTGCCTTGTGTAGTTTACAAATCATGTTCTTTTTTCTTGGATCAACAAATCCTTCTATCTTTTCAATGTATACTTCTTCTAATATTCCATTCAAAAATGTAGATTTGACATCCATTTGATACACTTTGAATCCTTTAAAAGATGCATATGCAAGTAGAGTTTTCACTCCTTCCAATCTTTCAACTAGGGAAAAAGTCTCCCCATAGTCAATGCCTTCTTCCTGTGCATATCCCTTCCATACCAATCTAGCTTTGTTCCTAGTGACTTCTCCATGTTCATTTAGTTTATTTATGAATACCCACTTTGTTCCAATAACATTCTTGTCTTTTGGTCTCGGCACTAGTGTCCAAGTTTTGTTCTTTTCTACCTGCTCAATTTCTTCATTCATGGCTTGAATCCAATCTTCATTCTCCAAAGCATCTTTCACTATCATAGCTCAAATTCACATAACAAGAATGTTTGATCTTTCAACTTACTTCTTGTGATGATTCTAGATTATTTGGCTCCAATAATTTGTTCTGGCTTATGATGTCTTCTCACATATTGTGCTAATGTAGGCTCAAATTTCCTTTCTTCTTATTCTTGATCTTCAGATTCATCTTGAAGATTCTCTGCCTCCTCTTCCAATTGCTCAACAACATCCTTATGATGCTTGACATTTTCTTTTTGTGACTTGGCAAGTTCATGCTATTTCTCAAAATCTATGTTTTCTGGTTTAGGTATATTACTGCCCTCTCGTTCTTCCATGTATAGAAAAGATTTGTAATCTTCAGGTTCTTTCTTGCACTCAACTTCATTCTTTTCTACATATTCATCAACTCTAACATTTTCACTTCCCAAAACTTTGTTAGTGTTAGAATTCAAACACTTGTAAGCTTTGTTCTTAGTGGAAAATCCTAAGAATCATTGTTCATCACTTTTAGCATCAAGTTTTTCATTCTTGTTATCCTTCAATATACAACATTTTCTTCCAAAGAATTTAAAGTATTTCACATTAGGTGTATAAACATGCCATAATTCAAAAGGTGTAACATTTGTACCTTTCTTGATTTGTACTCAGTTCAAGGTATAAATAGCTATACTTACAGCTTCTCTCTAGTATTTTTGTGCAACATTCTTCTATATCATTGGTGTTCTAGCACAATCCATAATTGATCTATTTCTTCTCTTTGTTATAAATTATGTAGAGGTGTCCTTTGTGTAGATATTTGTCTATTTATTCCTCTATCATGGAAAAATAAGTTGAACTCATTTGATATGAACTCTCCTCCTCTGTTAGATCTCATACATTTGAAGATTTTACCTGTCTCTTTGATGTAGGAGCATCTCGGGTCCTTGGCAATCCTGTGTCACCAAAAACATTTTGAAGTTTGTCTTTGTTTCTTGGTTCCTACTTTGACCGAGTTGGTTGGTAGTTGGTCAGTTTCCTTTGGTTACCGAGTGTGGTCAGTTATCTCCTAGGCAGTCGGTTGTTTCACTGGCGCTCAGTGTTGCTTGTCTACTGCTCGGTTATCTTTTCTCACCGATGGGTTTAGTTTTAGTTTATGTTGTGGCTGACTTGTGCATTTATGTTAGATCATGGATTTAATGTTGATATCAATCATTGGGAGGCATGTGGTCCTAGTTCTGACCATTCCTTCTATTGATTGTGGATCTAAAGGCCGACTCGGTTCGGTAGACTCTTGTATAAATGTAGTTGTTGGTTTAGAGTTTAGAGGTAGTTTTGATAGAAGATAGAATTAGAGATGTTGGACTGATCCTCACATGTTGGAGGACTTCTATAATTCATTGTAGTAATAGGCCATAACTGGGAAGGCCTTATAGCCTGACATGTATCATTCTATTTGATGAAATATATAGTTCATCGTGCATTCTCTCTCTCACTGTTGTTTATTTTCTTCCACATGTGTTAAGTAGACTTGGATCATTAGGGTGTGCCATTTTTTGGTCCCTCTTGACCCCTACCTTACATTAGGTGGTATCAAAGTGAGGTGAGATCTTGATCTAGGTCTGTGGATCTAGGTTTGTAGGTTCCTCTTGAGAAGCCCTAGTTGATTTTTGTGGGGTAGCAAATTGCGGTCTAACCTGCAATTGTAGAGGATTGTCAAGATGGTTCATGGGAGGCAAGATTTGGATCTAGGATTGGTAGATATGATAAGGTAGATTTTTTCTAGATTAGAAGCTATTGAAATAGCCCAGAGAAGAGGTAGACATCTTGAAGATGTTAGTGATGATGAAATTGAGGAAGAATAGGTGAATGTACAACCTACACCTATTATGGATCAAGGTGAAGAAAGATTTTTGAAGGCTTTGACAAGTCTAAAGTCTACACCACATTTCAATCCTCCTAAGTATGGTGGAAAGCTAGATTCTGATGAATTGGTGGAATGGATCGCCGAGATGGAAAATTATTTTGAATATGAAAACATACCTAAAGACAAGAAGGTGAAGATTGGAAGCACAAAATTGAAGAGTCATGCATCCTTATGGTGGGAACATTTGCAACTGGATAGGAAGAGGAAGGGAAAATAAAAAATCAAGGTATGGAATAAGATGGTGAATAAATTGAAAGGAAAGTTCTTACCTTGTGATTATCAGATTAACCTAGTTCAATGAATGCAATGTTTAAGGAAAAAAGATAGCTCGATAAAGGAATATACTAAGGAATTCTATAGATTAGATATCAGATCTGGACATGATGAAGATGATGTGGAAAGAATCGATAGATACCTGAATGGTTTAAGAGTTTCCATCCAAGAGGAAATTAGTATGGTCAAGTTGGAGAGCATTGAAGAGGCTTATCAATTTGCATTGAAGGCCAAGGAGAAATTGAACAAGAGACATGAGCAAAGAAAAAGAGGTCGAGGTGGTAAATTCGCTAGAAGAAGTGGTAGATATAATGGTGAAAATGGTAGTTCTGAACTAGAAAAGATAAATCTGGACAAAGGCAAGACCAAGTGGAAATGTGAAAATTCATTTAGAGGTAGAGGCGGTAACTATCGAGGTGGTTATAGAAGAGGAAGTTTTTGAGGAACTTGTTACAATTATGGAGAAGAAGGACATAGATATTTGAATTTACACATCCAAGTAAGAAGGCTGGTAGTAGTAGAAATACTTTGGTGCAAGAAAAGTCACCGAATGAACCCGAGAAAGAAAATAACTTGATGGTAAGGAGAGGACTATGGAATGAAAGAAAGAAGGAAGAGATGGTAAGGAAAAGTTTTTTCAAGACTAGATGTAGAGTTTTTGACAAAGTTTGGAAGGTAATCATTGACCGTGGTAGCTCAAAGAATCTAGCATATGAGGAGATGGTCACAAAATTGTAGTTGGAAAGGTTGGTACATCCGAAGCCCTATCATATTTCATGGATCAAAGATGAGCATACAATCCTAGTAAGTGAATAATGCTATGTGAATTTGAATATTGGAAAGTACTATGATAAGGTGTGATGTGATATCATGCCTATGGATTGTTGTCATATTTTGTTGGGTAGACCTTGGCAATATGATAGACATGCTATATATTATGGGAGATTGCATAAGTATACTATGGTGGTTGATGGAAATAAACAAATCTTGTTACATTTGATGGAAGAACCTATTAGTAATGTTTGCACATTTGTGAAAGTTTGTTTGATGAAGGGAAGAAAGTTTATTAACTCTTTGAAAAAGAATGATGTATGTTTTGCAGTGATTCCTAACAAACCAAGTAAGAAAATAGATGAGATTTATAAGTTAATCACTGACTATAGTGATATCATTTCTGATAATGTACCTAATGGTTTGCCACTGAAAAGAAGAATTGATCATTGTATAGATCTAATCCCTGGAGATAGTTTACCGAATAAGGCACCTCATTGGTTAACACCTACAGAGAATCAAGATTTGAATCAACAGATTCAAGAGTTGCTAGAGAAAGGTTTGATCAGAGAAAGTTTGAGCCCTTGTGTAGTACCTTCTATATTGGCACCAAAAAAGAATGGAGAATGCATAATGTGTACTAATTCTAGAGAAATCAATAAGATAACAGTGAAGTATAGGTTTCCTATACCGAGAATGGATGAGATAATGGATAGTTTGACTGGAGCAAAGTATTTCACCAAAATAGATTTGAAAAGTGGGTATCATCAGATCAAAATTAGAGAAGGTGATGAATGGAAGACTTCTTTTAAGACAAAGGAAGGTTTGTATGAGTGGTTGGTTGTGCCTTTTGGTTTAACTAATGCACTGAGTACTTTTATGAGGCTGATGAATGAAGTTTTGAAGAAATTCTTCGGTAAGTTTGTCATTGTCTATCTTGATGACATTCTGATATTCAGTAAGACCAAAGAAGAACATTTATTGCATGTTAGACAAGTTTTTTAGAGATTGAAAGAAGAAAAGTTGCTGATAAATCTGAAAAAGTGTTCTTTCATGAAAGAGGAGATTGTGTATTTGGGATTTGTGATTTTAGCTAATGGTTTGAAGATGGATCCTGAAAAGCTTGAAGCTATTTTGAATTGGCCTACACTTGTGAATGCTAGTGAGGTAAGATCATTTCATGGTTTGGCAAGTTTTTACTGAAAGTTCATAAGGAATTTCAGTTCAATATGTAATGCTATGACTGAGACTATGAGAGGAGACAAAAGAGAATTCAAGTGGACACATGGAGCTGATAGAAGTTTTAAGACTCTAAAGCAGAAGGTTGCTAAATTAACTATTTTGGCATTACCTAATTTCAGTAAGGTATTTCAAGTAGAATGTGATGCGAGTGGAAGTGCAATTGGATCGGTGTTGAGTCAAGAAGGTAAACTTGTTGCTTTCTTTAGTGAAAAGTTGAATGATGCTAGAAGGAAATATTCTGTGTATGATCAAGAATTATATGCTATTGTTCAAGCACTAAAGAAATGTAGACATTATTTGATATTGAGTGAATTTTTGTTGTATACCAATCATAAGGATTTACAATATTTGGGTAGTCAGAATAAGTTGAATCAGAGACATATGAAATGAGTTGAGTATTTGCAGAGTTACACATTTGTGATAAAGCATAAGAGTGGAGTCACTAACTGAGTTGTTGATGCATTGAGTAGAAGAAGATCTTTGATGACTGAGATGAAAATTGAAGTTCTTGGTTTTGATGAGATGAGAGATTCTTATGAGTTTGACCCTAATTTTTTTGAGCCATGGAGAAAGTGCAGAGCACCTATTCAAGATCAACAAGATACTAAATGGGATGAATATTTTATTTAGGAAGGTATGTTGTTTAAAGGCATTCAGTTGTGTATACCAAGAGGAGTAATGAGAACTAATTTGATAAAGGAGAAGCATAGTAGTGGTTTGGCTCAAGGAAAATTTTAAGGAACCCCCTCCCTAGAAAAATTATAAAATCCTAGCGTATCCTACATTATTTTGGGTGGAAAAAAATAATATTGTTGGCAAATTTTTTTAATTTGAAAGGAAAAATATTAATTTAACTGGCGATTTTTTTTCAATTGTATGAAAATTCTATAAAATCTTGGTGAATCTTTCATTGTTGAAGAAAATCGTAGATAGAAGTACACATACCTAGAAACCATCATTTCATCTTTATTGTTAAATGGACAGGTGTCATAAGTTACTTTTATATCATCTGACATATAGTAAAACTATTTTTTATAACCATTGGATGATGTTAAATCAATGGCATATATCCTATTTCGGGCAAAACTTTTAAAGGACACCAAGTTCCAGAGAAAGTCTCCAAAATAAAGACATGTGTCCACATTCAAATTTATTTCAGGCCAAAATTTGAAAGGATAAAAAGTCCCATGAAAAGTCTCCGGAATAGAGATACATGTCAAATCTATGTACTAAACTTGTACCCTAACTTAAATTTTGACCACATATTGGCGAATATATTTAATTTACTAGGTGGAAAAATTAGATTCTATTGGAGACATCATCGTTGAAGTCCATATAACTATTGGCGATTGACCTATGCATGGGACCCAATTTTTATAAAGTGCTGGTGACATGGCCACCCTGAAAGTCTAATTTTTTTAGCCAAATTTTGGGTCCTCGATGAGTGAAATTAGCCAATTGGTGAACATTCACCACTAAAGTTATCCTTGGTTTGGATGGACATTTTGGTATTGATAAAACATGGAATTTTCTTAAGGAGAAATACTATTGGCCGTAGTTGTATAAAGATGTTTTGAAATTTGTGAAAAATTGTGGAATTTGTCAAGTTGCAAAAGGAGTAAGTCAAAATACTAGTTTGTATGTACCAATTGTTGTTCCTAAGAAACCTTGGATTGACATCAGTATGGAATTTGTTCTTGGCTTACCAAAGAAAGTAAGAGGTAATGATTCTATATTTGTTATTGTCGATAGATTTTCTAAGATGGCACATTTTATACCTTGTAGAAAGACATCATATGTAGTACATGTAGGAGATCTTTTCTTTAAGGAAATTGTCAGATTGCATGGATTACCAAGGAGTATTATCTCTGACTGAGATAGTAAATTTGTTGGATACTTTTGGAAAACCCTTTTG
Source organism: Chamaecyparis obtusa (assembly GCA_027943335.1). NCBI lineage: Eukaryota > Viridiplantae > Streptophyta > Pinopsida > Cupressales > Cupressaceae > Chamaecyparis > Chamaecyparis obtusa. The sequence goes on from BSBK01006612.1 coordinate 1,497,670, forward strand.
AAGAAATTAGGCACTAAGTTGAAATATAGTTCTACATTTCACCCACAAACTAATGGACAGACCAAAGTTGTGAACAAAAGTTTGGGAAATCTTTTGAGATGTTTAGTTGGAGACATACCTAGTAATTGGGATTTTGTATTGGCACAAGAAGAGTTTGCATACAATAATTTAGTGAATAGGAGTACTGGGAAAACACCATTTGAGGTTGTGAATGACATACAACTGAGAGGTATATCTGATTTGAGAGACATTACTGATGAAAATAAGAGAAGTGCTGAAGGAGTAAAATTTGTTGAGTACATGAAGACATTGCATGAAGATGTGAAGCTAAAGCTGGAATACAGTAATTAGAAATACAAAGATAGAGCTGATAGATCAAGGAGACACAAGACTTTTGATGTTGGTGATGAAGTGATGGTTCATTTGAAGAAAGGTTGATTTCCTATTGGAACATATGGGAAACTGAACATGAAAAAGTTTGGACCTTGCAAGATTTTGAAGAAATTTGACAGTGGAAATGCATATGAAATTGAGTTACCTGATGACATGGACATATCACCAATTTTCAACATTGCTGATTTGTATGAGTATCATGAACCTAATGAAGAAGTGACAGTACTGACAAAATATCCTAAGAAGAAGAATGAAGAAATTGAACAGATTTTGAAGGAAAGAGTTGGCAAGAGTACAAGAGGAAAATAGTATATGGAATATCTGGTAAAATGGAAGAATAGACCGATGGAAGATAGTTCATGGATTTCATAGTCTCAGTTGGATGCAACTTGGATCATACCTACCAAATGACTTGGAGAATCATTTCAAAATAACCTCAGGTGTCTAATGTAGGAGCATCTCGGGTCCTTGGCAATCCTGTGTCACCAAAAACATTTTGAAGTTTGTCTGTGTTGCTTGGTTCCTACTTTGACTAAGTTAGTCGGTAGTTGGTTGGTTTCCTTTGGTTACCGAGTGTGGTTGGTTATCTTCTGGGTGGTCGGTTGTTTCACTAGTGCTCAGCATTTCTTGTCTCTTGCTCAGTTATCTTTGCTCACCAGCAGGTTTAGTTTTAGTTTCTGTTGTGGCAGTCTTGTGCATTTATATTGGATCATGAATTTAATGTTGATATCAATCATTAGGAGGTGTGTGGTCCCAGATCTGACCATTCCTTCTATTGATTATGGATCTAAAGGCTGACTCAGTTTGGTAGACTCTTGTATAAATGTAGTTGTTGGTTTAGAGTTTAGAGGTAGTTTTGATAGAATATAGAATTAGAGATTTTGGACTAATCCTTGCATGTTGGAGGACTTGTGTAATTCATTGTACTAACATGCTGTAACTGGGAAGGCCTTACAACCTGACATGTATCATTCTATTTGATGAAATATATAGTTCATCCTACATTCTCTCTCTCACTATTGTTGTCTATTTGCTTCTGCATGTGTTGAGTAGTCTTGGATCATTAAAGTGTACCATTTTTTGGCCCCTCTTGACCCTTGCCTCGTGTCACTCTTTCTCAAATTTTTCAAAATACCACTTAAACAACTGAAATGTGTTAGATTTTATTTTAGAAATATCACACTCATCATTCTAGAATAGTGATCAAAAAACATAATGAAATATTTATCACCACAATAAATTTGCACACCAATAGGTTCACAAAGGTCAGTATGAACCAATTCCAAAATATTATCAAAAGTATATGTCTTTCTCTTGAAAATAGACTTTGTCATTTTTCCCAATTGACATTGTTTACACATCACATTATCAGGTTTCTTTAATTTTGGTAAACCTCTAACTTTCTTCATCTTACTAATGTTTACTAGATTGTCAAAGTTTACATTACACAACCTCTTATGCCGTAACCATACTATTAGAAAGTAAATTCCACCAAGATAATTGAGAGGGGGGGGGGGGTGAATAAGTTATCAAATAATTATAACTTTTATAATCTTCAACAACATTAAACCATATAAGCAATATAATTACCAATCATAGAAAGATATTCATACACAATAACACAATAACACAATATATGTTGACTAGTGATGGAATATGGATGAAGTGACTGAGAGGGGGGGTGAATCAGTCAACCATAAAACACTTCACAATTAATTATTTCCAGATCCCTTAGGATATCTTAAAAATGTTATCTGTTTTAGTACTCAGTAAATAGATTGCAGTAACTTTGAAGATGCAGAAAGTATTAGCAAAATTATCTTTTAGATATTCATCAGCACTGGTGTATGATTAAGATAGCAATTAAGAACACAAGAGACACAAGATTTAACGTGGAAACCCAATATGGGAAAAACCACCAATGTATCTAGATACTGATTTTCACTTTTCTGAAGTGATGCCCGATTAGAAGCCAACCCAATAAAAGGTTACAAAACACACTGTTAGGTGTGACCTTGTTAGAGGATTTAAACACCCTGCTAGGAGTGGCCTGGTAAGAGGTCTTGAAAACAATTCAATGGAATTGTCACCTTGTTAGAGGATTTACAATATGGTTGTTAAACCAACTCAGTTAAGAGATTTAGAATTCACTGTTACAATGATAAGAAGGTAACAATGAAAAAATGACCTGTATAATAATGCAACTACCTTGTTGATTACAGATCTCTATTCTGCATATGTGTGATCCTTCCTGATCGAATAAATCTCTGCTGCACCTTAAGGATATCTGAACATCCTTCACAAATTCGCACACACCTTTCCTGTCTTTTCTTCTGTAAATCTTCTGCTGTATTTCTTGTTTATTTTTCACATTTGACCTTTTATTTATATGATTTTAGATTTGTCAAATCAACATTATTTAGTATAACAGTCGGCTGAATTAAGAAAACTCTATTTGCAAAAATCCTTCAACGGCCGACAGTGCTCGGTGACCATAATTTTCTACAATCTTTCAGAGACCGAGGGAACTCGGTAAACACCGACAATCCAGTACTCGATAAACACCGACAATCCTTTACCTTCAATAACCGATTGAACTCGGTAAACACTGAATTTCCTTTGACGACCAACTAAACTTGGTAAACACTGAATTTCCTTTGACGACTGACTAAACTTGGTAAATGCTAAATTTTCTTTGATAACTGAGTGGACGCGGTAGACACTAATTTTCTTTGATAACCAAGTGGACTCGGTAAGCACTAATATTCCTGTCTGGCAGACTGACTAAGCTCGGTAGGAACTGATTGTTGCAGACTATGACATTGTGTGACATCAAAGACAATACATAATTTGAGTAGCAATTTCCTTCAGACAATTGTTTCCAATAGACTAGGGAACCTCTTGATCAAAGAGTAAACCCCGATGGGAATGATGCCCACAAAAGATGTACTAATATGAATATTCCTTATGAGATGATGGACTCTATTAGGAGTCTTATGAAATACATTCAATACATATGAATCCCTGTTAGGAGATTTTGAATCCCTGTTAAAAGATTCTAACCCTGTTAAGAGTTATGGAAGATAGAAGGACCCACTGCCCAAACAGCTTCAGGGTAAGATCATTGAACACACTGTCCAAATAATCTTTACATTACTAAATAGAATAATATGTTACCTCTTCTTTGACTATGCCAAACCACACTCACTATTATATCAGATCTCAATTTTAGATCTCTGTACTTCGCATATCTTCCTTCACAAATTTGCTTTCATACTTAGCTCTTTTCTTCACTTCATGCATACAGCATCACAACCACTACTACCTTATCATAATTACACATTTTCACATTAAAATTACATATCCATACCTTACAGCAAGGAAATACATTCCTTCTTTTATACCACACTCAAATAACTACAAATGAGTCGGCATGCAATTACAAAATAAAATTTTCCACACGCTACACCAAAATTACACAAAACTGTCAACTTCCAAATACAATAAATCTTCACTTGTGAGACCTCAAAGTTTGCACTATCATCTATGTCACTATCAATGTGTCTCAAACTTCCCTTTAACTAAACAAAACTAGATTCTAGCCCGATTAGGAGATATCATCCAATTTCCACAAACCGCTACTCAGGAACACTACCTAAACATTGCTTCCACCAAAATGATCATAACTTCCATGAATCAGTGAATTACTATCTGTGCTCTTAACCATAGACATATGAAATATCAAAGAGTATAACCTCAACATTGCATAGCTCCAACTACAATAACCCACATGCACTAATCCAAACTCTATCTGCTTCTCTGCAAGTCTTCGGTAAATCACCATGTTGACATCAATGAGAATCATAGTCATGAATGCAACAACAACTGCTACAGAATGTCTACCAAACATTTAGCATTCATTCCTAACACATAAATCATCAAATTGTGCAAACAAACATGTTTCTTCAGATAGTTCTAGATAAAATAAATTACCTCTTGTCTATTCTCCACTTCCAAGTAGTTCACCAGTGGCATCAAATATTTTAGCCTTTTTGTGATGAAATTCAGCTCAGTAACTAGTACTATTCAACTATGCAACACTTAACAAAGGATAGTTAAGACTTTCAACCCAATAAGCATTATCACATCTGATCTTATCTGTCAATCTTATTGACCATTTTCCCTTCATAGGACGTGGTGCATCATTACCAAACTTAACACTTCTACCTTTGTAATGATTTAGGATTTCAAACTTAATTTTGGGGTAAAAGCACAATAATCTGTCACCTTTTAGGCTAACTTATTAGCCCAACTGAATTTTAATATTTCTAACTAAAAATTAATTTTGGTCAAATATATGGTCTAGTTATATTCATTCTAGCTAAGTTAGATAAGTGAATTAACTTTTTCAATTGGAAATATCTATTAAATGCATATT